>MU968411.1:33656068-34319022 GCA_034641835.2 Pinus albicaulis | reverse complement strand
TTTCAATGTTTCCAACTGCAACAGGTGACCTATATATGCAACTGAAATAAGTTCGTTCGTTGTTTTTAACTCTGGCTTGATTCACAGCTAAAATAATATTGCTGTCTTAACAGGAAAATAATTGGGGCAAAATATTACTCAGGTGGAGAGGACGATGATTTGGTTACAAGTATTAAACCGAAATCATTATGGCCACAATCAAGGACTGCAAGAGATTATCAGGGCCATGGCACGTTTACAGCTTCGACTGCAGCTGGCAGTTTTGTGGAGAATGCAAACTATAATGGTCTCGCTAATGGGACAGCCAGAGGTGGACCGGCCAGTTCCTCCACCAGAATTGCCATGTATAGGGTTTGTGGGCTGGATTATGGGTGTCCAGGTGTGCAGATTTTAGCTGCCTTTGACGATGCAGTTAAAGATGGGGTGGATATTGTATCCATCTCAATTGGAGGAAATCAGGCCGATTTTGTGAACGATCCAATTGCCATAGGAGCATTTCATGCTACTCATAAAGGAATTCTGGTTGTATCCTCTGCGGGAAACGACGGACCTGATTCTCAGACAGCGGTTAATACCGCGCCATGGATTTTTACAGTTGGAGCGGCCTCAATCGACCGGGAATTCCTGTCAAACGTTGTGTTAGGCAATGGTAAGATTATTCAGGTGAGAACAGGGGAAAACAAACCCATAAGTATTATGTTTCTTCATTTTACACAACAATTAGTACTTTCATTTCTTCAGCATTTTGCTAATAGATTCGGCCAATATTCAAGAGCATGCCCTGTTTTTACAGAGATAACAGTGAGAATTTCATGCTTGTTGCTAATGGTATTATAGACTATTTAATAAAGAAGTCGACTAAACCTGCAATAAAATGCAGTTTTGTGTCAAATTCTCGAATTGGGGCAAAATTTTTGGAAATCAGAGAGATGTAGATAGGTTCTATGACAAACATTTTGTAAAATGCATATAAATTATTTAACATTTTTCATGATTTCTAGACCTATTACTTTGGGAATCTTGCTGAAAAGATTTGTGCTGTGCATTTAGGGTAAGGGCATAACCTTTTCGAATCTCAGCCAGTCGGCCGTGCACCCGCTTGTGTACGCAGGAAGCATTCCTGACAAGTCTAGTAACCTAGTAGCTGCAAGGTAAATTACATTGATTTTCCAACACAGATTTGTGTAAGGGACATTAAACCATACAATGTAGGAAATTTTATAATCATATTTTTCATGAGAGGAAATTCTAAGGAAGGTATTCTGCAGCAATTGTCTCCTAGAATCCTTAGACACAAGCAAAGCGAAAGGAAATGTTGTACTCTGTATTGCAAATGACACAGCTGCATCAAAGTACATAATGAAACTAACAGTCCAGGACGCTGGAGGCGTAGGCATGATTTTTGTGGACGATTTACAGATATTTGAAGCATATGACTCCGGTACCTTTGCGGCGACTACAGTAAATACATCCTCTGCAACAGAGATCTTTTCTTACATAAACTCAACCAAGTGCGTTTAAGCCTATTCTCTGTCACATGTTTATATTGATGAATTTTTCATTTGGATAGTCAATTACAGTATGGCTGTTTATAATATTCTAAGCCTTGTCATTATAGAAATCCTGTTGCAACAATTACTCCAACAAAGGTTGTTATAAATTACAAGCCAGCTCCTGTTATTGCATCTTTTTCATCAAGAGGACCTGGAGGGCTGACCCAGAACATTCTCAAAGTAAGTACTCACTGATTCAGAGTCCATTTAGCTTAATTAACGTTCAGAAGCTAATTATGAGAGATCATCACAACATGAACGCTTTAATTGATATTTGCAGCCAGACATCAGTGCACCAGGTGTGAATATCATTGCTGCATGGGATCCTCCCAATACGTTTATAGACACAGATTTTTCAGACACAGTTCTTTCAGGGACGACGTCTACCGCATTTAACATGATGTCTGGAACATCCGTAGCAGTTCCTCATGTTAGCGGAGCTGCTGCATTTTTAAAATCTGTGAATCCTACTTGGAGCTCCTCTGCTATCAGATCAGCCCTGATGACAACAGGTATTTTTCAGGTTTTATTCTTGAAATGCATCCTGTAATAATGCAAATATCACATTGACCAAAGCCTGGAGACCTTTCCCCCTTATTCTGAAAGACTGGATATTTATGATTGAATTCAGTACTTTGAAATGCATAATCCCTTGAAGCAAGTTTTTTCCAAGGGTTAGTTCAGGACAATCCTTGAAGTCAAGTGTTGATTCACAATCATTTACATGGGGAATTAGTTCAACTAGTGATTGTAGTCAATGTTAATGGTAATGGGTATTTGGCTGATTCAATGTCAGCATAATGTCCTCTTTCAAAAAAATTCCTTTTACAATACCAAAGCTGCCACTTTTTCTAACATCTGCACTCTATTGTATATGGCAGCTATTGTAAGGAACAATGTGGGGGAACTATTGACTAATGAATCAGATATCTCTGGAACGCCATTTGATTTTGGATCCGGAGTAGTGAATCCAATAGGAGCTCTGCAACCAGGGCTTGTATACGAAACATCAATCGATGATTACTTCCACTTTCTGTGTAATTACGGTCTAGACTCTAAGAATATCAAGCTCATTGCAGCGAATGAAAGCTATAGGTGTCCATCTGGTGCAAAGGTGGATCTGATCAGTAGCATGAACTATCCAAGCATAGCCATTTCCAAGTTAAATATTGTGAATGGGAGCACAACTGTAAGCAGAAGCGTCACAAACATCAGTCCTGATCTCGCACCCACTTACAAGGTTACCATCGGTGCACCTCCCAGTTTGAATGTGAAGGTCTCTCCAGAAATTCTTCAATTCTCTAAAACTGCCAAGAAGCTATCTTTCGATGTAGTTTTTACAACAACCAAAGTTGCCACCAAAGGATATGTTTTCGGTACACTGGTGTGGAGCGATGGAAAGCATGATGTTCGTACTCCTTTTGCAGTGAATCTGGTGTGACCAAAGCATAAGAAGCAACCTTGTAGATGATAAGGTAATAAAACAAATGAAACAAGCAGCCAGGCAGCTTTTTCCTTGCAGAGACTATAAATTAATAAAACAAGCGAAACCTGCTTATTGTGAGGTCACTGAGATATAATTGTTTATGGTTAGATATAATAATTTCTGGTAGTTTCGAGTATTCATTAGCATTATTATAGTATTCGTTATCTACATTATTATCTGGGAAATAACGATAAATTGACTTTATTACTTTACCTTAATTGCAGCAAGACAACACAATATAAATTTCCATTACTTCGATATAAAATTTACAAATTTCCATTACTTGAATATAAAATTTACACATGGTAGACATGTTAAAAAATTTCAAGGCAAGGGAAAATTAAATCACACCAGTCCTCTTTTCTTTTTCTTTTTCAATACAGAGTGGCATGATATTAAAACATGTTTACTAACCAAAATTCACTAGTAAAACAAGAGTTCTTACATTCACCAAGGTTGTTGAGTCTGTTGTTTTCACACGTGCTCCTTGACCAGTAAAACAAGAGTTCTTACTGACATTTACATTCACTGAGATTAATTTTCCAACAAAACACGACATATTAATTCTCCAACAAGACAAGACATGGTTTGTGCGACATAAACACACATAGTCTAAAAATGCATACTACATATATATTCGAAACAATGATTACATATATGGCCTCTCAGGGCCTGAGGGCCTTCTCAGCTTGATCTTACATGGACGCCTTGCCGACTACTCATATAAAGGAAATAAAACCCTAACAGAACGAGGAAACTCATACTATGTTACCTCATGCCTCCTAGAGGCTTACAATATTCATTTACAATTTACAAAAACGAGAAGAAATCATGCCCTCCTATAGTTGCCATGTTGTGCCTTATGAGGCTTCCGGGAATCAAAGCTGATTTGGGATTCGAGGTTTATGCCCTTGCATCAACTCGTTGTGATAGAGGTAGTTATATACCTCACGATAGTGGGTCATAGCCAAATCTAGGAGTTGTTTCTCAACACAAAGGGCTACTTCTAGAGGCCTTAAGAGGGAGAACTGCCCACATTCCATATTTGTGAAATCATTAGGAATATCATATTTATTGGGAGCTTAATTGATTCCATGTTTGGATGAACAAAGAAATACATTCATTATGGGGTTATCTGTTGGATCTATTGTCTTTTGTCTTTTTTTTCTTTAGAAGAAAACAACTGTTGGTGTATACAATGTTCAAGCATCATTTGCCAAAATAAAGTCATTACATTCCTGCATAAGTTTCAGTAAATTTACCAGCATGTAAACCAATCTCGAGAAAAACCATTAAAACTACCCTATAACACATAATAATATCAACGATGCCATATTGTCATTTTAATCTTTACATTCATGTTGTAGCCATCTATGTACTACCAATGGAGATTTTCACTATCTTCAAATTACCAAAAAATAAAGTTCAGATATGTTATGGTTGAACCAGTGCAGTGTATTAAGAAATTCTAATGTCTCCTTCAGCCCTGATTGTGTTTCCTTCTGTGAGTGAAGTGCATATGATCTGCTTCCATCCTCAATCCTTTTTTCGACAGTGAATCCGCTATCGTATTAGTTTCTCTGTATAAATTTTGAAATGTGGTCTACCTGAAACACTGGATAAGTAAGTTAATCTACATAATCCACCCATCTAGCTAGGGGGAGCAAAAGTGGTTTTGCGTAGAATCCCATCAATGATAGTTTGGAGTTGCCAATATGCATAATATCGACCTGCTTCTCTCTAGCAAACCACAACAATCCTCATAATGCCACCATTTCTACCCTAGTATTTGTACCCTTGCCTGCATACCACGTGATCATGTAGTGTGACCTGTGTTAAAATATGACAACAAATGTAAATAATGTAATTTTGAGCAAATTTACTTATTACCTGTTAGTTGTTTGTATAACAAAATGAAGTTAGAATAACGAAATAGCCCAAGTTAAATTGGATGGCCCGAGAGGCTTGTAAGAAGAGGATAATCATTCTTCATTAATAGAGTTTCCAATCCCTTGCCCCGTGGAGGTTTCCTTGACACCCTGCCAAGGTTTTACCACTTATATTTGTGTATTTACCTATGTGTGTTTATCTTTAAGTTTTTCATTCAGTTATAAATATATTTCTCTCTTCTTTAATGTGTTCCCAAGTTCAATAAGTGGTATCAGAGCCACTCCACTGTCCAAATTTTAAAAGTTCCCCTGTTGTCCAACTGTTGCTGTCCATATTTTCTGCAGTCCATTTTTTTATTTTTTTAAGAGCCATCGGAGAAGAAGAAGTCTGTTGTTGTACATTGAAAAATAGTGGAAACTGCAACCACCAGAAGAATGCCCGCCATTGTGACTGTTGGTTATCGCCTCAGATAGAAAGGCGTGCATGTGCGTTGAGCCATCAAACGCAAAGAGGACCAGTGTCGAGGGGAGAAGAACCAAGACTCTGTCGATGTTGTAGAAGACACCATCGTTGCTGTAGAAAAACTTGTCCATCAGAGGAAAGAGGAGACAGAGGTATTGGAGAGGTAGTGTGTCTGCCACTGACAGAGACGAAAGAGCCAACATAGGTATTGTTTTCCTCTGCATTCAAGTTTTAAAATGAAGGGGTTTTCTATTTTGTTGCATTCATACTAACAAATGAAGAGTTTTTCCTCTGATTAAAGAAAAAAAAGGGATTTTTTTTTTTTTTTTCCTGGAAAAAGTATTAAAAAGGAAAATCAGGTTGGAACATAAATTTGAGTGAAAGATTGTTGGAAGAGATTCATAATTTAAAGCGAACAATTTTTTCAAATAGATTCAATTTTTTTTTGTTTTAAAGATCAATAAGTGGCTGGAAAATTGTTGAACATTTTCATAATTTTTTTTTTCCTTTAAATTTTCAAGAATTAGTTCTATAAGAAACTGAGTAGAAGAAGGGAAATTAGAAACCCTAGCACAAGAGGGGAAAATTTTCTTTTAAACCCTAGTTGGAAATTAAATAAAGAAGGGAAAACTAGGAGGAAGAAATGGCCAAAATGACAAATGCAAAGTTCGAGATGGATAAGTTCACTGGGAAGAACAATTTCGCATTGTGGAAACTGAAAGTTGGGTACTTGTTGGTGCAATAAGGGTTGCACAAAGCATTAGACGGGGTAAAGAAACAACCTGCAAGCATGACAGATTTAGACTGGGAGGATTTGGATGCTCGATCCCTCATTACCATTAGGTTATGTTTGGTAGATGAAGTTCTCTTTAATATTATTGAAGAGAGTACAACTAAAGGGTTGTGGGAAAAACTGGAAACATTGTATATGACTAAATCATTGACAAATAGAATTTATTTGAAAAGACAATTGTACAATCTTCAGATGAAGGAGGGTACAAAAGTTGCAAAACATTTAAATGTTTTTAATACACTTACTTTCCAGTTGTCAGATATGAAAGTTAAAATGCAGGAAGAAGACAAGGCGATAACCTTGTTGTGTTCTCTGCTCGAGTCATGTGACCACTTCGTAACTTCAATCAGTTTGAGCACTGTCGATTCTTTGAAATTTGAATCAGTTGTGGGTGCTCTCTTATCTGAAGAAGTACGAAGGAAATCTAGTGTTGAGACATCGGCACTAGAAGTCATGGTAGCCAAAGGTCGGTCAAAGGAAAGAGGGGAGAAAGCAAGGGGTTCTTCCATATCAAAGTCAAAGGGCGGCAAGAAGTGTAAAGCCAAGTGTTGGTACTACAACAAAGTTGGACACCTCAAGAAAGACTGTTGGAAACGGAAGGATTCGGAAAACCAGAATAAGGAAACAAATCAGGTTGATTTAGGTATGATTGATGAAGTTTTAACTGTTGAATCTCTCCCTGTTTGTAATGTCTCTCAAGATGCTGAAAATTGGCTATTAGACTCTGGTGCTTCTCATCACATGAGTTCGCACCGAAGTTGGTTTACTTCATATGAAGCTGTAAATGGTAATTCTGTATTCATGGGAAATAATGCATCTTTTCAGACTGTTGGGATGGGAAATGTAAAAATTAAAATGTATGATGATACAGTTAAAACATTATCTGATGTTAGACATGTACTTGAACTAAAGAAAAACTTGATTTCTTTGGGAGTTTTGGATTCAAATTGGTATAAATTTATAGGTTATAATGGAGTGTTGAAAATCTCAAAACGAGCCTTGGTAGTTATGAAGGCTGAAAAGGTCATAAATCTGTACAGACTCAAAGGAAGCACTCAAGTTAGTGAAGCAGCGATCGTATCAAAAAAAGTAGAAGAAGTTTCTCGTCTATGGCATCAGCGGTTGGGTCACATGAGCAAGAAAGGTCTTCAGGTACTAATGAACCGCAAGTTGTTTCCTGCTTTGAAATCCTTGAAGTTGGATTTTTGTAAAAGTTGCGTGTTTGGAAAACAATGTAAACAAAGGTTCAAGGCTAGACATCATAATAGTAAAAAAAATTTAGAATACATTCATTCTGATCTGTGGGGACCGTCTCCTACTGTGTCTTATGGAGGTGCATTATATTTCTTAACATTTATTGATGATTTCTCTCGAAAAGTTTGGGTCTATATGTTGAAAAAGAACGCTGATGTATTTAATTTTTTAAAACAATTTAAAGCTATGGTGGAAAAGAAAACAAGCAAATCAATTAAATGTTTAAGAACTGACAATGGCGATGAATTTAATCCTTTAGATTTTGAAAAATTCTGTAAGGATGAAGGGATTGTTAGACATAAAACTATTGTTTATACTCCATAGCAAAATGGCGTTGTTGAACAGATGAATCATAATCTTATGGAAAGAGCCAGAAGCATGATCAACAATTCTAACTTGCCAAAGGAGTTATGGGCAGAAGCAGTATCCACTGCTTGTTATTTAGTTAACGGATCACCTTCGGTTGCCATAAACTATAAAAATCCTGAAGAATTTTGGTCGGGTCAGTCTTGTGATTATTCGTATTTGAAGATTTTTGGTTGTGATGCCTATGCTCTTATTCCTAGAAATCAACATTCAAAGTTAGATCCAAAATCGAAATGTTGTGTCTTTGTTGGGTATGATTATGCATTTAAAGGATATAGGTTGTGAGATCCTTCTTCATAGAAGATAGTCATTAGTAGAGATGTAACATTTGATGAATCTTCTCTTGATGAATGTTGAACCCTTAATTAAACTGAGAGGGGGGGGGGGTGAATCAGTTTAATACATACATGGACTTTTAAAACTTTCTCTTAAAACTTATTTACACCTTCACTTCATGATCAACTTAATATGTGAACAATATTTATTAGTGAGCAGCAAGTATCAAACAGATTTGCTAATGTCACAGCAGTCTTAATATGTGAGCAACAAGTATTAAGAAGATTAGATAAACCACATAAACACATAGACATCATGCACAGAGACACCAGATATAAGTGGAAACCAATAAAGGGAGAAAACCACATCTTATTATTCTTGTGATGCAAAGGCAAGCTCCAACTCCCTCTCACCACTGATTTTCTGTAGGCACCAGCCTACAGGAGGCTCCTACCTCAATTCTGCAAGCTACAACTTGCAAGGAAGCTCCAATTCCCATCAATTTTCTGTAGGCACCAACCTACAGGAGGCTCCAACCTCAGTCAGCTACAACTGACATCTATCAAGCAACAACTTGATAGGGAAGCTCCAACTTCCTCACTCTTTCAAAAGAGAAACAATTGTTGATTTACCTTGGATATCAGCTCTGTCTTGTTCCAATTGCTCTGCTATTCATCTATTCTCATATCTGCCCTATATCATCTCTGCATCTTCTCAGATTCTCTATTAGCTTCTCCTTCTTCTCTGCTCAGCTCCTCTTTCTTCTCTGCTTCACTGCTTTATTTCTACATTATTTTTACTCACTCTTTCTCTCCCTTCTCACTCTCTCTTTGGAATTTCAAAATGATATTACTTATAGAATTTTTTATGACTATTTGTTTTCTTCTAGGAATTCGAAATGAATGGTCATACCCCTTGGTCTTCTGCCTCCTCATTTCTTTATCCAACTCAATTTAAAAATCATAATAATATGTACAAAATTTCATGCTACAGTGGGATTTTGTCTTTTCCTTAGGATACTTGCCTTTGCATCACAAACAATAAAAAATAATTACATCATTTACATTTACATTCTTAATTTCATATTTCAATATCACTCAGCTCCTTTTCAGTTATATAACTCAATTTCACTCAGCTCCTTTCCTGGATTTTGGAATTACTGGCTTTGTCCTTTTTTTTTTCATTTGTTGAGTGACTGTTCTGTGTACCTTGATTTACTGTAATTGTGTGCACCTGTGAATGTATACCTGTCAAACCTGTAATATCTGTGAATCTCTGTCAGACCCATACTTTTATCCCTATGTTTAATCACCTGTTCACTGTGCTTTTGTTCACCAACTGCATATATAACTGCTTCTTAGGTTTATTCTCAATTACATATACATCTGGACAATATATATTCAGAAAAGAGAGTATAGTGACACTTGATGCAGCAGGGTTACCACAAAGCCCCGGTTCAACATCACAGTCCTGGTTTAGCTCAAATTTTTCATCAGCTGTGTGTACAATTGCATTCAAGTTTGATGCCCGAACAAGAGATCAATTCGCAGGCGGCAGCATGGTGAACAGGCGCAGGTTAAACATCGCACAGGTTGATTGGAGATCGACGAAGTGCGGGGGGTTGAAGAGCTCGGAGGTTAACACGGAGGGTACCCCCCGTAGTTGACTGGCTGATCACACGTTGACTGCCGATCAACGGCTATGATGAACTGCGGGGCCTCACCCCATTTGATGTGTACGAAGAAATGGGAGCCCCCGTAAACACTACTTTGTGGTGGCTCCACCATGCACCACCGCCAGCGCGCCACCAATTCACCACCCTTTATAATAATGTTATCACCGGTGGGATTTTATATTAATAGCTAACACTCTACGAACCAATGACTTGGAATAACCCCGTGGCTCCGGGCCCTACCTCTACGATAAATCGACCAATCAAACGTTCGTATCGTACCTGGCCTAACCTCCGCACGCCTTTGTTAAACTTTGAGCAAGTTCTGTGAATGATCGTCGTCGGATATCAAGCCTCCAGATCAACGGTGTGTATCGATTTCGCTCGATGTCTTCAGTCGATGTATAATGTGCGAAAGTGCACTTTAAAGGGCGGTTTTGAAACGATCCATAGGCCACGTGTCGATTCCTGTATGGAATCGCTGCCCATTCCTCCAATACCGCTTTCCGATGGATGGTGGTGCGGAAAAAAACCATGGTTTCACTCCAACCCACCGTTACTGTTCACAAGTCTCGGTTCCGCTCCTCTCCTCCGCTCCAGGTTCCGCTCAGGGTTTTAATTTAATAGTTCAATACACCGATTTAACGCTAATTCCTTCGCATTTCAATTATATATATATAATTTTTTGTTTCGACTATGATTCCACCTCCAACGCAGAGTTCCGCTCCTTTGACTTTGGTTCCGCCTCTGACTATGGTTCCGCTCCTATTCACGCTGGTTCTTCGGTGTATGCATATATATAAACCATAAATATATAACGCACCTACCATATATACAATCTCCATGTCAATCGAATACAAGTGCTTTGTTAAAAAATGGCGATAATTTCAAACATAATTCAAACAGTGAATGCTAACTGATTCAAACGCCCGGAATGTTATGTGTAACGCCCGACTGTATGAAAGATTCTCAGAATTTATCTATATATGTACATATTTTTGAAATAACAACGGTTTCTCTGCAATGACATCTATGGCTCTGCCTCTGTCGCTTATGTCACTCTGCCTCTGCCTCTACTGCTGTGATAACAGCTCTGTCTCCGTATTTGCTTCCTCTGTCTCTGCCTTTCTCTTCATTTCCTCTTTGCTCCATTGTCTATCTTAGTCTCTTTGTAATTGTTCATGTTTCTGCATCTGCTACCTCCTTTGCCATCAATGACAATATTTCCAACAGTCTCCCCCTTTGGCATTGATGGCAATATATTTTCTCTGTAGAAATACATTTTCTCTGTTTACCTGCTCTTTCTCCTGTTGCCTGCTCTTCCTCCCCCTTTGACATCAATGGAAAAGGGTTGCTTTTTTCTCTTTGACATTAATTTTTCTCTATTTGCCTGTAGATTTCTCCTATTTCTTGCTCTTCCTCCTCTCTCTGAGTTATGTTTAGGCCCTCTTCTGCTGACTTTGTACCATGCTGCTTCATAGTGATGTATAAGACTTGTAGTGAGAACACTTTGAGATGTATGATTTAATTCAGAAATTAAAATGTTGAGAGGCTTCAAATGATAATTCACTAATTGTCTTTTATGTTTCAGATTCTTAATATAATGTTTCAGATTCACTACTGATCCTTTTGCTCTGTAGTTGACCTTTTGATGCTTGAATAATGCAGATAATTTTAGGATAATAACTTGGTGTTCTTTTGCCTTAATCCTTTGATCTTGAGGACCTGATTCATGTTTTTCTTGCTAGCTATTCTCCCCCTGGAATGATATTTTCGTTTTGTTCTCCCCCTGAAATTATGTTTTCTCTTTATATTAGAGAGTAGCATCTGCAGATACTACCCCTCGTTTATCTCTTAAGTATTGAAATGGTTCTCTAGCAAGAGGTTTGGTAAATATATCAGTTGTCTGTTCTTTCGTTGGTACATATTCCAGCTTTACTATCTTCTGAGCCACTTGTTCTCGGAGGAAATGATACTTGATTGGAATATGTTTAGTTTTTGAGTGAAGTACATGATTTTTAGATATACTTATAGCACTTGTATTATCACATTTGATTGAAATAGGTTCATCAATGCTTACCTTCATGTCTTGAAGAGTTTTCTTCATCGACATGACTTGTGTACAACATGCTGCTGCTGCTATATATTCTGCTTCAGCTGTAGACAGAGAGATGGATGTTTGTTTCTTGTTTAACCATGCCACCAAACTTTCTCCTAGATAGAAAGCACCTCCACTTGTACTCTTCCTGTCATCCACACAGCTGGCCCAATCTGCATCTGTGTATGCTGATAAAGTGAAGTTTTTGCTTTTAGGATACCAAAGTCCATACAGTGTTGTTCCTTGTAGATATATGATTATTCTTTTGATCAAAGACAGTATTGAATGTGGGCGACTCGCTGATATTTGGTCACTAGTCCCCCATCGAAGTAGCATGATGTCCGGCCTGATGCCTAAAAGAACAGACTTTCAATCATGGACGGCAGAGTTTTTGATCTATATCAGCAGACCCATCATCAGCACACAGCTTGCAACCTGTGGTCATGGGAGTTGACACAGGTTTGCAGTCCTCCATTTTGAATTTTTTCAACATTTCTTTTAAGTATTTTTCCTCAGAGATGAAGGTGCCTTTGTTCTTTTGTTTAATTTGTAGTCCCAAGTAGAAACTGAGCTCTCCAATCATAGACATTTCAAACACTGTTTTCATCTCATCAAACCCTTTTTCTAGTTCATCTTTGTTGCTTCCAAACATAATGTCATCAACATACACTACAACAATCAGGAGTCCATTTTCATGGGCTTTTATGTATAGATTGTTGTCTACTCCACCTCTCTTAAAACCTTGTTTTTGCAAATATTTATCCAGCCTTGAGTACCAAGTACGAGGAGCCTGCTTCAGTCCATATAGGGCCTTCTTCAATCTGCATACATAGTCTTCTTTGTCTGTTAATGAGAAGCCTTTTGGTTGTTCCATGTATACTTCTTCTTATAGATCTCCATTAAGAAAAGCAGACTTTACATCCATTTGATATACCTTGAAGTCTTGGTAGCATGCAAATGCCAGGAACATTATGATAGCTTCCATTTTGGCTACTGGGGCAAATGTTTCTTCATAATCAAGTCCTTCAATTTGTGAGTATCCTTTGTAGACCAGCCTAGCTTTATTCCTGATTACTTGTCCTTTTTTTCCTTGTTTGGTCCATTTATTTTAGACCATTTTGGTCTCAACATTTTTCTCAGTGGGTCTAGGAACTAGTTCCCAGGTATTGTTCTTTTCAATTTGGTCCAATTCTTCATTCATTGCTTTTACCCAATAATTGTCCTTGTTAGCTTCTTTAAACTGCTTGCTCTATTTGTGATAACATTGCTATGTATACTTCTTCTGTCTGTTTAGTTAGCTGCCTTCTTGTTTGCACTCCTATACTCTTGTCTCCTATGATTTGATCTTCTGGATGGTTCTTTTGAGTGTATCTTGAGGGGTTTTTGAGTTTAGTTCAGCATTTTCTGATGTTTTGCTTGTTTCTTCATCATCTTGGTCCTCTTCTTCATGATTTTCAGGATGGCTGCTGCAATCTATATCTCTTGTCTTGTTTGGAAGTTCTTCATCAAATCTCACATCAATACTTTCTACAATTTTTCGAAGAGTCTTGTTGTAGCATTTGTATCCTTTACTATTGGATGCATATACTAAGAGTATTCCCTCATCTTCTCTTGCATCAAATTTCCCCAAATTTTCATCATTGTTATTTATGTAGCACTTGCTGCCAAAGACTCTAAAGTGCTTGATTGATGCAGGTTTACCATGCCATAGCTCATAAGGTGTCTTGTCACTATTAGGTCTTAAATGAGCTTTGTTTAGAATATGTACTACTATGTGTACAACTTCTGCCCAAAAGGTCTGAGGAATGTTATTCTCTTGCATCATAGCTCTGGCCATTTGTTGTATAGATCTGTTTTGTCTCTCTGCTACTCGATTCTGCTGAGCTGTCCTTGCAATGGTAAATTGTTGCTTTATTCCATGTTCATTACATAGGTCTGCAAAGTCATAATTTGTGAATTCTACTCCTCTATCTGATCTGATACATTTTAGCTTGCATCCAGTTTGATTTTCTGCTAATTCTTTGAATATCTTAAACTTTTCCAGTTCTTCTGATTTGTTCTTGAGAAAAGCAACCCATGTCATTCTGGAGAAATCATCTATTATCAACATGATGTAGGATTCTCCACTTGGTGTTTTAGTTCTTGCAGGTCCACACAGATCCATGTGCACAAGCTGGAGTGGTATTCTAGTTGATAGCTCATTTTTAGATTTAAAATATGTGTGAGTTTGTTTCCCAAATTGAAAAGATTTGCATATGGTATTTGAAGGCCTCTTTATTTTAGGCATATCTCTGACAGCTTTCTTCTTACCTGGCCTCCCAACATGATATGGCTTGTCGTATCAAGTCCCAATCTCCATGTCATAACCACATGACTCCTCAAGTTTTCTCAAATGCAGTGCTCATCCTCTCTTTACTATGTACACATTACTTCCTCTCGTTCTGGACACCTTGAGCAGTCTTTCTATTGTGCTTGATCTCGATCACTTCTTGTGCTCTAAAGAGAACTTCTCTGCTACAGCCTTTGTCACACATCCGACCAAAACTCAAAGAAATTTTCTTTCAGCCCATCTACAAATAGCATATCTTGGGCCTTTATATCTTGGGCCTTCCTTCTTCCATTATCTATGCCGACTGCCATTATCTATGCCGACTGAGCCTTTTCCCTTTATCTTTTCTTCAAGAGTAATAAACTTGTTTTTATCTCCTGTCATGTGTTTAGAGCAGCCACTGTCCAAATACCATTGACTCTTCAAATCTTGAGCAGTTAAAGCCAAGTCACATTTATTCACCTTCTTTAGCCACTGGAGGCCTCCTTTTGTTTGGTATCTTTTGTGAGGTGATGAATTATATCTTCTTAGAGAACACTTGGAAGGCATATGTCCAACTTGATTGCATATACAACATTTGATCATAATTTTTGCAGAATTATGAGTATGAATAGAATTTCTTTGATTCATAAACCTCCTTGAGGTGTTAAACATTAACCTTTGTCCATACTTTCTACACTCAATTATTTTATGATCAAATTCCTTACAATAAAAGCAGTAACCATAGAAGCTATTTGCATACCTGATGTAAGGTTGTTTCTTCCATTTGTTTGCTTGAGGCAGTCTCTTCAATATTTGCATCTTTTGTTGGTTTGAATTACTCCTCCTTGCATGGCAATATGCAGCAATGTGTCCCAGCTTGTGGCAGATATAACAGGTGGCATTCTTCATAGGAGAGAAGAATCTCCTTTGATGGCTTCCAAACTTGACATACTCAGGAGCATATGATCCTTTTTCTGTTGTCTTAGTGTTTACTTCATTCTTTGTTAATGGATATTTCTTCTGATCTCTGTCTTTCTCATTACAGGTTTCTTCTTTTGTAGGAATTGTTTGAGCTGATTCATCATCCTTCTTTGCTTTTATAAAGATAATCTCTCTGTCAACCTTTTCTTTGCCTTTACTTGATTCTCCTTCATAGCCTATTCCAGTTTTTATCATGGGAGATCTTTGAGCAACCAGAATTTCATTTAACTTACTAGAGCTTGTAGTTTGGGGAGAACTTATAACCACTTTCCTTTGTGCATCTTCTAATTTCTTCCTAAGACATACTACTTCTTCTTCCAACTTCTCTTGTTCTTGAGTTTTCTCCTTGATTTTCTTAAGTAACATGTCCTCTATCTTCTTGGTTTCTTCAAGTTCTATCTTTAGCTGCTTGAGGACTTCTGAGTTTTGTTCTTCTCTTTCATACTTGAGAAGAATGTCCTTTTCTTTTTTGCATTTCAGTTTGAGTCTGTCAATCTCTTCCAGAGCACTTCTTAGCTCCCCCTCAAGATCGACTTCCCCTTCTTCTTCTTCATCTTCTAGTAGGAGTCCCTCAAGATCTTCTATGGCCATTAATAAAAATTCTGAGGTTCCTTCTTCACTTGAGGGTTCATCTGAATCTTCAGATGTACTGTTGTCTTGTTGAGCATAGAAGGATTTTCTGCTGAACTTCTTTCCTTTCTGCCAGTTCTTTGATTTATTTCTCTCTGGCTCTTGAGGCTGATTCCTTACTTTCTTGTGAGGACACTTAGCAGCATAGTGTCCAACTCTTCCACAGTTAAAGCATTTGAAAGGAAGTTTACCTTTGTATCTTCCTGAGCCTCTACCCAATTTCTTGACAAACTTTGCCTCTTCTTCATCCGAGCATGAGCATATGTCTCCCTCTTCTTCTTTCTTCTTTTCTGTTTTAAAAGCTGCTTCCCTTGTACTTGGCTTCTTCTGTGGGAGCCTCATTTCATAGGCTATTAGATTTTCAAGTAGCTGGTTCATGGTCAAGGTATCCCAATCAGCTGTTTCTTCTATTGCAGATACCTTTGGATTAAATCTGGATGGAAGAGATCTTAGAATTTTTTGTACAATTACACTTTCTGGTATTTTTTCTCCAAGAGATTTCATATTGTTAATAATTTCTGCAGCTTTTAGGAAGAAACTGGCAATGTCTTCATCATCATTCATTCTTAAGTTCTCAAATTGGGCTCTATAGACTTGAAGTTTGGCAGCCTTCACTTTCTTGTCCCCCTCATGTATGTTCTCAAGAGTATCCCATATTTCTTTGGCAGAGTCTTTGTGCATTACTTTAATAAACTCCGCTTCACACAATCCATTAAGGATGGCATTCATGGCTTTTTCATTAGCCAAAAACTCTTGTTTTGTTTCTTTCTCTGTATCAGTTGCCTTTGGGGCATATCCTAATTCCACAGCAGCCCAGACTTCTATTCCTAGAGACATTATGTATGTCCTCATTCTGATTTTCCAGAAAGCATAATTTTCACCAGTGAAGAAAGGGGCTTTGTTGGTTGAGTATCCTTCTTTACTAGTCAGCTTGGGAACCTAGGATCTCCTTTCAGTTGTTAGACTGGTACTAAGGAACCTGCTCTGATACCAATTGTTGAGCCCTTAATTAAACTGAGGGGGGGGGGGGGTGAATCAGTTTAATACATACATGGACTTTTAAAACTTTCTCTTAAAACTTATTTACACCTTCACTTCATGATCAACTTAATATGTGAACAATCTTTATTAGTGAGCAGCAAGTATCAAACAGATTTGCTAATGTCACAGCAGTCTTAATATGTGAGCAACAAGTATTACGCAGATTGATAAACCACATCAACACATAGACATCATGCACAGAGACACCAGATATAAGTGGAAACCCATAAAGTGAGAAAACCACATCTTATTATTGTTGTGATGCAAAGGCAAGCTCCAACTCCCTCTCACCACTGATTTTCTGTAGGCACCAACCTACAGAAGGCTCCTACCTCAATTCTGCAAGCTACAACTTGCAAGGAAGCTCCAACTCCCATCAATTTTCTACAAGCACCAACCTACAGGAGGCTCCAACCTCAGTCATCTACAACTGTCATCTATCAAGCTACAACTTGATAGGGAAGCTCCAACTTCCTCACTCTTTCAAAAGAGAAACAATTGCTGATTTACCTTGGATATCAGCTCTGTCTTGTTCCAATTGCTCTGCTATTCATCTATTCTCATATCTGCCCTGTATCATCTCTGCATCTTCTCAGATTCTCTATTAGCTTCTCCTTCTTCTTTGCTTAGCTCCTCTTTCTTCTCTGCTTCACTGCTTTATTTCTGCATTATTTTTACTCACTCTTTCTCTCCCTTCTCACTCTCACTTTGGCATTTCAAAATGATATTACTTATAGAATTTTTGATGATTGTTTGTTTTCTTCTAGGAATTCGAAATGAATGGTCATACCCCTTGGTCTTCTGCCTCCTCATTTCTTTATCCAACTCAATTTAAAAATCATAATAATATGTACACAATTTCATGCTACAGTGGGATTTTGTCTTTTCTTTAGGATACTTGCCTTTGCATCACAAACAATAAAAATAATTACAACATTTACATTTTTCAGTTATATAACTCAATTTCACTCAGCTCCTTTTCAGTTATATAGCTCAATTTCACTCAGCTCCTTTTATGGATTTTGGATTTACTGGCTTTGTCTTTTTTTGCATTTGTTGAGTGATTGTTCTATGTACCTGTGAATGTATACCTGTCAAACCTGTAATATCTGTGAATATATGTCAGACCCATACTTTTATCCCTGTGTTTAATCACCTGTTCACTGTGCTTTTGTGCACCAACTGCATATATAACTGCTTCTCAGGTTTATTCTCAATTACATATACATCTGGACAATATATATTCAGAAAAGAGAGTATAGTGACACTTGATGCAGCAGGGTTACCACAAAGCCCCGGTTCAACATCACAGTCCTGGTTTAGCTCAACTTTTTCATCAGATGTGTGTACAATTGCATTCAAGTTTTATGCCCAAACGAGAGATCAATTCGTAGGCGGCAGCACGGTGAACACGTGCAGGTTAAACAGCGCACAGGTTGATTGGAGATCGACGGAGTGCGGGGGGTTGAAGAGCGCGGAGGTTAACACAGAGGGTACCCCCCGTAGTTGACTGGCCGATCACACGTTGACCGCCGATCAATGGCTATAATGAACTGTGGGGCCTCACCCCATTTGATGTGTACGGAGAAATGGGAGCCCCCGTAAACACCAGTTTGTGGTGGCTCCACCATGCACCACTGCCAGCGCGCCACCAATTCACCACCCTTTATAATAATGTTATCACCAGCAGGATTTTATATTAATAGCCAACACTCTACGAACCAATGACTTGGAATAACCCCGTGGCTCCGGGCCCTACCTCTACGATAAATCGACCAATCAAACGTTCATATCGTACCTGGCCTAACCTCCGCACGCATTTGTTAAACTTTGAGCAAGTTCTGCGAATGATCGCCGTCGGATATCGAGCCTCCAGATCAACGGTGTGTATCGATTTCGCTCGATGTATAACGCGCGAAAGCGCACTTTAAAGGGCGGTTTTGAAACAGTCCACAGGCCACGTGTCGATTCCTGTATGGAATCGCTGCCCATTCCTCCAATACCGCTTTTCGACAGATGGTGGTGCGGAAAAAACCATGGTTTCACTCCAACCCACCGTTACTATTCACAAGTCTCGGTTCCGCTCCTCTCCTCCGCTCCAGGTTCCGCTCAGGGTTTTGATTTAATAATTCAATACACCGTTTTAACGCTAATTCCTTCGCATTTCAATTATATATATATATAATTTTTTGTTTCGACTATGATTCCGCCTCCAACGCAGAGTTCCGCTCCTTTGACTTTGGTTCCGCCTCTGACTATGGTTCCGCTCCTATTCACACTGGTT
Source organism: Pinus albicaulis (assembly GCA_034641835.2). Classification (NCBI taxonomy): domain Eukaryota; kingdom Viridiplantae; phylum Streptophyta; class Pinopsida; order Pinales; family Pinaceae; genus Pinus; species Pinus albicaulis. The sequence continues at coordinate 34,299,925 of MU968411.1, read as the reverse complement.
CTTTGGTGTATGCATATATATAAACCATATATATATAACACACCTACCATATATACAATCTCCATGTCAATCGAATACAGGTGCTTTGTTAAAAAATGGTGATAATTTCAAACATAATTCAAACAGTGAATGCTGACTGATTCAAACGCCCAGAATGTTATGTGTAATGCCCGTCTGTATGAAAGATTCTCGGAATTTATCTATATATGTACATATTTTTGAAATAACAACGGTTTCTCTGCAATGACATCTGTGGCTCTGCCTCTGTCGCTTCTGTCACTCTGCCTCTGCCTCTACTGCTGTGATAACAGCTCTATCTCCGTATTTGCTTCCTCTGTCTCTGCCTTTATCTTCATTTCCTCTTTGCTCCATTGTCTGTCTTAGTCTCTTTGTAACTGTTCCTGTTTCTGCATCTGCTACCTCCTTTGCCATCAATGACAATATTTCCAACAATCTCCCCCTTTGGCATTGATGGCAATACATACATTTTCTCTGTTTTCCTGCTCTTTCCCCTATTGCTTGCTCTTCCTCCCCCTTTAACATCAATGGCAAAGGGTTTATTTTTGCATTTCCTCTCTCTGAGTTATGTTTAGGCCCTCTTCTGTTGACTTTGTACCATGCTGCTCCATAGTGATGTATAAGACTTGTTGAGAGAACACTTTGAGGATTATCGAATTTGAATATACACTGTAAATTGATACAGTTCTTTCACTTGTATAGAGCTAAAAGTGAGAAATAATGATATTTCATAGAGTACATTGTATCAGCTCTATCTAGTCAGAGATGTATAATCACTACTCGTCTTTTATGTTTCAGATTCTTAATATAATGTTTCAGAGCACAAAACTGATCCTTTTGCTCTGTAATTGACCTTTTGATGCTTAAATAATGCAGATAACTTTAGGATAATAACTTAGTGTTCTTTTGCCTTAATCCTTTGATCTTGAGGATCTGATTCATGCTTTCCTTGCTGGATGTTCTCCCCCTAGAATGGTATTTTTGTTTTTGTTCTCCCCCTAAAATTATGCTTCCTCTTTATATTAGAGAGTAGCATCTGCAGATACTACCCCTAGTTTATCTCTCAAGTATTGAAATGGTTCTCTACCAAGAGGTTTGGTAAATATATCAGCTGTCTGTTCTTTTGTTGGTACATATTCCAACTTTACTATCTTCTGAGCCACTTTTTCTGGGAGGAAATGATACTTGATTGGAATATGTTTAGTTTTTGAGTGAAGTACAAGATTTTTAGATATACTTATAGCACTTGTATTATCACATTTGATTGAAATAGGCTCATCAATGCTTACCTTCATGTCTTGAAGAGTTTTCTTCATCCACATGACTTGTGTACAACATGCTGCTGCTGCTATATATTCTGCTTCGGCTGTAGACAGAGAGATGGATGTTTGTTTCTTGCTTAACCATGCCACCAGACTTTCTCCTAGATAGAAAGCACCTCCACTTGTACTCTTCCTGTCATCCACACAGCTGGCTCAATCTGCATCTGTGTATGCTGATAAAGTGAAGATTTTGCTTTTAGGATACCAAAGTCCATACTGTGTTATTCCTTGTAGATATCTGAATATTCTTTTGATTGCAAGAAGGTGATTTTTTTTAGGTGCTGCTTGATATCTAGCCACTAGTACTACTGCTAGCATGATGTCTGGTCTTGATGCAGTCAGATACAATAGACTTCCAATCATGGATCTGTAGAGTTTTTGATCTATATCAGTAGATCCATCATCAGTACACAGCTTGCAACCTATGGTCATGGGAGTTGACACAGGTTTGCAGTCCTCCATTTTGAACTTTTTCAGCATTTCTTTTAAGTATTTTTCTTGAGAGATGAAGGTGCCTATGTTATTTTGTTGAATTTGCAGTCCCAAGTAGAAACTGAGCTCTCCCATCATAGACATTTCAAACTCTGTTTTCATCTCATCAGCAAACCCTTTTTCTAGTTCATCTTTGTTGCTTCCAAACATAATGTCATCAACATACACTACAACAATCAGGAGTTCATTTTCATGGGCTTTTATGTATAGATTGCTGTCTACTCCACCTCTCTTAAAACCCTGTTTTTGCAAATGTTTATCCAGTCTTGAGTACCAAGCACGAGGAGCCTGTTTCAGTCCATATAGGGCCTTCTTCAGTCTGCATACATAGTCTTCTTTGTTTTTCAATGAGAAGCCTTCTGGTTGTTCCATGTATACTTCTTCTTCTAGATCTCCATTAAGAAAAGCAGACTTTACATCCATTTGATATACCTTGAAGTCTTGGTAGCATGCAAATGCCAGGAACATTCTGATAGCTTCCATTCTGGCTACTGGGGCAAATGTTTCTTCATAATCAATTCCTTCAATTTGTGAGTATCCTTTGCAGACCAGCCTGGCTTTATTCCTGATTACTTGTCCTTGCTCATTCATTTTGTTTTTGAATACCCATTTTGAACCAATGATATTCTTCTCAATTGGTCTAGGAAATAGTTCCCAGGTATTGTTCTTCTCAATTTGGTCCAATTCTTCATTCATTTCTTTTACCCAATACTTGTCCTTGCTGGCTTCTTCAAACTTCTTTGGCTCTATTTGTGATAACATTGCTATGTATACTTCTTATGTCTGTTCAGTTAGCTGCCTTCTTGTTTGCACTCCTACACTCTTGTCTCCTATGATTTGATCTTCTGGATGGTTCTTTTGAGTGTATCTTGAGGGGGTTTTTGAGTTCAGTTCAGCATTTTTTGATGTTTTGTTTGTTTCTTCATCATCTTGGTCCTCTTCTTCATGATTTTCAGGATGGCTGCTGCAGTCTATATCTCTTGTCTTGTTTGGAAGTTCTTCATCAAATCTTACATCAATACTTTCTACAATTTTTCGAAGAGTCTTGTTGTAGCATCTGTATCCTTTACTCTTGGATGCATATCCTAAGAGTATTCCTTCATCTGCTCTTGCATCAAACTTCCCCAGATTTTCATCATTGTTCTTTATGTAGCACTTGCTGCCAAAGACTCTAAAGTGCTTGATTGATGCAGGTTTACCATGCCATAGCTCATAAGGTGTCTTGTCACTATTAGGTATTAAATGAGCTTTGTTTAGAATATGTACTGTTGTGTGTACAGCTTCTTCCCAAAAGGTTTGAGGAATGTTATTCTCTTGCATCATAGCTATGGCCATTTGTTGTACAGATCTGTTTTGTCTCTCTGCTACTCCATTCTACTGAGGTGTCCCTGCAATGGTAAATTGTTGCTTTATTCCATGTTCATTACATAGGTCTGCAAAGTCATAATCTATGAATTCTCCTCCTGTATCTGATCTGATACATTTTAGCTTGCATCCAGTTTGATTTTCTGCTAATGCTTTGAATATCTTAAACTTTTCTAGTGCTTCTGATTTGTTCTTGAGAAAAGCAACCCATGTCATTCTGGAGAAATCATCTATTATCAACATGAAGTAGGATTCTCCACTTGGTGTTTTAGTTCTTGCAGGTCCACACAGATCCATGTGCACAAGCTGGAGTGGTCTTCTAGTTGATAGCTCATTTTTAGATTTAAAGGATGTGCAAGTTTGTTTCCCAAATTGACAAGAGTTGCATATGGTATTTGAGGGCCTCTTTATTTCAGGCATATCTCTGACAGATTTCTTCTTACTCAGTCTGATGATATGGTCGAAGCTGAGATGTCCCAATCTCCTATGCCATAACCATGACTCCTCAAGTTTGCTCAGATGGCAGGCTTCATCCTCCTCTTTTACTATGTACACATTACTCTCTGTTCGGACACCTTTGAGCAGAGTCTTTCCTGTTGTGCTTGATCTGACTTCACAGTATTGTGCTCTAAAGAGAAATTCACAGCCTTTGTCACACATCTGACTGACACTCAGTAAATTTTCTTTCAGCCCATCTACAAATAGTACATCTTGGGCCTTTCCTCTTCCATTATCTATGCTGACTGAGCCTTTTCCCCTGATCTTACTTGATTTATCATTCCCAAAAGTAACATTGCCAGATTTCTTTTCATCAAGAGTAATAAACTTACTTTTGTCTCCTGTCATGTGTTTAGAGCAGCCACTATCCAAGTACCATTGACTTTTCAGATCTTGAGTAGTTAGAGCCAAGTCACATTTATTCACCCTTTTTATCCACTGGAGGCCTCCTTTTGTTTGGTATCTTTTGTGAGGTGATGAATTATATCTTCTTAGAGAACACTTGGAAGGCATATGTCCAACTTGATTGCATATACAACATTTGATCATAATTTTTGCAGAATTATGAGTATGAACAAAATTTCTTTGATTCATAAACCTCCTTGAGGTGTTAAACATTAGCCTTTGTCCATAATTTTTACATTAAATGATTTTATGACCAAATTCCTTACAATAAAAGTAGTAACCATAGAAGTTATTTGCATACCTGATGTAAGGTTGTTTCTTCCATTTGTTTGTGTGAGGTAGTCTCTTCAATACTTGCATCTTTTGCTGGTTTGAATTAATCCTCCTTGCATGACAATATGCAGCAATGTGTCCCAGCTTATGGCAAACATAGCAAGTGGCATTCTTCATTGAAGGGAAGGATCTCCTTTGATGGTTTCCATATTCAAGGGTCTGAGTATTTATTACATTATTTGCTACTAGTAATTTCTTCTGATTTCTTTCTTCCTTGTTGCAGATTTCTTCTGTTGTAGGAGTTGTTTGAGCTGCTTCATCTTCATTATTTTCTTTTATAAAGATAATCTCTCTGTCAACCTTTTCTTTTCCTTTACTTGATTCCTCTTCATAGCCTATTCCAGTCTTTATCATGGGGGATCTTTGAGCAACCAGGATTTCATTCAACTTACTAGAGCTTGTTGTTTGAGACGAGTTTACAACCACATTTATTTGAGCATTTTCTAGTTTCTTCCTGAGGCATACTACTTCTTCTTCCATATTCTCTTGTTCTTGGGTTTTGTCTTTGATTTTCTGAAGTAACATGTCTTCTATCTTTTTGGCTTCTTCAAGCTCTACCTTCAGCTGCATGAGGACTTCTGAGTTTTGTTCTTCTCTTACATACTTGAGAAGAATGTCCTTTTGTTTTCTGCATTTCAGTTTGAGTCTGTCAATCTCTTCCAGAGTACTTCTTAGCTCCCCCTCAAGGTCGACTTCCCCTTCTTCTTCTTCATCTTCTAGCAGGAGTCCTTCAAGTTCTTCTATGGCCACCAATAAGAATTCGAAGGTTCCTTCTTCACTTGAGGGTTCATCTGAATCTTCAGATGTACTGCTGTCTTGTTGAGCATAGAAGGATTTTCTGCTGAACTTCTTTCCTTTCTGCCAGTTCTTTGATTTATTTCTCTCTGGCTCTTGAGGCTGATTCCTTACTTTCTTGTGAGGACACTTAGCAACATAGTGTCCAACTCTTCCATAGTTAAAGCATTTGAAAGGAAGTTTACCTTTGTATCTTCCTGAGCCTCTATCCAATTTCCTGACAAAATTTTCCTCTTCTTCATCCGAGCATGAGCATATGTCTCCCTCTTCTTCTTTCTTCTTTTCTATTTTAAAAGCTGCTTCCCTTGTACTTGGCTTCTTCTGTGGGAGCCTCATTTCATAGGCTGTTAGATTTCCAAGTAGCTGGTTCATGGTCAAGGTCTCCCAATCAGCTGTTTCTTCTATTGCAGATACCTTTGGATTAAATCTGGATGGAAGAGATCTTAGCATTTTTTGTACAATTACACTTTCTGGTATTTTTTCTCCAAGAGCTTTTATATTGTTAATAATTTCTGCAGTTTTTAGGAAGAAACTGGCAATGTATTCATCATCATTCATTCTTAAGTTCTCAAATTGGGCTCTATATACTTGAAGTTTGGCAGCCTTCACTTTCTTGTCCCCCTCATGTATGTTCTCAAGAGTATCCCATATTTCTTTGGCAGAGTCTTTGTGCATTACTTTAATAAACTCTGCTTCACACAATCCATTCAGGATGGCATTCATGGCTTTTGCATTAGCCACAAACTCTTGTTTTGTTTCTTTCTCTGTATCAGTTGCCTTTTGGGCATATCCTAATTCCACAGTACCCCAAACTTCTATTCCTAGAGACATTATGTATGTCCTCATTCTGATTTTCTAGAAAGCATAATTTTCACCAGTGAAGAAAGGGGCTTTGTTGGTTGAGTATCCTTCTTTACTAGTCATCTTGGGAACCTAGGATCTCCTTTCAGCTGTTAGACTGGTACTAAGGAACCTGCTCTGATACCATTTGTTGAACCCTTAATTAAACTGAGAGGGGGGGGGGGGGTGAATCAGTTTAATACATACATGGACTTTTAAAAATTTCTCTTAAAACTTATTTACACCTTCACTTCATGATCAACTTAATATGTGAACAATATTTATTAGTGAGCAACAAGTATCAAACAGATTTGCTAATGTCACAGCAGTCTTAATATGTGAGCAACAAGTATTAAGCAGATTAGATAAATGTTGGGAAAAACACTGAGAGGGGGGGGGGGGGGTGAATTAGTATTTAGGAATTACACAAATCTTTTTACTTTTCCACTCTCTAAAACCCATACGTTACTTTGTTGAAGCCAACTAGCGTATACACGCGGATATCCTTCATAAAACTCGCATATACACAGAGATCTAATTATGCCATTAATTCTTTACTTATATCATTCCATCATTCATTCAATAGATGTTCAATAAACAGTAAACATGTACAGTAAGAACAGAGTAAGTCATCACACATAAGCAACACACATGAACACCAAGATTTTAGGTGGAAACCCAAGTCGGGAGAAAACCACCGTTGCCGTTGTCTCAGCCTTCAATATTTTATTATAGAGAAAACATCTTACAACATATGTGCTGGCGCAGCCTCATACCAGTACGCAGGCACCCACCTGCGCTCGTTTACTAGCCTCTCCTGGAAGGGAGCACCGACCCCTTGCTCTCGTTTACCAACCTCTCCTGGAAGGGAGCTACGACCCCCTGTGTTCGTTGACCAGCCTCACCTGGAAGGGAGCTACAACCCCCTGACTGAAGGCTACAACCCTCAGCACCTCTATGGACCACGTTTCATCAATTTTCAAAATGGATCCAAAGCTTCCTTTAGAACACAACTTGCAGGCCACGTTTCATCATATTTTTAGACTGGACCCACTCCACACATTTAAGCTCAATCATACATCAAAATTGATACTTATCAATTCAGACAACCCAGAACTGTAGAATACAGATAGCAGTAACACAGCAAAACAGATCAGACATTTCATACCACATACTTCAGCAAACCCTAATATTCATACGCGCTTTCCTTTCACTGAACCTGCGTATATACGCGCTTTTACAAATACCAACCCGCATATAAATCTGCACACATTTCAAAGCTGACTTCAATTCCCATACGTGATTTCGCTGAATACAAGCCGCGTATATATGCGTTTTTTCCTCGATGAACCTGCGTATAGATCTTCAGACATTTTTAGGGCAGCGCAGCTTTCCAGAACAGATAAATAGCACAGATCTTCATTCTTTACTTCAGCACGAATTCGCCAGATCACAGATCTAATCATTCCATAAACAAATCCAGAAGATACATATACATTTCAGATCTAGATAACCTTCTTCATCATTTTCTTCATAGGTGCATCACAGATTCAGATCTATCATCAAACCATTACCCTTTCCATACAGATATATTTCAGAGTGAAGTATTCATTCAAGCTCAGACTTCTTGCCCCGATTTGCACAATGAATTTCTTCTCCTTATATAGGTTTACCCTTTATCAATACCATGAGCCAAAACCACATTACTTTCGATGGTATTCCTAGAAGGGGTCACATAGACGAATCATTACTCAATACAATGGGTCAATACCATGGTGGTTACCCCTGGTTTTACATATTTAGAGCGCTTTTTCCCATACGCGACTTGGCACGTTATTTCCAGCGTGCATACGCTACTTTGTCTAGACAAATCCGCGTATGCCTTGAGACATACTCTTTTCATCATGTTCTAGCACATACTGACATTCGTTCCATCATTACCTTTTGTACTCATTGTATATACATCAGATTTACATCATTTAACAAGTTCATCAAGACATATTCCATCAGGGACAACTTCATCAAGTAGGTTGCCATCATCTTCATCAAGTGGGTTTCCATCAAGGACAAAACTCAGCATCATATTGCCAACAATAAACCACATCAAAACATAGACATCATGCACAGAGACACCAGATATAAGTGGAAACCCATAAAGGGAGAAAACCACATCTTATTATTGTTGTGATGCAAAGGCAAGCTCCAACTCCCTCTCACCACTGATTTTCTGTAGGCACCAACCTACAGGAGCCTCCTACCTCAATTTTGCAAGCTACAACTTGCAAGGAAGCTCCAACTCCCATCAATTTTCTGCAGGCACCAACCTACAGGAGGCTCCAACCTCAATCAACTACAACTGACATCTATCAAGCTACAACTTGATATAGAAGCTCCAACTTCCTCACTCTTTCAAAAGAGAAACAATTGCTGATTTACCTTGGATATCAGCTCTGTCTTGTTCCAATTGCTCTGCTATTCATCTATTCTCATATCTGCCCTGTATCATCTCTGCATCTTCTCAGATTCTCTATTAGCTTCTCCTTCTTCTCTACTCAGCTCCTCTTTCTTCTCTGCTTCACTGCTTTATTTCTGCATTATTTTTACTCACTCTTTCTATCCCTTCTAACTCTCTCTTTGGTATTTCAAAATGATATTACTTATATAATTTCTGATGATTGTTTGTTTTCTTCTAGGAATTCGAAATGAATGGTCATACCCCTTGATCTTCTGCCTCCTCATTTCTTTATCCAACTCAATTTAAAAATCATAATAATATGTACACAATTTCATGCTACAGTGGGATTTTGTCTTTTCCTTAGATACTTGCCTTTGCATCACAAACAATAAAAAATAATTACATCATTTACATTTACATTCTTAATTTCATATTTCAATATCACTCAGCTCCTTTTCAGTTATATAACTCAATTTCACTCAGCTCCTTTTCTGGATTTTGGATTTATTGGCTTTGTCCTTTTTTTTTTGCATTTGTTGAGTGATTGTTTTGTGTACCTTGATTTACTGTAATTGTGTGCACCTGTGAATGTATACCTGTCAAACCTGTAATATATGTGAATCTCTGTCAGACCAATACTTTTATCCCTGTGTTTAATCACCTGTTCACCGTGCTTTTGTGCACCAACTGCATATATAACTGCTTCTCAGGTTTATTCTCAATTACATATACATCTGGACAATATATATTCAGAAAAGAGAGTATAGTGACACTTGATGCAGCAGGGTTACCACAAAGCCCCAGTTCAACATCACAGTCCTGGTCTAGCTCAAATTTTTCATCAGCTGTGTGTACAATTGCATTCAAGTTTCATGCCCGAATGAGAGATCAATTCGCAAGCGGCAGCACGGTGAAGAGGCGCAGGTTAAACAACGCACAGGTTGATTGGAAATCGACGGAGTACGGGGGGTTGAAGAGCGCGGAGGTTAACATGGAGGGTACCCCCCGTAGTTGACTGGCCGATCACACGTTGACCGCTGATCAACGACTATGATGAACTGCGGGGCCTCACCCCATTTGATGTGTACGGAGAAATGGAAGCCCCCGTAAACACCACTTTGTGGTGGCTCCACCATGCACCACCGCCAGCGCGCCACCAATTCACCACCCTTTATAATAATGTTATCACCGGTGAGATTTTATATTAATAGCCAACACTCTACGAACCAATGACTTGGAATAACCCCGTGGCTTCAGGCCCTACCTCTACAATAAATCGACCAATCAAACGTTCGTATCGTACCTGGCCTAACCTCTGCACGCCTTTGTTAAACTTTGAGCAAGTTCTGCGAATGATCGCCATCGGATATCGAGCCTCTAGATCAACGGTGTGTATTGATTTCGCTCGATGTCTTCAGTCGATGTATAACGCGTGAAAGCGCACTTTAAAGGGTGGTTTTGAAATGGTCCATAGGCCACGTGTCGATTCCTGTATGGAATCGCTACCCATTCCTCCAATACCGCTTTCCGACGAATGGTGGTGCGAAAAAAACCATGGTTTCACTCCAACCCACCGTTACTGTTCACAAGTCTCGGTTCCACTCCTCTCCTCCGCTCTAGGTTCCGCTCAGGGTTTTAATTTAATAGTTCAATACACTGTTTTAACGCTAATTCCTTCGCATTTCAATTATATATATATAATTCTTTGTTTTGACTATGATTCCGCCTCCAACGCAGAGTTTCGCTCCTTTGACTTTGGTTCCGTCTCTGACTATGGTTCCGCCCCTATTCACGCTGGTTCTTCGGTGTATGCATATATATAAACCATATATATATAACGCACCTACCATATATACAATCTCCATGTCAATCGAATACAGGTGCTTTGTTAAAAAATGGTGATAATTTCAAACATAATTCAAACAGTGAATGCTAACTGATTCAAACACCCGGAATGTTATGTGTAACGCCCGGCTATATGAAAGATTCTCGGAATTTATCTATATATGTACATATTTTTGAAATAACAACCGTTTCTCTGCAATGACATCTATGGCTCTGCCTCTGTCGCTTCTGTCACTCTGCCTCTGCCTCTACTGCTGTGATAACAGCTTTGTCTCCGTATTTGCTTCCTCTGTCTCTACCTTTCTCTTCATTTCCTCTTTGCTCCATTGTCTGTCTTAGTCTCTTTGTAACTGTTCCTGTTTCTGCATCTGCTACCTCCTTTGCCATCAATGACAATATTTCCAACAGTTGGAAAAGTCGAACAAGAACAAGTATCACCAAATTAGTAGATTCATTTGGAGACTAAAATTTTTCCAGAAAGTCGAAAGGAAGGAGAGACTTCTGATGAAAAATGTGAAGAAGAAAAGGAAACTGGAGAAATTCCAGAACCAATTCAGAAACCAGTCACTCTAAGAAGGTCTACAAGGGAAATAAAAACACCTAAAAGGTATGAAGATTCTTCAAATTTTGCATTGATTACTGAATATGGGGAACCTTGTTGTTATCAGGAAGTAGTAGATGATGCAGATAGCGAGATATGGAAAAAGGATATGCAAGAAGAAATGGATTCCTTAGCCAAGAACAATACCTGGGATCTTGTAGAACTTCGTAAAGGGAGAAGTGTTTTTGGGTGCAAATGGGTCTTCAAGTTGAAGAGAAAATTTGATGGAAGTACTGAGAGGTATAAGGCGAGGCTGGTTGTAAAAGGATATTCTCAGGTTGAAGCGATTGATTTTCATGAGATTTTTTCACGAGTTATTAAACTTTTTTCTATTCGTACTATGTTATAACTAACTTCTTTACTTGACCTTGAGTTAGAATAGTTAAATGTTAAAAAAACCTTTCTTCAAGGTGATTTGGATGAAGAGATATATATGGATTAGCTAGAAGGATTTGTACAAGGTCGCAACAGAAGATTATTTTGCAAGCTCAAGAAATCATTGTATGGCTTGAGGCAGTTGCCCAGGTAATGGTACAAGAATTTTGACTCCTTCATGGTGAGCCAGAATTTTATAAGAAGTGAGTATGATCATTGTGTATACTTGAAAAGTTTCAATGGCATATTTATTATCTTGGTGTTATATGTTGACGATATGCTTATTGCAAGAAAAAGCATGGAAGAAATCAACAGGTTAAAGGCTCAACTCTATAGGATGTTTGATATGAAGGATATTGGAGCAGCAAAACATATCTTGGGCATGGAGATACACAGAGACAAGAAGAATGGTAAGCTTTGGTTATCACAATAGAAGTATGTGGAGAAAGTAATTGAAAAGTTCGGTATGAACAATGTGAAACCTGTTAATGTTCCATTCGCTTCCCATTTTAAGATTTCTTTGGATTTAAGTCCAATACCTAATGAAGAAAAGAAGTATATGTCTCGTGTACCATATGAAAATGCGGTAGGCAACCTAATGTATGCGATGGTATCAAATCTGATTCGGGATTGGAGGTTTATGCCCTCGCATCAACTCATTTTGATAGAGGTAGTTATATACCTCACGACAGTATCGCCAGATCTAGGAGTTGTTTCTCAACACAAAGGGCTACTTCTAGAGGTCCTAAGAGGGAGAATTACCCACATCCCACATTTGTGATCTCGCACCCACTTACAAGGTTACCATTGGTGCACCTCCCAGTTTGAATGTGAAGGTCTCTCCAGAAATTCTTCAATTCTATAAAACTACCAAGAAGCTATCTTTCGATGTATTTTTTACAGCAACCAAGGTTGCCACCAAAGGATATGTTTTTGGTACACTCGTGTGGAGAGATGGAAAGAATAATGTTCATACTCCTTTTGCATTGAATATGGTGTGACCAAAGCATAAGAAGAAACCTTATAGATGATAAGGTAATAAAACAAATGAAACAAGCAACTAGGCGGCTTATTCCTTGCAGAGGTTATAAAGTAATAAAACAAGCGAAACCTACTTATTGTGAGGCCACTGAGATATAGTTTTTTATGGTTAGATATAATAATTTCTGGTAGTTTCTAGTATTCATCTACATTATTATAGTATTCGTTATCTACATTGTTATCTGAGAAATAATGATAAATTGACTTTATTACTTTACCTTAATTGCACCAAGACAACACAATATAAATTTCCATTACTTCAATATAAAATTTACACATGATAGACATGTTAAAAAATTTCAAGGCAAGAGAAAATTAAATCACATGAGTCCTCTTTTCTTTTTCAATACAGAGTGGCAGGATATTAAAACATGTTGACTAACTAAACTTTATATTATATCTTCAAAACATGGAATACATTCACATATGCAGGTTGCGGCTCCTTCATAGTAAAAAAATATTTCTTACTCACATTTACATTCACCAAGGTTTCTAACCACCAAAATTCACCAGTAAAACAAGAGTTCTTACATTCACCAAGGTTGTTGAGTCTCTTGTTTTCACACGCCCACCACAATTTGCTCCACGAATTTCTCCTTTTCTCCTTCTTGTCTAGGCTCATTGACCAGTAAAACAAGAGTTCTTAATGACATTCACATTCACTAGGGTTGTGGAGTCTCTTGTTTTCATACACCCACCAAAATTTTATCCACAATTTTCTCCTTCTTGTCTTTCCAGACTTACATCGACCACATTACCTTCTACTACACTATGCATGTTAATTCAAAAAATATATATATATATCTAAGACATTTAATTCATGAAAGACAAAATTTAATATGTAGGATGGACAAACATGAATTTCTGAACTTTAAAAGCCGTGGTTGAGATTAATTCTCCAACAAGACAAGACATGGCTTGTGCAACATAAACACACATGTTCTCAAAATGCCTGCTACATATATATTCGAAACAATGATTACATATATGGCCTCTTAGGGCCTGAGGGCCTTCTTAGCTTGATCTTACATGGAGTCCCCTCTGACATGTTTGCAGACTACCCATATAAAGGAAATAAAACCCTAACAAAACGAGGAAACTCATACTATGTTATCTCATGCCTCCTAGAGGCTTACAATATTCATTTACAATTTACAAAAACAAGAAGAAACCATGCCATCCTCCTATAGTTGCCATGTCGTGCCTTATGAGGCTTCCAGGAATCAAATCTAATTTGGTATTGGAGGTTTATGCCCTTACATGAACTCGTTGTGATAGAGGTAGTTATATACCTCACGATAGTGGGTCATCGCCAAATATAGGAGTTGTTTCTCAACACAAAGAGCTACTTCTAGAGGCCCTAAGAGGGAGAACTACCCACATCCCACATTTGTGAAATCATTAGGAATATCATATTTATTGGGAGCTTAATTGATTCCATGTTTGGCTGAAAAAAACAATACATCGATTATGGGGTTGGGCACTTTATCTGCTGGGTCTATTGTCTTTTGTCTTTTTTTCTTCAGAAGAAAAAAATTGTTGGTGTATACAATGTTCAAGAATCATTTGCCAAAATAAATTCATTACATTCCTGCATAAGTTTCAGCAAATTTACCATCATGTAAACCAATCCCGAGAAAAACCATTAAAACTACCCTATAACACACAATAATAACAACGATACCAAATTTCCATTTTAATCTTTACATTTATGTTGTAGGCATCTATGTACTACCAGTGGAGATTTTCCCTATCTTCAAAATTACCAAAAAACAAAGTTAATATATGTTATGGTTGAACCAGTGGAGTGTATTAAGAAATTCTAATGTCTCCTTCAGCCTTGATTGTGTTTCCTTCTGTGAGTGAAGTGCATATGATCTGCTTCCTTCCTCAATCCTTGTTTCGACAGTGAATCTGCTATTGTATTAGTTTCTTTGTATAAATGTTGAAAGGTGGTCTGCCTGAAAGACTGGATTAGTAAGTTAATCTACATAATACACCCATATAGCTAGGGGGAGAAAAAGAGGTTTTGCGTAGAATCCCATCAATGATAGTTTTGGAGTTGCCGATATGCATAATATCAACCTCCTTCTCTCTAGCAAACCACAACAATCCCCATAATTCCACCACTTCTACCCTGGTATTTGTACCCTTTCTTGCATACCACGTGATCATATAGCATGACTTGTGTTAAAATAGGACAACAAATGTAAATAATGTAATTTTGGGAAAATTTACTTATTACCTGTTAGTTGGTTATATAATGAAATGAAGTTAGAATAACGAAATAGCCCAAGTTAAATTGGATGGCATGAGAGGCTTGTAAGAAGAGGAGAATCATTCTTGATTAATAGAGTTTCCAATCCCTTGCCCCGTGGAGGTTTCCTTGACACCTTGTCAAATTTTTACCATGTATATTTGTGTATTTACCTATGTGTGTTTATCTTTCAGTTTTTCATTCAGTTATAAATATATTTCTCTCTTCTTTAATGTGTTCCCAAGTTCAATAAGTGGTATCAGAGCCACTCCACTGTCAAAATTTTAAAAGTTCCACTAATTTTCAAGTGCTGCTGTCCATATTTGCTGCAGTCCAATTTTTTTTGTTTAAAGAGCCACCGGAGAAGAAGAATTCTGCTGCTGTACAATGAAAAAGAGTAGAAACTGGAGCCGCCAGAAGAAGAATTCCTGCCATTGTGATTGTTGGTTATCACCTCAGATAGAAAGGTGTGCCTGTGCATTGAGCCATCAAACGAAAAGAGGACCACTGTCGAGGGGAGAAGAAACAAGACTCCGTTGATGTTGTAGAAGACACCGTCGCTGCTGTAGAAAACCTTGTTCGTCAAAGGAAAGAGCGGACAGAGGTATTGGAGAGGCAGTGTGTTTGCTACTGATGGAGAGGAAAGAGCCAAGAGAGGTATTGTTTTTCTCTGCATTCTAGTTTTAAAATGGAGGGGTTTTCTATTTTGTTGCATTCAGAATAACAAATGAAGAGTTTTTCCTCTGATTAAAGAAAAAAAATGGTTTTTTTTTATTTTATTTTTTTAATTTCTGGAAAAAAGGTATTAAAAAAGAAAATCAGGTTGGAACAAAAATTTGAGTGAAAGATTATTGGAAGAGATTCAAAATTTAAAGGGAACAATTTTTTTTAAAGGGAACAGTTTTTTCAGATAGATTCATAATTTTTTTGTTTTAAAGATCAATAAGTGGTTGGAAAATTGTTGAGAAATTTTAGATTTATTTTTTCTTTAAATTTGCAAGAATTAGTTATATAAGAAACTGAGTAGAAGAAGGGAAATTAGAAACCCTAGCAGAAGAGGGGAATTTTTTTTTAAACCCTAGTTGGAAATTAAAGAAAGAAGGGAAAACTAGGAGGAAGAAATGGCCAAAATGACAAAAGCAAAGTTCGAGGTGGATAAGTTCACCGAGAAGAACAATTTTGCATTGTGGAAACTGAAAGTTAGGGACTTGTTGGTGCAACAAGGGTTGAAAAAAAACATTAGACGGGGTAAATAAGCAACCCGCAAGCATGAAAGATCCAGACTAGGAGGAATTGGATACCCAAGCCCTCAGTTCCATTAGGTTATGTTTGGCAGATGAAGTTCTCTTTAATATTGTTGAAGAGAGTACAGATGAAGGGTTGTGGGAAAAACTGGAAACCTTTTATATGACTAAATCATTGACAAATATAATTTATTTGAAAATACAATTGTACATTCTTCGGATGAAGGAGGGTACAAAAGTTGCAGAACATTTAAATGTTTTTAATACACTTATTTTCCAGTTGTCAGATATGGAAGTTCAAATGCAGGAAGAAGACAAGGCGATAACCTTGTTGTGTTCTCTGCTTGAATCATGAGACCACTTTGTACTGATGAACCGCAAGTTCCTTCTTGATTTGAAATCCTTGAAGTTTGATTTTTGTAAACATTGCATGTTTGGAAAACAATGTAAACAAAGGTTCAAGACTGGACATCATAATAGTAAACAAATTTTAGACTACATTCATTCTAATCTATGGGGACCGTCTCCTACTATGTCTTATAGAGGTGCATTATATTTCTTAACATTTATTGATGATTTCTCTTAGAAATTTTGGGTCTATATGTTGAAAAAGAAAGCTGATTTATTTAATTTTTTAAAACAATTTAAAGCTATGGTGGAAAAGAAAACAAGCAAATCAATTAAATGTTTAAGAACTGACAATGGTGATGAATTTACTTCTTTATAATTTGAAAAATTCTGTAAGGATGAAGGGATTGTTAGACATAAAACTCTTATTTATGCTCCTCAGAAAAATGGCGTTGTTGAACAGATGAATCAGACTCTTATGGAAAGAACCAGAAGCACGATCAAAAATGCTAACTTTCCAAAGGAGTTGTGGGCAGAAGAAGTATCTATTTCTTGTTATTTAGTTAACAGATCACCTTTGATTTCCATAAACTGTAAAATTCCTGAAGAATTTTGGTCGGGTCAGTCTTGTGATTATTTGTATTTGAAAATTTTTGGTTGTGATGCCTATGCTCTTATTCCTAGAAATCATCATTCAAAGTTAGATCCAAAATCGAAATGTTGTGTCTTTGTTGGGTATAATTATGCAGTGAAAGGATATAGGTTGTGGGATCCTTCTTCACGGAAGATATTCATTAGTAGAGATGTAACATTTTATGAATCTTCTCTTCTAAAATCATATGTTGGAAAAGTCGAACAAGAAAAAGTATCACCAAATTATTAGATTCATTTGGAGACTAAACCTTTTCCAGAAAGTTGAAAGGAAGGAGAGTCTTCTGATGAAAAAGGTGAAGAAGAAAAGGAAAATGAAGAAATTATAGAACCAATTCAGCAACCAGTCACTCTAAGAAGGTCTAAAAGGGAAAGAAAAACACCTAAAAGGTATGAAGATTATGCTTCATCTTTTGCATTGATTACTGAAGATGGGGAACCTTCTTGTTTTTAAGAAGCAGTAGATGATGCAATTAGCAAGACATGGAAAAAGGCTATGGAAGAAGAAATGGATTCCTTAGCCAAGAAAAATACTTGGGATCTTGTAGAACTTCCTGAAGGGAGAAGCATTGTTGGGTGCAAATGGGTCTTCAAGTTGAAGATAAAAGTTGTTGGAAGTATTGAGAGGTATTAGGTGAGGCTGGTTGCAAAAGGATATTCTCATTTTGAAGGTATTGATTTTCATGAGATTTTTTCACGAGTCGTTAAACTTGTTTCTATTCGTACTATGTTAGCACTAACTGCTTTACTTGACCTTGAGTTAGAATAGTTAGATGTTAAAATAGCCTTTCTTCAAGGTGATTTGGATGAATAGATATACATGGATCAGCCAGAAGGTTTTGTACAAGGTTGCAGTAGAATATTAGTTTGCAAGCTCAGGAAATCTTTGTATGGCTTGAGGCAGTCACCCAGGCTATGGTACAAGAAGTTTGACTCCTTCATGGCGAGCCAAAATTTTATCAGAAGTGAGTATGATCATTGTGTATACTTTAAAAGTTTCAATGGCATATTCATTATCTTGGTGTTATATGTTGACAATATGCTTATTGCAACCAAAAACATGGAAGAATCAATAGATTAAAGGCTCAGCTCTCTAGGAAGTTTGATATGAAGGATCTTGGAGAGGAAAAACATATCTTGGGCATGGAGATACACAGAGATAGGAAGAAAGGTAAGATTTGGTTATCACAACAGAAGTATGTGGAGAAAGTACTTGAAAAGTTTGGTATGAACAATGTGAAACCTGTTAATGTTCCATTAGCTTCCTATTTTAAGGTTTCTTCAGATTTAAGTCTTAGAAATAATGAAGAAAATAAGTATATGTCTCGTGTACCATATGAAAATGCGATAGGCAACCTAATGAATGTGATGGTATCTACAAGACCTGACATTTCACATGCAGTTGGAGTTGTCAGCAGGTTCATGGAAAATGCAGGAGAAGAACATTGGCGAGCAGTGAAATGGGTGCTTCGGTATTTGAGAGGCACAAGTGACCATTGCGTCAGCTTTGATGGTCGCGAAGGTTCAGTCTGCAAATATGTGGATGCTGATTATGCAGCGGATTTTGACAAAAGGAGGTCTACTACATGTTATGTTTTTACTCTTGCAAGTGGAGCAATCAGCTGGATGTAAAAGCTTCAAGAGACAGTTGCTTTGTCCACCACTAAAGTAGAGTATATAGCTGCTTCAGATGCCTGTAAAGAGGCAATCTGATTAAAAGGTCTACTTGATGAGATTGGAAGGACATAGGAGAAAGTGAATGCATTTCGTGACAGTCAGAGTGTTATTCATTTGGCTACAAAGCCAGCCTATCACAACAATACCAAGCACATCGATGTAAGGTATCACTTTATGAGACATGTAATCAAAGGCGGTGTTGTGGCTCATTTGCAATATCATTTATTTTTAATTTTTAAAATACAAAAAAATAGAAAATTATCAAAATATATGTTAAAGTTTAAATATTCATATACTTTGGCAAAAAAATGTAATATTTGTTGCATTAAAGTTTAAAGCTGATACTTTAAGCTTTGTGGAAGTGGGTCCCAATGCATAGATTAAAAAGTGAGCATCTTGTGGAGCGGGATCCAACGATTTGATAGACAGGGAATAAAAGTGTCAACTTGTGGGCACTTTCAGCGTGCGGGTTAACGAGGAGGGTGCCTCCGCAGTTGACCCTGTTGACTGCGGGGCCGATCCTGATCAACAGTCGAGATTCACTGCAGGGGCATGAACCTGACGAGCTCGTCGTACCTTGAGACCTCCTGCAGTGACGTATGCAACCAACTGTTGACAGATGTGGTCCACGTCAGAGTAATTTTAACTGTCTTTTGCCGTGTCTCATTAGCATTTAATTCTTAAGCCCGCGCCATATATTTAATCAGAATTCTCATTTTTCTAAGGTTATTGTTGTTAGTTTGTGTTTGATGTTGTGTCTGCCCTATGTATTTCTCTGCAGTCTACCACCTTGTCAATTGTCTGTCACCCCAAGTGAAACTATGGCGAGGCATCCATCCCTGTCAGGTTCTTCTAGTCACATTCCTCTCATGGACACTGAGAGGGACATCCAGGATGTTGTTTGTTCTCTAGACCACCTTTCATTTTATCAGCAAGTCTGCCTAAATGATAAAACTTATCCAATTTAAACCACCATGGTTAAAACTGGTGTGTTGTCTGCATGCATCCCAAGAACACACCTTTTTCCCAAATTTGTGTATTGGCTAGTGTCTGTTATGTACCCTGGAAATTTTTTTGTAATGAATTTTTAAGGGGAAAATGTTCTGCAAGTTTCAGCCCAATTAATTCGTCAAGCTCTGTGTTACCCTGAGTTAGAGTCGTATGTCCTTCTCACCTATGATTCCTTAATGACACATTATGATAGCCTTGCAGGTCAAGAGTTTAACAAATTTATCTTTTTTTTTGAAGCTAGATACACAACAGTTTGCACCTGATAATAAAGAATTCCCCATGGAGGTTTTTGATATAGAAGTTAGACTAGTGCTAAGGTGCATTGCAAATATTTTGGGAAAGGATGATGACAGTACAGTGGAAAAATTAGCTTTGGGAATGTTCGCCTTGATGATGAAGCTAGGAGTGGTGCTAGATATTCCATCTTATTGGAAAGAAGCTGTGAACTCTCATCTCATGGGATTATCATTGATGGGTTCATTCAGGTTTCCTTCTCTTGTTATTTACCTCTTTTTATATCAAAATTTAGAAGAATTCATGCATTTGGGGTTAAATATAATGGATATAAATAAGAAGAGGAAGTTAGTAGTATTCTGGAGAGACATAGTGAGGAAAGAACAAAATGAGGGTGGTTTGTTTGATTTTGCTAGTCATTTTATGTCTACTACATATAAAATTTTGAATGGAATTTCTCCCCCTTGCTTTCTGCCAAAAGCTCAAGAATTCTTGCACTTGGGGACAAATTGTAAGTTTGGTGATTGGTTTATCTTTGAATACTATTCTGAAATAAGACTTTATGGAGTTGGTGTAGAACCTTATAGGTTTCCTGTATTTGGGCCTATGAGATTATTCACTTTGGAGTTCATTAGGAAAAGTTTAAACGTGGATCAAATATACTTTGTGCCTATGAAGAAAGGTCACATGTTTAAGTTACCAATGACTGTTGGTCCTTTTA
The DNA here is from genome assembly GCA_034641835.2 of Pinus albicaulis. NCBI lineage: Eukaryota > Viridiplantae > Streptophyta > Pinopsida > Pinales > Pinaceae > Pinus > Pinus albicaulis. The sequence goes on along the minus strand of MU968411.1, from coordinate 34,279,397 downwards.
TAGTTAATATGAGACAAGAAATTGATGAAGCCTCTAAGATGTTAGATGAAATACACCTACTATTAGGAGAAAAGTGGGCTTATGACTCTCACAGTGTGATTTCTAATAGGAGAATTGAAAATGGGTATTCAACATTCATTCACGAAATCAGACCTGATATAGAAAAAATTGCAGGTAAAAGTTTTGCAGGTTCAGTGAGCTCAAATGTATAGACTCCTATCATATAAGAGAGGCAAAGAAGCAATGATTGATTCAGAGGAGGAAGAACAAAGGACTAAAAAGAGGACAAAGCTCAGTGAGAATTTTGTAGATGCTCAACCTGGTTTCTCATTACAATCAAGAGATGAGAAAAATGTCCCTGCTTCACCAAGGAGACATGAAAGCACTCAGGAATAGGTGCCCTTAATTAAACAAATTTTTTCTCAGATTGCAGAAAGAAATCAGAAAATGAAGGCAAGCATGGAGGCTCACGCTGAATACCAGATAACCCGAGAGAAAACAAGACTTCTAACTGTAATGGATCTTGAAAAGGATCAATTTAAGATTGCCCTTTCACATCCCTCTGATATGTCTATTGGTTCATCCAATAATTTTAATAATGTGAATCTAACTGTAGATGTGAAGAATATTGCATTGCTTGACAAAGTAAATCTACATATGCAAACAGGTCAACTGATTGTAAATGACCTAACCAAATCCAATGCAATGGCACTCAAGGCTGAAAATATGCTTGGAAAAGCGATCAAGCAATTGAAGTTAGAGAAAGCAAATTCCAGGGCTTTGACAATCCAGAACGAATAACTCAAAAATATTATTGTGAAGATTGGGGTAGATCCCAATGATAGGTTTGTTGTACAGAAGCTTCTACAAAGTGTTGAATTAGAAATCTCTGTGCTGAAGAAAAATTTGAAATTTCCTATAGGAGAACACTCCATGGGAGCAAAGGTTGCAGAGGTAGAAAATGAGAAAGAAAAACTTCTTCAGCAGCTCCTGCAAAAGGAAGAAGAAATCACCAAACTAAAGAAAACTTCATTGTCATTGTAGAATCACATTGAATCTCATACTTGTACTTTTGTTTTTCTATCTGGTAATGAAAATCCATTAGCACAAATATCTCAATTAACCACTGAATTGCAGATGGTAGAGGGAGATTGGAAAAAGGCACAAGCTGATTTGGAAACATCAACAAAGATCATACAAGCCACAGAGGGAGAAGTTAGTAAATAAAAAATAGACTGCCAGACTACTGATGTTGAGATTAAAAATCTCAAAGAAAAATTGAAGGGAAATATATCCCTAATACAGGCTAAGGATATCATCTGGAATGATATCATTGCAAAAATGAAAGAAATTTGGAGTTTTCTAACTGTTGTTGCAAAGGAAAGAAGTATTATTAGGGATTTTGAAGAACAGTTCATGATAGACAAGAAAAATACAATTAATAGAACTATTTGGGAAAGAAAATTCATTGATTTCATTGACTCCAAAACAGATCAAGAGTTGCAAGAAAATGAAATTAAAGACAAGATTTTATATGCTGTGGAAATTAATAAGATGATTGTCAAGAATGATCACAGGAATTCTACAGAAAAGAAGTTGATTGAGCTTAAGGAAGCAGTGAGCCAGTTTGATAATTCATTTGACAAAATAGCAAGAGCAGGTTTGCCATCATGTTGGTGTCTTGGAGGTAGTCTTTTATCATGGGATTCTTATGCACCCTTACTGGTGTTGCAAAAAATTAAGGTAGACAGTACTCATGAAAAGACTCAAGTTCTTAAAGGAGCAACAATAATCAATTTCCTTCAAAGAAATTTTTAGCTGATTTGGTTAGTGAAGACTTTATTTGCAGAGAGGCCATCATTCAACAGAATCACTGCTTTTATATTGGAATATCAAAAGCCGGTCCATTCACCTAAGACAAACATTGAGATATGGAAGAAATGCAGAGCCTAGATGGTAGATTTACGAAAGGACCCCTCGACTTCAAAGAAGGAAAAACCAACCAGTCAAGGAAATACAACAGCTTCATCAATTCACATTCAGAAAATAGATTAGGATTTATATTTTATGTTATTTTCCTTTTTTAAAGAGAATGTAATTGTAATAGGACATTTTGATGACATATAATAGGTAGTTGACAGAGTCCTAAGTATTTGAAGAAGTTAGGATTAGTTCCAGAAATTAAAAACTGCTTTCTATTGTATTTAAAGAGAAAAACAAGAAAGAAAAAGGCTCCGAGTTTTGACCTTCAGACTACAATTTTTTTACTCAAATTTCAAATGATTAATGAATGAAAAACAAGATTCTAGTATTTTTTGATATCGATATGTCTTCTAGTTTACATTGTGTGTTTTCTGTCTTTGAATAAAATGAAGTAATGAAGTTGCATGTCTCTTTTTACTTGTGTGAATAAGAGTTAAAATCCTTAATAGGTGCTCCTTCATTTTAATTGTTCCTTGTCGTAATCCTTCTGAAGTTTGAGGTGATATATTCTATACATCAGCATATCAATTTTGGGTTCTTTCCTTCATGTTCTTCGGATCATTCCATTATATATCAACAAATAATAGCATTGTGGGACATTGATTGTATTTTATCTTTGAGGGTTTAATGATAAACATTTGAAGGTGATTAAACAAAGACCAATATTTCTATGAAACATTTATATAAATGTCTTAAACACTGATTCCTTATCACAGTTAAGGGATTTTCTCTTAAGATACAACATTTTTGGCGTCGTTGTTGGGGATCGAAGAAGTGAATTTTTTTCCCTGGGTTTATTTTATATTTCCTCTGGTTGTTCAGAGAGGAAGAAATATTAGGCTGTGTCTTAATTTCATAATTCTGGCGTATAAAAGGCCACATACGAGGTCAGATACCTCTAAGCATAAAGCTCCTATTCTTTCAGATCCTGAAATGTTGGTTTCTAAAAAAGGCCAGAAATGAAGAACGCTTTCTACACCTGATGCTACATTGCCTACACTGGGCAGCAGTTCCCATAACCTTTCATCCAAGGATATTTCCTGGAAACTCATTTTCCAGGAACAAGAATATTTCTCCCCACATATTAATTTTCAAGAACCAAAGTTAGAAGAACAATATTTTGAGTCTGTTTCATTCACATTTACAGAAGCTCAGCCTAATACAGTTGCCAGTTCTTCTACTATTGTTCATAAACCCCTTCCCATATCAGTTGTTTCACCCCATTCATCCACATCTATAACTGGTACACAAATCCCACCTACTCAGGGAGCAGTTAATCAAGGTATAAACATGGCAGCCCATGTCCCTGCTTTCTTGATGAATAGATATGAACCATTGAATCTTCCATAACCTATGAATGCAATGCCTCAGGAATACCTTAAATTGCTTCCAAGATTTATTGGAGAAGATTAAATAACTGCAGAATAACACTTGCCTTTGTTTTGCACTTTTGCTGAAAATTTAAATGTTGAACATCTTGATGTAGTAATGAGACTTTTTGTACATTCTCTGAATGGAGAGGCAAGAAAATGGTTTAAAGGATTACCAAAATGGCTCAATTAATAATTGGGACGAATTAGAAAGACAATTCATCCAAAGATGGGGTGAAAAGAGATATCATGGTTATTCATTGACAAAGTTTAATTCTATTAATAAAAACTCTGATGAAAGCATGAATGATTTCATTAAAATATTTAACAAATTGTATAATAGTTTGCTCGCATAAATGAAACCTCCTCCTGTTGGAGCAAGAGTTGTTTTTGTTGGAGAATTTGTATCAGATTTTAGTTTCACTTTGAGAGAGAGAAGATCTGCTACTCTTGAAAAAATCCAAACTGATGCTTTGGAGATTGAAGTTAATATGACTGCTGCTGGAAAAACACAGGAAAAGCAGTCAGTTCAAGATAAAGGTAAGGTCAAATAAGAGTCATCATAGGATCAAAGGATTGATGACATGACTAAGGTTATCAAGAACTTATCAAATAAATTAGTGAAGATGGAATTGGACAATAAGAAAACCGCACAACAAAACAGAGGAGTTTTCAATCCACAGTTCAGAAAGCAACCCTTGCAGATTTTGCAGAGGGAAAGAAGAGACCAGGATCAAGTCCAAGCACCTTTATATATAGAAGCAACACCTTCAAAGTTTGTTGAGGATGACCAGAAAGATATTGAAGATCAAATATCTGTTGCTTATATGGAAGATGATGAGGAAGAAGATAAATGTGAAGAAGAATGTACAGAAGCTGATGTATCATTTGATCAGGAAGAAATGAATGATTATTGTAAGAAATTCATTGATTTTATGCAAGCTGAGATGCATAAGAAGTATGAATTAAGATCAAAAAACAGATTAAGAACTCAGGATGATGAGGAAAAAATCCAGAGTCAGTCCCTTGTCGAATGGCGACTCCAAAACCAAAGAACTTAGTAAAACATTCAGGCAAGGGGAAACAACCTATGAATTCAATGAGTGGAAATGAAAAACAACAGGCTGAGGCTTCCCAAAATAAGTCTATTGATTCTAATATTTTGGAGAATATTGTCACTATACCTGAGCAGAATGCTAATCCTAACAAGAATCGAGAAGAACCTGAGAATATTAATAAACAAAATCAAAATTTCAATCTTTCTAAAGAATTAGAAAAGATCAAAATTTAAGTACCCTTGCCTAAATTAGCTAAGACACATCGTTACAAGAGAATTTATTAATCTTTCTCAGTCTAATGATATTGGTGATACTGTGAATTTGCAAGAAGAAAAGCCAATGGTCACTTTTGGTCCACATGTTGAAGAGGTAGATTCTTTTGTTCCTTCATTTTATATATTAGTGCTTCTTCATGATTTCATTCTACATAATTGTATGTTAGTTTCAGGTGCATCACGTAATCTTATGCCATTATATATCATCAAAGAATTAAATTTACAAATCACTAAGCCCTATAGAGGCCTTTATTCATTTGATTCAAAAAGGGTGAAGTGTGTTGGGCTTATCAAAGACATGGTGGTATCCCTGGCCCAAATTCCAGCCAAGAGTATTATGATGGATGTAGTAGTTGTAGATATTCCAGCCAGATTTGGTATGTCATTGTCCAGATATTGGGGAGAAAATCTTAGAGGTGTCTTAAAACTAGACTTCACATATGCTATCATTCCTGTGTTTAATTGGGAAGAAATAAGATTGTACAGAGAAACCAGATTTGTTAAGACTACCACAAAGAAAGATGCAAGAAATTCCCCTATCTATGGCCAAGAGAAGGAGGATCTCTTGTTTTATGTTGCATGAAGATGCATAATTTGTTGAAGATTCATAGAAGCAACTCTCTTCAGCAATTGTACTTAAGGATCTGGATTCAAATGAAATTTGGAAGTGTTATTTTGATGGTGCCTATTCCAAGGATGGCATGGGAGATGGATTTTTGCTGATTTCTCCAGAAGGTAACCTTTTGTCTTTTTCTTTTAAGCTTGAATTTGAATCGAAAAATACTGTAGCTGAGTATGAGGCATTAATATTGTGTCTTCAAACTACTAAACAATTCGGAATTCAATGTATCTCCATTTTTGGTGATTCTGAATTGATTATAAGACAAATTGAAAAATTGTGTCAAACCAAACATTCAAGATTGAGGTCATATAGGAATGAAGTATGGGACTTGATTGAAAATTATTTTGAGGCTTTGAATCTTCAAGTCATTCCAAGAGAAGAAAACAGAATGGCAGATTCATTGGGAGTTGCAACTAGTACTTTCAAGCCACCTATTAATCCGAAGCTGAGATATGAGATTGAGATGAGGCATAGACGCTCAATCCCTGATAATGTTAAACACTCACAGGTATTCTAAGATGATGAGTAGATCAATCAATTTTTAACAATGATTGGAAAATTTGAAGATATTGAAATAGATCAGAAAAGTGAGCAGACTGATCAAAATGAGGACTTTACAAATCTTAAACAATCAATAAGTGATCATAAGATAATACAATTGAAAGACAACGCATTACCTAGAAGTTTGGTTCCTCTTGAAAGGTTGTTTGATGAAAACGATGTAGCACTGGATAAAAAGAAGGTTTCTCAAGAAGGTGAGATGGAGGATTGTAATCTAGGAACTCAACAAGAACCCAAGATGGTCAAGTTATTCAAAGGAGTTCCTAAGAATTATAAAGAAAGGTATATTGATCTTTTCAAGAAGTATATCAATGTATTTTCATGGTCCTATGATGATTTGAAAACATATGATCTGGATAGTATTCAACATAAAATACCATTGAAGGATGGAGTTAAGCCTCACAGGCAGAATCTTAGGCAAATTAATCCATTTCTCCTTGCCCCAATTGTAAAGGAGGTGAAGAAAATGCTGCAAGCAAAAATCATAGTCCCACTTAGATATTTAGACTGGCTTTCTAATCTGGTTCCTGTAAGGAAGACGAACGGAGAGATAAGGTTATGTGTTGATTTAAGGAACTTGAACAGAGCTTCTCTAAAAGACAACTATCCATTTCCAAAGATGGATTATGTTTTACAAAAAGTCACAGGAGCTTATAGATTATCTATGGTTGATGGTTTCTCTGAGTACAACCAAGTAGCTGTTCAAAAGTAGGATAAAAAGAAAACAACGTTTACCACACCTTGGGGAATGTTTATGTATGCTAGGATGCCATTCGGTCTCATGAACACAGGGGCTACTTTCGAAAGGGAAATGGACATAGCATTTGTGGGAGACAAATTTGTAGTCATATATTTGGATGATGTGACTATTTTTTCAGGTTCTGATGATGAGCACTTGGAGCATTTGCAGAAGAATTTCTTGAAATGTAGGAATTTTGGGTTATCATTGAATCCTAAAAAATCTCTGCTTGCTTTGGAGGAAGGTAAATTACTGGGACATATAGTTTCAAATCAGGGGGTGAAAATTGATCCAGCAAGATTTGAGGCTATACAGACAATTCCATTTCCTAGAAGTAAGAAAGATATCCAGAGATTTCTAGGAAAAAATAATTTCCTAAGAAGATTTGTCCCAAATTATGCTGAGATTGTCAGAAACATAAAATATATACTGAAGAAAAACGTTGAAGTAAAATGGGAAAAATATGCGAGAGGGTGCTTTGCCAGGATTAAAGAAGCTCTTCAGGAAGCTCCAGTTTTCAACAGTCCAGACTATCAAAATCCTTTCCAAATATTTTCATTTGCATCACCTTCTACCATTGCTGTTGTGTTGTTGCAGAAGAATGAAGAGGGAAAAGAGAAACCTGTGGAATTTTTTCAGTAAAGTTCTCAGAGATTCAGAACTCAAATACAATATCTTGGAGAAACAAGTATATTCCTTAGTTAAATCATTAAAATCTTTCAGGACTTATGTGCTACAGTCTCAAATAGTTGCATATGTACCTATCTCAGTTGTAAAAGATGTGTTAGTTCAATGTGATGTTGAAGGAAAAAGAGGAAAGTGGATTGCTAAAATTCAGGAGTATGACTTAGAAATTAAACCTACTAAATTGGTGAAAGGACAGGGCTTGGAAAAGCTATTAACAAAATCAAATTTTCAAGCTCTAGGAATTAATATGCTTGCACCTTTGGATGAAGCTGTTGATGAAACAAGTCAAAATATCACAAAGTCAGCAATTAAATACAAATTTCTTTGCTCTGATTGGTATAAGGATATTATTCACTAATTGTGCTTTTTCTCTTGTCATAAACAAAACAAAGTACAGAGCTCTTAAACTCAAATCTCAACCTTATGTTATAATTGATGCAAAATTATATTGGAAGGATCCTGATGGAATTTTGTTGTTGTGTTTGATAGAAGGAGAGTCAATGAAAGTTATCAAAGAATACCATGAAAGTATGTGTGGAGGCCACTATAGCTGGAAAGTTATTGCTCATAAAATTCTGAAATCAGGTTTTTACTGGCCTTCCTTATTTTCTTATGTATATAGAGTGCTTAGAAGTTGCCATAAATGTCAATTGTTTGCAGTAAATAAAAGGTTAGTTCCTCTACCTCTTCTCCCAGTATTTGTTGAAGAATCCTTTAGACAATGGGGATTAGATTTCATTGGAGAAATCAATCCACCATCAAGTGGGCAGTTCAAGTGGATTCTCACTGCCACTGATTATTTTACAAAGTGGGTGGAAGCAATACCTACCAGAAAAGCAAATGATCTGGTAGTAAGGAAGTTTCTGGAAGAGAAAATCTTTAGTAGGTTTGGGTGCCCATTCAAGATTGTAATAGACAATGCTTAGGTATTCAATTCAATCAGATTCATTAATTTTTTTCAAACATATAATTTCATTTTGTCTCATTCTACAGCATATCATCCTCAAGGGAATGGGCTAGCTGAATCTTCTAACAAGACATTGGTTAATATTTTGAAGAAAACAATTAATGAGAATCAGAAGAGCTGGGATTCAAAGTTGATATTTGCTCTCTGGACAGTAAGAATGACTACTAGAAGATCTACTGGTAAGTCCCCTTATGAATTGCTATATGGTACTCAAGCTTTGTTTCCTACTCAGCTAACTAGACCAATAATTTCTTTTCTTAAAGAAGCACAAGAAGAACCTAATGCATTGATAAGAAGGCTGAACAAGGTGATAGAATTGAGTAAGAGCAGGAATAAAGTCAAGGAAAAATTGGTCACCTATCAAGAAAAGAAGAAATCCATTTTTGATAGAAAAGCAAAGGAGATTCTTTTTCAAAATGGATATTTGGTATTAAGATGGGATACCAGAAGAGAAGAAAAAGGAAAACATGGTAAGTTTTATCCTCTCTGGTATGGCCCATACAGGATTATTGAAGCAAGATCAAATAACACTTTGATATTGGAGAATATTAATGGAGAAATGATAGAGCTGCATGTGAATGGGCAGTATCTAAAACATTACTTCCAACATTGAAGTTTTATGGTTCACCATTGTACATATTTAGTTTCCTTCATTGTACATTTTTCATCAAACAACATTTGACTCCATGCCCGAAGTGAAGGCACTAATCTGCGATTCTTATTGTTTCATGGAAAAAACACTATCCCTAAGTGGAGCCAGATTTTGTGGCTCATTTGCAATATCCTTTATTTTTAATTTTTAAAATATAAAAAAATAGAAAATTATCAAAATATATGTTAAAGTATAAAGATACATATACTTTGGCATAAAAATGTAATATTTGTTGCATTAAAGTTTAAAGATAATACTTTAAGCTTTGTGGAAGTGGGTCCCAACGCACAGATTAAAAAGCGAGCATCTTATGGAGCGGGATCTGAAGATTTGACAAACAGGGAATAAAAGTATCAACTCACGGGCACTTTCAACGCGCGGGTTAACGAGGCGGGTGCCTCCGCAATTGACCATGTTGACTGTGGGGCCGATCCTGATCAACGGTCGAGATTCACTGCAGGGGCATGAACCCGATGAGCTCTCCGTACCTTGAGACCTCCCACAGTGACGTATGTAGTCAGCTGTTGACAGATGTGGTCCATGTTGGAGTACTTTTAACGATATTTTGACGCGTCTCATCAACATTTAATTCTTAAGCCCGCGCCATCTATTTAAGAAGAATTCTCATTTTTCTAAGGTTATTGTTGTTAGTTTGTGTTTGAAGTTGTGTTTGCGCTATGTCTTTCTCTGGAGTTTGCCACCTTGTCGATTGTTTGTCACCCCAAGTGAAACTATGGCCAAGCATCCATCCCTGTCAGGTTCTTCTAGTCACATTCCTCTCATGGACACTGAGAGGGACATCCAGGATACTGTATGTTCTCTAGACCACCTTTAATTTTATCAGCAGGTCTGCCTAAACGATAAAAGTTCTCCAATTTACACTTCCATGGTTAAAACTAGTGTGTTGTCTGCATGCATCCCAAGAACACACCTTTTTCCCGAATTTGTGTATTGGCTAGTGTCTGTTATGTACCTTGGAAAATGTTTTGTAATGAATTGTCAAGGGGAAAATGTTCCGCAAGTTTCCGCCCAATTAATTTTTCAAGCTCTGTGTTATCCTGATTCAGAGTTGAATGTCCAATTCACCGATGATTCCTTAATGGCGCATTATGATAGCTTTGTAGGTCAAGAGTTTAACCAATTTATCTTTTTTTTGAAGCTAGATACACAACAATTTGCACCTGATAATAAATAATTCCCCATGGAGGTTTTTGATATAGAAGTCAGACCAGTGCTAAGGTGCATTGCAAATATTTTGGGAAAGGATGATGACATTACATTGGACAAATCAGTTTTGGGAATGTTCACCTTGTTGATGAAGCTAGGAGTGGTGCTAGATATTACATCTTATTGGCAAGAAGCTGTTAACTCTCAGCTCATGAGCTTATCACTGACGGGTTCATTCAGGTTTCCTTCTCTTGTTATTTACCTCTTTTTATATCAAAATGTAGAAGAATTCATGCATCTGGTGTTAAATATAATGGATATAAATAAGAAGAGGTAGTCAGTAGTATCCTGGACAGACATAGTGAGGAAAGAAAAAAATGAGGGTGGTTTGTTTGATTTTGCTAGTCATTTTATGTCTATTGCATATAAAATTTTGAATGGAATTTCTCCCCCTGCTTTCTGCCAGAAGCTCAAGAATTCTTGCAATTAGGGACAAATTGTAAGTTTGGTGATTGGTTTGTCTTTGAAGACTATTTGAAATAAGACTTTATGGAGTTGGTGTAGAACATTATAGGCTTCCTGTATTTGTGCCTATGAGATTATTCGCTTTGGAGTTCAGTAGGCAAAGTTTAAACATGGATCAAATACACTTTGTGCCTATGAAGAAACGTCACATTTTAAAGTTACCAATGACATTGGTCCTTTTATATAGTTAATATGAGACAAGAAATTGATGAAGCCTCTAATATGTTAGATGAAATGCACCTACTATTAGGAGAGAAGTGGGCTTATGACCCTCACAGTGTGATTTCTAATAGGAGAATTGAAAATGGGTATTCAACATTCATTCATAAAAGCAGACCTGATATAGAAAAAATGGAAAGTAAAAGTTTTACAGGTTCAGTGAGCTCAAATGTACAGACTCCTATCATATCAAAAAAGTCAAATAAGAGAGGCAAAGAAGCAGTGATTGATTCAGAGGATGAAGAACAAAGGACTAAAAAGAGGACAAATGTCAGTGATTATTTTGTAGATGCTCAACTTGGTTTCTCATTACAATCAAGATATGAGCAAAATGTCCCTGCTTCGCCAAGGAGACATGAAACCACTGAGGAACAGGTGCCCTTAATTAAACAAATGTTTGCTCAGATTGCAGAAATAAATTAGAAAATGAAGGCAAGCATGGAGGCTCATGATGAATACCAGATAACCCCCAAGCAAATAAGACTTCTAATTGCAATGGATCTTGAAAAGGATCAATTTAAGATTTCCCTTTCACATCCCTCTGATATTTCTATTGGTTCAACCAATAATTTTAATACTGTGAATCTAACTATAGATGTGAAGAAAATTCCATTGCTTGAAAAAGTAAATCTACATATGAAAATAGGTCAACTGATTGTAAATGACCTAACCAAAACCAATGCAATGACACTCAAGGCTGAAAATATGCTTGGAAAAGTGATCAAGTAATTGAAGTTAGAGAAAGAAAATTCTATGGCTTTGATAATCCAGAACGAAGAACTCAAAAAGATTATTATGAAGATTGGGGTAGATCCCAATGACAGGTCTGTTGTAGAGAAGCTTCTGCAAAGTGTTGAATTAGGAATATCTGTGCTGAAGAAAAATTTGAAATTGCCTATAGGAGAACACTCCATGGCAGCATAGGTTATAGAGATAGAAAATGAGAAAGAAAAAATTCTTCAACAGCTCTTGCAAAAGGAAGAAGAAATCACCAAACTAAAGCAAACTTCATTGTCATTGCAGAAGAATCTCATACTTGTACTTTTGTTTTTCCATCTGGTAATGAAGATCCATTAGCACAAATATCTCAATTAACCACTGAATTGCAGATGGAAGAGAGAGATCGGAAAAAGGCACAAGGTGATTGGGAAACAACAACAAAGATCATACAAGCCACAGAGGGAGAAGTCAGTAAATACATAATAGACTACCAGACTACTGATGCTGAGATTAAAAATCTCAAAGAAAAATTGAAGGGAAATATATCCCTAATATAGGCTAAGGATATCATCTAGAATGATATCATTGCAGAAATGAAAGCAATTTGGAGTTTTCCGACTGTTGTTGCAGAGGAAAGAAGCATTATTAGGGATTTTGAAGAACAAGTAATGACAGACAAGCAAAAGACAATTAATAGAACTATTTGGGCAAGAAAATTCATTGGTTTCATTGACTCCAAAACTAATCAATAGTTGGAAGAAAATGAAATTAAAGACAAGATTTTATATGCTGTGGAAATTAATAAGATGATTGTCAAGAATGATTATAGGAAGTCTACAGAAAAGAAGTTGATCAAGCTTAAGGAAGCAGTGAGCCAGTTTGATAATTCATTTGAAAAAATAGCAAGAGTAGGTTTGCCATCATGTTGGGTTATTGGAGGTAGGATTTTATCATTTGATTCTTATGAACCCTTACTGGTGTTGGAAAAAATTAAGGTAGAAAATACTCATGAAAAGACTCAGGTTCTTAAAGGAGCAACAATAATCAATTTCTTTCAAAGAAATTTTCAGCTGCTGTGGTTAGTGAAGACTTTATTTTCAGAGAGGTCATCATTCAACATAATCAATGCTTTTAGATTGGAATATCACAAGATGGTTCATTCACCTAAGACAAACATTGAGATATGGAAGAAATGCAGAGCCTGGATGGCATATTTACCAAAGGAACCCTCGACTTCAAAGAAGTACAAACCAGCTAGTCAAGAAATGCAGACACATCATCAATTCACATTAAGAAAATAGATTAGGATTTATATTTTATTTTATTTTCCTCTTTTAAAGATAATTTAATTGTAATAAGACATTTTTATGACATATAATAGGTAGTTGACGAAGTCCTAAGTAGTTGAAGCAGTTAGGATTAGTTCCAACAGTTACAAACTGCTTACTATTGTATTTAAAGAGAAAAACAAGAAAGATAAATGTTCTAAGTTTTGGACCTTCAGACTACAATTTTTGTACTCAGATTTCAAATGATTAATGAATGAAAAGCAAGATTCTGGAATTTTTTGATATTGATATGTCTTCTAGTTTACATTATTTGTTTTCTATCTTTGAATAAAATTAAGTAATGAAGCTGTAGGTCTCGTTTTACTTGTGTGAATAAGCGTTAAAATCCGTAATAGGTGCTCCTTCATTTTAACTGTTCCTTGTCTTATAATCCTTCTGAAGTTTGAGGTGATATATTATGTACATCAACATATCAATTTGGGGTTCTTTCCTTCATGTTCTTCTTATCATTCCATTCTATATCAACAAATAATAGCATTGTGGGACATTCTTTGTATTTTATCTTTGAGGGTTTAATGATAAACATATGAAGGTGATTAAACAAAGACCAATATTTTTGTGACACATTTATATAAATGTCTTAAGCATTGATTCCTTATCAAAACTAAGGGATTGTCTCTTAAGGTACAAGAGGTGGCAAATTACCTCTCGTAAGTCACACCATAGCAGATTAAAACGGAAAGGTAAGGGTCCAAAATTTGATTGCACGCCTAAAAACATGGAGATGAGGTAATGGTCTGAAGCCGAGCATGACATAATAGAGGAGGTGGAAACGTTTAGGAGGGAGATGAGTGAGATTGCCACAAGAAAGAAATCCAGTCACTCCATGATGTTACCTGGGCCAATCCTATAGTTGCTCCAGGTGGAGCCTTGATTCCTTGGTATGATGTCCACCAGATCGTGATCTCTCATAATGCGTTCTAGGTAATCTCTTGAGGGATTGGGAGTAAAAGCTCCCCCTATTTTATCCTTTGGGTGCAAAACCAAGTTTAGATCACCTCCGATGATAAAATTACAGCTTCCTTCACTTTCCATATCAGTCTGGAGAGAATGCCAACACACTTCTTTGTCACAATAGTGATTTGGACCATATATCTTGTAAACTGTGATCAGGATGTCTCCTTGCACATTTTGTAACTTTGATTTTATCTAGTGATGAGTCTTTGATATTGTTTGATGTTTCCATGTATTCGTATTCCAATTTAGAGCTATTCCTCTTGATGTGTCTCTGGATCCTACAGTCGTGCCTAAGTAATGCTTGAGTCTGCTTATGATATTTTCCATATCATTTTCTTCTTGTTTGGTTTATTGTATGATAATTATGTCTTGTTGTTATTGATTGATGAGATATTTTAGGGAATTGATTTAAAGGGGTTCCCTAATCCCCTACAATTCCATGTGAGAGCTTTCATTGCTTAAGGTTTGAGGGTATAGACCAAGACTTCCCTCCTATGATTTGCTGACTTGGTTCTTTTTTACTATGCCCTTCAATAAATGATTCTATTGGCTACCATGTTCCTAGAGATATATCTTTTTGAGCTGCCTCATCCTTGTGGTTTTTGGTTGTTTTCCTTCCCGGTCCATATTTTTTGATAAATCCAAGATAGATTCCAGATCCTTAGCCACATTTATTGTGATAATCTGGGCGAAGGAGGGCTCGAAGGCTGAGGCAGGAGTAGTTTTGGAGGGAGAGGGAGGCAGAATAAGTTTGGAGGGGGAAGGTGGGGGGGGGGGTGGTGAGGAATGGAGAGGAGGATATTCTTCCATATATTCCAAAGTAGAGAAAGGGTTTGAAGAGATGGGTTCAAATGGGGATTTAGAGGAAACCAGTGAGGATTCAGGAGGAAGAGGGTTGCTAGGGTCGACCGACAAAGGGGGGGGGGGAATGAGAGGTCGAGGGCACCGAGATTTTAGAATTGGAGGAGGGTTTCTTCTTTAAGATAAATTCCCACTGGGATTTAGGATTATCTGAATTTTATATCTCAATCATTTTTCAGGAATCTATTTGAAAAATGACCATATTCGTGACATACCTTGCATTTGAACGAAATTTGTTCATAATCAAGCTGTTGAATATGCATCTAGTTATCCACCTTCAACTTGATTGCCTTCAAGAGTCATTTGCCAAGATCTACCTAGACACAGATTCTAGCACAAGTCTATTATTTTCCTTTGGTTCGATTCTGTCTATGAAATTTCCAACTGCATTCCTGATTTCTCTTATAGAGTCTTCCCCCCAAAAATTAAGAGGTAAGGGGGGGAGATGAACCCAAACCAAGACAAAATTTGGGACATCTAGCTTTGGGTCAAAATCTGGTGTCGATTTCTTCAGATAGAGCCCCCTGGTATCCATGAAATATGGACCATTTCTCAAGATCAGGTCTTTATCGTCCTTGGTTTCAAAAGGAAAGGTGAAGAAACCACTTCCACAGAATCTGATGGATATTTTTCCTTGCTTTTTTCCCAGCCAATTACGCTCGACCCATTTCTAGATGGTCTTTGGCGAAGGCCATAGGTCCGTAAATTTCCCAACAGGCCCTTTCTTAGTGAGTGAGAGGGCTACAATTCGAGGGATTCCTGGGGCATAGAAACTTCCTGGATTCCATCCAACTTCTTCACAAATTTTGTGATTGCAGGCTGCGAGCGTGGGGGGTCGAGGGAGGCAATAAGGTCCAAGAAGGCCGAGGCATGATCTAGGGGGGAAACCTCCTCAAGGATGGACTCCAGAGGGGAAATGGGAGCCTGAAACGAGAGCAACAATGGGGAAGGCTAGGGTGCGGGAGCTCCAAGCGATAGAATATTTTTAATATTAATCATGAATAATGGTTAAATTTATTTTAAAGGAAGTTTTGTCTTTTTTGGTTTTCAATTTAGCTACAGAGAAATGTCATGTTCACAAATGTTACATTCAATTTGGTTTTTATTTATGACATTTAACACTTTTTTTTTTTACTTTTCAATTTAACTAGAAATAAATGTCATGTTCATAAATGTTACATTCAATTTGGTTGTTATTTATGGAATATAAATCTTATTGTTTACTGTTGTTTTACTATGTTTTTTTTTTGTTGCATGCTTTTTTGAATGTATATATGTTTAATTAATATATTAGTGTTTTTATAATTAATAATAGTAATTTAAAATAAACCTATAATTTACTTAATTTCTATGGTATTTTTTAGACCCAATATAAAGTATATCATGAAATGAATGGCTTGATGTGTTTGTAGTGATTTAATTTATATGACTACTTTAAATAAAATTTGTTTTTATGTTCACTTTTAGTTTTTACTCTATCTTTTATACAACAAAATCATATTGCATTACAAAAGCTATAAAGTTATTATGAGGGATAACATATAGGTAGTAAGGGATTTGAGAAGAGCTAAAAATAATGAAGTTGAATAGCTTGTAGGAGAAGGCTTAATATTTTCAGAAACAAAGGTATTCAAAGGGTCATAGTTATTGATGAATTAATGATAATCTTATGATTTCAGTCCAAAACTTAATTCCAATAAGTAGGTTGGCCCCGACCTAAGCTCAGCCTAGTTACAGTATATATATAATTTTTCAAAGAATATTCTTGGTAATAAGTAAATTTTCTTATTTCCTCAACATGGAATCCAATAGGAAGGATGATATGGGGGTTCATTTTCAAGAAGGGATTCATAAGGGAAAGGAGAAAGTGAGTGGCAAGTGATGTTGCAGCCATGCGAATATAATATGGACTTATGCAAGAACACAAAAAAATATAGAAATAAACCTAAACGAAGAGATGCTATAGGAATAAAACTTCATTTCATTAATATAAAATAACTGAAATATGCTTACAAACAGAATGGAAATAAACTAGCCTGGGCCAGGTAGCTTATCTCTAAGAAGAGATGTGGTGGCTACATGCCTCTCAATTGTGTTACAATGAGAATCAAGGGCCTTTTTATTATTTAACAACATGGTAAAAACACAAAAAACTAAAACCCTAACCCCACGATATGGAATACCAAGAGTTGGTGGGTCATGTTGGGATTAGTTGGGAAGCCAACTTCGCAGGGTCGTAACTTGGTCATATTATCTCCATTTTGTGTGTACGATATATAATCAAAAATATCTCTCTAAGTACAATAGGATTTGTTGCAGGCCTTTGCCTATGGCTATGGACCTGTGGTGGACCTAAAAAAAACGTCATTTAGGGGGTCAAAACTTCTTCGGAAGTTCAGGACCTGAAAAATTGCTAAAAATAGTAAATGATGCTATAAACAAGGAAACTGATGAAACCGAATGGAGATCTAGGTGGAATATGTGGGTGGCCACCAATATACACCTGAATCATTCCTCCCCCCTTAGCAAGCAATGGTTGGTATTGCGTGCAGAGCCTTCTTGAGGAGAGGAGATTTACGTTGAACCTGGTCCCTGGTGAACCACTTTCCCTGGTGAAGGAGTTGGCCTGCTTTGACAACTCGATATAGTTGGATCCTCTGTTGGCGAGTGTTCTTGATCTGTGTGTCCATTATCTAATAACTTGTTGCTTGTTCCACGTAGTCTAGGTTTAATTCCGTTACTGTGAGTTTTTCCGCAATGTCGGAGGTATCTAGTAATGGTGGAAAGTACGACCGAAGGTAGTTCACATTGAACATAATGTGAAGACCAAGGAATGGTGGAATAATGAGCTCGAAGGCATTGTCCCCAAAAAACTTGGTGATGTTGTAGGGCCCATATTGGAGCAGGCGAAGCTTACGGTGGTGTCCAGTGAGGTACTCTTACAAATGTAGCCAAACTTTGTCTCCCACCTGGAACTTGTGTGGCACTTGATGTTGATCATGTCATTTCTTGTACTTAGCATTGGTTTTTTCCAATATGTCATGGACCTGTTGGTGGATGTGATTCATGCTCACAATGAATATGTTCGCCTTGTCAACTTCATACTGGACATGAGATGAATTTTCCTGAGTAGCTGCAAATGGTATGGCCACATCAATGGGACATAGTGGTTGGAATCCCAAACTCACATAAAAGGGGTTGTGGCTAGTTGGGCTATGGAGAGCCCAGTTATAGTTGTGTTGGACACATCCTGCATGCATGCCATGCTTCAAGTTGTACATGCACAAAATATGTACGATCATCCTGTTGACGACCTTTGTTTGGCCATGATTTTGGGGGTGGAAAAATGTGGACTTAGTGAGCTTGGTGTTGAGCATCGGCCAGAGGCTTGACCAAAATGTATTGAGGAAATTGTGTTGGGTATGTGTTATATTATTTCCATGACTAGCAGGGGGGTCACAAGGGGGGAGGCAGCCCCCATTGTTGGGGTCCGGGGCAGCGCCCCGGCGAAAATTGTTTTGTTGTACAAACCCACTCATAGGCGGACCCACCCATGTTTTGTGCATGAGTTTGCACATGGTTTTGGGGTACGATGGTTTTTGGCCCCTGGTATTTTGTAGATCCGGTCAAGGGAACTACAGTTATGTTCTAATCCAAGGTTAATGGATTGGGGTTTATGTATGCTTCGGCATGTATATATATGTGTTGTAACACTAAAAGGAATATAATGAAAAATCAAGCTGGTTCTCCTGATTTGGGATCTAGGGGAAAATCTCTGTGTTTATCTGTTTTATGTTTTATGCTCTCGCTCTTTTTTATTTTCTGCTATAAGATTCGTGTGTAGATAATATCTATTCAGGGTTAAAACCTACATTTGGTATCAGAGCTGTTTCAGCTTCAAGGGGACGCCTTTGCTGCTAAGGGTTTTTTTCTCAGGCCTGAGGTAGACCTTGTTCAGTGGGAGATCTGCGAGATCGATTCTTGCGGTGAAAGAAGATGGCGAGTGGCGGTAAGATAGAGATCGAGAAATTTAATGGTCAGAGTTTTGAGTTGTGGAAGCTCAAGATGGAGGATCTGCTGGTGGATAAATATCAGTGGATCACAGTAGATCCAGGTACTAAACCAACAGCAATGTCAGATGAAGACTGGAAGAAACTAGATTGGAAGGCTAAGAGCACAATACGGATGTGTGTCTCAGATTTAGTATTGTTGAATGTATCTGGGGAAGCTACGACGAAGAATTTGTGGGAAAAACTTGGGACTTTGTACCAATCTAAGTCTCTGGTGAATAAGTTGTTCCTGCGGAAAAAGCTGTATAACCTGAGGATGAAGGATGGAGACTCGGTGACAGAGCATCTGAACGCCTTCAATACTGTGGTAAGTCAGCTGTCATCTGTTGATATTAAAATCTCGGATGAAGATAAGTGCATCAGTTTGTTGTGTTCTCTACCAGACTCGTGGGATAGTCTGGTTATTGCAATAGGTAGCAATACAACTACCTTGAATTTTGATGACATTGTCTCAGCCTTGCTGTCGGAGGAAATGAGACGGAGAAATATGGAGGGCCAGAATGGAGATGCCTTATTTGTACGAGGAAGGTCACAAAACAAAAACAAGAATAAGGTTTTGAGTGGGAGATCCAAATCTAGAGGGAGATCTAAATCTCCTAGAAAGTTTGTAAAGGTATGCTGGAAATGCGGAAAGGAATGGCACTACAAAAAGGACTGCAGATCTAAAGCTCCTGAGAAAGGAAAGGGATCTGATGATGCTCCTTATGCAGAGGCAAAAACCACCTCGGATGAAGGTGGGGATGTGTATTTGGCTTCTTCTTCAAATACACATGTAGATCATGAGTCATGGTTGATTGACTCAGGTGCATCCTTTCACTTCACTCCGCATAGGGAGTGGTTCTGCGAGTATGAGAAATATGATGGTGGTGATGTCTTCCTATGGGATGATAGGAAGGCCAGAATCGTCGGACGTGGAAAATTCAAGCTGAAGCTACAAGGTGGAAGGATTAGAACACTTCCTAGTGTTCTTCATATTCCTTCATTGGCCAGAAATCTGATTTCTGTAAGCAAGATGGATGATGCAGGTGTAAAAACAGTGTTCGAGAAAGATGCCTGCAAGATGGTTCGGGGAGCACTAGTATTAATGCGGGGAGTTCGGACTGGAACTCTGTACAAGCTACAAGGTAGCATTGTTATTGATGGGTGTAACAGTTCTGTGGTTCCTGAAAGTGGGACGGAAATCCTAGCTGTCTCTGGAGAAAAGACCATGCTATGGCATCAAAGGCTTGGACATATTGGAGAGAAGGGCCTTCGGATACTGCATAGAAATGGTATGGTAGAAGGTATGTCTAATTTCTCTCCGGATTTCGATTTCTGTGAACATTGTGTATATGGGAAGCAGAATCGGGTGAGTTTTCCTTCTGGTGCTAAGAGGGCGAACAAGATATTAGAACTTGTGCACAGTGATGTGTTTGGACCTGTGTCAGTTCCATCACTGGGAAAGTCTGTGTACTATGTTTAATTCATAGATGACTTCTCAAGGAATACATGGATATATTTCTTGAGGAAGAAATCTGAAGTCTTTGACAAATTTAAAGAATTTAAGGCTCTGGTGGAAAACCAGACAGAGAATAAGATAAAGGCACTGAGGACAGATAATGGTGGGGAGTTCTGCAAGAAGGAATTTGAAGAGTTCTGTAAGAAGTGTGGTATAGCACGGCAGAAGACTACTCCATACACACCTCAGCAAAATGGAGTTGTAGAAAGAATGAATAGAACACTGATGGAAAAGGCAAGAAGCATGCTCAGTGGTACCAGGTTAGGACAAGAATTCTGGGCAGAGGCAGTGGAGACTGCATGTTACTTAGTTAACAGATCACCTTCATCAGCGTTGGAGGATAAGACCCCACATGAGGTATGGAATGGTAAGAAACCCTCTATTTCACATCTAAGGGTATTTGGATGTGATGTATATGTACATGTTCCAAAGGAGAAAAGGACCAAGTTGGATAATAAATCTGAAAGGTGCATCTTTATTGGGTATAAGGATGGTTTAAAGGGTTATAAGCTTTGGAACCCAGAAACAAGGAAGGTTGTGTACAGTCGAGATGTGGTGTTTAGAGAAGTGAAAGATGTTGTTAAACATGAAGTCCTACCAAAAGAACCTGAGAAGATAGAGTTTGAGCTAAAGGAGGATGAATCAGACTCTACAATAGAAGAAGACTCAGAAGATGAAGAGCCACAAACTCCAGCTTTGAGAAGATCATTTCGGGAAAGAAGGCAACCAGAAAGGTATAGTCCATCTGCTTTCTGTTTAGGTTTTTCCTTAACTATAACTAATGATGAACCCAGAACTGTGAGGGAGGCAGTAGATTCAGAGGATGGAAAACTCTGGAAGGAGGCCATGGTTGATGAAATGCCATCCTTGCACAAAAACGATGCATGGGATCTGGTGGAGTTGCCGGCTGGAAGGAAGCCCATTGGGAGCAAATGGGTGTTTAAAAGGAAGATGAATGTAGAAGGCAAGGTGGAGAAATACAAAGCTCGGTTGGTAGCAAAAGGTTATTCCCAGGTGCCGAGAATTGATTTTGGTGATATTTTTTCTCCTGTTGCCAAGGTTACTTCTATTAGATTACTTCTATCTGTTGCTGTTGCATTTGATTTTGAGATAGAACAGATGGATGTGAAGACAACATTTCTTCATGGGGATCTAGAAGAGGAGATCTACATGAAGCAACCTGAAGGCTTTACGGTGAAGGGTAAGAAATAACTGGTATGCAGGTTGAAGAAGTCTTCGTATGGGTTAAAACAGTCACCAAGGATGTGGTATCATAAATTTGATACCTATATATGGGGACTTGGCTTCACCAGAAGCAAGGAGGATCACTATGTTTATTTTAAATTAATTGGTGACCGTGTTATTTATTTGGTCTTGTATGGATGATATGTTGTTGATTGGAAATGACAAAGAAATTATCCAAGATTTGAAGACCCAACTGTTCTCCAAATTCGACATGAAGGATCTGGGTGTTGCAAACTATATTTTGGGTAAGGAAATTAAGAGAGATCGGGCAAAGAGGAAGCTCTGGTTAAACCAGAGGAAGTATGTCGAGACTATATTGCAGAGGTTCAATATGCAGGATAGTAAACCGGTGAATGTTCCTATTCCTGTAGGTGTAAAGTTATCTGCTGAACAGTGTCCCAAGACACAAGAAGAAGAGGAGGATATGTCCCGTGTTCCATATGCAAGTGCAGTGGGTAGTCTGATGTATGCAATGGTCTGTACTAGACCAGACATTTCACATGCAGTGGGAGTATTGAGCAGGTTTATGTCAAACCCAGGGAAGGAGCATTGGACAACAGTGAAGCGGGTTTTCAGATATTTACGTGGCACTAGTGATTATGCCTTGTGCTACCAGGGAAGACCAAGATTGGAAAGAATGTTGGACATTCGTGGTTTTGTTGATGCAGACTGGGCTAGAGATCTGGACCAAAGAAGATCTACAAGTGGGTATGTGTTTAGCCTATTTGGAGGTGCAGTCAGTTGGATGAGTAAAAGACAGTCTGTAGTGGCTCTTTCAACTACAGAGGCAGAATACATAGCAGCCACTCATGCAAGCAAGGAAGAAATTTGGTTGCAGAGATTGTGTTCAAGTATGGGGTTGGTACAAAAAGCTATAAGGATAGACTGTGATAACCAAAGTGCAATTTTCTTGGCTAAGAACCCTGCTTACCATTCAAAGACAAAGCACATTGATGTTCAATATCACTTTGTTAGAGATATGGTTGAGGCTAAAAGGGTGTTGCTGGTAAAGGTGGACACTTTGACGAATGTTGCAGATGCATTGATGAAGTCTGTGAGCACTTAGAAGTTCTCTTGGTGTAGAGAAACAATGGGTGTTGAAGAATTGGTCCAATGACTAAGCTCTCTTGTGGCCCCCTGTGGAAAGAAAACAAAAAGTGGGAGAATGTTGGGTATGTGTTATATTCTTTCCATGACTAGCAGGGGGGTCACAAGGGGGGAGGCAGCCCCCACTGTTGGGGTCCGGGGCAGCACCCCGGAGAAAATTGTTTTGGTGTGCGGACCCACTCATAGGAGGACCCACCCATGTTTTGTGCATGAGTTTGCACATGGTTTTGGGGTACGATGGTTTTCAGCCCCTGGTATTTTGTAGATCCGGTCAAGGGAACTACGGTTATGTTCTAATCCAGGGTTAATGGATTGGGGTTTATGTATGCTTTGGCATGTATGTATATGTGTTGTAACACTAAAAGGAATATAATGAAAAATCAAGCTGGTCATCCCGATTTGTGATCCAGGGAAAAATCTCTGTGTTTATCTGTTTTATGTTTTATGCTCTCGCTCTTGTTTATTTTCTGTTATAAGATTCGTGTGTAGATAATTTCTGTTCAGGGTTAAAACCTACATTTTGTTGTCCCGATCTGAGATAATGGACTGTGGGATCCCTAATTGTACCCACACTCATTCAAACAAGAGTTTAGCAGTGGATTCTACTGTGATATTCTTCTTGCAAGTTGCCATAATGGCCATCTTATAGAATCTTTCGACAACTACAAAAATGCAGTTGTTTTCATGATTGGCAGAAGGAAGACCTCACATGTAATCCATGGATATGGTTTCCCAATGTTGACTAAGGGTAGGAAAAAGAGTATATAGGCCTTTCCTCTTGATGTTTGATTTGGAAATGGCACAAGTAGTGGTGGATTTGATGTACTTCTCGACATCTTGTCGAAGGTTCGGCCAAAATAAATAATTATGAAGTACTTCCATTATTTTCTCAACCCCAGAATGTCCAGCGACTCAACTTTAGTGCACTTCCAAAATCATCTTGGCACACTCACTTGAAGGAACACAGAGGTGTCCCAGGTGGCATAACAGTGCATCCTGGAGGTGAAAATTTGGAACCTTCTTAGCTTCCAGGAGCGTCTGGTATATGTTCTCAAATTCTGGATGGCTTTTGCAGAGATGTGGCCAACCTGAAATATTATGCCCACAAGATTCGAGCATAATGGTTAGTGCCACGATAGGTTCTCGAATGAGGCAGTATGCAACATTATTGGTGTTTCCCTTCTTGTACTTGATGTTCAAATGAATTTGTTGCAAGTATGTGGACCATTTCAGTTGGTGATTTTTCTGCAACTTCCCTTGTGTCTGTATGAACTATAGGGGTTGGTGATCTATGTCGATGACCATTTCCTTATCCAAAATGTAATGCTTCCATTTTCGGTAGAACTGCACAATGAAATACATCTCTTTGTCATAGGTGGGATAATTCTGGACTGTGTTAGAAAGTGTCTCACTATGATATGCCACTAGATGCCCCTGCTGAATAAGAACTGCCCCAATAGTATAGTTAGAGGAATTTGCCTCAATCTAAAATGGTTGTTGAAAGTTTGGTAATGTGAGCACTGGCGCAGAGCAGAGGTGATGCTTCAACTCTAAGAACTCATTTTGAGATTCAAACCAAAAGAATGTTTCTTTCACTCCTCCCTTGGTGACTTGACTCAAATTCCAAGTGATATGAGAGAACCCCAACATGAACCTGCCATAGTAATTGGAAAGACCCAGAAAGTTGTGGAGCTCTGTTAGAGTGGTTAGGGATGGCTAATCCCGAATGACCTGGATCTTGGCTGGGTCCACATGCAACCCGCTCTCATCAATGTTGTATACCAGATATTGAACCTGGGTCATGCCAAAAGTAAATTTATCCAAATTGGCGCACAATTTGTGTTGTCATGGTGCTTGGAGGACCTGTCGAATGTGGTGGAGGTTCTCTTCCCAACTCTGGATGAAGATTAGGATGCCATCCAAATACACCACCACGAATGAGTTGGTGAATGGTCACAAGATGTCGTCCATCAGCCTCATGAAGTTTGCGGGGGAATTCGTTAACCCAAAAGGAATGACCAACCATTCAAAAAGGCTATCATTGGATTTGAAGGAAATCTTCCACACATTGGAGGGTTCGATTGGTACCTAGTGATACCCAGACTTCAATTCAATCTTGGTTAAATATTTCGCCCCCTTGAGTTGGTCCAAAAGGTGATCAATCCATAAGATTGGATACCTATTCCAGATAGTGATAATTTTCAACGCATGATATTCAATACAGAGTCTCCAAGTCCCATCCTTCTTCTGCACCAACATGATCAAGCTCCCACTGGGCGATGAAATCAACCAAATGTGACCTTTCTACAGCAG
Source organism: Pinus albicaulis (assembly GCA_034641835.2). Classification (NCBI taxonomy): domain Eukaryota; kingdom Viridiplantae; phylum Streptophyta; class Pinopsida; order Pinales; family Pinaceae; genus Pinus; species Pinus albicaulis. The sequence continues at coordinate 34,254,452 of MU968411.1, read as the reverse complement.
CTCTTGAATCTGCCTCTTGATTTCATCATTCTCCATAATAGAGCGTCAATAGATTGGTACATTGGTGATCCAGGTGGATACTGGTGGTCACCCACCTATTCCACTTGGGGCCCCACCATTGTCTCTTTCAGTTTTTCAGTTTTGGCACAACTTTCTATTTATAGCAGTTTTTCGGGTCCTGAACTTCCAGAGCCATTTTGAGGCCCTAAATGACGTTTTTTGGGAAAACGAAGAGCAGCATGGGTCCATGGATCGATGTTGCTCATTAAAAATTTTTAATCCTTGGATAGATATTTCTAACGAGGTATGGTATGCGTCAAACAGAGATCGTATGCCAAAGTTATGCCCCTGGGAAGTTGAAACACCAATTTACCCAAACAGGGCCCATAGTTTTGGCACTTCATCTCCTAGGGTTAGGGTTTTGGCTGTTTAGGATTTCCAATTGTTTCTAAATAATAAATAGGCCCTTGAGCCTCATTGTAACTCAGTTTAGAGGCCTGTAGCCACCACATCTCTTCTCAGAGATAGCTACCAGCGCCCTAGCTAGTTTTATTTCCATTCTGTCTGTAAGAAAATTTCAGTTCTTTGATATTAATGAAATGAAGTGTTATTTACGCTGCATCTTTGTATTTATGGTTATATGTTTATTCTGCTGCGTTCCTGCATAAATCCGGATCAGTGGTATCAGAGCGGTCTGCTTTTTCTCGATCCTTCTTTGCATGTCCCCAACGAGGTCGTGGTATAAGGAGCTAGGGCTCGATCTGGTGGAACCTTTGCAAGATCAGCCTCGCAAACCTCGACGGACGCCCATGGGGGACGAAAAGAAAGATGAGGGAGCCGGAGATCCTATCAAAATATTGCTCGAGGAGGCCCTCGAAAGACACAGGAACGTGATGATGGATATATTTTCACTAGATCCTTCAGCAGTTTGCCAAGTAAGCCTTGCTCCACATCCGGCGCCACTACGGAGGTGCGACACCTTTTAAGGTACAAGTAAATTTTGACATTCCCATGTTGAGGGTCAAATAGATGCGAGATATCGTAGATAGATGGTTGAATCTATTAGAAGGATATTTCTCGGTTCATGACTTTTCCGACAGGGAGAAGATTATTTTTGCACTCCTCAAAGCTGCCCCCCATGTCAAAGACTAGTGGGAAACCCACTGTGAGAAAAAGGACGAGATAGAACCCTCTCTGTTCTCGACTGTACCCACTTGGAATTATTTCCGAGATGCCATCAAGGAACAATACTATCCCGTTGGGAGCTATGAGGACAAGTACATACAATGGACCACACCTTGCATGAGTTGACGAATATGTTCCATACCTTGCACACCAAGTTGGGTATCAAAGATTTAGAGAAACATCTGGTGCTAAATTATTGTAGTTGTCTGCATAGATACATTCAGGAGGAAATGGAGTTACTCGACATCTCCTCACTTGGTACGACATACTGGTATGCTGCCAAGATTAAGCAGAAATTCAAGTAGAAGAAGCGAGACTTTGGATCTGTGAATCAAAAGCAAGGGAAGGGTGCTCCCAAAACGCAGAACAAAGGACAAAGGCAAGGCTTGGTGACTCAAGACAACCTATCGAAGCCACAAGCAAAGAAAAACACCACAAAGCCAAAGAAGGACATGGGAAAGTGGTGTGAGTTCCATAAGAGCTCCACTCACAACACAAGTGAGTGTCGGGCCAAGCAGTCGCTGGTGGCCAAGATGAGGGCTTCTATGTCAGATGCATGCTCTAACTCTGAATCAGAACTAACAAGGGGAATGAAAAAGGGAAACAGATTATTGATGCGGAGCCCAACGCCATTGTTGCCACTACGAAGATCCAGAAGGAGGAACCGAAAGATCCAGAGGAGGAGGAACGTCTCTTTCACTCCTAGATGTGGGTAAAGGGCTCCCCAGTACAGTTCATTGTAAAAAATGGGAGCCAAAAGAACCTCATTTTAGTAGACACAATGAAGCAGTTGGGTTTTTCGACCACAACTCACCCACATCCATACACCATCGGGTGGCTTCACCAAGGATGAGATCTTTGCGTCAGTCAGCAGTGCCGCCTTACCTATAGCATCAAGCCATTCACGGATGAGGTATTATGTGATGTTGCTCCTATTGATGTTTCTTATGTATTATTAGGAAAACCATAATTGTGGAAGCGTCATGCTGTGTATGAGTCTTGGCCTCGCGCTGTTATTGTTACTTTGGGAAATAAGTTGTACAGGATACCAGAGGTACCACCTCCTGCCGCTATCTCTTTGGTTACTGCAAAACAATGCAGTAAGCTCATTTCCCAAACCAGGAAATTTTTTTTCTTGATGATACGCCCCTAGGGCAAGAAGAAGACTGTGGCCACGACCTCCAGATAGGGCTCCTCTGCAAGACAACAAAAAATGGATAAGGTTGTGGAGGAATACGGGGACATCTTCACCTCACCCATAGGGGTTCCTCTGCACTGTCAGGTCAAGCACCTGATTGATCTGACCCCAGGTGTGCCGCTACCCAATGGACCGATCTATCGGTGCTCTGTTCTAGAGAACGATGAAATCAAGAGGCAGATTCAGGAGCTGCTGCAGAAAGGTCATATCCGACCAAGTTCATCGCCCTGTGGGAGCCCGATCGTGTTGGTACAGAAGAAGGATGGGACATGGAGACTCTGTATTTAATATCGGGCACTAAACAAGATCACTATCGGGAATAGGAACCCGATCCCACAGATTGATGACCTTCTGGACCAACTCAAAGGTGCAAAATATTTCAGCAAGATCGACTTGAAGTCTGGGTATCACCAAGTACCAATTGAAACCTCCGATGTGTGGAAGACTGCCTTCAAAGCCAAGGAAGGCCTTTTCGAATGGCTGGTCATGCCTTTCGGGTTGACGAATGCTCCTGCCACCTTCATGAGGATGATGGATGACATCTTACGGCCATTCACCAACTCATTTGTAGTGGTGTACTTGGATGATATTCTGATCTTCAGCCAGACTTGGGAAGAGCACCTTCACCACATCCGACAAGTCCTCCAAACACTGCGGCAACACAAGTTGTGTGCCAATTTGGAGAAGTGCACTTTTGGCATGACCCGGGTTCAATATCTAGGATACATTATTGATGAAAGGGGGGTGCATGTGGATCCAGCCAAGATCCAAGTCATTCGGGATTGGCCAGCCCCAACCACTATAACAGAGCTTCGCAGCTTTCTGGGTCTTGCTAATTTCTACAGTAGATTCGTGTTGGGATTCTCTCATATCACTTGGCCCTTGAGTCAAGTCACCAAAGGAGGAGCGAGAGCAAAATTATTTTGGTCGGAACCTCAACAGAAGGCGTTCAAAGAATTGAAAAATTGCCTATGTTCTGCCCCAGTGCTCACCTTACCAGACTTGCAGCAGCCGTTTGAGATCGAGACAGATGCCTCTGACTATGCTATTGGGGCAGTTCTTACTCAACAGGGACATCCAGTGGCATATCACAGTGAGACATTGTCTGATACAGTTCGCAAGTATCCCACTTATGACAAAGAAATGTATTCCATTGTGCAAGCTTGTCGACAATGGAAGCATTACATTTTTGGGAAGAAACAATCATCCACACAGACCACCGACCCATGCAGTTCTTACAGACACAAGGGAAGTTGTAGAATGATCACCTTTAGAAGTGGTCCACATATATGCAACAGTTTCATTTGAACATCAAGTACAAGAAGGGTAGCACCAATAATGTTGCAGACTGCCTGTGCCAGCCACCGATCGTGGTGCTCACCACCGTCCTCAACTCTTGTGGGCACGAGAATTTTGATTGGCTGCTTCTCTACGAGAGAGACCTAGAATTTGGCCACACTTACAAGGCACTCTTGGGGGGTACGCAAGTTCCAAATTTTCACCTCCAAGATGCACTTTTATGTCACCTGGGACACCTTTGTGTTCCTTCAAGTGAGCGTGCCAAGATGATATGGGAAGCACACTACAGTCGAGTCGCTGGGCATTTCGGGGTCAAGAAAATAGTAGTTGTACTACAGAAGTATTTCTATTGGTCGAACCTTCGAAAGGATGTCGAGAAGCACATCAGATCGTGCACTTCCTGTACCATTGCCAAATTGACCATCAAGAAGCAAGGCCTATATACTCTGCTCCCTACCCCTCGTCAACCTTGGGAATCCATCTCCATGGATTACATGTCAGGCCTGACTTCTAATAAGCATGGAAATGACTGTGTTTTTGTGGTCATCGACATATTCTCAAAGATGGCCATTATGGCGGCCTGTAAGAAGAATATCACAGCAGAAGCCACTGCTAAACTCTTCTTTGAACGAGTGTGGGTGCACTTTGGGATCCCACAATCTATCATATCAGATCGGGATAGCAGGTTCTTCAGTACATTTTGGTCCAGCCTCTGGTCAATGCTGGACACCAAGCTCACTAAGTCCACATCTTTCCATCCCCAAACAGATGGCCAAATAGAGGTCGTCAAGAGAATGATTGTACAAATTCTGCGCATGTACAATTCAAAGCCTCCACGCACATGGGACGAGAGCATCCCCTATGTAAAACATAGTTATAATCGGGCTCTCCATAGTTCAATTTGCCATAGCCCCTTTTAGGTGGGCTTGGGATTCCAGCCACTATGTCCCATTGACGTAGCCATACCATTTGCGGCTACTCAGGCCGATTCGGCTCATGTCCAGTCTGAAGTTGACAAATCAAATAGCTTCATTGAGCGCATTCAACACATCCGCCAATAGGTTCATGACATATTGGATAGAGCCAATGCTAAGTAAAATAAACGCCATGATCAACACTGGGTACCACACAACTTCTAGGTGGGCGACAAAGTATGGCAACATTTGCAGAAGGAGCGCCTCAGTGGACCCCACTGCCAGCTTCACCCACTCCGATACGGGCTGTACACCATCACCAAGGCTGTAGGGAACAATTCCTTCGAGCTCAGTATTCCACCATTCCTTGGTCTGCACCTAGTATTCAATGTGGACCGCCTTCGTCCTTACTTCCCACCTCTACTAGACACCTCTGACATTGCAGAACAACTCACACCAATAGAGTTAAACCCAGAATACATGGAACAGGCCACCACAGATTGTATCATGGACATGCAAATCAAGAAAACTCACCAACATAAGATCCAATTGTATCGGGTTGTCAAATCTGGCCAACTCCTGCACCAAGGAAAGTGGTTCACCAGGGACCAAGTTCAGCAGAAATTTCCTCATCTCATGGAGGAACTTAATGCAATGGGGACCATTGCGTCCTAAGGGGGGAGGAATGATCCAGGTGGATATTGGTGGTCACCCACCTATTCCACTTGGGGCCCCACCATTGTCTCTTTCAGTTTTTCAGTTTTGGCACAACTTACTATTTTTAGCAGTTTTTCATGTCCTGAACTTTCGGAGCCATTTTGAGGCCCTAAAGGAAGTTTTTTGGGAAAACGAAGAGCAACATTGGTCCATGGAGATTAGTCCATGGATTGATGTTGCTTGTTCAAAATTTTTAGTCCTCGGATAGATCTTTCTAACGAGGTATGGTACGCCTCAAACGAAGATCGTATGCCAAAGTTACGCCCCTGGGAAGTTGAAACACCGATTTACTCAAATGGGGCCCATAGTTTTGGCGCTTCATCTCCTAGGGTTAGGGTTTTGGCAGTTTAGGATTTCCCATTGTTTCTAAATAATAAATATGCCCTCAAGCCTCTTTGTAACTCATTTTAGAGGCCTGTAGCCGCCAGATCTCTTCTTAGAGATAGCTACCAACGCCCTAGCTAGTTTTATTTCCATTATGTCTGTAAGAAAATTTCAGTTCTTTGATATTAATGAAATGAAGTGTTATTTCCATTGCATCTTTTTATTTATGGTTATATGTTTATTCTGTTGCATTCCTGCATAAATCTGGATCAATTGGGTAGTGGTGTGTCTGCAATCATATCGATGGAGTGATTGGCTTGACAGTGCAGATGTACGTCTGGTGGTGAGATGAAGATGTCCCCGTACTCCTCCACGAGCTTCTCCATCTATTTTCGTCGTGCATAGGAGCCCTGTCTTGAGGTCATGACCATAGTATTATTCTTGCCCTGAGGGTGGATCATAAGGAAAATAAATTCCTCAGTTTGGGAAATGAGCTTACTACATTGCTTTGCAGTGATAAGAGAGATGGCGGTAAGCGGTGCTACCTCTAGTATCCTGTACAACTTATTTCCTAAAGTAATAATAAGAGTGTGAGGCCTAAAATCATACACAACATGTCACTTCCACAAGTATGGTTGGCTTAATAATACATCACAAAATTCAAGAGTGTAAGCATCACATAATACCTCATCCGTGAAGGGCTTGATACTATAAGGAAGGTGACACTGCTAGATGACGCAGAGATCCCATACTTGGTGAAGCCACCAGAAGGTGTATGATTGTGGGTGTGTTGTGGTCGCCAGGACCAGCCGCTTCATGAAATTTTCTTAAATGATGTTCTTTTAGCTCTCTCTTTCAACAATGAACTGCAACGGGCAACCCTTCACCCACATATGGCAATTGAAGAGGCGCTCCTTCTCCTCTAGATATTCAAGTTCCTCCTTATGGATCTTGGTGGTAAAAATGGTGTCACTAGGTTCCACATCGATAATATACTTCCCTTTATCATTCCCCTTGCCGTGTTCTGACTCTGATTTAGAACATGCATTTGATTCAGAAGCCTTTAGCTTAGCCACTAGTGACTGCTTGGCCTGGCACTCACTTGTGTTGTGAGTGGAGCTCTTATGGAACTCACACCATTTCCTCATGTACTTATTTGGCTTCATGGTGTTGTTCTTTACTTGTGGCTTCAACGATTTGTCTTGGGCTGCCACGTCTTGGTTTTGTCCTTTGTTCTGTAGTTTGGGGTCGCCTTTCCCTGCTTCTGATTCACATATCTAAAGTCTCATTTCTTATGTTTGAATTTTTGTTCAATCTCGGCACATAATAGTATGCTACACCAAGTGAGGAGACGTTGAGGAACTCCATTTCCTCCTAGATTTATTTTTGCAAAGAACTATGATACTTAAGCATGAAATTTTTCTCTGAATATTTGATACCCACCTTTGTTCGTAGGGCATGGAACAAATTCGTCAACTCATGCACATATTGATCCCTTTGCTGCCGCAGCATAGTCCATTGTATGTACTTGTCCTCATAGCTCCCCACAGGGTAGTATTGTTCCTTGATGGCATCTTAGAAATAATTCCAAGTGGGTGTGGCCAAGAACAAGGAGGATTCCCTCTCGTCATTTTGATCAAAGTAGGCTTCCCACCAGTACTTGACATGGGGGCCAGCTTTGAGGAGCGCAAAAGTAATATTTTCCCGATTGGAAAAGTCATGAACTGAAAAATATTCTTCTAATAGATTCAACCATCTATCTAAGATGTCTTCATCTACTTGGCTCTCAAATATGGGAATTTAAAAGTTAACTTGTACCTGAAAAGGAGTGGTACCTCCATAGTGGTTTTTATATGAAGATGCGTCGTCGGTGGGTAGCTGTCGAAGGATCTAAGAAAATTTATCCATCATCATGTTCCTCTATTTCTTGAGGGCTTCCTAGAGAAATATCTTGATAGGATCTCTTACTCCCTAGTATTTCTTTGCTTCCACCATGGGAGTCTGTTGGGGTTTGTGAGGTTGATCTTGCAAAGGTTCAACCAGAACGAACCCTAACTCCTTATCCCCTGATATCATTGGGGACATGCAAAGAAATATCGAGAAAGAGAAAACCACTATGATACCATTGATCGAGAATTATGCATGAAAAAAATAAAATATATAAATAAACATAAATGCAGATATGCAGCAGGAATAAAAATTTGGTTCATTAATATCAAATAACTTAAATATGCTTACACACATAATGGAAATAAACTAGCTCGGGCGATGGTAGCTTATCTCTGAGATGTGGCGGCTACATGCCTCTCAACTACGTTACAATGAGGCTCAAGGGCCTTTTTATTATTTAACACCATGGGAAATTAATAAAAAACCAAAACCCTAACCCCAGGAGATGGAATGCCAAGATTTTATGGGCCCCGTTGGGATTATTTGGGAAGCCAACTTCCCGGGATCATAACTTGGTCATATTATCTATGTTTGGAACGTACAATATATCATCAGAAATATCTCTTCGAGTAATACAGGATTTTTCATGAGACCTTACTATGGTATTGTAGTGGACCTCAAAAAATCGTCGTTTAGGGGGTTAAAACGGCTTCGAAAGTCTAGGCCCCGAAAATATGTTAAAAATAGAAAATGATGATATAAACAAGAAAAATGATGAAATTGACTGGAGGTCTAGGTGGAATAGGTTGGTGGCCACCATTATCCATCTGGATCATTCCTCCCCCCTTAGGAAGCAATGGTTCTCATTGCGTGTAGAGCCTCCATGAGGTAAGGAAATTTCTATTGAACCTGGTCCCTAGTGAACCACTTTCCCTAAAGAAGGAGTTAGCATGCTTTGACAACTCGATATAGTTGGATCCTTTTCTGGCAGGTGTTCTTGATCTGTGTGTCCATGATCCGATCAGTTGTTTCTTGTTCCATGTAGTATGGGTTTAACTTTTTTTGTGTGAGTTTTTCTACAATGTCGGAGGTCTCTAGTAATGGTAGAAAGTAGGGCTGAAGGTGGTCCAAATTGAACACTAGGTGTAGATCAAGGAATGGTAGAATACTAAGTGCAAAGGCATTGTCCCCTACAACCTTAGTGATGGTGTATGGCCCATATAGGAGTGGGCGAAGCTTGCCATGGGGTCCAACGAGGTGCTCCTTCTGCAAATGTAGCCAAACTTTGTCGCCCACTTGGAAATTGTGTGGTACCCGATGTTGATCATGTTGCTTCTTGTACTTAGCATTGACTTTGTCCAATATGTCATAGACCTAATGGTATATGTGTTGAATGCACTCAATGAATATGTTTACCTTGTCAGATTCAGATTGGACATGAGTTGAATCTACTCGTGTAGTGGCAAATGGTATGGCAAAATCAATGGGACATAGTGGCTGTAATCCCAAACCCACCTAAGAGTGGTTGTGTCCAATTGAGTTGTGGAGAGCCTGGTTATAGTTGTGTTGGACATAGGAAATGATTTCATCCCATGTGGGTGGATGCTTTGAGTTGTACATGTGCAGAATATCTACAATCATCCTATCGACGACCACTATTTGGCCATCAATTTCGGGTGGAAATTTGTGGAATTAGTGAGCTTGGTGTCCAACATTAACCAAATAATTTACCAAAATGTATTGAGGAACCTACTATCCTGATCTGAGATAATAGACTATGGGATCCCAAAGTGTACCCACACTCATTCAAAGAATATTTAGCAGTGGCTTCTGTTGTGATATTCTACTTGCAGGTTGCAATAATGACCATATTAGAGAATCTACCGATGACCACAAAAATGCAGTCATTTCCATGCTTGGTAGAAGTAAGGCCTGACATGTAATCCATGGGGATGGATTCCCAAGGTTGACTAGGGGTACGTAGTGGAGTATATAGGCCTTGCTTCTTGATGGTAATTTTGGAAATGGCACATGTAGTGAAAGATCTGATGTACTTCTTGACATCTTGTTGAAGGGTCAGCCAATAGAAATACTTTTGTAGTACTGTCACTATTTTCTCGACCCCGAAATTTCCAGTGACCCAACTGTAGTGCGCTTCCCAAATGATATTGGCATGCTCAATTGAAGGAACACACAGGTTTCCTAGGTGGCATAACAGTGCATATTGGAGGTGAAAATCTCGAACTTTCTTACCTTCCAAGAGCGTCTAGTATGTGTTGCAGAATTCTGGATCGCTTTTGTAGAGATGTGGCCAACTCGAAGTCTCATGCCCACAAGAGTCGAGCACAGTGGTTAGCACCAGGATCGATGGTCGGCTAAGGAAATATGCAACATTATTGGTGCTTCCCTTATTGTAATTGATGTTCAACTGGAACTATTGTAGGTATGTGGACCATTTCTGATGGCGATCGTTCTGCAACTTCCCTTGTGTTTGTATGAACTGCAGGGTTCGATGATCTATGTGGATGGTTGTTTCCTTCCCCAAAATGTAATTCTTCCATTATCAACATGCCTTCTCAATACAATACATCTTTTCGTCATAGGTGGGATACTTTAATGCTATGTTTTATAGTGTCTCACTGTGATATGCCACTATTGATTAAGAACTGTCCCAATATCATAGTCAAAGGCATTTGTCTCAATCTCAAATGGTTGTTGCAAGTCTGGTAATGTGAGCATTGGTGTAGAGCACATGCGATGCTTCAACTCCGCGAATGGATTCTGTTGAGATTCAAACCAAAATAATTTTTTTTTCTCTCCTACCTTGGTGAATTGACTCAAAGGCCAAGTGATATGAGATAACCCCAACACAAACCCGTGGTAGAAATTGGGAAGACCCAGAAAGTTGCAGAGCTCTATTAGAGTGGTTAGGGATGGCCAATCCTGAGTGACCTGGATCTTGGTTGGGTTCACATGCACCCTCCGCTCATCAATGATGTATCCCAAATATTGAACTTGGGTCATGCAAAAAGTGCATTTCTCCAAATTGACACACAAATATTGTTTCCACGGTGCTTGGAGGACTTTTCGAATGTGGTGGAGGTGCTCTTCCCAACTCTGGCTGAAGATCAGGATGCCATCGAAATACACCACCATGAATGAGTTGGTGAATGGTCGCAATATGTCTTTCATTAGCCTCATGAAGGTTGTAGAGGAAATTGTCAACCCAAAAGGCATGAAAAACCATTCAAAAAGGCCCTTGTTGTATTTGAAGGAAATATTCCACACATCGAAGGGTTCTATTGGTACCTGGTGATATCTGGACTTCAAGTCAATCTTGCTAAAATGTTTATCCCCCTTGAGTTGGTCCAAAAGGTCATAAATCCATGGGATCAGATACCTATTCCAGATAGTGATCTTGTTCAATGCTCGATAGTCAATACAGAGTCTCCAAGTCCCATCCTTCTTCTGCACCAACACGTTTGGGCTCCCATAGGGTGATCAAATCGACTGTATGTGTCCTTTCTGCAGTGGCTCCTGAATCTCCCTCTTGATTTCGTCATTCTCGATAATGGAGCACCGATATGCCGGTCCATTGGATAGTAGTGTGCTTGGTGTCAGATCGATGGAGTGCTTGACTTGATAGTGCAGAGGTACCCCTGTGGGTGAGTTGAAGATGTATCGTAATCCTCCACGACCTTGTACATCTGTTGTTGCCGTACGGAGGAGCCTTGTTTGGAGGTCATGACCACAATATTCTTCTTTCCCTGAGGGCAGATCATCGGGAATTTTTTTTTCTCAGTTTTGGAAATGAGCTTATTGCCTTGCTTTGCAGTGATCAAAGAGATGGCAGTAGGAGGTGCTACCTCTGATATCCTGTACAACGTATTTCCCAAAGTATAAATAACAGTGTGAGGCCTAGACTCATACACAAAATGTCGCTTCCCATTAGGGGTATTTGAGGTCTAAAATTGGCCTCCTAAGAAAAATGTACAACCAACACTACAAGAAAAAAAGACATTGGTGAGGGTCATGCCTGTGATAGGCATTTAAGGTCCATCACCAATGTCACATATGGTGACAGTCCCTAAAAAACGTTGTTGTAAGTGCATATAGTTACGGTCCTGTAAGGTTTGTCACCAAAGGAATTTTCAATGACACTTATGGTGAGGGTTGTTAAAGGTCCATCACTAATTATCTCTTTGGTGACACTTCTAGTGACGATATTTTATTGACCCTCACCAATACGATTTTTGGTTACTTTTGGTGACGATCAGAAACTGTTCGTCATCATTGATCATTCAAATGAGTTTTTAATGACGCTATGTGCATGTTACTATATTTTTTGTTAAAATATAACGATTTAAGATAATTGTTGTGGAGTATTTTAGATTATGTGTCTAAGGCCATATAGTGCTTAGAGTGACTCAATTTGTTAATAAGTAATTAGTGTGTATCATTTCCCTCAAGTAATGAGAATATATTTTTCCTATGAGTCAATACATGATTAATCTCTATTAGGTTTATTATCTAGCAAATTCCCTTTACATAAGGTTCCACTAGTGTGTGTAGAAACTATATTATTTAATACATAATCAAGCTTTTTCAATTCTATTAATGAGAGAGATCTAGAACTCCTCAACACTCTTGGCACATATTAACATGATTTGGCACACACTAACATTCCTTGGCACCTCATATGTCTTAGAACATATTTCCATGACTAAGACACCCAAGCACATGTTGGCAGGGCGCTCTACAATAGCATAACACTCTCCTAGCATGTGTTGGCATGCCTTGTAGTCCCTATCATGTCCTGGAACACTTTGAAATGCATTAACATACATGAGAAATTGTCACATATTGGAACTTGGCATGTATTGGAACCTATTATTGGTGTGCATAGCATGCCCCTTTTGAAAAAGATAAAGTCTTGATTTATTAACCCTCTTATGTGTTCATTTCCTTTCATTTTAGCTTGGTTCTTTTTTTTTTGCCTTGATACTCTTTAAAACATATTGGCATGCCATAGAACCCTACACATCCTAGCATGCCTTATCATCTTGCATGTATTTCCGCTATTTGGCACATGTTAACACATACTACAACTCCCTAGCACACTCTATCACTTCTTGACATGCCTTAATATACCCTAGCATGCCTCACTAGTGCTTAACATACCTTGTCACTGGACCCTCCTTGGAATGCTAGCTAGCACTCGTTGACACTCCCTGACACACCCACATATTCATTCACTTCCATGCATTTTGACCTGGTGTTCCCTTGTGTTGCTCTAGTTCTCCCTAACACTCCTCAGCATGCATTAGCACACTCTATCACACCTTAGCACTCTTCGACATTTCCTTCCAGTTAATAACATGTGTATCACTCACTAACACACATTAGCACTTGGCATGTGTTGGAGCTTGGCAAGTATTAGCATGTCTATCATTCACTAAGATGCCTTTCTATTCTTTGGCATGGTTTAATATTAAATTTATTTGAGATCAATTTTTGGAAAGTAGATGAGAAGTAACAAAGGATGATCTGGCACTTAGAATGCACTAACACTTGGCACTTAGCACCTATTTCCACCTAGTGTTGGTAAATTGATGACTTATTAACCCTCTTATGTATTCATCTCCTTGTAGTTTAACTTGTTTCTCCTTTTTGTTTCCTTGATAGTCCTTGGCACATATTTTCACACCCTTGCGCATCTTGGCATGCATTAACACTTGACACATCCTAGCATATTTGACATGAATTCAAACTATCTGGCACATGTTAGCATTCCGTAGAATTCCTTGGCACTCATGGCAGTTGGAAATACTAAGAGGTGGGGAGGGGGGGGGGGGTTGAATCAGTATTCCTTTCAATTAGAGAATTAGTTAATCTTCAATTATTATCAGTGTTTGTACAATGATAACAGCAAATAAGAGGAACACAAATGCACATATTTTTTAAGGTGGAAACCCACTCCGGGACAAAACCCACCTAATGCTTTTCTAATAATTCTTTAATATTCAACTCCAATTGAAAATAAAGCTCCAACTTCCTAGAATATAGAAAAGCATTCTTCTCCGGCTCCCACTGGATGGACGCTCCAACGCCCGAGATTCTTCAGTAGTCAACTGAACAGATGCTCCAACACCCAATGAGCTACAACTCACCCTAGCACCACCCTACCACCCTATAGAAGAATAAAATAAGAATGGAATCCCGTACCAAGGAAAATGGTCCACTTTACAATGATATAGAATGATGTAGAAGAAGAAGATATACTATACCATAACCCCAAATTTGACACAACCACCTAATGATGATCCTAGACCTCCCAACACTGCCTCTTCAACCCTTGGCAGATAGACACTAGTACAATTTTTACAATAATGTATTTACAATGACTTAGTACAAAGATACCTTTACAATGATTGTATGCAGTGATGCTCACTTGAAGACTTCATATGATGAAATTATTACTGCTGTTATGCACCTTGGTTGCTGCTCTTGTCACGCTACCCTCTGCTGCACCTTTCTTTCATTTTCTGCTGTAGAATTTCTGGTCCTTTGCAACCCTTGACAACACATGATCTAGATTTTTCTTGCCTTCTAGGAGCTTGATATTGAATCTGGTGTATCTATGTTATTTCAGATCCTCAATATCTAATTTTCAGTCTTGTAGTAGTCCTCTGAGTCATCTTTCCAATGCCATAGGTCTGAACCAATTTGGATTCTTCAAGAGAGAGTTATACCCAATCTCTCACAATGCCCTAATTATGGATTGTTTTAGCAGAACACACTTGTACGACATGCCACGTGTCACTGTTTATTCATTTGACTCTGAAATTGATAAAGAAAAAACTGTAGACTGTTTACTATTTGCCAATTTTTACGAAAGTCCAATCTGATACTCAGAGAGAGAGTTATGACGATTTTACCAAGGTCAATTCTTTAAGATGAATTTCAGGAGCCTGCAAAAACCCTGACTTCCACAGATAATATCTCCAAAAATATTGCGCACCTTGATCTGAAATTTTTACAGAAGCTTCCTTAGGATTTCGGCTTCACCTCATAAAGTTTTCAGCTTCTGAACCTTCGTAGAAAAAAGTTATAGCGCAAATTCCATGATGACCTGTTTCAGATGGCGAAATCCCTTGCCTAAGGAGGAAATGAGGATCACAATTTATATAAATGTTTAGGTTGAGAAGGGATTCAAAAAGTGAACGTGGGAGGGATTTTAGGAGCTTAAAAAATATTAATTATGACTTTTCAATGACCCATGCCCCAACCCCATGGGGTTTTAACTCGCTAACTGGGGGTACAAACTTTAAACATGAATATCTCTCAAACCGTGAAGAATTACATGGCGTGCCATATATCAACAGAAACATATCGACAAGTAGAAACCATAAAAGGAATTATTGACCCAGAATATATTAATTTTGTAGGTCAAAATTCCCATGCAATATTGGGTTAGCCCCTAGTGCTGCTTGGGTTGACATCAATGACAACCGTTGATCAACAATGCCCTCACAACTAGCCTTACATTTTTTCACGACTTGGGAATCGAATCAAGTCCTTAGTTACTGCAACTCATGTGACATTGGTCTACTTCAGCCGCAAAAACTTGACTAATTTCACCTACTACAAGTGTATTGTGCCTTGTTCACCTAAGAACTGCCTATACCTCATATTAGGCCACTCATGTCCAAGTTGAACTTGTCCCACTTAAGAACTTGCTAAGACAAGGATCACATCTAGCCATGGCCATAAAAAAACTAAGAAACATAGCTTACATAGGAAATATTTCACATGTATGTCTAGTTCATATAAACAATATAGCATTAACTGAGAGTTTGCAAGAACCACAAGATACAAAAGGCACACAATATATAATTTGGCACAAACCTAGTTCCCCAAAACTTATACATGACAATGTACAATATGAAATTGTCAAAAATAGTTTAAAATATGAGCATTCAGCCAAAGTGTGTCACATGTCATATAAAAATAATAGATAAAGGAAAAATAGTGTTGTGCCCAACACAAAGTATCCCTTTGTCTAAAACTGCTTTGTCGAGCCCCTTATCGCAATCATCGAATTCCCTCTTGAAAATCCTATTATGAACTTCTTTTAACACACTTCGTCCTTAGCACACTTGAATTCACTAACACTCCTTGGTACACACTCTTATTTGTTCATTTCCATGCATTTTGACCTAGTTCTCCCTTGTGATGACTCAACACTCCTTAACACTCCTCAGCATGATTTGGAATTTTCCATCATGTGTTAGCATGCCTTTCCATTCCTTGGCATCCCCTAACCCTCCCTAGATATCATTCCCTCACAACTACCCTTGCTTAATTTGAAACTTGGGAACCCAACCAGGTCCTCGCTTGACTATAAGAGCTTGAATTGTGTAGCTTGGGAGGTACTCCACAATCCTAATGAGATGGGTTTGTGTGAGTTTGGTCACAAAAGGATTTTTTGGAAAAGAACCCAAGCGAAGGGGTTTTGGACCCAAGATGGGGTTTAAAATCTAAAAGAAAATTCAAAAGGAAAAATAATATTTCCTAAGGTTTAAGTGGATAAATCTTGTAAGTTCTAGAGGGTTCTTAAGAGGCCTAGCTAGGAAAATCTATTTAAGGAGGCCTTAGTATGAAGGCAAGAACATCAAGTGACAAGGAGTTCATTTGATCAAGGAGGCCAAGAGAGATGTAGTCCTAAAGTAGGTTGAGTTAGAGGGTTGCTAAAGGCAGGCCATGATCATCCACCAAGAGAAAGATCTTAATGTGAGGGTTCAAAAAAATTTCACATAACTTAATGGGTTTGAGATCTAGGAAGTAGGATGGCATACTGTTGGTTCTATTATGGAATATCAAGCTCAAGAGAGGTGGCTCATGAGAATTTGGGCATGTGATTTTAGTGGTGTTTCAGTGTGAAGGCCGCATCAAATTTTTAAATAGTAGAGAGGGTTGAGACCCTATCTTGTGGTGGTTACTAGGCTACAAGGTATGTGATAAAGACCAAAAAAATGGAGGAGGGCTTGCACTAGAATTCAGGGCCAAAACATAAGTAGACATAGGTGTAATATTTACTAAGGTAACTGTATTTTTAGGGTCGTATATATCTAAAGTTCAGGTCAAGATTGAATCAAAGAAATGCCCAGAATATATGGATCCAAGAGTTTTTATTTTTTCTATGGGTGGATAGGGTTTGTTCTAAATCAATTAGAATAGAAGTATAATGCCCTATTTAGGGATATTTCCTAGCATGTTCATTCCATAAGGTATGCCCTTAATACTATGAAAAATATGCGTAGAAGAAGAGGGGTCGTGACCCTTAGAGAGAGGTTTATCTCCGCAATATATATGACATATTTGGAATATGGTTTGCAAAAGTATGTGTGGAGATAAAAAATCCAAAGGAATGTGGAACTTGAGTAGAATATTGAGCATAAGAAATGTGCCATATGAGGAATATATTGACATGAAGAGGAGTTGATTTTGGTGGATTGTTCGTAGAGTTTTAGTCCTATAAACAGTTAGTTAATGGATTATTAGTGGATGATTTATGACCCTAGTTCAGTCATATACAAATTTTTATAAGGATGATAAGAGGAGTAGTTCAGATTTGTTCATAGATTGGACAACAAAGAAATTAGTACACAATAATAGTGATTTTTATAGGAATCAAATCACTATTATGTGGAATATTTGAAGAGCACTAGACGAGGGAATTGTTGTGGGCACTAGATCAATAAAAGAATTGATTGTGGTTGGTTAAATTGATGGCATTCCAAGTACAATTGGAGGGTTTTTAGGTGACTCTGTAATAAGATCCCTAGGTCTTCTACTTGTTAAGAAAAATAAGACCATTAGAAGGGTAGTTGCGTTGGGACTAAGGACGTGCAGAGTTTGAAGGACTAAAGTAGTAGTCAAGCAACTAGGCCTAGTTCAATGTGTTGTAGAGGATTGAGTCAGTGATAAGAAGGGAAACCTCCATATCCCTAGACTTGTCATATTGGAGCAGGAGTATGGAAAAAGTTGGAAAATAAAAGAGTTTTTCACAAATGGATTTGTGAACAACTGATCGAAAACCCTAAGTGTTGCAGACCTTAAAGGAAAAAATATGTAGATAGAGGGAAACGTTTTCTGAGCCGAGTTCATTAACCTAAAGGATTTGAGTTCATTGATAGAAGTAGATTTAGTAGTTGCATAATGGGAGGCAAGAGGACTTATGAGATGTGTTCAGGACATGTGGACTGACAAGGTTATGTGTGACCACCATAAAAAAAGTGGGTCAAGTGTTGTCTTATTCAAGGTATATTAGTTGTCAAGGGACTAACACCAAGCCCTAGTTGTATTACTTGTATCACTGTGATTGTAAAGGGCCATGATCCCTCGTATGAGAGTTGTAGCCTATTCTATTATAGTTTATAATTTAACGAAGAACGGTTTGAAAAAGTTAAAATTTCCATGTGAACTAGTTGATTCCCTGATGTGTGTAGATTTAGTTCTGCAAAGTAGATGTGTTATGGCACATGGGTGTGTTTGCATCAAATATTCTAAGACCAAACTGGGATTCTCATGTGTCGTGGAAATTCAACATATGCCTTGTTCACCTAAGAAATTCCTGCAACTCATCTTAGACTACTCATGTCTAATCTAAACTCATCCCACTTAACAAGATACCAAGACAAGGCTCACAACCAACCATGATAGTAAAACATTTAAGATACATGTTTTAAATCTTGACATTCCATATCACCTAGCATGTATTAGAATTCCTTGGCACTATGTGGCATGATTTAGAATCCCTTGCATTCCTTGGCATGCTTTGGCACTCCTTAGCACACACTACCACTCTCAGACATGCCCCAGAACTCTAGCATGCCCTGGCATTTCCTAGCATATAACCTTGTCACTCCCTCCTTAGCACACCTGAAACTCACTGAATCTCCCTATAACACACTCTTATTCGTTCATTCCAATAATTTTGAACAATTTCTCCCTTGTGTTTCCATAGAACTCCCTAAAATTCCCTATCACTTATTGACACACCCTGACACTCTAGCATTCCTTGGAACTACCAAGCATACCTTGTCACTGCCTCATTAACACACTTAGAACTCGCTAACACTCGTTGTCACACACTCTTAATAATTCATTCCCATGCATTTGAAACTAGTGCTCCCTTGTGTTTCCATGACACTCCTAAACACTCCCTGGCATGCATTGGAAAACCCTAATTCTTGGCACACCTTGGCATGTTTTGCTTGCCTCTAGAATACCTTAGAATTAGGTAGCATACATTCCCTCCCCCCCCTCGTTAGCACACCGATAAATCACTGACACTTCTTATCACAAACCCTTATTAATTCATTTCCATGCATTAATTTTACCTAGTTCCCCCTTGTGTTTCCCTTGCACTCCCTAATACTTCCTAGAATGTGTTGGCACACCCTAGCACCTCGCACATCTTGGCTGAACATTGCCTTGGAACTCTAGCATGCCTTAATGTGAAATTCAATGACCCAAATTCATATTAAAACAAACTAATATTGCTTCTCCTACTTGTTAAATTCTTACAAGTTATTTATTGTGTTCTATAGGTAAATATCGAAGAAAACACAATTTTAAACGTCACTAAATAAATAAAATGTGGAAGATAAGTACTAAGAAATAAAAATTACAACACACATAAGTGACACCGTTATTTTTGGATGAATGTACCCGGAAAAACTGAATGTGGGAAAACCGGTGCAACAGCTGAGGGTTTGTATTATTACACAATAATTTCGGAATACAATTTGGATGCCCAAATTTGGCTATCCAATAGAGAATCTAACTGGGATAAAAATTGTGAGGATTACCTCACACTTACACTGGAGATCTGTGTTAGGTCCCCATAATACTAGTGTAGCCCTTATTATCGTTAGTATAGCCTCATTATTTTTATTGTTGTACCCATGTAGTCCGCATATTGTTATTATTGTGCCCCATAGGTGTAGCCCCATTATTGTTATTTTTATGCCCATGTGGTCCTCATAATGTTATATTGTGGCCCCTTAGACTCCTATATATAGAAGGTAGGTTTTTTCATTTGTATCATCCAAGAATTTTTCATTTACGTAATGTGAATGACGTTTCCCCCTCAAAGAGATTGATTTCTAAGTCGTGTTTTATGTTTTATTCTATTTTGCGAGCTGGTTGCATAACATTTGGTATCAGAGATCTGGATTATAGGGTTTCGCTGCTGCAAACAGGTCATATTTTAATTTTCACTATACCTTTTTTTATACGAAGGTTCAGAAGCTGAAATGTTTACCACAAGAAGCAAAAATTCCAAGGAACTTTGTGTAAAAATTTGAGATCTTGGTTTGCTACATTTTCGATATGATCTAAGTAAATTAGGGTTTTTGCAGGCTCCATAATTTCATCTCAAACAGGTGACCGAGGGAAAATCATCATAACTTTTGTTTCAGATATCGGATTTGAATTATGTAAAAAGTGACCGAAATTGCATGGACTGTAGTTTCATGTGTATCAATTTGAAAGTCGAAAGTCAAACAGTGACACATGGCATGATGTACAAGTTCGCTCTACTGAACCAATCCATAATTAGGTCATTGTGGGAGATTGGGCATAACTTTATCTTGAAGAATCCAAATTAGTTCTGACCCATGGAATTGGAAAGAAGAATCATAGGGATATCACAGGACTAAATTTAAGATCTAGGAGATCCAAAATTATAGAATTACAACCATTTCAAGCTCGAGCTCCTAAAAGCAAGAAAAATGTGTGTATTTAAAAAAAATGCATAAATTTTGTTTGAAAAATAAGTTTGAAGTGATTCCAAAGGTAATATTGAAGCGTAGATATCAGTTTTGAGTTCTAAAATTCCTCCCAAAAATAATTCCACACCCATTAAGCCCTCAGAAATCTCTACTATGACACATGAAGAGTAATAATTGCATCATAATATCTCGAAATTACAGGACCAAGTGCAACAAATTTCTCTCTCACATAGAACAACCAAAAATGAAGTAGAAGCTAATATGGATGGTTTGAAGGATGGCATGAATTGCATGGAAGCTAAGATTGATGGTATAGAAGGAAACATGGAAGATTGGAAGAAATACATGGAAGGTTTGAAGGAAGGTTTGGAAAAGTTGCTACAACAAAAGCTTCCCAATGATAAAGAGGTAGTAGAGGAAACTCATGATGAGAACACAATAAATGTTAATAGTGATTTCATAGACTCTAATGTTGGATTTAAGACCCAACATATTCCAAATATCGATAGGAGGAAGTTTGACAGAAAGGATCCCGTAATATGGATACTACAGATGGAGCAATACTTTGATCTCCATAATGTGCAAAACACACAAAAGGTATGCATTGCAACTTTATATTTAGAACTAAATACATTTGTATGGTATCGATGGTTTTTATCTCGTAAAAATATGTCACTTGGTCAATTTTTATGGAGGAAATGATACAAAGAGCAACACCTTCTTTAGCCAATTGACAAATCTCAAACAAAAAGGTTCAATGGTGGAGCACATTGAGGACTTCCAAAAATTGAATATAAGGGTAAATTGTATTCCATAGGAGCACAATATTGATGTCTTCATAGGGACTTTAAAGGATAACATCCAACATGAGCTTCGCCTTAGGGAACCTGATTCATTGGATAAGGCATTCAGGTTGGCAATAAAAAATGAAAGAAAAATTATGGTGAAAATGAAGCCTACCACTCACAACTATAAATATGGAAGTGTTGCTACTCCTAGACTTCCACAACCTATAAGGTTGACACCACAACAATTGGAAGAAAAAAGAGCAAAAGGGATTTTTTATAGTTGTGATAGAAAATACACTAAAGGTCATAAGTGTGCTGAGAAGAAATTATTTTACATAGATTGTGAAGAGGAGGAAGAAAAGGAACAAGAAAATTAAAAAGAAGAGGATATACACCAGGAACCAACCCTGGAGAAAGAAGAAATGAATCCGACCATATCTTGAAATGCATTGGCAGGAATTACCACTCCTCAAACTCTCAAGATAGAAGGACATATCAAGAATAAAAATGTCATAGTGTTGATTGATTCGGGTAGTACCCATAATTTTATTCATTGTAAGGTAGCCAAGGAATTGAGTTGCTTCCTGTACATAGCACCAAAGTGTCAAGTGATGGTTTCAAATGGAGGAACTATAAATTTTTCTAGAAAGTGCCATATTATCAGGCTAACCATGGGGAAATATGTATTTAATAGTCCAATGATCTCCATTCCAATGGGTGGTGTTGATGTTATACTAGGAGTACATTGGTTACAATCTTTGGGGACAATAACTTTTAATTTTCAAGAAATTTTCTTGATTTTTTTTTTGGAAGGAAAGGAAGTTGAATTATGGGGTATCACAAGGAAGCTAGGAAAGATAACCAACTGTAATTTCATAACAAAGCTTCTGAAGAAATAACAACGAGGTGTAATTGCACAATTATGCTCACTAGCAGTTCAAACATCAAAATCATCTATTTCTTCAGATCTCCAGAAAGTTTTAGACAATCATTTTAAGGTGGTTGAGTCTCCCAAAGGACTCCCACCTATTCGTGATCATGATCATGCTATTCATTTGATTCCCGGAAGTGTTCCTCCAAACATCAGGCCTTAAATATATACTTATGCTAAAAAGAGTGACATTGAATGTATGGTTGCATAAATGCTAGAGGCTGGTATAATTCAACCTAGTCAAAGTTCTTTCTCTGCTCCAGTAGTATTGGTGCACAAGAAGGATGGATCATGGCGTATGTGTCTGGATTATAGGGATCTCAACAAGCTCAATATTAAAGATAAATCTCCCATACTTTTCATTGATGAATTATTGGAATAATTACATGGAGCAATATACTTCACCAAGATGGATCTTCATTCTGGATATTATCAAATTAGAATAAAGACTGAAGACATTCTGAAAATGACATTCATATCTCATGAGGGTCATTATGAATTTTTGGTCATGCCTTTTTCCCGTACTAATGCACCTTGGCACATTTCAAGGTTTGATGAAATCCATTTTCAAACCCTTCCTTAAAAAATTCATGTTATTATTTTTTGATGATATACTAATCTACAACAAGTCTTGGAAGGATCATGTTCAACATGTTAACAAGGTGCTCAAACTATTGGAGGAGAAATAATTATATGAAAAAACCTCCAAATGTTTCTTTGAAGTACAGGAGGTGTAATATTTGGGTCATATGAGGGTGTTAAGGTAGACCCTAACAAAATTAAATCCATTAAGGAATGGGAAATCTCAAAAACCATAAATAATATTCGAGGATTTATGGGGTTAGCAGGGTATTATCACAAATTTGTTAATAATTATGGGAGAATATTAGCACCTCTAACATCATTACTAAAGAAAGATGCATTTTCTTGGACTCTAGAAGAAACTAAGGCCTTTGAACATCTTGAAGAGGTAATGTGCCAGGCACCGGTCTTAGCTACGCCCGACTTCAATTTTTTTTTTTTGTGGAATATGATGCCTCATGAAATGGAATTGGTGTGGTTTTAATGCAAAAAGGAAGACCCTCTCTTAGTTTATCCAAATACTTCTCCATATTCTCATAAACTTCTTTGAAAAACAATGACTCAAAACATGAAATTTACAAA
Source organism: Pinus albicaulis (assembly GCA_034641835.2). NCBI lineage: Eukaryota > Viridiplantae > Streptophyta > Pinopsida > Pinales > Pinaceae > Pinus > Pinus albicaulis. The sequence goes on along the minus strand of MU968411.1, from coordinate 34,231,242 downwards.
TTGTGAAAAATGAGCTTTAAAGATGCATTCATAACTCATGACATGTGACACCTGTGAAAAAAATGGAAGCGTTTATTTTACTTTGGCTCATACTTAAGAAAAAATTATCTCATCTTTCCAGAATTTTCCTTCATGTGGTCGGAATCATCGTTGCAAAAGGGTGTCAAAAACATAGTATGTGTAGCACTGTGCATCGAGCAGGCTAGGTAGCACCTTTGCGTAGCGAACAATTCTATGATCACCATGGTGTCGTGCATTGATTATTGGCTCTTTCAAGCTGCAAAATAAACTTACTCTTCAAACACGAGCATCCACCAAGCTTTGGAAATCAATTTTGTAGACAATGGTGCAAATTGAATGGAGGCATGTTGATTTGTTTTGAAATTTTCTATTATGGTTATGTGAGGTCCCTCATGCGCCTCAAATATTTTGAAAGAAATGATGGTTTGGGATAGTTATTTGAAACATAGGTCAGATATGAAAATTGGGTAGTGGGGATAAGTATGATTCATGTGAATGTTATTTGTAATGATGACCATTAGGGGATAGAGGGGATGGAAACTAGGGTATGTCGATGCAGATGCACTGTCAAGAAAGAATGTGAATGTGGAAGCATTGTTTTGTGTCATTTCTATTATCAAACCTGAGTGGATAAAAAAAGAAAGGGATGAATAGAAGAATGATGAAGAGGATTGGACACTCATTCAAAATTTGCAGCAAGATCCCAGTACATCTGAAAAATTTATCTAGAAAAATGATTCATTATGGTACAAATATCGCTTATATCTTTGTAAGGATTCCCAACTCAAACAAAAGATTCTTTTGGAATTGCACACCTCTCCCTTAGGAGGGCACTCAATATTTTTAAAAACTTACCATAGTGTCAAGAAGGAATTATTTTGGGATGACCTTAAATATAATATTCAAAAGTTTGTGGTGGAATTCTTGGTTTTCCAACAAAATAAAGTTGAGAAAATTAAGACCCCGAGCTAATTGCTACAACCTTTATCCATTCCAAGTCAACATTGGGAGGATATTTCAATTTATTCTATCATACTTTTACCTAAGTATGAAGGAAATACTGTCATCATGGTGTTAGTTGATAGACTTACCATGTATGCACATTTTTGTGCATTATCTCATCCATTTAAAGCAAGTATAGTTTCTAATGCATTTATGGAAACAATTCAAAAGCTACATGGAAACCAAAATATTATTGTAAGCGATATATATCCCATTTTTACAAGAATTTTTTGGAAGGAATTATTTTATTGTTTGGGTACTCAATTATCTCATAGCTCATCATATCATCCTCAATCTGATGGGAAAACTAAGATAGCGAAAAAATGTTTAGAAGGATATCTTCGTTGCTTTATATATGATAAACAAACACAATGGACCAAGTGGTAACCTCTGGTTAAATGGTGGTATAACACTTCCTTCCATATTGCAGCAAAAATGATCCCATTTATGGAACTTTATGGATATCATCCACCATCCATCACATCATCTTGAAGAGACAATTATAAGGTTCAAGCAATGCAAGATGACATCAAGCACCAACAACAAGTTCTCCAACTCTTAAAGGATAACCTCACTTTGGCACAGAATTGAATGAAACAACAGGAAGATCAACATCGTAGCGAAAGAAGTTTTGATGTAGGTGACTGGGTATTTTTACGGCTACAACCATACAAACAAATGTCCCTAAGAAAGCTAAGAAGGATAATAAATTATCACCAAAGTATTATGGTCCTTACATGGTGTTGCAAAAGATTGCTACTCTGGCATACAAATTGGAGCTTCCTGCATTTTCCTGAGTGCACCTAGTTTTCCATGTTTCACGTTTAAAGAAGGTTATAGGTGAAAAAATCCAAGTTTAAACAATTTTTCCAGAACTTTACAAGGAAGGAAAAATCATATTGGAACTTGAAGCAGTCACGGAAAAAAGAAATCGACAGCTATGAAACGATCAATATCAAAATATATCATAAAGTAGAAGAAATTACCTGCTGAAGATTTGACATGGGAGGATGATAATTTTATACAGAAGCATCTATAACTACTAGAGCATTGAGGACAACACTTTTTTGAAGGAGAAGGGCATGTTAGGTACCCATAATAATAGTGTAGCCCCTTACTATTGTTAGTGTAGCCCCATTATTGTTATTTTTGTGCCCATGTAGTCCACATATTGTTATTATTGTGCCCCATAGGTGTAACAACATTATTGTTATTGTAGTGCCCATGTGGTCCCTATTGTTATATTGTGATCCCTTAGAATCCTATATAGAGAAGGTAGGTTTTTTCATTTGTATCATCCAATATTTTAGTGTCTGCCAGTCCTGCTAGTCACTAGTGATCAAATATGCTCTCACAAGGTTTTATTAGGGTCTTAAGTCAATTTTTTATGGTTTCAATAGGTCTTCAAATAAAAATTTGGTCACTAGCTAGTGTGTCTAGGTGTGTTAATACTCCTTTCAATCCATGTTTGGTCTTACCATCATTCATTTTGATGAGTCATCACTGAAATTTCTCCATTACAAATTTTAGTCACATCACCATGGTCATCATTTCATGAAGTGTCACCATTAGGCTTTTGTTGGGTATGTTTTATATTCTTTCAATGATTAGTCGCACGTGAAGGGGGGGCATCATAGGGGTAGTGATAGCCCCCCCTGTACCTTGCATTGGGCGCAGCAGGGAGGCGGATGCCTCCCTTGTCCGGGGGTTCACTGGGAGCAGGTATCCCCCTGTGCGGGGTCCGGAGCAGCTCTCTAGGAAAAAGCATTTGGACCCTATTTTTTAGTCGGCGGACCCGCCCATGCTTTTGTGAATGGGTTTGCACATGGTTTTGGGGCATGATGGTTTTTGGCCCCTAGTATTTTGTAGATCCAGTCAAGGGAACTACAGTTATGTTCTAATCTAGGGTTAATGGATTAGGGTTTATGAATGCTTTAGCATGTATATATATGTGTTGTAACACTAAAAGGAACATAATGAAAAATCAAGTTGGTAGTCCTGCTTTCGAATCCAGGGGAAAATATCTATGTTTATTTTTTTTATGTTTATTCTCTCTCTATTGTTTATTTTATGTTTTTAAGATACGTTTGTAGATAATTTATGTATAGGGTTAAAACCTACATTTGGAATCAGAGCTATTTCGGCTTGAAGGGGGCGCCTTTGCTGCTGAGGGTTTTTTTTCTCGGGCATGTGGTAGACTCTGTCCAATGGGAGATCTGCTGGATCGATTCTTGCAGTGAAAGAAGATGGCAAGCAGTGGAAAGATATAGATCGAGAAATTTAATGGTCATATTTTTGAGTTGTGGAAGCTAAATATGAAGGATCTGCTGGTGGATAAAGATTAGTTGATCATGGTAGATTTGGGTACTAAACCAACGACAATTTCAGATGAAGACTAGAAGAAGTTGGATCAGAAGGAAAAGAGCACAATACGGTTGTGTATCTTAGATTTAGTATTATTGAATGTATCTGGGGAAGCTATGATGAATGCTTTGTGGGACAAGCTAGGGATCTTGTACCAATATAAGTATCTGGTGAATAAATTGTTCCTGCAGAAAAAGTTATATAACTTGAGGATGAAGGATGGAGACTCGGTGACAGGGCATCTGAACACCTTCAGACTGTGGTAAGTCAGCTGTCATCTATTGATATTAAAATCTCAGATGAAGATAAGTGCATCAATTTGTTGTGTTCTCTACTAGATTCGTGGGATAGTCTGGTTATTGCAATAGGTAGCAATACAAATACCTTTAATTTTGATGAAATTTTATTAGCCTTTCTGTCGAAGGAAATGAGATGGAGAAATATGGAGGGCCAGAATGGAGATGCCTTATATGTACGAGGAAGGTCCCAGAACAGAAACAAAAATAATTTTTCGAGTGGGAGATCTAAATCTAGATGGACATCTAAATCTCAAGGAAAGTTTGTAAATGTGTCTTGGAAATGCAGAAAGGAAGGGCACTACAAAAGGGACTGCAGATTTAAAGCTCCTAAGAAAGGAAAGGGATCTAATGATGCTCCTTCTGCAAAGGAAAAAAACCACCTCAGATGAAGGTGGGGAAGTATATTTGGCTTCTTATTCAAATACACATGTATATCATGAGGCATGGTTGATTGACTCAGGTGCATCCTTTCAATTCACTCCCCATAGGGAGTGGTTCTACAAGTATGAGAAGTATCATTAGGGGAATTTTGAGGTCTAAAATGGGCCTCCTAAGAAAAATGTACAACAAAAATAAAATTTATAAGAACCAATAGGATTCAAGATTATGATGTCAACCATGGGTGATGATTCACCATTTTTTTGAGTAAAAGGGTAAAAAGATCAAAATATAATAAAACTACTTTTTCAACTCATATTTTCAACTTATCTCCCAAATTGTTTACTCAAATTTCGAGCGGGAGTACTCGTTGGATGAAAAATTTGATTCCTCATCAAAGGAGTACCCATGTTGCATACTTTCTATGGACCCTCCTACATGAAAAATGTGAAATACATAAAAAAACGTGATTACAATCATGTTTTTCATGTATTTCTCATTTCTCGTGTAGCAGGACCCATCGAAAGTATGCAACATGGGTACTCCTTGGATGAGGAATTAAATTTTGCATCGAATGAGTACTCCTGCTCGAAATTTGAGTAAAATCTTTGGGACATAAGTTAAAAATACGAGTTGAAAAACTTGTTTTTTCCTTTTTCCCTCTAAAATTTGATGATGTAATCAAATCTTATTTTATTATTTCCACTATTATTCTATAATTTCCTTAGGAGGCCCATTTTAGACCTCAAAATTCCCCTAATGGATGGTGGTGATGTATTATTAGGGGATGATAGGAAGGCCAAAATCGTCGGACGTGGAAAAGTCAAGCTGAAGATGCAACGTGGAAGGATTAGAACACTTCCTGGTGTTCTGCATATTCCTACATTGGCCAGAAATCTGATTTATGTAAGCAAGATGGATGATGCAGGTGTAAAAACAATGTTCAAGAAAGATACCTGCAAGATGGTTTGCAGAGCACTGTTATTAATGTGGGGAGTTCAAATTGGAAATCTATACAAGCTTCAGGGTAGCACTGTTATTGATGGATGCATCAGTTTTGTGGTTCTTGAAAGTGGAGCAGAAAGCCTAGTGGTCTATGGAGAAAATACCATGCTCTGCCATCAAAGGCTTGGACATATTAGAGAGAAGGGCCTTTGAATACTACATGGCAATGGTATGGTAGAAGTTATGTCTAATTTCTCTTTGGCTTTCAATTTTGTGAACATTGTGTATATGGGAAGAATAATTGGGTGAGTTTTCCTTCTGGTGCGAAGAGGGCAAACAAGATATTAGAGCTTGTGCATAGTGATGTGTTTGGACCTGTGTCAGTTCCATCATTGGACTATGTTTCATTCATATATGACTTTTCAAGGAATACATGGATATATTTCTTGAGGAAGAAATTTGAAGTCTTTGAAATATTTAAAGAATGTAAGGCTCTAGTAGAAAACCATATAGAGAAGAAAATAAAGTTGCTAAGGACAGATAATGGTGGAGAGTTTTTCAAGAAGGAATTTGAAGAGTTCCGTAAGAAGTGTGGTATAGCACGACAAAAGACTACTCCATATAGACCTCAGCAAAACAGAGTTGCAGAAAGAATGAACAGAACGCTGAGGGAAAAGGAAAGAAGCATGCTCAGTGGTAATGGGTTAGAACAAGAATTCTAGGCAGAGGTAGTGGAGACTGCATGTTACCTGGTTAACATATCAACTTCATCTACGTTGGAGGATAAGACTCCACATGAGGTATGGAATGGTAAGAAACCCTCTCTTTCACATCTGAGGGTATTTGGATGTGATGCATATGTACATGTTCCAAAGGAGAAAAGGACCAAGTTGGATAATAAATCTGAAAGGTACATTTTTATTGGGTATAAGGATGGTTTAAAAGGTTACAAGATTTGGAACCTAGAAACAAGAAAGGTACTGTACAGTCGAGATGTGGTGTTTAGAGAGGTGAAAGATGTTGTTAAACATGAAGTCCTACCGAAGGAGCCTGAGAAGATATAGTTTGATCTAAAGGAGGATGAATCAGACTGATTCAGATTTATGCAGGAATGCAATAAAATATATAAATAGACATAAACACAGAGATGCAGCGGAAATAATACTTCATTTCATTAATATCAAATAACAGAAATATGCTTACAGACATAATGGAAATAAACTAGCTAGGGCGATGGTAGCTTACCTCTGAGAAGATATGTGGTGACTACAAGCCTCTAAAATCTATTACAATGAGGCTCGAAGGCCTATTTATTGTTGAGAAACAATTGAAAACCATAAACATCCAAAAACCTAACCCTAGGAGATGAAGCGCCAAAACTGTGGGCCCTGTTTGGGTAAGTTGGTACATCAATATTCCCGATGACGTAACTTTGGCATGCAATATTCGTTCGACACGCTCAATACCTCATTAGAAAGATCTATCCAAGGACTAAAACTTTTTATGTAAGCAACAAGGGTCATCCATGGACCCATGTTGCTCCCTATTTTCCCAGAAAACGTCGTTTAGGGCCTCAAAACGACTCTGGAAGTTCAGGACCCGAAAAAATGCTAAAAATAGTAAGTTGTGTTGAAACTGAAAAAATGAAAGAAATGATAGTGGGGGTTCAGATGGAATAGGTGGATCACCATCAATATCCACATGGATCATTAGGGCCTCAAAACGGCTCCGAAAGTTCATGACCCGAAAAACTGCTAAAAATAGTAAGTTGTGTTGAAATTGGAAAACTAAAAGAACTAATGGTGCGAGTCTAAATGGAATAGGTGGGTGTCCACCAATATCCACCTGGATCATTCCTCCCTCCTTAGGAAGCAATGGTCCCCATTGCACTAAGTTCCTCCATGAGAGGCAAATTTTGTTGAACTTGGTATTGAATTTTTCCAGGATGTCATGGACCTGTTAGCGGACGTGCTGGATGTGTTCAATAAATTTGGTTGCCTCATACAATACATGTGTGGATTATCTCTGTGTAGTCACATGTGGTATGGAAAAATCAGGCGGTGGTGCACCGGGGGTTTGTCCTGACAGTGTAGAGGAACCTCTGTGGTTGAGGAGAAAATGTCCTCATATTCCTCCACGACTTTGGCCATCTGCTACAGCCATGCAGGGGAGCCCTGTTTCGAGGCTGTGGCCACAATATTCTTCTTTCCCTGTGAGTGAGTTGTCAGGAAAATAAATTTCTTGGTTTGGGAAACATTCTTACTGCGTTGTTTTGCAATAGTCAAGGAGATGGCAGGAGGTGGTACTACCTCTAGTATCCCGTACAATTTATTTCCCAAAGTAATAACAATAGAACGAGGCCTATAATCATACACAACATGTCGCCTCCACAAGTATGGTTGGCCCAATAATACATCAACTAAATCAAGAGGAGAAACATCACACAATACCTCATCCGTGAATGGCTTGATGTTGTATGGAAGGCGACACTGCTGGCGGACATGAAGATCTCTTCTTGGGTGATGCCACCCAATGGTATATGACTCCAGGTGTGCTATCGTCGGTAGGATGAGCCGCTTCATGACCTCTACTGAAATGAGGTTCTTTTGGCTTCCGCTATCGACAAGGAATTGTAGTGGATAACCCTTCACCCACATCTACGAATGGAAGAGGCGCTCCCCCTCCTCTGAATCCTCGAGATCATCCCTCTAGAGATTGGTGGTGGCAACAATGGCACCGAAGTCTACATCAATGATCTTCTTCCCTTTTTCATCTCTGTTTTCTGGTTCTGGCTCAGGATTAGAACATGCATCTGATTTGGGTGCCTTCAGTTCGATCACCAATGACTGTTTGGCTCGACACACGGTTTGTGCTGTGAGTGGGGTTGTTATGAAATTCATACCACTTCCCTGTGTCCTTCTTTGGATTTATGGTGTTTTTCTGAGTCACCTTTCTTTGGCTTTTCCCCCTGTTCTGTGGTTTTGGGGTGCCTTTCCCTGGCTTCGGATTCGTGGATCCAAAGTCGCGCTTCTTCTGCTTAAATTTCTACTCAATCTTGGCAGCATAGCTATATGTCGTGCCAAGCGAGGTAATGTAGAGGAACTCCATTTCCTCCTGAATGTGTCTATGCAGATAGTTGCAGTACTTGAGCACCAAATGTCTCTCTAAATCTTTAATACCGAACTATGTGCACAGGGTATGGAACAAATTCGTCATTTCATGCACATATTGATCCCTTTGCTTCCGCAGCTTGGTCCATTGGATGTAGTTGTCCTCATAGCTCCCCACGGGGTAATATTGTTCCTTGATGCCGTCTTAGAATGAATTGCAAGTGGCTGCGGCCGAGAACAGAGAGGGTTCCCTCTCGTCCTTTTTCTCACAGTAGGTTTCCCACTAGTCTTTAACATGGGGGCGGCTTTGAGGAGCACAAAAATAATATTTTCTCGGTCAGAGAAATCATGGACCGAGAAATACCCTTCCATCAAATTCAACCATCTATCTATGGTGTCTACATCTATCTGGCCTTCAAATACAGGAATGCAAAATTTTACATGTACCTTGAAGGGAGTGGTGCCTCCAGAGTGGCTGTTGGATGCAGATGTGTCATAGGTGGGCAGTCGTTGAAGGGTTTGTGCAAAGTTATCCATCATCATGTTCCTTTGTTTCTCGAGGGCCTCCTAAAGCAATATTTTGATAGGATCTCATGCTCTTTCATATTTCTTTTCTTTTGCCATGGGAGGTTGTCGGGGTTTGGGTGGCTGATCTTGTAGGGGTTCAACCAGATCGAGCCCTAATTCCTTATACCCTGACCTCGTTGGGGACATGCAAAGAAAAATAGAGAAAGAGCAGAACACTCTAATATCACTGATCCAGATTTATGTAAGAACGCAATAAAATACAAAAATATACATAAACGCAGAGATGCAACGGAAATAATACTTCATTTCATTAATATCAAATAACAAAAATATGCTTACAGACATAATGGAAACAAACTAGCAAGGGCACTAGTAGATTATCTCTAAGAAGAGATGTGGCAGCTACAAGCCTCTGAACTATGTTACAATGAGGCTTGAAGGCATATTTATTGTTGAGAAACAATAGAAAACCTTAAACATAAAAAAAACTAACCCTAGGAGATGAAGCGCCAAAACTGTGGGCCCTATTTGGGTAAATTGGTACATCAATCTTCCTGGTGACGTAACTTTGGCATACGATCTTCATTTGACGCGATCAATACCTTATTAGAAAGATCTCTCTAATGACTAAAACTTTCGATGTGAGAAACATTGGTCCATGGACCTATGTTGCTCATGGTTTTCCAAAAAAACGTCATTTAGGGCCTCAAAATGGCTTCGTAAGTTTAGGACCCGAAAAACTGCTAAAAATAGTAAGTTGTGTTGAAACTGAAAAACTGAAAGAACCAATGGTGGGGGTTCAAATGAAATAGGTTGGTGGCCACCAATATCCACCTGGATAATTAGGGCCTCAAAATGGCTCTGGAAGTTCATGACCTGAAAAACTGCTAAAAATAGTAAGTTGTGTTGAAACTGGAAAACTGAAAGAAATGATAGTGCGGGTCCAAATGGAATAGGTGGGTGGCCACCAATATCCATATAGATCACATAATCTATAGTAGGAAAATATTTAGAAAAGGAAGAACCACAAACTCCAGCTGTGAGAAGATTAGTTCGAGAAAGAGGACAACTAGAAAGGTATAGTCCATCTGATTTCTATTCAAATTTTACTTTAACTATTACTGATGATGACATCAGAACTGTCAAGGAGGCAGTGGGTTCAAAGGATGGAAAAATCTAGAAGGAGGCCATGGTTGATGAAATGGCGTCCTTGCACAAAATTGAGGCACGTGATCTGGTCGATTTGCTGGCTGGAAGGAAGCCCATCGAGAGCAAATGGGTGTTTAAGAAGAAGATGAATGTAGAAGGCAAGGTGGAGAAATACAAATCTTGGTTGGTAGAAAAAGGTTATTCCCAGGTGTTGGGAATTGATTTTGGTGATATTTTTTCTCCTGATGCCAAGGTTACTTCTATTATATTACTTTTATCTATTGTTGTTGCATTTGATTTTGAGGTAGAATATATGGATGTGAAGAAAACATTTATTCACGGGGATCTCGAAGAGGATATCTACATGAAGCAACCTGAAGGCTTTATGGTGAAGGGTAAGAAATAACTGGCATGCAGGTTAAAAAAATCTTTGTATGGGTTAAAACATTCAACAAGGATGTGGTATCAGAAATTTGATACCTATATATGGGTACTTGGCTTCACTAGAAGCAAAGAGGATGTTGGGTTTATTGTAAATTAATTGGTGTCCGTGTTATTTATTTGGTCTTGTATGTGGATGATATGTTGCTAATTGGAAATGAAAAATAAATTATCCAATATTTGAAGACCCAATTGTTCTAAAAATTCGACATGAAGGATCTTGGTGCCGCAAACTATATTTTGGGTATGGAAATTAAGAGAAATTGGGCAAAGAGGAAGCTCTGGTTAAACTCGAGGAAGTATGTCGAGACAATATTGCAGAGGTTTAATATGCAGGATAGTAAACTGGTGAAGGTTTCTATTCCTGTAGGTGTAAATATATCCGCTGAACAGTGTCCCAAGACATAAGAAGAAGAGGAGGATATGTCCCATGTTCCATATGCAAGTGCAGTGGGTAGCCTAATCTATGAAATGGTTTGTACTAGACCAGACATTGCACATGTAGTGGGAGTATTGAACATGTTTATGTAAAAACCAGGGAAGGAGAATTGGACATTAGTGAAGCGGGTTTTCAGATATTTTTGTGGCACTAGTGATTATGGTTTTTGCTACCAGGGAAGACTAGGATTGGAGAGAGTTTTGGACATCTGTGGTTTTGTTGATCTAGACTAGGCTGGAGATATGGACCAAAGAATATCTACAAGTGGGTATGTGTTTAGCCTATATGAAGGTGCAGTCAGTTGGATGAGTAAAAGTTTGTTTGTAGTGGCTCTCTCAACTACAGAGGCAGAATACATGCCAACCACTCATCCAAGAAAGGAAGCAGTTTGGTTGCAGATATTTTTTTCAAGTATGGGGTTGGTGTAGCGAGATATAGGGATAGATTTTGATAGCCAAATTTCAATTTTCTTGGATAATAACCCTGCTTTTCATTCAAAGAGAAATCACATTGATGTTCAATATCACTTTGTGAGAGATATGGTTGAGGATAAAAGGGTGTTGCTGGTAAAGGTGGACACTTTGGATACTGTTGCATATGCATTGACAAAGTCTATGAGCACTCAGAAGTTCTCTTAGTATAGAGAAAAAATGGGCCTTGTAGAGCTCGACTAATGACAAAGCTCTCCGGTGGCCCCCTGCAGAAAGAAAGCAATAAGTGGGAGAATGTTGGGTATGTGTTATATTATTTCCACGATTAGTCGCACGATTAGGCAATAGAACTCCATGTACGTTGCATTGGGCATAGTAGGGGGTGGATAGCCCCCTACATGAGGTCTGGGGAAACGCCCAAGGAAAAAAAATTTCGACCCTATTTTTCGGTGGTCGGACCCGCCCATGGTTTTGTGCATGGGTTTGCACATGGTTTTGGGGCACGATGGTTTTTGGCCCCTGGTATTTTGTATATTTGGTCAAGGGAACTACAGTTATGTTCTAATCCAGGGTCAATGGATTGGGGTTTATGAATGCTTCGGCATGTATATATATGTGTTGTAAAACTAAAAGGAACATAATGAAAAATCAAGTTGGTAGTCCCGATTTGGGATCCAATGGAAAATCTCTGTGTATATTTGTTTTATGTTTTATTCTCTCTCTATTTTTTATTTTCTGTTTTTAAGATTTGTTTGCAGATAATTTCTGTACAGGGTTAAAACCTACAGTTTTAGGGTCAAAATCATAAAATCAGTCATTTCACCAACAAATTCAGCTTTGAAGGAGTAGTAATATTGAAAAATGTTCAATAAAGGTTTTAACAGTGTAATTTAATTTCTATTATCATGTAATATGTTTCTTAAGGTTTGAAAATTACAGTTTCAAAACAAAAAGTGATAGCAGGTCACCTTGTTATTACCCACATTCACACTTTCCTGTGCATATAAAAATGCATCTCAAATTAATTTCCCAAAATAAATCTCAAAGTCTGGGAAAATTCACAATATGCGGAAGCTTCTATATCTCAAATCTCAGATTTGAGATATTGAAACAAATTTTCTTATGGTTATAAAACCACACATCTCAACCCAGATCTCATATCTATACTTATTCAAAAGCTTAATTCCAACCAATGGTTATGAAACCATATATACATAAAGAGTCAACAATCAACTTTACATGTGGGAGCTATCTAATTAAAGCTTATAGTTGAAACCATAATCAAGTCCATTTCATCATATTAAACATTCGACCCTCACTTCATGGGCTTCGAATATTTATTCGAACTTCATGTTTAAACCCATTATATAATGGCTCATTATATGAAATGAATATGGCATAAACTCCATAGTATAAAACTCACCAACATTTTCATTCTGCATACATTATCGACTTGGATAAAATCAAAGTCTCAACATGGCATCACATTATATACTAAGGTTTTAACGGCATGTAATGGTTGAAACCCATATCATATAACCTTTAATTCTGGCCATAGTTTATTAAAACTTCCAGCTCACAACATAAAACAAACCATCGCATCAAATATTTAATGCATCTGGCCCAGCGTTCTTACCTTGACTTATCTTTCCATATCATCCAACGGACGATGCATCATCGCGTTCTAATACAATAAATCAATGGCTAGCACATTACTAAGATGCACGTCTACTGCTCCTCAACTTTTATGTAATAAAAATGGTTTTGTTGAATACCATTTAGCCATGCGTCTTTCAAAGACCCTTATCGCGTTAATTTAAGTGAAACCACTTACCAGTCTTGAGGTCGTGTGATATCGCCAGTTTAGATTCATCAAAACCGCCTCAACGTTCCATTGAACTCACGGTTCTGCCTTCCGGTTCACAGACAGTTCTTCACATTTTCTCTGTGCTTACAAAGCTCCATTCCATTTAATTCTGAGTCTGATCTAGCTCAGATTCTTCATGCGTATTGTACAGGCATAAAACCCATCAACACACAGTACCTTCATATCGCCTTTGTTGTTCAACCATGCCATTAACGCACAGCACCTTTGCGTTGCCTCTTCATGGTTTGTTACACATCTTAACTTCTGACCTTGTCACTCCACATCGACTCTATTCGATCTTGCAAATTGAGAATCGATTCCACCATGATTTCACTCAGTCTTTCTGTAGCTTCATTCATCGCTTGGTTCATCGATGCTATCACTTTGCTGTTGTTTGAATACTGCTCCACCATTTTGGCAAACAATGATACTTTCTTATTCACGAATCCACCTTCGCTTGATGCGATTCTCATCTCTGCTGGTAATTGACTAGTATATATGTCAAGGCCAATCACTTCTGCCCCAGTTTATTCACAACAGAATGCTTGATTCCAGCATCAAACACATATAAAATATCGGTCCCATTGTGGAGTACACCCATGTTATACTTTCAAATTTCAATACTCTGTATTAAATTTCAATTTCAACTCTAAGTCATCGATCCTTGCAGTGATCGATGACTGCAATATTTAACAAATGCGACCTCAATAAATCTTTCCAGATATGTATGCAAAACCCCACTGCTCATCAATTCAAAATCACGATAATTAACATCGATTCTTTAATTAGAAATAGAACACCATCTAAACCCCCATCACAGATTTTTATCGCGCATTTCTCATATGCTCTCTCACGGAAACTTAAAACATTCCTCACGCATACATTTCATATATCAAACCCTTAACACAGGATTTTACCCATACATAATTCAATAAATTGATGCACATAATTCATATACATCTACAAATGTAATCAATTACAAGAGACCTTCTTCTCTCTCTCGCTCAGGCCTGATTTTCTGATAATTGGCCTTTCAGTCAAATTGCCCGTAGGCTACAAAATCTGTTGTCCAAACCTTACTCTAACTCCTACTGCTTCTTACCTTCTGCCTTTAAGGCTTGATAATTTATACAAATTAGGATGAACCAATTTAGGTTCAATTCCTTCAATAACTCAACAAAATCATCAAAATCTGCAAACTCCTAAAATCTAGATTCTATCCCTAAAATCTTGAAACTGAATCTAACTTAGGATTTGTAATCAATCCCTAAATATCTCAAATCTAAACTATCTGATTTCCCTCATGTTCTCCAATCATTCGGGAACATTTAAAAAATCCTCACAATACTTAATATCTCTCATTAATTAATTAAAATCACTCAAAATCCCATTAGTATTTACATAAAAATCAATATTCTTTCAAAAACATAAGACCCCCTATGTTTAATAAAATACAAGTTATTTTTCGAATCTAATGCCCCTGCATCAAACTCCCAAGGTTAAAAATGATCATGATCTCGTGATCATGTGTTTTAAGTATTTGTCTCCCTGGATCCCACACTTTGTTCAGTAATTGATCATCTGTTGTTGTTTGCTGCTTTTCTCCAGGTCTCCATATTTTATGCTGCCTTGTTTCACTGGCTGCACTTTCACAATCTGTCATTGTCTTTCTTTTGCTGCTGTTGCTTCTTCTCTTTCTTGCTGATGTCTTCCTCTGAGACACTTTCATCATTATTATTATGATCAATTCAATCTCTTTGTCCAATAATTCTTCTGATTGCTGATTTCCTACTTGCTCAGTTCTTACTGCCACTTGCTGATCTCTTGCTTGCTGAGGTTTTACTTGCTGAGCTCCTACTTCCACCCTATCATCCTTACCCTCTTGTTTTCTGCAACTGAAAACTTCTTCCAAATTTTCACTTAAGACAATTTCTCTACCTCCTTCCTTCAGTAATTCATTGGACTGGTACATAGTATACCCTTTACTGTCATCTTCATTTCTTTGCATCTCCAGTTCCCAATTCTAAAATTGAGATTTCTCTTCCTACACTGAATTTTGATTATTCAACATAATTTCCAGCAATTCAATTTCTTTATTCCATGGATTAAATATGTCCACGGAATTTTCTTCTTCTTCCTTCATTTGACTGCCCAACTATGTCAAATGTTCTCCAGCACCTGCAACAACATCTGCATTCACAAAAAAATTATTAAAACAAAAATCATAAGGCCTCAGTTCCTTTCTTTCTCCTACCAGCATTTCAGTATGTTGTTCTACAATTTCCTCCTCTATCAGCACATCAGTATGATGATTCATTTTCCCCAAAGAATTCTCTGAAGAATTCTCAAGACTGCCAACAAGTATTTCTTTCACACCATCTGCTTCCATGATGTTTCCCTATTCACTGTGATGAACTCTACCTTCTTCTGCAATCTCTCTATAATACTCTGAATTCTCCAACAAATATTCCAGCAATGCAATTTCTTTGTGGCATTGCTGAAGTATTTCATCATCATTTACTATCCCTGCATTCATACACAAATTTTCAATTTGAAACTTACAAATTTCAACAGTCTCAACTGTTGCTTTACTTATCAGTGCTTCAGACTGATCCTCTTCTTCTTCATTCACAAGAATGTCTTCCTGTGTTGTAACAGCTTCAAATACAAATGCATCACTGATTTCTTCTTTAGAGTATTTATCTTCTGAAAGATACTTTCCCATACTCTTGACAGCTTCACAAGATTTCACATCCTTCTGTGCAAAACCTGTAATCACATTAAAATCATTAGATTAAAAAACACAGGGTTTTACATCATCCAGCTGATCTAGACTTGCCCAATAGTTCAGGAAATCATTAATAATTTCCTCTTCAACAAGACAAACTTATTGCTGTCTTAAATCTTCACCATGGTTCATAAGATATTTTACAGATCTCCATTCTTCATCTGTACCCATGGCTTCACTCTGCTCTGCTTCACAAACAGAAACTTCCTCTTTCAACTCAGCTGTTCTGAGTTCTACACATTCCAACTGTACATCCATCCTCTGTTCAAGCTTTCTCAGTTCTTCTGCAAACTGCATGTTCATTTGCTATTCTCTCTTCTGTTGTAGCCTTTTCCACTTCACTCTCTTCTTCATGAACCAACCAACTCTCTGGCTTTCCTCTATCATCAATTTCAATTTATTAAACTGTTCCCTGAACTCAGCTAACTCTTTCTCATATTCTGCATCAGCTAACTGCTGTCTTATGCCATTTGCCTTGGAATCTTCTTTCTCCTTCTTTCTGATGTGGTCTCTCTTTGAACCTCTGCCATCTCTTCTATGACTATCAGTAGTCATCTTCTTCGCCATGATTTTCTCACCCATGAGTTTCATTAAAGCCACTGCAATAACAAGTTCTCCTTGTTACAATTTACCTCACGAATCCCTTCCTCTGGATTTGGTCTTTTGGTAAATACTGGTCCTCTTTCTGTTGGAACCTTCTGAGCATTCTTCACTGCTCCTTCTAGGCTTACACTCATCTACAACTTCTAAGAACACACTTTTCCTTTTAATCCAACCTCTGTTGAATTTCTTCAAGGTTCTGCCACACTTTTTTCTTCCACTTAGAATCCTTTGCTGGACTCCTTCATCACTGCTCTCAAAGCTGTGATTTGCTTCTGCTGAGATTTTCTTCAATCTGCCTGCAACCCGAATTCTGCAAATAGATTCTTCAAACCAGAGTTATAATAACATTGTTCAACTCACCTTCAAGATATCTGTTGATCTTGTTTTTCCTCTCACCTGCACTGCATCTCTGTATGCTGCAATCTTTATCAGTTTCATAATCTGATCTCTCTCTTCATCACACATGCAATTAATTCAACTAAAAAATTGAACCTTCAAACAAAGCTATCCAGCTTGGATACCACATGATGGCATTGTCACCCTATTATTACCGACATTCACACTTTCTTGTGCATACAAAAATGCATCTCAAATTAATTTCCCAAAATAAATCTCAAAGTCTGGGCAAATTCACAATATACGGAAGCTTCTATATCTCAAATCTCAGATTTGAGATATTGAAACAAATTTTCTTATGGTTATAAAACCACACATCTCAACCGAGATCTCATATCTATACTTATCCGGAAGCTTAATTCCAACCAATGGTTATGAAACCATATATACATAAAGAATCAACAATCAACATTACATGCGGGAGCTATCTAATTAAAGCTTATAGTTGAAACCATAATCAAGTCCATTTTCATATTAAACATTTGACCCTCACTTCATGGGCTTCGAATCTTTATTCAAACTTCATTTTTAAACCTAGTATATAATGGATCATTATATGAAATGAATATGGCATAAACTCCATAGTATAAACCTCGCCAACATTTTCATTCTGCATACATTATCGACTTGGATAAAATCAAAGTCTCAACATGGCATCACATTATATACTAAGGTTTTAACAGCATGTAATGGTTGAAACCCATATCATATAACCTTTAATTCTGGCCATAGTTTATTAAAACTTCTAGCTCACATCATAAAACAAACCATCGCATCAAATATTTAATTTTTCTGTCCCAGCGTTCTTACCTTGACTTATCTTTCCATATCATCCAACGGACGACGCATCATCGCATTCTAATACAATAAATCAACGGCTAGCGCATTACTAAGATGCACGCCTGCTTCTCCTCAACTTTTATGCGATAAAAATGGTTTTGTTGAATACCTTTTAGCCACGCGTCTTTCAAAGACCCTTATCGTGTTAATTTAAGTGAAACCACTTACCAGTCTTGAGGTCATGCGATACTGCCAGTTTAGATTCATCAAAACTGCCTCAACGTTCCATTGAAGTCACGGTTCTGCCTTCCGGTTCACAAACAGTTCTTCACGTTTGCTCTGTGCTTACAGAGCTCCGTTCCATTTAATTCTGAGTCTGATCTGGCTCAGATTCTTCATGCGTATTGTACAGGCGTAAAACCCATCAACACATAATACCTTCATATTGCCTTTGCTTTTCAACCATGCCGTTAACGCACAACACCTTCGCGTTGCCTCTTCATGGTTTGTTACACATTTTAACTTCCGACCTTGTCACTCCACATCGACTCTATTCAATCCTGGGAATTGAGAATCGATTCCACCATGATTTCACTCGGTCTTTTCGTAGCTTCATTCATCGCTTGGTTCACCGATGCTAGCACTTTGCTGTTGTTTCAATACTGCTCCACCATTTTGGCAAACAATGATACTTTCTTATTCACGAATCCACCTTCACTTGATGTGATTCTCATCTCTGCTGGTAATTGACTAGTATATATGTCAAGGCCAATCACTTATGCACCTGTTTATTCACAACAGAATGCTTGATTCCGGCATCAAACACATATACAATATTGGTCCCATTGTGGAGTACACCCATGTTATACTTTCAAATGTCGATACTCTGTATTAAATTTCAATTTCAACTCTAATTCATCAATCCTTGTAGTGATCGATGAGTGCAATCTTTAACAAATGTGACCTCAATAAATATTTATAGATATGTATGCAAAAACCTACTGCTCATCAATTCAAAATCACGATAATTAACATCGATTGTTTAATTAGAAACAGAACACCATCTAAACCCCCATCACAGAGTTTTATCACGCATTTCTCATATGCTCTCTCATAGATACTTAAAACATTCCTCACGCATACATTTCATATATCAAACCCTTAACACAGGATTTTACCCATACATAATTCAATCAATTGATGCACATAATTCAAAACCAATTCTTCATATACATATACAAATGTAATCAATTACAAGAGACCTTCTCTCTCTCGCTCAGGCCTAATTTTCTGATAATTGGCCTTTCAGTCAAATTGCGCGTAGGCTACAAAATCTGTTGTCCAAACCTTACTCTAACTCCTACTACTTCTCACCTTCTGCCTTTAAGGCTTGATAATTTATACAAATTAGGATGAACCAATTTAGGTTCAATTCCTTCAATAACTCAACAAAATCCTCAAAATCTACAAACTCCTAAAATCTAGATTCTATCCCTAAAATCTTGAAACTGAATCTAACTTAGGATTTACAATCAATTCCTAAATATCTCAAATCTAAACTATCTTATTTCCCTCATGTTCTCCAATCATTCGGGAACATTTAAAAAATCCTCACAATACTTAATATCTCTCACTAATTAATTAAAATCACTCAAAAGCCCATTAATATTTACATAAAAATCAATATTCTTTCCAAAACATAAGACCCCCTATGTTTAATAAAATATAAGGTATTTTCCGAATCTAATGCCCCTGCCTCAAAAAGTGAAAAAGACTTGGTGGGGCCACTTAACCACCAAAGTTGAAAGTTGATTTCCAAAGCTACAAAAGACTAAATGAGCTTCTCATTTTCTCATTTCATCTTCAAGATACCTCTCTCCACCAAGAAAACTCACTCTTACCCTCAAAGTAGCCATTTCTTTCCTTGGGAAGTCTCATCTCTCTAATATGATGCGCATGCACTGCGCTTTGCCAGAGTGTTGTGTTTTATTCTTTAGGAGTCCAAATATCCAATAAAAAAAAAATATTCATCAGAAAATAGGTTCCAGTGTATCAGGGAAAATTAAGCGCACTTTCAAAACACCTCTTGTGTCTTCATTTCATGCTTGGAAAGAGAAATTCACTCTTCTAGGGTTTTTGAGTGCATTTTCTTGGTTTCATGTTCACATTGAAAAAATTGCTAAGTAAATCATAAGATTGAAGCTCACTCACCTTAACCCACATGTTATATACTCTCCTAATAATTTCCCATAATTATTATCCCTCATTTACCCTATTTTCCTACAAATCTTAGCCAAGACTAGACATTTCTAGGTTAGGACTATTTTTTCCCTTTTTGGATCCCCTCCCCTCATCCATTCCATAAAATTTCACTTTCCCCTACACCCTAACATCTCTCCCTACCCCCTTAAATTTTCCCAAGAATTTAGGACGACCTTAACCCCTTCCTCTCCCTTCATTCCCAAAAACTACCCAAATCCTCTATTTTTCATTCACTAAACCCTAGTTTCATTTCCCATTGAGCTAGGGTTAGCAATGGATTATAAAAAAATTGAGAATAAGAGGCACAAGGGAGGTCAAATCAATAGGCATGAGCCCATGTTATCATAGGTGATCATGTCCTCACCTTTCCTCAAGAAATCATTTCAGGATGTTGGTTGCCTTTCCTTTTTCCAAAAGGTAGAGGAACTAGGTTTTCATGAGAAACTTATCAACACCTTTTCCTCCAGACTGGTGAGAGATAAGGTGACTATTGCAGGGGTGGTGTTCACTCTTTCAATGGAGACCATTTCCACAACCATAGGGATTCCAAACAGTGGAGAAATTTTGTTTAAGAGTAGAGACCTTGACCTTGAAAGTTATAAAATGAACTTGAAGCCAAGATACAAAGCAGCTCCAACACATCTCTTTCCATTTAGACAGTTGCTGGAAAAGTATGCACCTCTCATGAAACTGATCATGAGATATTTCACATGTGAGGGAAGATACTCAAGGTTGTATCAGTATCATATGAGGCTCTTGATGCATTTCACTGGTGTAAGAACCCTAAACTTACCTCATTACCTTTACAAAAGAATGATAAAAATGGTAGAGAAGGTAATAATATTGGGATAAAATCATCATGCTAGTTTGTTTCACCGTGGCTTGGTGAAGATCATGGTTTCCCATCAGCTCACACAGATCAAATTTTCATGGTATGGTTTTATATATTCAACTTCTCTTTTGTCTTCTCTAGCTCAATCTAGCAGTCACTCTACACCCTTGTCTTCACCAACATATGAAGAGGTTTCTTCCACAATAAAACCTACCAAAAGAGTTCCTAGGGTAGAAGTGACAAAAATGTATGTCATAGGTAAGAGGCTTGTGTTTTCTCCATATATTTTTGAAAGGGCCAAGCCATCAGGTGAACAAGGATCATCATCACATGATGAGGCAAAATTGCAGGATGAGGAACCATTCCATCATGACACTGATATGGAAGATTTGGAGGTGAATGAGGAGAAAAAAACACGAGATCAGATCATCATGGTGGAGGCTGAAATTAGAGAGCTCAAAGATAGTTTGTGAAAGGCCGGTTTCTTGGTTTCATTCTTGCAATATAAGAACATGCAGCTAAAGCTAAATCAATTGCTCTTAAACAGGCCTAAAGTTGATTTGAGAAAGGATGATTCAAAAGGTAAGGTAATGGTTGAGATTGATGATTAAGAGGACCGGGAAGAGAATGTTAGAAAAAATAGATCAAGGATAAGAGGCCTCAAGAGGGCACTTGAGTAGCAGAAAGAAGCATCTCCACCAAAAACTCAAATGACATTTGATGAACTCATTTTGGTAGAAATTGAAAAATTCAAGATAGGATGGCTTGATAGAGTGAATTTCCACATGGAATTGCTTCTTAAGAAGGAAAATAGGAACAAAAACCTAAAAAGACACATGGACATGCATTGCTATACAATAAACCAAGTCTCCCAAGTAAGAATCAAACAGTTAAAGAAAAAGCTCAAGGAAACCTTAATGAGGCAAAAAGAGAAGGATAACTTGGATTTGCTTGCTGAAGCCTCTCTCATAACATGAAATATCATCACAAGCCTTCATGGGACAATTTTGGAGAAGTTTTGAAGATTTTTTTTTTTTTTTTTGTGACTTTTGGACAATTTGGAAATTACAGTATAGCCAAAAGTGCATCGCCTTGGGGATGCGTTTTTTCCTCAGCCATCCAAATGAAAAAAAGTTTATATTACTAGATAGATAATCACTTATACATTCCATTTATCCACATGAGGTTCCTTGTCAGAAAAATAGTTGAGATAAAATGCCAAAAAAAAGGTCAAAAACACACTTTCTGCCACTGTTTTGGACTAGGCATTACGCTTTTTGGAGTACCTGTGGGAAAATGCATTTTTATCCCTCATGGAGTGTCCATTTTTGTTGCTTGATTTTTCTGATGACAGCTAGACATCCTCTAATTTATAATTCATATTTCAGAGCTAGATTTGGAGCATGGTAAGGAATTCCAAAGTTCCTCACAAGTTGGGCGATGCACTTTTACTGAGCTTTATCAGACATGAGTTGCGCTTTTCCCTGTTTGTAAAAATTTTGAGTTTTTTCTTAGTAAATCTTGGTATGATGATGTAATTTATTTAATTTCATGTTGAGTTGATGAAATATGATGTAAATGAGGTTTTCATGGTCATTTTAATGTAATTTTGGACCTCATTAATGAGGATTAGGTCAGTCAAACTTTGAATGGAGGTTTTGTTTAAACCACCCTTTTCTTTAGGGTTTTGTTGAGAGAATCTTGTGGGCTTTCCCTACACTGAGGGATTTGGCCCCTGAGAGAGGGGAATTTTTTTTTGAGTCTATATTTATGGATTTTTTAGTCATTTTTATGGTTGGACATCAGAGGGTGGAAATCTTGTAGCTTATACTTCATCACTTTTTACAGGAAATCAAAGGAGAGTTGTAGCTATTATTCAGGAATTCTCGTGTTGTGAGTTTGTGATAATGTTTTCTCTCTGTCGTAGTTTTATATGAATGATATACTTGTCTCTATACCATATCTATTATCTTCAATGGTTTTCCTAAGAGGTTATAAGCATAATTATTTTCATTAAAGCTCTATTTTGTTAGGAAATCATTTTGTGTAATTTTCCTTCTTGATTAATGAATTCATGATGCACATGCTCATTATGATCTATTGCTCTTTCAAGCCCTACACTACACCAAAAAACTCCTAGGCCATCAAAAAATCATAGCTATGTTTCTCCTCTATATCTCTTGCAGCTAAAGCCTTTGATACTTTGACCTAGTTCCTTGATTTTTCACTCCTGATCTAGCAGAAAAAACCCTAAATCATTCAAAACCCTAGAGATGAGCTATCTAGCCTAAAATCCATTCTTGTACCAGCCAAAACCTTGGTTGTGTTTTTCATAGAGAGATCCCTCTCTGGTTTGGTAGGGCTAGCTACCAAACTAAAAGCTTGGTTTGAGGTTACCTCTATCAATATCCTTTCAGCCTTGGGACATTGTGGAGGCTAACATTTCCGGCGCCGTTGCCATGGAACGAGGTGACAGATCTTCCCCGGGAAACAATGAAAATGATCAGATTTGATTGCTGATGGTGAATAGTGATCAGGCACAAGAAGGTTGTGCATCTTTCACCTGGAAACTCCAGTATCGAAGAATCCAAAGGTTCAAAATTTTCATGGCGGCTCCACTATTCAAAAAGCGGTAGTTTGAAGAAATTCCTGGTGACCTCATTGTTTTCAATATGGATTCAACTGATAGAAGGTATTATCCTTTGAAACAAGCTCATATTATTGGTTTCCAGAACTGTATTCCTTGTATAGATTGGCAAACAGGGCTGCCAAAACTTAAAGGTTAGGGTGGAGAATATGCTAGTTTTCATTTGGTGAAATTTCATTTTCATATTCACATACTTAAGATTAAGTTTCCTGAAGATTGTCTGATGAATATGTTCATGGATACCTTGGAGGAAAAAATGAGATCATGGTATTAAGGTCTACCATCTTCTAGTTTATATTATCTAAAGTATTTTTATTCAACATTATCAAAGCTATAATTTCTCCTTATCGATGATTGATAGTTGTTGTAAGATTTCTGAAAATTTCATTAAATTTCTTGAAAAATTGTATGGGGATGAAGAACGTATGGAAGAAGAGATGTTATAACCCCTTTATGATATTTCCTCCCAACAAGAATCAATTTCTTCCTCTTTGGATGAAATAGACTGGGACCGAAACAAAGAGAGATCTATTCTCAATCTTGAAAATGAAAATCACCAAGCCAATGTTAACTGCTATAAAACTTAGTTTTCTCCTCTGTCTGAAGATGAAATAGATCAGCTCTTGAATTTTCATTTTACAGCCCAAGATAATGTAGGTTTTCATCTCTTACAGTGTTCACACAGTCAAGAATGTGTGAGTGAAATTTCTTCCATTATTGAAAATGAAAATCTGGGTTTAAATGATGACATTAATGAGACTAATGAAACTATACAGGAAGTTTTTATGAGTAAGCCAATTTGTGATGATGATTTCATGCAAGGATATCACCTAACAAGGACCATTTTCTTTCATGAAGAGGATAGAGCTATCATGTTTAATAATCTTGAAGAATGTTTTCTTTTCAAGGATGATTTAGACTATGAATTGGAAGAGTACGAGTCTCAGATAGATAGTATGCCAGAGATAGAATCAGAGTTTCTCATGCTCGAGGAATTTATAGCTAGGGAAAACTTTATGGGCTAATATTCGCAGTTGGGCTAATATTCCATGCTTTTTCCAAAAAAATATTCGCCAATTTCCATTCTTTTAAAAACAAATTCACCCAAATTTTATACTATAAAATTATGTTACCTTAAAAATCATCAATATTATATATTGTCTAACATAAAATAATTAGAAATCTGAACATTTTCACAAAATTATCATCAAACATTTTAAAATTTGGATATTAGGGACTAGTAAGATTCGCCAAGGTTTCTAAATTTTAAGATAAAATTCCATCCTTAAAATTTTCCCTTATTATAGCCAACACTCATGTAGCAAAAATTCATACTTTCCTATGCCTTCATATGGATCAATAACCAAGTATTATTTCATATCAAAATTAAAGGGGTACTTGTATTTTTGTTGGATTTGAAGACAAGGTAACATTTAAAATTATTGAGCATCCTTACATTGGTTTGCTACAGTCAACAGGGAAGATGACTTTTCTTGTACTTATTGATCATGATCACATCTTCAATGGACACTTGGAGTGGCCTATATTTTTTTTCTCAACCTGCTCAAGGAAAATGTGAGCGTGATTCTAGTAAGCAGCCATTTGTTGGATTTGTTACACTGGAGGGATCATTTCACATGATTGTATATATGTCTTTAGCAGGTGGGCAGTTATCATCACGATTTGAAGCCTGAGATGAAGGCCCCGAGATCTCGATGATATATTGTTGCCATCGATAAGTTATGTAAGTGTTATTGTAGTGAGTAGTTAGTTTTTTTTTAGTCAAGTCAGTTCATTTTTTCATTCAGTTTTCAATATTGAGTTTGATCTTTTGATTTTTGACTACATGCCCAATGGATAAGGCTGCTTGGTCTATAATGTTCTTGACACCTCCAAGGAGATTCCATCCATAGCTAGAGCCAATGTTAGTTTATTCTAGTCCTACCAGTCACCAGTGATCAAATATTCTCTTACAAGGTTTTTTTAGGGCCTTAAGTCAATTTTTTATGGTTTCAGTAGGTCTTCAAATAAAAAATTTGTCACTAGCTAGTGTGTCTAGGTGTGTTACTACTCCTTTCAATCCATGTTTTGGTCCTACCATCATTAATTTTGATGAGTCATCACTGAAATGTCTCAATTCCCATCTCAGTCACATCACCATGGTCATCATTCCACTCATGATTTCATGAAGTGTCAACATTAGGTTTTAGGGTCAAAATCATAAAATTAGTCCTTTTTCCACCAAATTAAACTTTGAAGGAGTAGTAATATCGAAAAATGTTCAATAAAGGTTTTAAAAGTGTAATTTCATTTCTATTATCATGTAATATGTTTCTAAAGGTTTGAAAGCTAGAGTTTCAAAAAAAAAAGTGAAAAATACTTGGTGGGGCCACTTAACCACCAAAGGTGAAAATTGATTTCCAAAGCTAAAAAAGATTAACGAGCTTCTCATTTTATCATTTCATCTTCAAGAGACCTATCTCCACCAATAAAACTCACTTCTACCCTCAGAGCAACCATTTATTTCCTCGGGAAGTCTCATCTCTCCACTGCACTATGCATTCATTGCGTAGGTGTTGCACATGCACTACGCTTTGCCAGAGTGATTTGTTTTCTTCTTTTGGAGGCCAAATATTCATTACAAAGGATTAATTCATCATAAAATATATTATAGTGTATCATAGACAAGTAAGTGGGCTTTCAAAACACCTCTTCTGTCTTCATTTCATGCTTGGAAAGAGAAATTCCCTCTTTTAGGGTTTTTGAGTGCATTTGCTTGGTTTCATGTTCACATTAACAAAATTGCTAAGTAAAACGTAAGATTAATGCTCACTCACCTTCTCCCACCTGTTATATACTCTTTTAATCATTTCCCATCATCCCTATCCCTCATTTACCCTATTTTCCTACAAACCCTAACCTAGACTAGAGAATTCTAGGTTAGGGCTGTTTTTTCCTGTTTTGGACCCCTTCTCCTCATCCATTCCCTCAAATTTCACTTTCACCTACTCCCTACATCTCTCCGTACCCCCTTAAATTTTCCCAATAATATAGGAATCCCTTAACCCCTTCATCTCCCTTCATTCCAAAAAACTGCCCACATCCCCTGTTTTTCTTTCAATAAACCCTAATTCCCTTTCCCATTGAGCTAGGTTTAGCAATGGATTTTGAAACCACTAAGAAGAAGAGACACAAGGGAGGTGATATAAATAGGTATGAACCCACTTCAGTACAAGAGATCATTTCCTCACCTTTCCTCAAGAAATCATTTCAGGATGTTGGTTACCTTGTGTTTTTCCAAAAGGTAGAGGAATGAGGTTTTCATGACAAAATTACCAGTACTTTTGCCACCATATTGAGGAGAGATAAGGTGAATATTGCAGGGGTGGTCTTCACCCTTTCAACGGAGACCATTACCATGGCCACATGGATTCCAAATAGTGGAGAAATTTGGTTTAAGAGTAGATACCTTGACCTTGAAAGTTATAAAACGTACTTGAAGCCAACATACAAAGAAGCTCCAAGACATATCTTTCCATTTAAATAGTTACTAGACAAGTATGCCCCTCTCATGAAACTGATCATGAAATATTTCACATGTGAGGGAAGATACTCAAGGTTGTATCAGTATCATATGAGACCCTTGATGCATTTCACTGTTGTAAGAACCCTAAACTTGCCTCCTAACCTTTACAAAAGCATGATAAAAATGGCAGAGAATGTAAGAATATTGGGAGAAAATCATGATGCGTGTTTGTTTCACCATGGCTTGATAAAGATCATGGTTTCCTGTCAACTCACACGGATCAATTTGTGATCGGAATCTGAATCAAGGGCAAAAATTTGCTTAAACATCAAAGTTCTTAGAATTGCTCGAAACTGGGACGACAACGTAGAGCTTGTCACCAGGATTCCAACGCAACTTGTTTCATCAAAATCTGAGTTCGTATGAGTAAGTTATGATCTATTGTTTGTTTTCTCAAACAACTGAAAAAAATTGCAAATTGGACAGGTTGTTGACATGGCAGCCCAGTCAGAAAAAATGAATTTTTTGGGAATATTCTTCAGTTTTCATTCAATGAGGCTTTTGAACTCTTAGTTTGGTATGTTAGTGTCAGTATTTTCATCCTACCATCAGTGATAAAAAATTTTCTTTTCATCTCATATTAGGGTGTCATTCAGAAATTTTCATCATTCCACTAGGTGTGCATTCAAAAATTTAGTCACTGATGGTAGCCCTAGCCCAAAAAACATCACTCTTCCTTAAATATAATTACTTGCTGGCATATTTTCTTACCTTGCTGACTGTACATCATCCATAAGGTTAATTTCATCATGCCATCATATCAGTCATGTCATCATGAAGTTTAGTCATTCAAGGTTATCATTAAGTTTTTAGGGTTTTTCAAGGTCCAATAAAACTTCATTTACATTTGCATAAGACCAAAAAGTAAAGGGTGATCCAATAAACATCTCTTCACCATATGAAGATGATTTGTACAAAGAAATTCTTGTTTCAATATGTAATTTTGGTTTTAAGATGTAATTTTTAATTTTCACTATGTAATTCTATGTCATTTAAATGTAATAAGCTCATGATTCCCAAGCTGCTAACTCAGAGTTCCAACATGCCAAGGCATAAAAAATGTCTAATTCAAATATTTCTCAAAGTCATTAAATGATCAAATTTTCAAAGGAAAAATTCAAATGCAAGATATAGTTTCACAGTTCAAAGTTAATGAAAAGAAGAGAAAGTGGGTCACAAGGCCCAAAACATAAAATTTATGAAGTATAAAGACCACCAAGACATAAAAAGGAAGCTCATTTGCTCTTGCATCCATCGAGCACACACTCCCTTGGTTTAGAAATTCGAAATTGTAGGGTTAGAGGAAAAATTTTGGGTGGCGCTGCGCTTTTCAGGGAGGCACCACACTTTTGGAAGCGGCACTACACTTTTAGAAGGCAGCACTGAGTTTTTTGTTGGTGGCGTTGCACTTCTGGGTAAGGCGCTGTGCTTTTGCCCGATGTGTTGTGTTTTTTACCATATGTGCTGTGCTTTTTCCCAGTAAGCCCTCCAAGCTTTAAAACTCAATCCACTAGGACATTTGGCCCAATTTACGATGGCCAAAATGTTTCTCTTGCGACACATAGGTGTCCGAAGAGCAACACTTTGAGGTGGAGCAAAATTTCGGTTCTCCTAAAGTCAGAATTCTGACACTTGGCTTAACTTTCGGTAGAGTTATGCTAATTCTGACATTTTTTTGGTGGTGTCGCAATTCCGACGTTTCAAATTGGTCATCACTCTTCCGAAATTTCATGCTTTGTCGCTATTACAACGTTTATAATCTTCGTAATTCCGACGCCAACGAACACCATAGACAATTTTATGAGCGTCTCTCTTTCGATGAAAAAAAGCCTCGCTCTTCTGACGAACAAATGCGTCACTCTTCTGACGAACAAATGCGTCGCTCTTTCGACGAACACAAGGTTTGTTAGTTGCTACAAAATGCCCCAACCGATGCTTCTAACAGTCTCTCCTCTGACCAAAACAAGCATCGCTAGTCCGACGCTACACAATGCCCCAACCAACACTTCTAAACGTCGGAATACCGACAAAAACAAAACATTATTTAAAAAAAACTAAACGTCCAAATACCAGGGAACCAAAAAATTATTTAAAAAAAAACGTTGGAGACATCTTCTAGATGATCCTTCAAGATATGGTTCCAATATTCACGAATGCTTATATAAGAGTTTCCACAAAAGGTCTTCAAGATGTTAAACACTTCACAAACATCCTTTTATGGTTCTTCAATACACCATCCTCAAAATGCATAAAGGATTAGCTCGAACTAGTCTTCAAGGTCTGAAGTTATCTCAAGTTCAAAGGGTTTCCAAAAAACCTCAATATTTTCTACAAAAATAGTCTTTTCATACAAGACGTAATTGTGCCTTTAACAAGGGTTTCACAATCCAAGTCTTTGAGTTGGTGATCCGAGCCTCCAACAGTCAAGGATTAGAACTAATAGTCCATAATAGGTAGACTACCCAATAATTAAAAACATCCTTATATGGTTCTTCAACACACCAGCCTCAAAATGCATAAAGGATCAGCTCCAAGTAGTCTTCAAGGTCTGCAATTATCATAAGCTCAAAGGGTTTCCAAACAACCTTAATATTGTTTGCAAAAATAGTTTTTTCGTACAAGACATAACTATGGCTTTAACAAGTGTCTGCAATCCAAGTCTTTGAGCTGGTGATCCGAGCCTCCCATAGTCAAGGATCAGAACTAACTGTCCATAATAGGTAGACTACCCAAGAATTGAAATTATGGTCCTTACAATTCAGCAACAAATCTGAGCTTGAGCCTAGGCAATGTAGCCTAACAGGTGTGTCTCCAAAGGATGAGCCTTCAACCAAGATGTTAAGGATCCAAGATCTTTAACTGTTCAATAAAATAAGTTTTTCCAAACTCCAAGTGTCACTTCCCATTTCCTCTCCACATGACTAGATATGAGTATAAACTAAGATTTCCCACATATTTGAGCCACGAAAGGATAAAGACCAAAGTCTGTTGTCCGAGATGAGCTAAGTATTTATGTCTGGAAGTAAGTCACTGCATATTTTTAGTAGAATCCCTCCATGGATCCGAGCCTAGGAATATTATATACCCACTAAACTGAGTTGTAGTGATCCCTCACACACATCCGAGTTGTGAGATGACACAGTCCTGAAACCAATCTTGATTGGTCTGAAGTGTAAGGAATTTTTTTGAGGTCTATAACCCTTATTCGAGTTGTTGGAGACAGTCTACACCAAACAATTTTTTCCTTTATATAAAGAACTGAGCTGCAATGAAAAGTCTCCACATATCCGCAGAGGTATTCCTCCTTGGCCTCCTCAAACTATGATATTCCTTCCTTCAATCCAAGGGTATAGGTAGTTGTCAAGGTCTGAGCTTGTATCTAAAATATTCACTGATTTTCTTGAGCTGAAATGGAGCATATGAATCTATGACAGGTCTAGTTACATTCATCTATGATGATAAAAAGATTTTTTGTTTAGAAGTTGAAAGGAAGTAACATTGAAGGATTTTTATAAAGTTCTTGTTACTAGCCAATTTCAAAGCTATTTAGATTTGTTTCCATTGTCTTGGATCATCCTGGAGTGTGAAGCATGTTACTGAGAATTTCTATCTCAGGATTGATGCTCATAACATTTTTTTCAGCAAATATTTATTAGGAGATCATAATAGGGCTACATAATAGACCCAAAAATCACGAGAATTCCCATGGCATATGTCATACCTTCCACAGTCATAACATATGAATTGATAATTATTTTTGAATAATTATCAACTTTACAATAAAAAAAATAAAATAGAGGAGCTACTCCCTTACAGCAAGTAGCCCAAACCATACAAACTTTCCCAGTTATCTTCTATTAGATATCAAATATGAAGAGTCATTGGTAACATTTTATGAACTTGAAATTTTCTAACTTGATACTCTAAGTTTATCTATTACAATATGTAGTTTTAACTTTAGTGTCATTCACATTCATATATTAGGTTCACAATGTTACAAAAATAGCTATTTAATTCTATCCTATCTTCATGCAAATGCTTATCCATAGTTTGTTAAGTGTGCATGTGCAACTTATTTCACTGGTCAAATGTATTCCTGTAAATATTTGAAATTTCTATGCTAACTTTTATTAAAATTCACATCAGTAATAGGAAATGTGAAAAATGAAATGCCTATGCTAATTAGTAAGTCAATAACAAGAGAGAATCCAATGAAGAGTACATTGAGATTAACTTAAATTTGTGTCACCAAAAACATGTTTCTTTTAGGAGACATATGCATGTTTAGATATTTTTTTCATAAATTAAAGAAAATTCAACCTCATATAAACTGTCCTGAGTCCCGAACATTGGTTGGTATACATTCAACATTAGGCCAATAGGAAGAGACCTGAATAATTCCCCCAGAACAAACTTGTCAGTTTTGTTGCTTGCCCCATTTACTAGACAGGACCCTTAAAGAGGCTAGAAATCTTGTTGATCCTGTATCAATCTTAAAATTTCCTCACCAAGATATCATTTCCACAAGTTTTAAACTAGTTAAAATTCTCACTAGTAATTACATATTCTGGAGCAGCATAACCATATGTTCCCATAACTCGAGTTGAAACATGGGTGTTCTCTCCCTGAGATCCATCTTTTTCTAGTCCAAAATCAGACAATTTGGCATTGTATTCCTGCACCAAGTACATATCTCTCCATAAATACTTAAGAGAATCCATAGTGTAACACTGAGCCATATCATAATTTTTAAGTTGTAGGTACAAACTGAATCCAGCGGAATATTGGATGTTTTAAAATCCCGATAAATCACTGGTCTTTCAACCCCTCCATTAGAAATGCCAGACCTTTTGTTGAACCTAATGCAAATTTCATCCTGATAGACTAGGGGAGTGGCAGGGACCCTTCTGCATGCATAAGGGAAGTACCACTAGACATAAAACATCTAAATATATTTTTCAAAATACAAATTTTCAAATTGGGATTAAGACTCTCTAGAAGGACAAAGAATAATTATGTAGCTACTCATTGTCGAAAAAT
The DNA here is from genome assembly GCA_034641835.2 of Pinus albicaulis. Classification (NCBI taxonomy): domain Eukaryota; kingdom Viridiplantae; phylum Streptophyta; class Pinopsida; order Pinales; family Pinaceae; genus Pinus; species Pinus albicaulis. The sequence goes on along the minus strand of MU968411.1, from coordinate 34,199,334 downwards.
TTGAAAGACCCATGACACTCATGCTAAAAAATGAGATTTAACCAAGGGAGGCACATATTTCCTTGTGTCCAACAGAAGCTGAAAAATCCAGATTGAGGATCCCAAAAGTTCATGAAAGAAAAACAGATCATAAATTATTCAATAAAGCAACATAGAGTTTTTTTTTTGGTAACATCATCAACATATAGTATGCACTTCAACCAAGATGACTTAAAAATTCCATATCATCTAGTGAATTTTTCTGCACAGAAATATTATATGCAAAAATTTCAAAAAATCCTCACCAAAAATGGATTTTTGTTCAGAAATATACCCCACCATCTAATCATAGAACATAAACAAACATTAAACTTTAATACCTAACAATATTGAGTGTTCCGTAAAATTTGAAAATCATACATGTTATGCTAAATGCATTTGATGCCTTGGATGCTAAGACCAGCTCAAACCTTGAAAATTCCAATGGATATGAACCATGTATGCTTTCCTAAAGTGTAAGGTGGAAATCAGTATAAGATAATAAAGCAAGAACCGTTTTGTAGGTATTCATACCATTGTAAATAAGTATAAAAGATCGGAAATTACCATAGAGCTTCAATATTGGTCACTAGCATATGGACCTTAGGATGGGGTAAATTATGCATTAAGATTGAAAATCCACAAGGCCAATAACGGATTAAAACTTGACTTGTGATCAATGGACAACCAAGATAACATAATTTCCCTCTTATCTTAACTTCACATCTGCCATTCTCAAGGTCTGAATCCAAGAAACACGTAACATTGATGTCCACAAGTAAGTGAAATCAATAGATGGGACTGCTAAATACAAGGATACCAATAAAGGAAGAGGTGCAACAGAGCTCAGGAAAAGGTTCTGAAATGAAAGCAACCAAGGAGTAGGTATTGCACTCAAAATGGAACAAATTCCTTTTTTATTAAATCATAGGGATGATTTGTATGGAATAGCTGCACGATTTACCTCAATGTTTTTGCTGCTTGCATTTTAATTTTAGTATCAGATAATATTAATGAAAAATCCAGATCTCCTACCAAAAGAAATAGAAAACAAAACATACCCTAGTGTGTTTGATATATTGTGTATTTCAGGAAAATAATTCACAGTTCATCCCTGAAACCAAAAATTCAAATATGAGCAGTTAATTTATTTGTAGAAAACAACAACTAAAGTAGACCAAGGCCACTCTGGCTGGAAAAAAAAACTATAGTATGATAACAGCTCATACTCAATGCCGACTTTCAAAAAATAATGTGTTCATACCATGAAGATTATATTCATGTTACAAATTCTTCAGTATGCTCAAAGACCTATCATATGAAAGTGCATGCTAATTCCCATCTACTGAGAAGCCACAAGCTTAAAAGGTTACTAAAATAATTTATTGGTAACATATGCATATTCTCAGGCATTGTAGAAAAATGCAAAATGCAATTTTTGTTTGGAAAGAAAACAGACATTTCAGCTAGAATAACTTGTTATCTATGTCAAATTCCTAATATATGCAATATGAATAAAAAACATTCAATAGCAACAAGAGAAAAAGGGAAGATCATGAACTATGAGCATTTTCATAAATAAATAGGGGATGCAAGAACTTGTAAATTTATTCTTACAGAAAAATAATCAAACAAACTCTGTATTACTGATTACACTGCTTGGGATTTGTTATCACCTAACAAAGGTGTGAAAATGAATTTGCGGTTTCTTGTGGTTTCAGGTATGGGAAATATTTCAATCAATATGAAGTTTGAACTCTTAGTAAAGAGAGTCACTATATCATGAAAAATCACAATCATGAGAACATTGAAAAGCATATAATAAGCATACAATATCTATTGCAAAAACAAAATAAGGATAAGTCACTTTCACTTATGAATATTACAATTTCATTTTGCAACTGTAAAATGTACTCTCCATTGACATCATGTACATCAGCACATTATTTTGGCTTTAAAAAGATGATCTATCAATCTACATATATAAACAAAATTTTAAAAGCGAAAAGCATTTTTAATTCCATTTAAGGTGTGTTACCCACCAAAAGTGGGTGACCCCATAGGAGAATTTTTATCCTAGATCTCTCTTCAGCTGGAAGCCAAATTGTCATGATAAAGTTGTTGCAATACATTGGAATTATTATATTTAAATGATAATAAGTTTCAGGCTTTGTCAAAGAGGGAAAATGACACAAACTTGTTCAGGTTTTCTGAAGAGATCCAATTCTCATTTAAACTTAGTCCCATACCATACCACATAACGATGTAGGTCCAGGGTATAGGTTTCAATACACAAATCAATGTCATGGATTCCTCATTAACATAATATCAAACTCTTATCAACTCTAACTAAGCTACTAGTTTAAATAGTGGCATGTACCTTTATATAAGCACCTAATTTATTTAGAAAAAACATAAGTGAAACCATGTAGAAAAGTTTAAGATTACAATTCTGAAAAGTGAAAATCCAAGACTGCAAAGAAATCAACCAAAAATAAAATATAGAGAGCCATAATAAAGATAGTGCCATGAAACCAAGATAGTACAGGAATATTTTATTCTCCACCCTATTAGCACATGGATTTGCATCCCTCTCAACTGCAAAATCTGGACTTGAGTGATAATCCTATAGGAGACAGTGGTGTATAAACTCTCATTCCATGTTTCCAAAAGATTTTTGCAAGGGATATACATTGGGTGATGTCAAGACATTAAAGAAAAATAAATCTGGAGTTTGCTCTGGTTTTGAATGCATTTGATTCAGTAGTACCTCATCAATTTTCCTAAATGGATTCCAAATCGTCATGTCCGACCTTTACAACATCAAACCCTATGAAATGGGCACATGTTGCTTCTCTACAGGCACAAAACTCATATTATGAGGAAATATCGAAAGAATACAAGTTCAAGCTATCCACAAAGCCAAAAATAGGTTGCGCAGCTATTGGGTCAATTTGCCACAACTGATCCGGAATGAAAGGTTCACATAGTTGCAACGAGGTGCAGTACATCCTCTAATTTTTCTTCACTTTGCCCTATATGCTCAGATCATGTTTATGGATGCTTTTTCTCTTGGAAAACTAGCACAGAACACACCCAACCAAGCTGGCATAGTTCATGATGGAGGACTACCACCATTGCTAGAACTCCTTGACTCAAGAGATGAATCCCTTCAGCACAATGTTTCCTTTGAAATATATGGTCTTGCAGATAATGAGGATAATGTGTATGAAAACATAAATGGACTGCAAGGATAAATAATCAGGGAATATTCTCAATTGTATCAAACTCTCAAGAAAACACCACTTCTGATTCAATGTAAAATGTTATTTACCAGTTCTGACTTTTACAAAGGATGTAATTTGCAACACCTAAATTATGCAGCCTAGTGGTGACAAGATCTAGAATATTAAGTACTAATTGTGGCATTTACGATGCTCATCATTACTGTGAGTATGACATTGAATTTTGAATGGGCTGTGAATAATCCATTCAAATGTGGAAATTTTTTTGAATTATTCCCTGCTTTGAAACTTGTAGTTGAGTGTATTTATCATTTATGTTGAATGGGTAGATCTGGCCGTTGTTCTATCATTGTGAATTATGTAAATCAAATCCTTACATCAACAAATTGCATTTGATATAATCCAATGAAGCCTCTAAGTGTCATTTTAAGCAATTTGTTGTAGTTTCTTGTAAGTGCCTACATAATTTTCTAATTCATTGCTTCAAGATACAAATCCTATGCTAAAAAACAATTAATATCGTTCTATATTTTGTAAATATGAGTTCATGTCTATAAAATTAAAATAAGAGCTTAAATTTGTGGATTCAGATGCCTTAGTTTCCAGCATTCAAGTAAACAAAATTCAAGTTCCTATGGTGATTATCTCAGTGATTGTTTGGATATATATATATATATATATATATATATATAGATATATATATTAACCATGGAAAAGTATGAATGGACCTAGACATCTATGTCTTGAAATATTGTAGGACAAATGAATGAAGAAAAAAATAATACAATGATGACAATATCTCTTCGAGGTGACAAACAACTTCAAAATTCTTATAGAATTCGTATTACATGACATTCGCAACAAACATATGTTCTTTAGGATGAATGTGGCAATATATTAAACAATCATTTGATATATTAGTGTATAATGACTATCTAAGCATATATTCTGTCACTTAGAGGTGACAAACCTGTTTGGTCTCTCAATAAAAATCTTGGCACACCTATAATATCTTCATGATGTAATGGGTGTGGTGTCTTTGTGGCTATAGTGAATGTAACTCTTGGGACAAGATCTTTACCTTATATCAAGATATTAGAATGTCTGTGAAAGGAAAAAAGCTCAGATTCATGTGATGACTATCTCGACACCCATGAGATAAGCTCAATTTTTATATGATTCAACATTCATTATCAACACTTTTACATAAGTAGAAGATTCAACATGAAGACCTGACACTCCTGTGAAGAAGGGTTAACATACTAGTGGCATATCTATGGAATTTAAAGTTCTATTATGATAGACTCAATATCTTGAAGTGGTGATTCCATCACAACATTCAAGGCATAAAAATCCAAACAAACATAATAAGCACACAATCCAGCACGCACTTAAAATACATCAATGTTTAAGGTCCTAGAGGAGACTAAAAATCCCCAAAAAATTATTCTTTACCAATATGGTTTGGAATCATAAGAAGACCTTTCTTAGAGTGGGAAATCCTAAAAAGAGAAACACATTGCCATACTTTTTCCATAGACATGCTCAGATACTTCTTGAAGTTGAAGTTGTCATTTCTAGCTATTGGGCTAGCATTGCATTATATTTTTTAAACGACAGTATGTTGTGACATATTTCTTATCTATAACTGTGACTAAATATTTGTCATATAATGGCTTGTTACTTTTGCATGTTAATAATTTCCCTTCCTTTATAATCACTATTTTCCTGTGATGAGTTTTTTTGTACCCTTGCAATAGTAAAAGACATAACTTAGATATGATTTATCTTTCTCATGAATTAAAGTTGAAATTATAATCTGGCTACACAACATGAGCTTTTCAGGAAAGGTGGCCATGGTCAAGGCATAAATAAAGTTTCTCATACACTAGAAAAGGATTGTTGGAGGGAGCATACAATATAGAAGAAGAGACTTGTGGAATGGGATCCTGACAAACCATAAATAAGGTCTTCATCATCAACATCACTCTACCCAGTCATTGCAATTCGAGTGCTTGAGGAAACACTTGTAGCATTAAGAGAAGGATCAACATTACAATGTTATGGAGATAATAAGATAACTGATGTCCTACAAATTCCCACACAAGTAGGTCAATGGGACTGTAGAGTACAATGATGTTGATTCAAGCAAGAGTACCAAACAATATCATATATAAAGAACAACAGATAAAGTAAAAACATAATTTCTACATGCTAAAACATGAAAAACCTTCAACTCGAAGTGCAGGAACATAATGTCTGCATGCTAAAACATGGAAAAAATTCAACTCCAAGTGTAGGCAGTCGTAGAAAGGAATGAGGGACTTGGTCATGGTCCATTAGAGAAATATCTACTAATAATCAAAGCTGATTGAAAAGAAATCAAGATAGAATGGTGCCTAGCGGGAGAACTCGATAAAGAACTAGACCCTTTGTTGCATTGTTGATGTAAAGAAGTAACCTGTCACTAGTGTCTAGTGGACCTCGACAATATACTAGTAAGACTTATAGTCTGGTGATGCTTTTAAGTTGTTGGGGAAGGGGAATGGTCTGTCAAGTCCACACCAATCTAGATTTCAAAGCAATGTTACTATTATTCTATCTCTTAGATCCCCTAGCTGATGGAAGCATTCTAAAGAAGGATATATCCCTTAAACAATATTTGGTCTAGAATAACATTCGAGAATGTGGACACGAAGTCTTAGGGGTTCATGTATGTAAAGGGATAAAAATCTTTGGTCAGGTATCAGAAGAAACTAGATAGGGTTTGGATCCCCCTAAACAGACAATGAAATCTCCCATGGATCTCATAATAAATGGGGCAGTGAAAGATGAAATGATCCTCCATCTCAATCTCTCGAATATGGAACAGTCGGTGGATTTTGTCTAGTCAATCAATATAGTGGTCAATCTCAATCCACAATCTATGAGAGCCAACTCTTTATTGTCCCAATGGGATTGGTGTTGAAGAATGTAACTAGTGGAGGTCTTCATAATTGTAATTGAGTCATGATGATCCTTAAGATCCTTACCATCCTTAAAGGCTTCAATACTATGAAGAGAAGACTATTGGCTAGGACCGAGCTCCTAGAAGTAATAAATTAGAATTTTGGGCATGAAAACTAGCCCTAGTCACATTATCAAATCTCGCAGACCTATTCAATAAGCTCAAAATAGGTTTTGAAAGTATAGAGGATTTGTTCTCTAGGTCCAAAGGGTCAGTGTTCAAGCTAAAGGAAGGTCGAGCTCCTATAGGGAAGAATTTTCGAGTTCTCAGCATATATACTAGTCAATATTTATGTGGTTGGGGTCGCAGACCTGGGCTAACAAAATAAAATAATTAAAGAAGGATGGACCTGTTTTAGGGTCCATCTCACAATATTATTAAGCCAAGCAAAGAGAATTCAAGGTCGAAGAAGAGCGAGTTTCTTTGGCCATATTCTGAAGTGGTTATTCTTACTAAAACAAGCCAAATGCATCACAGACCTGTGGAGTGTAGGCCATAGATCTGAAGTGGGTGATTGAAGGAATAAAACAAGACTAAACAGGGTGTTGTAGGTACCTATCAAGTCAAAATATAGGATAAGAGATTAAGGATGACGACCATAACATTTTAGAGAGTTGTTGAAGCAGTTGTGGAGAGATGTAACAAAAGGTTGGATGCCCAAGTTAGTAATTAAAGCTACTGTTAGTCTACTCCAAAAAAAGGAAGTCACCTTATAGAAGAATATAGACCTCAAATTTCCGATTAATGCAACAATTAAAGACAACGAAATTGTTATTTGTTTACCTATCTTGGGGTTGTTCTTGTGCCATGATCAGTCTGCCACATTGCAGTAAAATTAGAAATGTGAAAACTTGAAAAAAATATCTAACTTGAAAAAGAAAAATGAAAACTGAAATAATTTCTAAATTTACCTTTATAATACATAAAATTTGTGCATTAAAGAGTACAACTTTACCATCAAATGACATTCGAGTTTAAAGAGAATAAATAGTAAATTAGAAATATTAAGACAATGTCTTCTCTAAGTTTTCAGATCATCATACAACACAACAAGTTAGAGGCGCATTTATAAGGAGGGCAAACCAATATGGCCACCCCTTGGCTCCACGATGTATGATTCTTGAAGTACCGAACCTATAATAGATGATAGTAGAATCTCCGAAGAGAGGGATTGAAATATATGTGCACATGTGCCTCACATTTTTCTAAGGTGTCCCTTTGCAGCTGCGATATGGATATGGGTAGGCCATATCCTTAACATGAATGTATCATGGGATAGGTCCTCTATTGATTTCTGCCTTACACTTTGGTTTTGGGGATATAAGTCATACAAAGCACTGTCGTTTTATGTCAAATGGGGCATATGGAGAGTGAGAAACAAAAATGTCATATGGGGATATGAAAAGCGAGAAATGTTGTTCTCTTTGACCGTACTATTCAATATGTGAGGAGAACCTCCATTAAGGTTGTGGAATTATTTAAGGATATGTACTATTAAGGAGAAGATGACAAAGAGAAACTTGTCTGAAGTTTTGAGGCCTAGAAACTACTTTTCTTTCAAATGGTTGAGTGGCAAAGGATCCAACTCGAGAGCTGAGCTCCATGCTCTGTGGGGTGTCCTCTTTTGTGCCAGATAGATGGAAATATTAGAGATTGATGTCTATGCTGATTCAAAAGTGATTGTTGAGGGGAAAAAATAGTGACATGCTTTAGAGGCTCCAGCACTAGTGAATTGGATGGAAGGTATGAGGTCATTGCTGATGTCCTTTAATAGATTATCTATCTCACACATATTTAGGGAAAGAAATAATTTGGCTGATCAAATTTTAAAATATGGTTGTAGGGAGTTATCGAGTTTGATCGGATACTCTATTTTTTAGAAGAAATGTTTCAAAGATCGGGGATTATCAAAATCTAAAGAATTTCACCAGATTTCAGTGTCTTTTTTATGCTTATTATGTATGTGGTCCTCTGTTTTATATGATTTTTTTTGTGTTTTAGTTTTCCATGTTGTTATATGGATATAGTAGATAGGGAAGGGTCATTGTAATAAAGATGTGGAATGATGCTACTGGGGGTTCCATTTTTTGTGTGTTTTGCTCAAGTTTTCAAAAGAAGCTATGTACAAATGTAAACTTTCTCATTTTCATAATGAAAACAAGTCCGTGTTTTTCTTTCTGAAAAAAATGACTTGTTCTATTCTAGAAGCTATGGACCTTTTCCAATCTCCTTTTTTCTAATAATAGTTAGCAAGAATCAATTAAAAAAAATTTCTTTGCCTCCTTTGTGTATAAAGGGATTTTACGAGTTGGATACGTGAGAGGAGATCACATTTATTGGTAGTAATGTTTTTTTTGTGGCCTTTGTTACTTTTCCAACTACAAATAGACAAAAACAGAGGAATTATTTGAGGGTGAGAAGCCTTGGGAAGATGGTGTTGACATGAAGTATAGATGATTCTCCAACAACATAGGTTCACCATGTGGAATTGTTTGTTGCATCTCAACAGTGTTGAAAAATTCAAAACATTGTAGTGAAGCATGTTCCTATAAATTAGCAAGCACGGGAACCCACTATAAAAGAGGTTGTCTTGGCTCATGAAATTATTTGTATTAGCATATTCAAGGGAAGTGTCAGACGAGATGGAAGTGAAATAGGTGTGGAGATTATTGCAAGAGAGACAACCCATGTCAAATGGCTTGAAACCTTTTCAGCGTAAACCTGTAGATGTTGGAGCCTTTTTTAAAGGTTTGGAACATGCCCACCATGCTTTCCATCATTATGGTCTAAAATTGTGTTTGTTGTTAGAGGGTTTCCATGAAGCCACTGCCAATCTGCTCAGAGTTGAACAAGAGGAATAGTGAACATAGATACAAACACAAAATGGGTTTCCAAAACTATTCGATGCTACAATTAGTTAGTTTATAGCGTAATAGTGAACTAAATTAGTGGATCAGCCAGTTATTCGCATCAAAGGTAAGGTCTAAAAAATAGTGGAATGGATTGTCATGACTAGGCCTTCCAATGGTAAAAAATAATCATACAGAGTGCAGAAACGAAAAGAAAAATGGTTTTGGCAATCCAAGCAAAAACAGTTTCCCTATTTATCATCCAAAAGTCACTGTAAAAATTTTTCAAGAAAGATTCCAAGTAGAATGAAAATTATAAAAGTGGCCAGAATGACAAAGCTATAAAGCTCGTAAGAAGCCACAATATTAAGCCTCTAATACCAAATGGGATGAGCACAATAACAACAATTGAAATGACATACAAAAAAGCCAACAAGTAAGAGACAAGTACCGTAAGTAAAGATAAAATTATCATAGAAATAGTACAAACTTGTGGGGAGAGTAATCAAAGTTGACAATCTCCAATAAAATAGGTGAGTCAACAATTTATACCAAGAGACCCAGAGAGATGAGACAAAGAAAAAAATATAAGTGTAGGGGTATTATACATGTTCATACATGCTTGATAAAACAAGTCTCGAAAGAACATTATGACCAAGTCCCATCAAAGTAACGTTTTCGAATTTCCCAACATCCTCTTCTACTAAGTAACTAGAGAAGTTTTTGGGCTGTTGGGACCATAGAATGTACTAGCATAAGTTGTATTCTTGGATAAATGAAACAAGAAATAAAACTAAATACAGATAGAGCTGCTAAACTGTAGGGCTAATAAGCTTCTCCAGACCATACAAATTATCAACAAGCCCATATAAAATATTACAAATTTCCTTGTTTTTTTCCTTGCTTTCCTCTGTCAAGGATGATACCACATGAAAGATTAGATTTTCAAAAAAACATTCCTAAGCTCAAATATTGGGAAATTAAGGACATGGTTGTAGTTGTGCATGGTAAAGCACATTAGGTGGAAGTTTCTTCCCATAAACTGGACTAAAATAGACTATACTCATCACAAAATTACTACATTCAAAAAACAAGACTATAATGCACTTTTTAAGGGCTTTTCTGCTTCCTGGTAAATCCTACCAAGATAGATGGGCATGCAACAAAAATAGTGAAATATGACAAGATCATATTAAACTATAATTGGAGCCCTTGGTGTTGGTATTAAAATTCAAAATGGGAATCAATCCAAGGTGGTTTCCTTTTCCTTAGAAGTTTCAAATCATTTTGCTTGCTGAAGCTCACTAATGTTGTCGTGATCATCGTCTTTTATAATTATTGGTCATGTGCCTTCTCAAAGAGGATTACTTCTTCATTGTATAATTTTCATAACAATATTGAACAATGCAACTTAAATTCTACCATGAATGGTGTTATGCAGGTTCATGTTTCTTACCAAGCTATACATATAATTTCTATCATAGTATTGGTAGTGGCTTCATGACAGTGCCATGAATACAAAATTTGATTTTATATGTACCAATTTATAAATTTTGATGGACAATATTGTTTGGTGAAAAGGCATCATCAACAAGCTATGGATATAAAGAGATATCATGCAATAGAAGCAACACCAGGCAGAACGAAGGCAACAACAAAATATGAAATGTAGGAAAACAAAATACTGATGAAGGATGTTAAGTAATGCAGAATGTCATCTAGGTATTGAGAAGGATGAGAGATCATCTTTGAATATGAATTTGAGCACAGAAACTTCTAACCCATAGATGAGGGTCAGAGTAATATATATTCGTAAGATGTTAGAAGCTTGTGTATGAGAGAGGATATGCTCCTTATAGGTTTGTAAAGTAAGCATTGACTGCAATATTGAGAGACACACCTTGTAGAGTGATGCCCTGTTAAGACTAAATAGATATTTTTACAACTATATAATTGTTTTGGAAGTTGTTGTGCAAAGTAGCAAGTATCTTGCTAAAAAATCATAGAATAAAAAAGAGAAGCATATGGAAGTCCCATCCGCATCAATCAGTTTGGATGTTTATGAAAACAAACATTACAAAGTATAACCACCATTATGTGCCTAATAAAATCGGATTTTTCTACCAACATGTAATCACAGTTTTGTATGCCGATGATGTTACAGATTGATGAGGCAATTTTTATTTGAGTTAAACATTTTGTTAAGTTAAAAAAACAAACCCGTGATCCCCATATCTTATAAACAAAACCGTATGCCTTGAAAGTAGAGAATAATGAAAATGCAGACACATAAGAAGAATTTAAATAGAAAGTAAATACAAATCAAACTTATTAGGGTCCTTACCATTTTGTCTATAGTGGGTTGAAAAAGGCCGATTGCACCTGATTTCCTGGTTCGGCTAGTAGTTGTCTCTTCTTAGGGGCTGGTGGTCAAATTAATGGGTCCCCTGCTAAACCCCTGAACCAATATCTTCGCAGCAGTGTCTTGGCCAAGCCCACTGAACCAACGTCTTCTCAATAGTGTTGTGGAGCCGGTTATAGTCTTCAGGTGACGTTGCATGTGATGGAATGGGACCAATATTGGTTGTCATGGTCGTCGGGCACTAATGTCTCAGCGATATTTGGGTCGGGCAGTATAAGATTCTGCAATGTGATTGATCTGTAGGTTCAAATGATGGTCATCAAGCACTACTGTCTCAGTGATATTTGGGTCGGGCATTGTCGAAAAAGAAGTGGTAAGGTAATTAGGCTAAGTATTGTTGGAAAAAAGGTGGTAAGGTAATTAGGCTAAGCGTTGTTGGAAAAAAGGCAGTGAGGTAATTAGGCTAAGAATTGTTGGGATTAAAAAAAAAGGCAGTAATTAGGATAAGCATTGTAAGGGATGTGAGGGCTAAGCGTTGTTAGAAATATGGATTATAAGGTTAGGGGTTTTAATGCAAGGATTATCAGGACTAAGGTTGTAAATATTAGGGATTATTTGAAATATGGGTTATAAGGTTATATTAGGAGTTTTAGGGTTTAAAAAGAGATGGGGATTAAACATTATAAAGTTTATGGTTTATGATGGTAAAATGTTAAGAGATATAATGGTTATAGTATTATGGTTATGGTTTATATGCGTTAAGGAGTATAGCGGTTAGGTGTCAATAGTTATATGTATTAGATGTTAGAGAAGTAAATACGGTTAGAGGACAAGGGTTGTAATCTTTAGGTATTAAGTGTGGTGGGGTTTATAAGGATTGGGTCTTATAATTTTTAGAGGAATTAGGGCTTAGGATTAAATTTCATATGAATTAAATGCATTTGGGCAGGTTAGGTCGGGTCGGGTCGTGCCGTGTGAGTGAACCCAAGGAAATTCGTTCAAGTCAGGTTGTGTGAGGGTGTCCAACGAAGCACGTTCAGGTTGGGTTGGGTTGGGTTCTATGAGGGAGGTTGTATAACAATTGCTAAGTTGTGACTGCCTATGTGTCTTGTACTGGACATTTGTGCGACCCATTTTCCATTTTCTCCCTTGTGCCTTCGTTCGGGTGGGACGGGTCGGGTCGAGTTGTGTTAGGACACCCAACGAAATACGTTCAGGTCGGGTGATCGGGTTAGGTCATGTGAATGAGGCCATATCAAAAAATCTAAGTTGTGACCACTTGTATGCCTTGTACTGGACGTTTGTGCGACCCATTTTCCATTTTCTCCCTTGTGCCTTTGTTCGGGTGGGTTGGGTCAGGTCGGGTCATGTGAGGGTGCCCAAGGAAATGAATTCGGGTTAGGTGATCGGGCAGGGTCATGTGAGGAAGGCCATATAAGAAATGTTAATTTTTGACTGTGTGTGTGCCTTGTATTGGATGTTCGTGTGACCCATTTGCGATTTTCTCCCTTGTGCCTTCATTCGGGCGGGTCGGGTCATGTCGAGTCTTGTGAGGGCGCCCAAGTTGGAAACGGGTTCGAGTCGGGTCGGGTCACGTCGTGTGAGGGCGGCCATATAAAAAATGCTAAGTTGTGACCACACATGTGTGTTGTGCACATTCGTGCGAACCGTTTGTTGTATGATCCCTTGTGCCTTCTTTCGGGTAGGTGATTGGGTCAACTCGAGTTGTGTCGAGTGAGGATGCCCAAGGAAATTCATTCATGTTGGGTCGAGTCGGGTCATGTGAGGGAGGCCGTATAAAAAATGCTAAGTTGTGACCGCCCGTGTGCCTTGTGCACGTTAATGCGGCCCATTTTTCATTTTCTCCCTTGTGCCTTCGAGGGGTTAGGGGTTAGGGGTTAATGGGGTTAGGGTTTAGGGGGTCAAATGGGTTAGGGTTTAAGGTGTTTAGGGGGTTAAATGGGTTAGGGGTTAAGGGTTTAGAGGTTTAGCATTTAGGGGTTAAATGGGTTAGGAGTTTAGATGTTTACGTTCATGAGTACTTGACATGGCCGCAAATTTCTGGGACTCATTGATTTTTTTTTTTGTACATGAGTACTTAACATGGCTGAGAATTGCTAGGACTCATTCAATATCATAATCCCTAGTTGGGTTGTGGGGTGGTGTTGGGGTACATTACACTCATTAGTTCATTAAGGCACATACTCTGCCCATCATTAGACCCTCTTCCAGACATTAGTAGGGGCACATATGACCAATTTTCATTCACTATTGGGAATTCCCTATCATTTTTCAAATTCTCTATTTTCAGGGTTTTCTATTTTAATAGGGGGTGCCACCTAGAATGAAATGTGGCACTAACTAGACTCTAGTTGGAGGAATAAATTGATTCCACTCCATTGATTCATACTACCCAATTCAAAGACCTTCCTAGAGTGAGTATGCACTTCCTCCATACTTTGCAACAGTTAGCCATCATTTTTCTCTCTCCTCTCCTTGTTAAGTTGACTTTTATTCTTATTTTGGAGTTCAACTAAGTTTAACCCGAATGTGTTTCCTATGGCACTCTCGCAAGGCATGACACAACCTGCCCGAATGAAGGCACGTGGGAGAAAATGGAAAACGGATCGCACAAACATGCACAAGGAACACGAGTGGACATAAGTTAGAATTTTTGATATGGCCACACTCACACAACCTGACCCCACCCGACACGTCAACCCGACTCACCCCAACTCGATGCAAATGTAAACCCACTTTGAACGCTCCAAGGGGGGTCAGAAGCACATCATTTGATGCTCGTGTGCATATGTGGTTAAACAAAAAGGCCCCCTTTCATTTGCATGAAGTGTTCCTAGTACAAAATCCATATTATAGTCGAGGCCCTAAAAAGATGAAGTCCAATTACATTGAATGTATTGTCTATAAATAACCTTTCTGACAAGATGACACAAACATACAATGATGTCATTTATATTGGAGGTGTAAATCACTTGAATTGTGTTACAACTTTAATCGCTAGAGATGCCTTATCCCTGTGAGTGATCTATTCATTTCCAACTCCCTGTGTGAGAGAGCACTATAAGCTCCATCTCAACATGAAGTGTGGATATTGTGAGCGATTCAAATCGAGGCTTGGAAAGTTATCTAATTTTTCTATGTTTGGTATACATGGTAAAAATGGAATTACCCACAAACAAATACCCTCATAACCAATACCTAGTTCTCTAAAAATCAAATGTTTCCAATATGATCTATTAGAGGTGAAGGATTCTCCTCGGAGGTCAATATGTTGGTTTGGGGTGTTATTTTCAGGCTTGGATACTTAGTGGTCAAGGGCTTCAAGGGTCAAGGGTTAAGCTCCAAGGGCTTTAGGTTCAGAGGATTTAGCAGCTAAGGACTTAAGATTTAGGGGATTTAGGTGTTTAAGGGGTTAGAAGTTAAGGTTTTTAAGGGTGAATTATTAGGGGTTAAGGGTCACAGGTTAAAAGCATAAGGAGTTATGGGTTATGAGGTTCATGGATTATAGTTGGTTAAGGGGATATGGAATATGGAATTCAAGGGTTATCAGTTAAGGGCTTATGGTTTGTGATAATTGGACTCCTAATCCCCTTATCACCACTATTAGGGGTTCCCCTATCGATTGTTCTCACGACCTTCCCTCTAGGTCCCATAGCCCCTATGAAATTAGCTGGTCCCAAGCCCCCTTCTCATTCTCTAATGCTAGGATTATGCATCATATTTTAATATTCCCACTTTAGCACACAACTAAAGGGAATATTAAATTTTGCTGTTTACACATAGGTGGTAAATAAATAGGTAAGGAGGCCCATACATTGTAGAAGAATGAATAAAATCCCTCATAATATGAAAAGGGATATTCAAAAGAGATGGATTTCATACCCTCAAGTATGAAAGAGGAAATTTGCATGAGGACAAGGTCATGTTTGACCAAGTCAACAACGTTGGGATAAGAGGTGGAGACCACTTGGAGAGACAATGCAGTGTGAATGGGAGTAAGTTTCCTTGGTGAAGGAAACCCTAAGGAGTGGGACCCATGGGGAGAGAGTTCTCACTTGTTTAAAAGGAGGGCAAGGTAGCCATTGTTTCTCATGTTATGTATTATTGATTTTATGGTCTGTTTAGACTCTTGTGCAGTCTCCTGCTATATAGCAGCATTGCAGTGTTGTTTAGCACAAGGATATTCTATTTAGGAATCCTTCTCCTTCCAAGAGAGGCCTATTGAAGGATCCTGTACTTCATTCTCCACATTCAGGCTCAAGGCCAAGCCACCTCCTTTAGCTACAACATTATTTCTACTCAAGTATAACGTTGTGTTGTAGGGTTTTGCAGTGGAGGTCCACAACACCGTTCTCGGAGCTGTTTTTCAGAGGAGGGAGCTTCCATTCCTTTGGAATGTTAGTGAGGAAGGTTTCAGAGCTTACTGCAAATCTTGGCATTGGGCCAACTCATTCCCTTGCACCTACAGCGCAGTATCCCTCAGTGACTGCGTTATTTCTAGTGAGCATTTGTAGTGGGGGTTTTTCAGATTGTTTGGAGGGTGTGATCTTCAGTGTTAGGATCAGCCTTCCACTTGGAAGATCCATTGGAGGAGGTATATTTCAGATTGGACATCATATTCAGCCATCTCCATCCAGATCCAGTTCTTGAGTTGCAGCTGCTACCCTGCAACTTCGACATTTCTACAGTTTTGCATATTTCAACCAATCCTTCCAGGATTGACTTGAAATAGTCTTTGGGAGCTTAGATATTCTCTCCCATCATTGTATCAGCCATATATATGTAGATATATGATGTTTTTTATTTCTTGTAGCAATTCTCTCTGTATGACTGCATAGTTTTGATCCATAGACATTCTACTATGCAACAATATTTCACTATTCACATGTGTATTCATGGGAGGCTTATTTGCCTTGATCATCTAATGTGTATTGTACTTATTTGCTGCTGATATATACAATAAAATGGATTTATGGTTTTCATACATCTTGGTATGATATTATCACTGCTACTCCATTTTTGTGTTTACATATTGTTGTAGCTCCAACTTTAAAATATCTTAGGATATTCTCATTGTTGTATGAAATCCCTGTTTTGGGATATTACAGTGGTATCAGAGCATATTTTTGGCACAGCTTGTGGATCTCATTCACTATGATATTCAGAAGACAAGAAGAATAAGAGATGAATGGAAATAAGTCTCCATCCTTTGGAGGGATAAAGGAGGAGAAAATTCCAAAGTTTCTATCTCAAACTTTGCAGATCATTCATGTAGATCTCAAGAAGATGAGGGAGGAGATGTGTAAAGAATCTCCAAGAGGGTTTGAATTTGAATCAAACTATAGATTTTATTATGAGGAGTGTGAGCATGCAGCCACACCCTACGATGCAAAACACAGTCACATGCCCAGTTTGGCCATGAGGGAGAGAGAAGAAGAAGGAATTCTTAAGAGGGGAACTCTTAGTGGTTTCTTGCATGAGTATGAATCTCAAACTTAGAAGTTTAGAGATCATATCACTTTTCTGTAGTTTTGCAATATCAAGGTGAGGAGGAGCAAGCAGCTTAATGTGGGTAGATTTCTTCTATCTACCTTTGATGGTTCACCTACTTGTTCAGCCAGGAATTGGGTGGAGGAGCTAGACATCTTCTTGCAGCAGCATCAAATTTCTGAAGATGAAGCCATCAGGGTAGCAGTGTTGCATTTTGGAGGAAAAGCCTATGCATGGTGGATATTTGAGTCCTTTTATTTGAAGAATGAAAATACTTCTTCCTATAAAAATTTCAGTAAAACTTTGGTGGAAATATTTGGTAGGAAGAATTCCGAAACACATGTGGAGGAGACAAACAAATTTAAATAATCAAAACCCTTGCATGTGATGGGGGGAACCATAGACTCAAAGGCACTTCAGAAAACCATAGAGGAGGCTGATATCTTGCATTATACTCTGTTGGAGGCAAGACCTTCATCTTGTGTTTTGGCACAAGGAGGCAAGGAGATCCCTTTTCCAAAAGAGAATCCAATCATTGGAGGGTTGCCATTTCATGTTGAGGAGGGTAAGGGCAACAGAGTTGTCAGATCTAGAGTTGATCTAGCACCTCATGCAGAGGAAGGAGGAGCCCTTGCTCCAACCAAAGGGATTCTGGTATCTTTACAAGAGAGTCCCTAGGATCTCATGTGTGGAGATCAAGGCACAATTCATGTTTTACATGTGCCATTGATGATGAGGCGTGGAACTATGGAGATACAAGGAGAAGATAGGGAGGATGAAAAACATCATGTGATGAGAAGTACACACCCCTATAAATTTCAGGAGGTTGATACACCTAAGAGGGAGACTGGATTGCACAGTGAGGGCAAGGAAAAGTCTTCCCATTCATATATGTAGTCTACTCTTGATGATGATGTCTCATTGCATGGAGACATTGCACCAAGGAGACCACTAGATTAGCAGAGGAGGATGGATGCTTCACATTTTGAGGTGTCACTCATTGATTCTAGAAAATTTGAGACCTTGGGGGAGCTTGGTACAACGCTGGGAGTCTTGGGTAGATTCAAGGAGAGAGGAAGATTTATTTCAACATCATCATTACCCGCTCCCATTTCAAATTCTGCATTGTGGCAGAAGCAGCAGAGGAATGATAGCAGCCTTCCAACTTGCATCTTTGGCATGGGAGATGTCAAAGAGGAGGATGACCATATGATATATGCTCTTCATGAGAGATCATTAGCATTGTCACTATGGAGGATAGATCCATATTGGAACTCCCAGCTGTTGGTGGAGTATTCCAAGGATCTTTTCACTTGTATGATATTGGATGACCAGTTGCATGAGGAGGGATATTAAGTCAGAGATGGGGTCATCTAATATCATGGTAAGATATTATTATCTGGAGCTTCCAAGCTCAAGGAGAAGTTGCTACAAGCAGCTCAAGAGGATTTCCTTTTCAGCCCCACTTGTTCTATGAGAGCATACCACACCATCATGGAGGGGTATTTTTGGAAGGGTTTTGAGGAGGAGATATATCATCATATGAGGAGATGCATGGATCATATGGAGATGGAGGAGTTAGCACAACCAAATATTTTATCTTTGAGGATGCGAGGATACTCGTCTATGAGCCACTTCATTTGTATGAGCAAAACATATGGTAAGGGTATTGTTGATTTGCATAGTAATTTGTATATATGTATGCATCTCTTAACCATATATGTGCAGGAATTTCCTCAAAGGAGGAATATTCTTCCTCCTAGATTTTGTGGTCTACTTAAGGCCATTATAGATAATCACTCCCTAGGAGGATGTGGGGAGGAGATTTCTTGTGGAGAAAATACTCACCTGGCACAATGCATTATTCACTTTCTCCAAACACATGAGGAGAATGGGGCAACAAGCAGGTGGTTGAGAAACCACACTCTTTTTCATTCTCTATTACAGTTGAGGGTCAAGCTGCACTAGTTGCATTTGAGGGACCATTGTCCTTCTCCATTACTTAATATGGAAAAAAGTATGATTCTCATTATGGTTCCCTTTATTGCTATTGTTATTTCTTTTCTTGGGAGCATAATTGGGGGAGAGACACATTGGGTGGATGTGTCCTTTGAGGGAGAAATTCCCCACACTTTTTTCACTACATGTTCTAAGGGGATCATGGGAGATGGTATGACCACCATAGCAACACATTTGTTTCCTTATGAGATGAGCCATATGATGGATATGATGCCATATGATGATGATTTCCAACTCATCATATATGGGGATATTTGGGACAGCATGATTCATAATGTTGGAGAGGAGATCTTTGAGGATCCCATTTTCTTCTTGCCACTTGAGGGCAGCATTATTGCAGCCCAGGATCAACATAAACTCTACACTTATATTAAGTGGATGGGAGGACAACGTGGGATAGACTATTTTGTCTACCAAGACCAGATTTTCAGCCCACCTACATTGCCGGAGCTCAAGGTGGAGGAGAATTTTCAGGAGTTGCCATGTTGGGAGGTAACTCACTTTGTATGGATGATTTCTTGGGGATGGGAGCTTCATATGGGGATGGTAGATCCCAACTCTTATCAAACCTCATGCCTCAAGAAGGCCCCTTGATTTTATCTTTGCATTTGCTTGAGGACAAGCAACATTTGGGAGGTGAGGGCTGTAATATTCCCACTTTAGCACATAAATAAAGGGAATATTAAATTTTGTTGTTTACACATAGGAGGTAAATAAATGGGTAAGGAGGCCCATACATTGTAGAAGAATGAATAAAATCCATCATAATATGAAAAGGGATATTCAAAAGAGCTATATTTCTTACCCCCAAGTATGAAAGAGGACATTTGCATGAGGACAAGGTCAAGTTTGACCAAGTCAATAGCGCTGGGATAAGAGGTGGAGACCACTTGGAGAGACAGTGCAGTGTGAATGGGAGTAAGTTTCCTTGGTGAAGGAAACCCTAAGGAGTGGGAACCATGGGGAGAGAGTTCTCACTTGTTTAAAAGGAGGGCAAGGTAGCCATTGTTTTTCATGTTATGTATTATTGATTTTATGGTCTATTTAGACTCTTGTGCAGTCTCCTACTGTATAGCAGCATTGCAGTGTTGTTTAGCACAAGGATCTTATTTTTACAAGTACCAATCTGTTGTCTTCACTTGCTCTGTCAGCTGCATGGTTTTCCTAATTTCTTCACTTGTCCTAGGCTCTGCTGCACTGCTGAGTGTGCCGATGGCTAGGTGCACAAACAAATCCAAAAAATCCTTGTATGTGTAATCTTTCCGACCTTTTAATAGCAAGGTGGTCCAAAAAATGACAGATTGAGGCTTAGTATCTTCATTTACCTTGGTCATCTGAAATTGAAACCTTCTGGGTTGGAAATATACAAACATATATAAAAACACAGAGGAGTATTTGAAAACATCCTCGGTATTAAAATTTACAAACTGTTCATGAATGGCCTCTGCAAGAAACTGAGCATAGTTGAACAGGCCTGCGGGTTTAGCTTCTGAGGAAAGAGTGGACAAAAATCCTATCACAACTTCATCTACCCATTGATCAGTGTCATAACCCAATAAATAAGATAAAACCATTATAATGTGCTTGGTCTTATCAGGAAAGCTAGATGAGGGATAAGGAGGGTTCTTTATAGGAATTGGGGCATCAAGGGCCATGAAAAGTTGCAAAGTTTTGGCTCTGGTGGAAAAGTCAATATTTTGATAAGATTCCCTAAGGGCTTCATACGAGAAAGGAACTGCTTATTCAAGAGTGAGGGCCTGCATCATTTGCTAGATGGATTGGGTATTAATGGAGAACAAGATTTCTCCTGTTGGGGTGACTATGGTCCTCTGATTAATGTCATAGCAGGACTTACACTTTCAGATGAATTCAGGGAAATTATGGGTTTTAAGAAATATGTAAAGGGGTATATGGGTCTCCCATAGGCTAATGTCATCAGTTGCATCGAGAAATTTTTCTTCGAGCCAGTAGTAGACATCGAATAAATCAAAGTTTGTCTTTGTCTCATGTATTTTATAGTCTCTTTCTGCTAGAGCCAAGTGATCCAGGTCCACTTTTGGGTAGGCCATAGGATTAAAAGGTTGTTGATCTAGCTTTGGAGGCATTTTCTGTCTTCTGCAGCTTTAACTGCTCTCCTTCACTGTATAGGAAAGAATGTGAATAAAGAAGAGGGAATCGAAGAAGGGAACAATTCCAGATTAATGGTTGGGAAGGGAAAAATATGGGGGGAAGTGTGAAAATAATTGAAAAAGAAACTTGTTGTTGAAATGCAGATAACTGATGATTTCTCTTTGATGGATAAGGCCTCTTCTTCAACTGTGTTTCTCCGTAATTTTACTGTGGATTCGAAGCCTGCAACGAATTGATAGTAATAACAAAGTAAAACCTTTGTAATTTTATTGCGGCTTCGAAACTTGCAACAAATTGACAATATTATCAAATTAAACCCTACTATTACGCCAAACTTGTGCTTTAAATTGTGGTTTGGTGGTTGTTTATTAGGCACGGGCCCACTGAATAACGGTCTGGACATTCATGGCACAATGAGCTCTTGACGGGAGGTGATGTTATTGAGTGAAGTGAGTAGGCGAGAGCCGACATCGGGCGAATGGTACCGAGAATGGTAAGAGGTGCAGCAGTTTGGTGGATAGAAAAAATGGATTTTCGGAGGGAGTGAGAGAGGTAAACGGTATTGGAATGGGGGGGGGGGGTGTGAAATAGCCATGGGTGTGACACGTAACAGAAATAGCGGTATGGGATACCGCCCATTTCGGATCCCCCCCCCTTTTTTTAACATTCGGTGGCTACAGGGAGGCCAAAACAAAACAAGGACCATCAGATGTGAGCTGGGGAGAAAAGTTGGCAGATAAATGTAGGGCTTTTAAAGGTGGGAGTGACATGGCAAGGAGGTGGGGCCCAAAACTCACATCGCAATAAAAAGTCGGAAGCTTTTGTTTATGAGTGACAAAGGTGAAAGTTAAATCTTGTGATGTGCAAAGAAGCGATGATGAGAAGTGACATGGCAAGGGGGCCGAGATGGGGCCCATTCAACACCTCACATCGCAGTGTTTAAGGTTTTTGTTATGAGCAGCGGGAGTTAAAAAATAAACTTCATGAAGTGCGATGTGCGATGAGGACAGGGGGGAATGTGGCAGGAAGGAGGTGGGGGCCGCCCACAGTTCGCGATGTGTGATGAGCGTGGATGAAATGGAAAAGAAAATGTGGGCCCACCCGCGGTCTGTAGATTGCAGATCTCGTTATGAGATGCGAGAATTGAAAGTTTAAACTTCACGGTTTGCGATGTGCAATTAAGTCCCACCCACTTCGCAAATAGCACTTCGACACTTTTGTTATGATATTACATGCTTATCCTTTGGAATTTGCGATTGGGATTTGGCGGGGCTTGGGTAGGACTTAGGATAAAACTTAGACATAAGGTAATGCCGCAAATGACTTTGAAATATTTTTAAGTTCCTAAAATTTGAAATATAGCCCTTTCTTGCAATCTCTTGGGTGCAAGTACCGCTGTTTTGGTATTTCTTCATTCATCATAGGAAAAATCGGATTTTTATGCCTTCTCAATGTATCTACCTTGTTGGGTATGTGTTATATTCTTTCCATGACTAATCACGTGCGGGGGGGGGTAAGAGGGGGGGCGATAGCCCCCCTTTGCGTTGGGCGCAACGGGGGGGTCACAGGGGGGGCGGTAACCCCCCCTGTCGGGGTCTAGGGCAATGCCCCGGTGAAATTTTTTTGGTCCTTAATTTCTGGTGGGTGGTCTGCGCCCATGGTTTTGTGCATGGTTTTGCACATGGTTTTGGGGTGCGATGGTTTTTGGCCCCTAGTATTTTTGTAGATCTGGTCAAGGGAACTATGGTTATGTTCTAATCCAGGGTTAATGGATTAGGGTTTATGTATGCTTCGGCATGTATATATATGTGTTATAACACTAAAAGGAATATAATGAAATATCAAGCTGGTCGTCCCGATTTGGGATCCAGGGGAAAATCTTTTTGTTTGTCTGTTTTATGTTTTATGCTCTCGCTATTGTTTATTTTCTGTTATAATATTCGTGTGTAGATAATTTCTGTTCAGGGTTAAAACCTACATTTGGTATCAGAGCTGTTTCGGCTTCAAGGGGACACATTTGCAGTTGAGGGTTTTTTTCTTAGGCCTGAGGTAGACCCTGTTCAGTGGGAGATCTGCGGGATTGATTCTTGCAGTGAAAGAAGATGGCGAGTAGCAAAAAGATAGAGATTGAGAAATTTAATGGTCATATTTTTGAGTTGTGGAAGCTCAAGATGGAGTATCTGCTGATGGATAAAGATCAGTGGATCGCGGTAGATCCAGGTACTAAACCAACAACAATGTCAGATGAAGACTAGAAGAAACTGGATCGGAAGGCTAAAAGCACAATACAATTGTGTGTCTCAAATTCAGTATTGTTGAATGTATTTGGGGAAGCTACAATGAAGAATTTGTGGGAAAAACTTGGGACTTTGTACCAATCTAAGTCTCTAGTGAATAAGTTGTTCATGCGGAAAAAGCTATATAACCTGAGGATGAAGGATGGAGACTCGGTGACAGAGCATCTGAATGCCTTCAATACTGTGGTAATTCAGCTGTCATATGTTGATATTAAAATCTCAGATGAAGATAAGTGCATTAGTTTGTTTTGTTCTCTACTAGACTCGTGGGACATTCTGGTTATTGCAATAGGTAGCAATACAACTACCTTGAATTTTGATGACATTGTCTCAGCCTTGCTGTCGGAGGAAATGAGACGAAGAAATATGGAGGGCCAGAATGGAGATGCCTTATCTGTACGAGGAAGGTCCCAAAGCAGAAACAAGAATAAGGTTTCGAGTGGGAGATCTAAATATAGAGGGAGATCTAAATCTCCTAGAAATTTTGTAAAGGTATGTTGGAAATGCGAAAAGGAAGGGCACTACAAAAGGGAGTGCAGATCTAAAGCTCTTGAGAAAGAAAAGGGATCTGATGATGCTCCTTCTGCAGAGGAAAAAACTACCTTGGATGAAGTTGGGGATGTGTATTTGGCTTCTTCTTCAAATACACATGTAGATCATGAGTCATGGTTGATTGACTCAGGTGCATCCTTTCACTTCACTCCCCATTGGGAGTGGTTCTGCGAGTATGAGAAATAATATGGTGGTGATGTCTTCCTAGGGGATGATAGGAAGGCCATAATCGTCGGACATGGAAAGTTCAAGCTGAAGCTACAAGGTGGAAGGATTAGAACACTTCCTGGTGTTTTTCATATTCCTACATTGGCTAGAAATATGATTTCTGTAAGCAAGATGGATGATACAGGTGTAAAAACAGTGTTCGAGAAAGATGCTTGCAAGATGGTTTGGGGAGCATTGGTATTAATGCGGGGACTTTAGACTGGAACTTTGTTCAAGCTACAAGGTAGCACTATTATTGATGGGTGTAACAGTTCTGTGGTTACTGAAAGTGGGGCAGAAAGCCTAGCTGTCTTTGGAGAAAAGACCATGCTATGGCATCAAAGGCTTGGACATATTGGAGAGAAGGGCCTTGGGATATTGCATAGAAATGGTATGGTAGAAGGTATGTCTAATTTCTCTCTGGATTTCAATTTCTATGAACATTGTGTATATGGGAATCAGAATCGGGTGAGTTTTCCTTCTGGTGCTAAGAGGGAAAACAAGATATTAGAACTTGTGCACAGTGATGTGTTTGGACCTGTGTCAGTTCCATCACTGGGGAAGTCTGTGTACTATGTTTCATTCATAGATGTCTTCTCAAGGAATACATGGATATATTTCTTGAGGAAGAAATCTAAAGTCTTTGACAGATTTAAATAATTTAAGGCTTTGGTGGAACACCAGACAAAGAAGAAGATAAAGGCATTGAGGATAGATAATGGAGGGGAGTTCTGCAAGAAGGAATTTGAAGAGTTCTGTAAGAAGTGTGGTATAGCACGACTAGAAAACTACTCCATACACACCTCAGAAAAATGGAGTTGCAGAAAGAATGAACAGAACACTGATGGAAAAGGCAAGAAGCATGCTTAGTGGTACCGGGTTAGGACAAGAATTCTTGGCAGAGGCAGTGGAGACTGCATGCTATCTGGTTAACAGATCACCTTCATCAGTGTTGGAGGATAAGACTCCACATGAGGTATGGAATGGTAATAAACCCTCTCTTTCACATCTAAGGGTATTGGGATGTGATGCATATGTACATGTTCCAAAGCAGAAAAGGACCAAGTTGGATAATAAATCTGAAAGGTGCATCTTTATTGGGTATAAGGATGGTTTAAAAGGTTACAAGCTTTGGAACCTGGAAACAAGGAAGGTTGTGTATAGCCAAGATGTGGTGTTTAGAGAGGTGAAAGATGTTGTTAAACATGAATTCATACCAAAGGAACCTGAGAAGATAGAGTTTGAGCTAAAGGAGTATGAATCAGACTCTACTGCAGAAGAAGTTTCAGAAGAGTAAGAGCGACAAACTCCAGATGTGAGAAGATTAGCTTGGGAAATTTTGATTTCTGTTCAAATTTTGCTTTAACTATAACTGATGATGATCCTAGAACTGTCAGGGAGGCAGTAGATTAAGAGGATGGAAAACTCTGGAAGGAGGCCATGGTTGATGAAATGGCATCCTTGCATAAAAATGAGGCATGGGATTTGGTGGAGTTGCTAGCTGGAAGGAAGCCCATCGGGAGAAAATGGGTGTTTAAGAAGAAGATGAATGCAGAAGGCAAGGTGGAGAAATAAAAAGTTCGGTTGGTAGAAAAAGGTTATTCCCAGGTGCGGGGAATTGATTTTGGTGATATTTTTTCTCCTGTTGCCAAAGTTCTATTAGATTAATTTTATCTGTTGCTATTGCATTTGATTTTGAGATAGAACAGATGGATGTGAAGACAACATTTCTTCATGGGGATCTAGAAGAGGAGATATAAATGAAGCAACCTGAAGGCTTTATGGTGAAGGGTAAGAAAGAACTGGTATGCAGGTTGAAGAAGTCTCTGTATGGGTTAAAATAGTCACCAAGGATGTGGTATCAGAAATTTGATACCTATATACGGGAACTTGGTTTCACCAGAAGCAAGGAGGATCACTGTGTTTATTTTAAACTAATTGGTGACCGTGTTATTTATTTGGTCTTGTATGTGGATGATATGTTGTTGATTGGAAATGACAAAGAATTTTTCCAAGATTTGAAGACCAACTATTCTCCAAATTCGACATGAAGGATCTTGGTGTTGCAAACTATATTTTGGGCATGGAAATTAAGAGAGATCGGGAAAAGAAGAAGCTCTGGTTAAACCGGAGGAAGTATGTCGAGACTATATTGCAGAGGTTCAATATGCAGGATAGTAAACTGGTAAATGTTCCTATTCCTGTAGGTGTAAATATGTCTGCTGAACAGTGTCCCAAGACACAAGAAGAAGAGGAGGATATGTCTCGTGTTCCATATGCAAGTGCAGTGGGTAGCCTGATGTATGCAATGGTCTGTACTAGACTAGACATTGCACATGCAGTGGGAGTATTGAGCAGGTTTATGTCAAACCTAGGGAAGGAGAATTGGACAACAGTGAAGCGGGTTTTCAGATATTTGCGTGGCACTATTGATTATGGCTTGTGCTACCAAGGAAGACCAGGATTGGAAAGAATGTTGGAAATTCATGGTTTTGTTGATGCAGACTAGGCTGGAGATCTGGACCAAAGAAGATCTACAAGTGGGTATGTGTTTAGCCTATTTGGAGTTGCAGTTTGTTGGATGAGTAAAAGACAGTCTGTAGTGGCTCTTTCAACTACAAAGGTAGAATACATGGCAGCCACTCATGTAAGCAAGGAAGAAGTTTGGTTGCAGAAATTGTGTTCAAGTATGGGGTTGGTACAGCAAGCTATAAGGATAGACTGTGATAGCCAAAGTGAAATTTTCTTGGCTAAAAACCCTGCTTATCATTCAAAGACAAAGCACATTGATGTTCAATATCACTTTGTTAGAGATATGGTTGAGGCTAAAAGGGTGCTGCTGGTAAAGGTGGACACTTTGAAGAATGTTGTAGATGCATTGACGAAGTCTGTGAGCACTCAAAATTTCTCATGGTGTAGAGAAACAATGGGTGTTGAAGAATTGGGCCAATGACTAAGATTTCCTGCGACCCCCTGCGGAAAGAAAACAACAAGTGGGAAAATTTTGGGTATGTGTTATATTCTTTCCACGACTAATCATGCGCGGGGGGGTAAGAGGGGGGGCGATAGCCCCCCCTTTGCGCTGGGTGCAACGGGGGGGTCACAGGGGGGGTAGTAGCCCCCCCTATCAGGATCCAGGGCAGCGCCCTGGTGAAAATTTTTTGGTCCTTAATTTCCGGTGGGCGTTCCACGCCCATGGTTTTGGGGTACGATGGTTTTCAGCCCCTAGTATTTTTGTAGATCCGGTCAAGGGAACTACGGTTATTTTCTAATCCAGGGTTAATGGATTAGGGTTTATGTATGCTTCAACATGTATATATATGTGTGTTGTGACACTAAAAGGAATGTAATGAAATATCAAGCTGGTCATCCCGATTTGGGATCCAGGGGAAAATCTTTGTGTTTATCTATTTCATGTTTTATGCTCTTGCTATTGTTTATTTTCTGTTATAAGATTCATGTGTAGATAACTTATGTTCAGGGTTAAAACCTACATACCTACCCAAACTAAAAATCTAACATTTTTTTTCATTTTAGGGTGCATTTAGGCTTGGAGACCCCATAACCTTTTTCTTTTTGAATTCTAACCTAAACCCTATCCCTTATTTCTCCTATTGGTCCAAATTAAGATGTTGGACCAATCTCATTTTATACCTACCTACTGATAGGCAAAGATTAAATATTTTATAAAATCCTCATTTTCTAACCCATCAGCAAAAAATTCAAAACCGTACAATCATGCTTAAGTTGTATGATTGAATAAACTTATCTAAAAAGTAGTGGCATTTTGATTTGTAGAACTTTTAGATCTATTCATTTTTTGTGGGGTTTTATTTCCTTTTTTACACCCTCTTTTCTTCTTCTTTTGTTTATTTTTTATCTTCTTTCGAAATGATTTTAATATTGAAATATATGTACAATATGAAAATTTGCAAGTAACAAATACATGGTCACTTTGTGACACTGCAAATTACAAGACTCTAACAGTGTCTCCAGTTGGGGATGGCACTTCTGTTTAGGGAAGTGTCAAGAACATCAAGACCAGTAGCCTTGTGTACTTCTTCTTTGCAATAATTTCCGTGAATCTTCTCTTGTTGTTTTTATGATTTTTCTCCTAATGTTTTTCAGCACAAAAAGGTAACCTTCAAAAGGATCCAAACCAAAAAATTGTGGTATTTACAATGGAGTGGGAAATTTCTCTGTATCTAGGAGAAGTAATGTTTCAAAATCCTGTCATTGACAGGACCTATAGGAATCTCTGTTCCATCCATTTCTTACAAAAATAATGCATTATTCCCCTTGAAAGAATGAACAATGTATGGGCCCTTCCACAGATTATCAAACTTTCCATGTTTTCCTTTATCTTCTCTTCTGGAATCCCATCTCAGTACTTTGTCTCCAATATTGAAATCATTTGCATTTTTTCGTTTGTCAAAGATCTTTATGTTTTCTTGCACAACTTGAGTTTTGTTGTAAAATTCTTCTTTGGACAGTTGTCGCTGAATGGTTTGGTTTATTCTTCTTTTTTCATCATTCTCTTTAGCATGTACCTCTTGAATGATTTTCATGGCTGGCACTCATAATTATGTTGGGAAAACTGCATCCATCCCATAAACCAAATGGGTATGGGTACATGCCAATTGATTTCTTAGTTCTTAGTCTGTTAGCCCACAATGCATGCACCAATTTGTTATGCCAGGATTTCTTGTTGTCTGCTAGAAGTTTATTTATGATACTAACCAAAATTTTGTTGGAGGGTTCAAGTAGCCTATTACCTTGAGGGTAATAAGTTATTGAATTCCCCAAGGAGATACGATATTTGTGGCAAAAGTCAACCATTTTCTTGGACTTAAAAGAAACACCATTTTCTGTGATGATTTTTCTAGGACAACCAAATCTAGACAGGATATTGGATTCAAGGAATTTGATAGTTACTGAGTCAGTAGCAGCTCTATAAGGAATGGCTTCTATCCATTTGGTAAATTAGTATGTGGCAGTTAGGATCCACTTATGTTGGGCAGAGGATGAGGGGTGGATTTCTATAATGATGTCTAAACCCCATTGTTGAAAAGGAGCCTTAATAGAAATGGGTTGTAAGGGCAAAGGCAACACATTTCTTTTTCCCTAAAAAATTTGACATTTTTGGCAGGTGGCTACCATTTTGTGGGCATCAAGGAAGAGAGTAGGCCAGTAAAAACCATATCTAAGGATCTTGTTAGCAGTGGTTTTCCAATAGAGATGGCCTCCATAATCCCCTTCATAAAATTCCTTCATGACCATGTCTGCATCTTCCTTAAGAAAACATTTAAGCAATATGCCCCCGGAATCTTTCCAGTACAAGACCTTTTCTAAGATGTAAAATTTTACAGCCTTCAATTCAAGAATCTAGCTTTTGTTTTGGACAAACTAGGAGGAGCATTTAAATTAAATAGAACATACAATATATTTGCATACCAAGGAGAATTTAGGTATGCTTCCTCAATAGGTGGATTCGCCAGTTCCTCTTGTTCGTCCAGTGAATGGATCACATTGATATCTAGTGCTTGAAAATTGGTTTCAGCCATCAATTTGGCTAACCCTTGTCCCTTTATCAGCTTGGTGGGCCTAATATCTAAATCATATTTGAGGATTACAACAATCCACTTGCCTTTCTTTCCATCAGGATTCTATGTTAGGATGCCTTTGACAACTGTGTTGGGCACAAAGTTAATGATATGTGAATGTAGGATGTAAACCCCAAAATCCTTCAGTGCTTTGACCAAAGCGAAGGCCTGATTTTCCATGATATTGTACTTTAAAGGTGCGTCTCTCAAATATTGGATGAAAAATGCAATGGGATGTTCTTGTCCTTCCTTATTTTTCTGTAGAAATACAACAACAATAGTGTGTTCTGATGCAAAGGAGAAAATGAAGAAATATTTAGTGAAATCAGGGTTGATCAGAATCGGTGCTTCGGTGAGTGCCTGCTTTACCAAGTCAAAGGATTGTTTAACCTCCATGCTCCATTTAACTCATGAATCTCTCTTGAGAATGTTGGTGATATTTCTCAATAGTTCTACAAGGTTTGGTATAAATATTCTCAAAAAATTTATCTTACCAATGAATGATTGGAGTTATTTGATGTTCCTGGGATGAATGATTTGAAGTATGCCCTCAATTTTGCTGGGATCAATTTTGATACCCTATTCAGATATAATTTGGCCTAGAAGCTTCCATTCTTCAAGACCAAATAAGGATTTTTTTTGGGTTCAAGGACACTCCAAACCTTCTACATTTCTAAAAGAATATTGTCAAATGGGCCAGATGTTCTTCATCATTTTTTAAATATACTGTAATATCATCAAGGTAGATCACTTCTGAAAAGGCCAATCACTTCTGAAAAGGAAATTTCCATTTCTCTTTGGAAAGTGGCACCAACATTAATTAATACAAAGAAAATTTTGACATACATGAAAGTCCCCTTTGGGGTGGTAAAATTTGTCTTGTGTTGATCATCAGGATGCACCGACACTCGATTATACCCTGAAAATCCATCTAATAAATCAATTATTCTGGAGCCCACTACCCTTTGCAATATGTGATTCATCTTTGGTAAAGGGTATTTGTCTTTAAGTGATACCTTTTTCAAATTTCTAAAGTCACTGCAAAGTCTGATCACACCTATTTTATTCCTTGTAGGCACTATGTTGGATACCCACTTTGAGTATCTGATTGGGACTACGATCTTGGAATCATACATATTCTTGATCTCCTTCTCAACCAAGGGAATTAGGATAGGATTTATCCTGCTCAGTTTCTATTTGAAAGGCTTCTAGTTTTCCTTGACTGGAATATTGTGCTGTATAATACTAGTATCATAAGACTTCAGGTCTTCATAGCTCCAAGAAAACACATCCATGAACTCTTTGGAAAAAGCGATGTATTTCTGTTTTGTGGATACTAGCAGTGTATTTGATAACTCTACCATCTTCGTATCTTGTTCACTACCCAAATTACATTCTTCAATATTGGTTTCTGTAGGTTCCATCTTTGGTTTCTTGGCCACATCCTTGAAATTGAGCAACTCCTCTAAAGTAAAAAGCCCTATGGGAAAGGTATTATCCCTGGATTGGAGTACTTCCGATTCTTATTTTTCTGGGTCTTTGGGTACTTCAAGTTCCTCTTTTTCGGGGTCTTTATGTATCTATGTTATATGTAAATCTTCATTTGCTAAGATATTAACATCATAATTATGGGGAGGTTCTTCCTTGCATATTTGTTCTTCGGCAAGACAATATTCTTCACCATCTATGTCCAAGCTGTAATATTCATACTCACCTTTAGATTTCAGGAAATTTTCAATCTGTTTTTCATTCCCAAAGGATTTCCAGTATCTAATATTAGCAGGGAATGTTGGGCAGTGTTTAATTTGCACTGTATATTTTTTGTTGGGATGAGGTAATTGGTAAGTACTAGTTGAAAATGCTAACCCATTAGCAAGGATATTTTGAATCCCTTGAATTGCAGCAAGATCATATTCTTAAAATGTTTTTAGGAGGTTAAGGGCAGCATTCCTATATGCTCTCAATCGAGGATTCTTGGTTGAGTATTATCCCTTGATTTATCTGATAACTAGCTTAGAATACCCATGAACCGAAATCCTCTTAGCTCCTAATTTTTTCAACAATTCCAAACCCAAAAGGAGTGCCTCATATTATTATATGTTTTTGGTGCACTGGAAATTTAGTTTGTAAGAATGACCCTTTGCGTGGTTATTCCCAGTATTGCAGACCCAGACTCCTGTTCCTGAACCTGACTTTCCACAAGAACCATCAAAACTCATCTTCCAAAAAGGTTCAGATTAAGACTTATGTGGTGCAATTTTCATTTGGTCCTTTTTCTCTTTGTTTTGGTCTTTATTTTCTGCAGCCACTTGTGCATCAATGTTTTCATCATTGAAAAGAATGAATGAGTCAAGGTCATAATGAACAGAGTAGAGAGGGTAGTTATGTGGCTTTTCTTAACTGCTTACCATTTATTTCATTAAAGTCTCCCTATACAGTCTTATTTTTTGGCCAAACACTGGTATAGTAGCATAGGTCATGTCCATCTGAAGCATGCCTTGTAGCTTGGCTCCCCATGAGCATGATATAATCATGTCGTACTTAGGAGGGATATCAGCAACTACTATATCCATTACTAGACTCTTTGCTAGTATCTGAACTAAAGTAATACAAGGATCTTTGATGATGCCTAAACATTTCACCTTGCTAGAGTCAAATAAGTACAAATATTTGTAGGGTCTGGTTATCTCAAGGCCGAGTTTCTCCATGACTACCTTTGGCATAATATTATGAGATGCACATGAATCTAACATGGCATTATGGAGGATTTTATAATAGATATTCAAACTGATATAAAATTGGGGCACACCTCCCTCCGGGATTTTCCCTCTACTTATGGCCCAAATAAAAGTTCAAGTTTATCATCATTGAGATTGACAATGTGAGTAATTTCTCCTATTTTCAGCATCTTTAGAACCTGGGGCCTGTATAAATCCTTATTTACCAATTCAGTAAGAGGAATTGAGATTTTTATCTTAGTAATTTCGTTCTCAATGTTGAATGGTTTCTGTGTTTTTAGCAGATTTGAATCGGCTTTCTCAGGCACTAATTTTGCAGTAATCTCAAGTTGTTGACTGGTGGTAGGAGTATCAACTTCGA
This sequence comes from Pinus albicaulis, assembly GCA_034641835.2. Taxonomy (NCBI): domain Eukaryota; kingdom Viridiplantae; phylum Streptophyta; class Pinopsida; order Pinales; family Pinaceae; genus Pinus; species Pinus albicaulis. The sequence goes on along the minus strand of MU968411.1, from coordinate 34,166,435 downwards.
CTTTTTTAACAGGGTTGATAGTTGGTTTTCTAGTGTTTCTTTCTATATCATTCTTTTCAGGGATATTAGCAGTTTTCTTTGAAATTTCTGTCTTTTTCTTAGGATCAGTTTCAAGGAACTTTTTAGCATGATTTTCAGAATTCGTTTTCTTGGGAATATAAGATTTTTTCTTTATTATAAGATTATATTGTCTATGTATTTCCATAATGGAATTCTCAAACCCTTGTTTATAATCCTCAGACTCTTCCAATTCTACTTTAGTTTGAGTTAGAGAAAATAAACCTTGTTCTTCTTCAGTGAGGAAAACATAATCCTCTTCATTAATTCCCATTAAATTAATCTGAATTTCTTCTAATTCTTCGATCACCCCCTCATCTTCATCAACGTAAGTCTCTTGGAATGGGGCCCCAATTTTCTGGTCAAGACCTCTCTGTTCTCTCTGTCTTATTTGAGGGGGGTTTCTTCTAAATTTTTTATTTATGTTTTGAGGGGCTGGCTGATTTTCCCCAGGAATAGCTCTCTCATTCAGGCTAATTCTCTCCATCATATTTTTCATTGTTCTAACTAGGTTATCAATCTTATTATCAGATGTGGAGGTTGCAGGTTATTCTCTTATAGCGACTCTCTTCTCATTTCTCATTCTAGATCTCTTTTCCAGCAGGCTGGATTCTACACTTACTTCTCCCCTCTACATTTCTTCTAATGTGGTAGGATCTCTTTCTCTAAGCTGATAAGCCATCTCAAGATCGAAACCATCTGGGAATTTCATCAGGGCTAAGCCTTGTGGGGGTTTCATGTGAGTGGGGAGTGCATTATATACACTGTTGAACCTGGTGTAGTAATCTTGGACACTCTCTCCAACATTCCTTTTAATGTTTTCATACTCTGACAAGACTTGAAGAGGGTTTTTCTTAACTTCCCATCTATTTAAGAATAACTAGTGAAGGGCAAGGAGGTCATGGATACTATTAGGAGTCAATCCTTTAAACCATTTTTTTACTTCTCCCCCCAAACTTTGAGCAAACATCCTCAATTTGACACTTTCATCATCTACCTCTTTATAGTCAAAACAACCATTCATTTTATCCACATGTTGTTGAGTAGTTTTAGGACATGTTCCATAAAAATGTGGGATTTTGGATTGATAATCCTATGGCATAGGAACCATGGGTAGAGGTAACACAAATATAGAATACTAGGCTACCATGATTGGTGGTGAGGGAACCCAAGGGGGATTGATAAGAGGAGGGTTTATCAAGGGAGGTGGAGGATTAAATGGAGGAGGGTGGACAATATGGGTATGCTGGGTGGTTTGGATACTATGGTGGGAAACATTCAAAGAAGTGGTAGGGGCTGTACACACACCTGGATGGGTTGACTGAGGATGAGCAGATTGGAAAGTAATAGAAGAAGCTGTTGTGCTTAAGGCAGACAATTCTACATATTGTTGAAGGTAAGAATCATCAACACCTAATTTGAGTCCTGCTACTAGATCTTGAAGGGAGTCAAAGTGCTGGAGAAGCTGAAAATCAGTTTGGGTTGATATATAGGCTTCTCCTACTAGACTTTGTTGTAGGATAACTAGGTCAAAAACAGTTTGGGTTTTCCAATTCTGAGATTTAGTCCTGAATAATCTTTGTTAAAAATGCAAATCAAACGGGATGTCCTACAAGGTGACAAGGTTCTTAGGGAGGGAACTTGCTATGTGAAGGGGCCTGCTAATAGTTTGAATCTCAGCCCTGGGGGTTTTTCTGAGAATCTTCTCTGGGTTGTCAACTATTGTAGGAGGGTTTGGATCAGGATGAGATCTAGTGTAGATTCTTATGGGAGCCATAATACAGACCCAAAGCATAGACATGCTGAGTATTAGATAAGCGTTGGGAGAACCAATCTTCGAAAATACTTGATTACACAATGTTTTGACTGGGGTTTCTGAGTTCTAATGAGATATTAATATTTTCAGTAAGATCCCCAATATGGACGCAATTATGTTGTTGCCATGTAATTTATAATATTGGCAAGAATAAACGATAGAGGACAACATCAAACTGCTTTGGAATCTAGGGCCTAGCCTTCCTAGTCTCAGAGAGGGCTCTCTCTATTTGTGGTTTAAATTTATCTTTAATGATATGAATGTTGATATTAGGCTAGTTACAGTGATGGTGGTATTGGTTGTTTTGATTTAATTTTTTGGTTGGATGAGTAGGTCTGCAGGGACAAATCCATTGGGCTATGGAGTCAAAAGGCTGGATTGGCGCATCAACGTTCAAGAGAATCATAGGGAAAGATAACTGTGCTAAATGGATGTTTAGAGTAGTATGAATTGTGAAGTGGAATAAATAGTAAGACTCAGTACTGACTAAAGAGTAGTTAAGAATTCTTTAATTAGACTTCAACGGAAAAAATTTAGATTGTAAACGCGAACAGAATTAGGGTTGTTGGGAAACTAGCTCCAAAAAGAGAAGAAAAGAGATATCAACACCTTAGAAATAAACCACTTCGAGGGGGCAACCTCCAATACATTACATAAATGAAAAATACTTGGATGATACAAATGACCAAAACCTCCTTCTATATACAGGAGTCCATGGGGCCACAATATATTCCTAGTGGGGCCACAATGTAATCCTAGCCGACCTAAAAATAATAATGTAAGGGCACAATAATAACAATATGGGGGTTATAGGGGTGCAACACTAACAATAAGGGGGCCTACACTAACATAATGAGGGACTACACTATTAATATAGGGACTTAACATGCCCCTCCCCTTCAAACAAGTGTTGTCCTCAACGCTTGATTATTTCTTGATGCTTATGTATAAAATTATCATCCTCCCATGTGGACTCTTCTACAGGAAGGTTCTTCCACTTGCTGAGATACTCTAAAATTGATCATACTTGTTGAGTTATTGTTTCTATGACTGCTTCAGAACTTCTTTCAATGTGATGTTGATCTTCCTGTTTTATCATTAGATTCTGCACCAAAGTTAGGTTATCGTTTGAGAGTTGGGGAACTTGTTGTTGATGCTCGATGTGACCTTCCACTAATTTATCATCCATATTAGCTATTATTTGATCCTTCAAACCATCCAACTTAGCCTCCATTTCTGCTTTTAAACCATCTATGTAATCTTCGGTTGCTCTTCGTAAGATCAAAATGTGTTGCACTTGGTATCGTAATTTTGATATTTCATACTGCAATTCTTCCTCTTCGTGCGTCATAGCATAGATTTTTGAGGGGTTAATGGTTATGGAATTATTTTTTGGAGGCATTATAGAACCCAATAATGATAAAAATTATAAAATATGCCCTTTGAATCACTTCAAACTACTTTTTCAAACAAACGTTATGCAATTTTAAGAACCAAATACACACTTTTTACTTGCTTTTGAGGAGCTTGATATTGAAACTGACTTATCTCTATACTTTCAAATCCTCAATATCTAAAATTTGGCCCTGTAGTAGTCCTCTAAAGCTTCTTTCAAATTCCACAGGTCTGATATGATTTGGATTCTTCAAGGAAAAGTTATGTCCAATCTCCCACAATGACCTAATTTTGGACTGGTTCAGTAGAGAAAATTTTTACGAATTACCACGTGTCACTGTTTCCTCCTTTGGCTCTAAAATTGATAGAACAAAAACTACAGTCCATGTACTTGCAACCAATTTTTACAGCATTCCAATCAGATGCTCAGAGAGAGGGCTATGAAGATTTTCCCACGATCACCTCTTTGAGATGAAATTCAAAAGCCTCAATAATCCCTAACTTCTACAGATCATATCTCCACAAATGTTGCGAACCAATATCTGAAATTTTGCAAAAATGTTCCTTAGGATTGCGGCTTCACAGTCTAAAAATTTCAACTTCTGAACCTTCGTAGAAAAAAGGTTATTATGAAAATACCATGATGACCTATTTAGGTTAAATTCAGGAGCCTACAAAATGACCTAACTTGCACAGATCATATCTCCGAAAATATTGAGAACCAAGCTTTAAAATTTTGTGATGATGTTCCTCAGGATTTTGGCTTCACACTCTAAAAAATTCAGATTCTGAACCTTCGTAGAAAAAACGATATAGCGAAAATTCCACGATGACCTGTTTGGAGTAGCAAAACCATAGAATCTCAAAGTTCTGATACCAAATGTTGGGAAACCAGCTCCAAAAAGAGAAGAAAAGAGATATCAATGGCTTAGAAATAAGCCACTTCGAGGGGGCAACCTCCAATGCATTACATGAATGAACAATTATTGGATGATACAAATGACAAAACCTCCTTTCTATATATAGGAGTCCATGGGGCCACAATGTAATCCTAACTGACCTAACAATAATAATGTAAGGGAACAATAATAACAATATGCGGGTTATAGGGGTGCAACAATAACAATAAGGGGGCCTACACTAACATAATAAGGGACGACACTATTAATATAGGAACTTAACAAAGGTGCTCTGACAACATATCTTAATCTAAAATTTATGTTTTACAATTAGATAAATAGATGCACAGTAGGGAAGACAATGGAAGCATTTAACATAGATAAATAGCACATCATCATTTAACACAGCTCAAGAATCATGTAAACGGTCTTTGATTATTGATGTCCATCTCCAAAATTATAGTGCTCCAATACAGTAGTTCTTACAATGCAGGGTCCAATAATGTCCAACCCTTGATAATGAAAATTCATGCAGTATTTAACTAAAGCCTAATTTGGTTACCCTAATCTACTTTGGAAACCTTCATTTATTACAATTAAAATAAAACTAGATAGGTGTGGCCATGCAAGGCCCAAACAAAAATCTCTAACAAAAACACTGCCTATGGAATTAACTCATGCAGCTCTTCAGAAATTCAAAAATTAGGAATCTCTTTGTGAATCCAAAATTAGGCATTTGATGGTGGGTGAGGTGGTCACGAAGAGGAAATGATGGGTGGTTCTAACATCTGGCTCTACTTTTGGGCCACCTCTATTGGATCATTAAAGGTGATGTGATGTTGATACTTCTAATCAAACGGTGGTTGTGCTGATGTGTCCAATGCGCCTTTTCAATATTGGTACATATAAAAATTGTTCCACTTCTTTTTGCTGGGAATTATCATACCCATGACCTGTCGGTACACTTCATCCACCTTTATGTACTTGCTGAATGTGGGCCTAGTGAGAAAAGCATGCTTTGGCTCATGTTGAATAAAGATATCATTGCTCAGGAGATCCAAGACAACCTTCCTGGTCACGTTCCCTTTGATGTTGGAAAATTTGGTGGTATCCTTTGCTGCTTCCCTAAGCTTGGTCATATAATCTGATTTCTGGACCAACTTGTCATTAATTACATATATTGAGGGCAACGCTTTGGTTACCAGGGGTTCAATATTTTTTAGAAATATGTCGATGACCATGTCCAATTCATGATACTTCTCCTTCAGCCACCTCACTAGATTCTTCTTAGTGAGGAACTTTTTAACTTCTATGATGGTTGTTATTTTTTCCTGTACATCAAGCTCTTCCAGCTCAAAACTGGTTTTGGAGTTTAGGAATTTTATGATTTTAGGGGTTGTGATGGGCATATTCCCTAATTCCTTATTTTCTTTGTCAATATTCCCCTTACATTTTCTGAGTAAGTCTTGCTATTAAAAAAAGATGTCAATGGAGTGCCGGATCTCATCCACTAATTCCATAATAATACCCCAAATGATTAACTTCATTTTCCCCAGAATGCTTCTAGCCGAAATTCCTTCTCTGCCCTCTCCAACGTCTCAATCTGTTTCTTGGCTATCTCATGGGCAGTTTCATATCTTGCCTTTTGGTCCTTCAAGATGCCTATATGTGCCTCCAATTTCTTAATCTCTTGTGACTGCAAGGTCATTCTTTCCATGGCTTTTGATAGCTGGTCTATCCCACTAAATGTTCCAGCATTTGCTGGAACAGATGATGGAATTGTTGAAATGGGGATAGCTTCTAGTGGGGTGAGCACCACTCGAGATTCTTCTTCTTTTTCCTTTAGTAGCTTCTCCATCTCAGTCTCCATATGTTTGATTTGGTTAGATTGTTCTATGAAAATATTCACCAATTCTGCCTTCTGTGACTCATTTTCTTCAATGCCTTTAACCAAGGGGTCTTCTGTTGCTGACATTTTGAGTTGTTTCTCGAGGGCTGTTATGTCATCATTATTTTTCTTCAATATCTCCTCCTCAACTTGAACATTGGTTGGGTTATACCCAATATTCACTACCAACTCTTCCAAGGATTTGATCCTTGAGTCCTTCGTCATAGCAAAGATATTATCCATTCTGATGTGGGATTGGGCATTGGCTAAGGATACCTACAATTTTGATAAGCTCATAGCAATACTTGTCAAGGTGGGGGGAACCATCTGTCCAGACTGTTTGTGTAATTTCCTCCTTACACTCCTAAGAAAAATTGGCATTTGGCCTTGTGAAGAAACCCTAATTCTATTCCTTATTCCCAATTTTATGCCCTTTAACCCCGAAAATCCCTTCCTACATCATTATTAAATCTATCCCTACCCTTACACTACCATTTCCTAGTCCCTAAATCCCTTTCCCTAAGAACCCTAAGTCCTAGGCTTTTAAATTTCCTAGGCAACCACTTCCTCAAACTTGTAATTTAATTATCATTTCCAACTCCCTTGAAATTTCAACCTCCTATCACCTCCGAAAGTTCCATAACCCCTTCCCCCATCTCCCTAAATTTTCCTAGAATTATCCCTATTCCCTAGACCTATCTCCACTCCCCTTTCTAATCCACCTCATCCCTATAGTTTCTTGGCCACCAAACACTATGGAGGAAGACAGAGACTATATGGAAGAGGATGATAGAGAAAAGAGAAGGCCTCACAAACAAGGAATAATCCTAAGGCTGGAGCCCACCAACAAAAATGAACTGATGGCCTCTCTTATGACTATCACTTGTTTTGATATGTGGATTTCCTTGATTTTTGAAATATGATTTATAAGTTCCAACATCATCCTATGTTGAGTAGAGTCTTCATATTAAACCTAAGAGACAATTAGGTGACCCTTTTAGGTGTGACCTTCATTGTATCTACATCTATTATTTCTGCTGCCACATGGATTCCAAACATGGGTGAGAGGCGGCTAAAGTCCAACGATTTGGAGGATCAGTATTATGAAACATCAATCAAACCAAGGTACATAAATGAGAGGAAAAGAGTCTTCCCTTTCAGCTACCTTCTTGATAGGTATGCCCCCATGATGAAATCATCATGAAGTACTTCTCTTGTGAAGGAAGGTTCTCTAGGCTCTACACCTACCATATTAGATTACTTATGCATTTCAAAATAGTAAGATTGCTAAATATACCATAATATCTATTTATAAGCATGGAAAAAATGACCTACATTGTACAAAGGAGAGACTTTGACCAGCAGATGAACAACCTCTTCCACCACTCATTGATCAAAATCATTGTACTCCATCACCTTAACCAGTTGAAAATCTCATGGGACACATTCATTGTCAATTACATATTCACTACTCCAAAAGATCCACATGCTGATGATGTGCCTTTCATCTCATCCTGCTACATTTGTGCCTCCACCTTAGTCCACTTCACCTATTTCATCACCATCACCACCATCATCACCATTTCATTGTTAGGTTGAGTCACCTAGCAAAGCTATGACTAGTAAGCCTAAAAGGGATGAATTGGGCACATTGGCTAGAACATATAAGAGAGGGTACATGCAAGTGTTTTCTTGAAGGAAATTGGAAGGGACCTTTCCTTCTTCATCAGCAAAGAATGTACAGAAGGGTAACCAAAATATGACAGAGGCATATGAGCATGAAAAAGCCATGCAAGAGAATGAGCATCGTCATGATGAGGAAACAAATTTTTACCTTGTTGACTTGGATGATCAACATGATTATGATGCCTAAAATTTGATTATCAAGGAGAAGGATGCCCAAATCAAGGATCTTCAGACCAAATTAGAGAGATCTAATTTTGTGAGTTGATACTATGAGCAGGAAAATCAACAACTTCAAACCAATCAGGCAATCATGGAGATGAATCTTCTCAAGGAAAAGAGAGAAGAAAAAAAGGCAAAGGCTTTGATTGATGAGGATTATGAGAGGTATAGTGAAAAAAATGATGAATAATAACAAGTTCCAAGAAGGAGACCAAGAACTAGAGGGCTAAAAAGATCTCTAGATCTAGAGAGGCAAAAGGAGGTTGAACTTTCCAATGAGCTCACTTTAAATGAGTAGTTTTCCATCTTGGTCAATGAGAACCAGGAGAATTGGCTTGAAAGGGCCAATAAACATCTTGAGAATCTAATGGAGAAGGAAAATAAGGACAATTATTTACAAATGAATATGGTTAAACACTATTGCAAGGGAAAACAGATTGCAAGGTTAAAGCCCCAAAAGGCCAAATCAAGACTTGAAACATAACCAAGAAAAATGAAGGGGAAAAGCTTGATATCCTTGCTCAAGCATCAATAATTTCCTAAAAAACCTCATCAGCCTCCCACAGAAGAAATTTTGGATAAATTTGAGCAATTTTCGAAAATTTTGGAAATTTTTGCATTTTTGGCAGTTTTACACAGTCACACTGTCAAAAGGGCAACGCCCTAGGCGTTGCGCTTTTTATAGGGACCTATAATGGCCAAAATTAAAGCACCATTGGATTGATAAGGAAAAATATAGTTATGAAAACAACTTTACAAAACTTTTTTGGGTCAACTGGTCAATCAAAAAGTCAAAAAACACCCAAAAAATCACATTTATGCGCCCTATTTTGGAGGTTGGCGCTGTGCTTTTGACCAGTATTGTGATAATAAACTTTTGGAGGGTGAAATAAATACAATTTTGTAAAATAAGCATATATATAGAAACTAGAAATGACATGATTACCAATGAACTACCCTGAGCTCACTTTGGACACCGAGAACCCCTTCAAACGTGGAGCAAAAGTTGGCACTACGCTTTTGACCAATTTTCTGAGTTTGCTGATATTTGTGAATTTTCTCAGTTTCACTTTGGAAAATGAAGTTTTACCATTGTAATTAAATGATTTAAATGTCATTTTTATGTTTCTACACTTAGCTAAGGGTAAATACATTAGGTGAAAACTTTTGATGCGATGTAATGAATCAATTTCCAAAAAGTGAGGGATGAGTCAGTTTGACTTCCCTACACTCTAGGTATCACTTCAGGTTTTGGTGGAACAACTTGTTCAATAATGGATTCTACCCCTGAGGTTGGGAGAAGTTTTTTGATGGCTATATCTATCACTTCTTGACTCATTTTAGAGGTTGGATGTTGTGGTATTGATCATAGACTCTAGTGTAATCAGTATTTGGCAGGAAATTAATGAAGGAGTTGCAGTTATTTCTTTGGGATACATGTGGTATGGAAAGTAGCATAGTTTCTTCTTCTTTTGCATATGTATTAATGTTTTGTACTCTCCATGATCCATTTCATTTATATTATATGTCAATTTGCAAGTTGATAAGCAGAATACATCTCCTATGCTCTATTTTGGAAAAATATTCATAGTTTGTCTCATTTCTTTAGTTTAGAAAGAATACATGCCTTGTCTTGCTCTTTCTAACTCCTCATCGGTCTGATTCATCTCACCCTAAAACCATAAGTGTTAGCCTTCCTACCTACCTTGCCCTATTGAATGGACTGCAATCTTAATCTTATTTTCCCTGGCCTACCCTCTTTCACCTAATTCACCACTAGTACATTTGGCGGAAATTCTGACACTTTAGTTCCGACACTTTTGACCAAATGTGAGAAATTTCCCCAAATTTTATCAATTTTTCAAATCACACCGACAATTTTCGCTATACCGACGTTTGGAGACAAGTGTCGTTATTGCAACACTTAGAGGTAAGTGTCGGTCTTGCGACGTTTGGAGAAAAGCGTCGGAATTGCGATGGATTGGAGGAAAGTGTTGGTCTTGCGACACTTAGAGCTAAGTGTTGCTATTGCGATGTTTGGAGCAAAGCATCGGAATTGCGATGGATTGGAGGAAAGTGTCAGTCTTGCGACACCTAGTGCTAAGAATCGCTATTGTGACGTTTGGAGAAAAGCGTCGGAATTGTGACAGATTGGAGGAAAGTGTTGGTCTTGCGACACTTAGAGCTAAGTGTCACTATTGCGACATTCAGAGAAAAGCATCGGTATTGCGACGGTTTGGGGAAAATCAAAGAAATTTTAACCATCAAAATTTTTAAGATATGTTAACCATCAAACTTTTCTAAGTTGTGACTGCACGGATTCCCTGTGCACGTTCGTGCGACCTGTTTTCTGTTGCTCCCTTATGCCTTCATTCGGTTGTGCGCGTCGTGTCACGCGGTGTGAGGGCACCCGCCCAAACATGTTCGGGTCAGGTCATCTTTTTTGAGGGTGGTCATATCAAATTTGCTAAGTTGTGACCGCATGGGTGCCTTGTGCATGTTCGTGCTACCTATTTGTCATTTTCTCCCTTATGCCTTCGTTCGGTATCCCGTCGTGTCGTTTCATTTGAGGGCACCCGCCCAAACCCATTTAGGTAGGGTCATTTCATTTGAGGGCGCCTGCCGAAACCCGTTCAGGTAGGGACATTTTGGTTGAGGGCGCCTGCCCAAACGTGTTCGAGTCGGGTCGTTTCGGTTGAGGGCACCCGCCCAAATGCATTTCGGTCGGGTCGGTTTGGTTCATGGTGCCTATATCAAATTTTCTAAATACTTGTGACTGCATGGGTGCCCTGTGCACGTTCTTTCGGCTCATTTTCCAATTTCTCCCTTGTGCCTTCATTCGGTCGTACGCATCGTGTCACACCGTGTGAGGGTGCCCGCCCAAACGCATTCCGGTTGGGTCATTTCGTTTGATGGTGATCGTATCAAATTTTCTAAGTTTTGACCACACAAGTGCCTTATGCATGTTCGTGCGAACCATTTTCCATTTTCTCCCTTTTTCCTTCATTTAGTCGAGTGCGCCGTGTCGTTTCGTTTGAGGGCACTTGCCCAAACCTGTTCGGGTCGGGTCGTTTTAGTTGAGTGTGCCCGCCCAAATGTGTTCGGGTCAGGTCGTTTCGGTTGAGGACGCCAGCCCAAACGCTTTCGGGTCGGGTCGTTTCGGTTGAGGGCGTCTGCCCAAACGCGTTTGGGTCTGGTCATTTCGGTTGAGGGCGATTTTATCAAATTTTCTAAGTACTTTTTACCGCATAAGTGCCCTGTGCACGTTTGTGTGGCCCGTTTTCTAGTTTCTCCCTTGTGCCCTCGTTCAATCATGCGTGCCATGTCGCGCTGTGTGAGAGCACCCACCCAAATGCGTTCGGGTTAGGTCATTTCATTTGAAGGTGGTCGTATCAAATTTTCTAAGTTGTGACCGCACGGGTGCCTTGTGCATGTTCATGTGGCTTGTTTTCCATTTTCTCCCTTGTGCCTTCGTTCAGTAGCCCGCCATGTCATTTCGTTTAAGGGCACTTGCCCAAACCCATTCAGGTAGGGTCATTTCATTTGAGGGTAGTCGTATAAAATTTTCTAAGTTGTGACCGCACGGGTGCCTTGTGCACGTTCGTGCGGCCCATTTTCCATTTTCTCCCTTGTGCCTTCGTTCGGTCATGCGCATCGTGTCACGCCTTGTGAGGGCACTCGCCCAAATGTGTTCGGATCGAGTCGTTTCATTATAGGGCAGTCGTATCAAATTTGCTAAGTTGTGATCGCACTGGTGCCTTGTGCACAGTCGTGCAGCCCATTTGTTGTTTTCTCCCTTGTGCCTCCGTTCGGTAGCCCAAGGAAATATGTTTGAGAGGGTGCTTAAGGAAACATGTCCGAGAGGGTCGGGTCAAGTTGGGTCATGTGAGGGCACCCAAGGAACATGTCCGACTGGGTCGGGTCGTGTCGGGCCATGTCATGAGGGCACCCAGGGAAATTATTCGTTCTGGTGGGTCGAGTCATGTCGTGTGAGGCCACCTAAGGAAACATGTTCGTACAGGTCAGGTCGTTTCATGTATTGATGGTGCTTAAGGAAACACATTTGGGCGGGTTGGGTTGGGTTTGGTCTGGTCTTGTTGTGTGAGGCCGCCCAAGGAAACACATTCGTATGGGTCGGGTCGAGTCGTGTGATGGCGCCCAATTAGCTGGAAACGAGTTTGGGTTAGGTCAAGTCGGTTCGTGCTGTATTGTAAGGATGCCCAAGGAAACACACGGTTCGGGCGAGTCGGGTCAGGTTGTTCAGGTCAAATCGTGTGAGGGAGGTCGTATAAAAAATGCTAAGTTGTGACCACCCATGAACCTTGTGCATGTTCATGCGACCCATTTGTTATTTTCTCCATCATGCCTTCGATGTTTAGGCGGGTCCGGTCGGGTTGGGTCGTGTGATGTTGCCCAAGGAAATGCGTTTGGGTCGGGTCGGGTCGGGTCATGTTGTACCGTGAGGGTGCCCAAGGAAACATGTTTGAGAGGGTCAGGTCAGGTTGGGTCATGTGAGGGTGTCCAAGGAACATGTCCGATCGGGTCGAGTCGTGTCATGAGGGTGCCCAGGGAAATTATGTGTTCGGGTGGGTCGGGTCGAGTCGTGTGATGCCGCCCAGGGAAACGCGTTCGGGTCGAGTCAGGTTGGGTCATGCCATATTATGAGGGCACCCAAGGAAACACGTTCAGGTGGGTCAGGTTGGGTTTGGTCTGGTCAGGTCGTGTCATGTCATGAGGCTGCCCAAGGAAACAGTTCGGGTTGGTTGGGTCGAGTTGGGTTGGGTCGTGTGAGGGTGGTCGTATCAAAAATGCTAAATTGTGACCGCCTTAAAATCCAATGCCTCCTCATAAAATCCTCTCCTCGTATAATCGACCACCATTACAGATGTTTACACCACATTTGGTTTAGACATTTAGTAGGTAGCTGGTAGGGTGCCCCTATCTGCCATCTCCATACAGAGTAATTTGGTCACATATTCTTTCTTATATGATATTGGTTCCTCTCTCTTCAGTCTTATCTCTTGTCCTTCTTCTCTCTCCCTTTATCTCCTTATACCTCCTATTATCACCCTAGTAATTCTCAGGTTGTGGGATGGGGATTTTTGTAGTTAAGAACACCAGGGGTAACCAAGAACCGCTTTGGGAATTCAGGATCTAGCCTTCCTAAGCTCCGAAGAGGGATCTCTCCTAAATATTTAGCTTTGTTTTGGTAAATGGTTTTAGGCTAGCTATAAGTGAGCAATAGGATTGATTTTTTAAATGTGGTAGGAATAAAAAGTATTTCAAGGTGAACCAGAGGGATCTACCAGAACATTGGGCAATGGAGTCAACTCTCTAGGCAAGCAGGGCTAGGAAATAAGACTTAAAGATGAAAATTTACTAAGGGCGGGATAGATGACCTTCTAAGGCTTTGAATAGGTTTTGAGAATGGAATGGGTGAAATTTGAACAAAAGGGCACTTAAGAATCCTTAAGCTACAGATAAGAGGATTTGAAAGAGGGGATCAAACTGGGACCTAGAGCAATTAATAATTCTATGGTCTGGTTATCAAGCAGAAAACATCAAAATGCCAACTAGTTTAAAACAAAGAGCTTATTATCACTAATTCTGTTTAATTTCTCCTTAGTTGATCATTACAGAACAGAAACACATCAAATGAATGTTTGTAAACATTTTAGAATAACACTGAAAACAGGAAAAAATATGAGACTATCTTGTCACCACGAGAATCCTTGGTTATGATGTCTCTAAACTTGTTTCCAGACTGCTGCTTCGCTAATTGACTCATACCAACTTCAATATGTCCAGCAAAATGACTATAATTGTCTTGAGAAATTTTATTCCACCCTGAATACTTCGAATTATGAAGTATCTATACACAATTTTTTTTTACAAAATATATCAGAAATTGAGATAATGTTTTAAAGAAAAATAGGAAAAAGAGCATAAGAAGAGGGACAACAGCAAAACAGTTTGCAAGCTGTCCTCTTTTACAAGAAAAAATAGAACATTTTTATCTTATCTAAACTGATTTTTGATGTGTTGTGAGTATTTGTTGGCAATAGGTACACTTCACATGGATGGTGGCTTGTAGAATACTCTTCCTTTTTCATCTTCTGATCTAATACTCTTTATCTCTGCTTTTGACTATTTCATTGCTGTAATAAAAAATGACCAGTAGTAACTATTTTATTTAACTGATACACTTTACCCTGATATACTTTGACACTGACTTTTTCACCGTAAGGTAAAAGTAAAATATGAATTTCCAAGTAATTTTCCTGTCCTTTATCTATCAAATTCACAGCAGATCTGTGAATTCTTGCCATTTCTCAGCAGTAGAGATTTTCATATTCTTCAATTTCCTGTAACTTTCATCAGCTTCTGTATATTTGGAAAAGTTAGGCTTTACAGTGAACATATGATTGATCTCATTTTCCCAAAAGAATAGATATTCAAAATACTGAAGAAGTACTTTTCCACTTGGTGATCCTTGTGGCAGTGGTTGTTTAGCTTTCTCTTTTGCATGAGTTCTGATTTTCTGATCATAATCTTTCTGTGGCATCAATTTGTCATTTAACGCATGAATGTATAGCAAACCTGCTTCTGATAATACTTTGTATTTGGCCCAAAATCTTGAGATGGCCAAATTCATGTCTTTACACCTATCTTCCAAGTTATTCATTATGTTCCTCTTATTCAGGACTTTCTTAATTTGAAGGATGGCCTCTGTCCTGTCAGTAATTTTCAACTCTTCTAACTCTTCCCTATTTTTGTTGTTTAAAAATGCTATGAGTTGAACTGCTTGAGCTGGCTTATTTTCAATCTCTTTCTTGGTTTTGTCAATTTCTGCATTAGCAGCCTATAGTAACTCTTTTTGCTCATATATTATTTGAATTGAAGGCCATTGAGAGTGAATGCCTTCAATGATTTTTGTCCATAAATTATTTTTTATATATGCAATCTGATTTGTAAGGTTCAACTGTGCTTGAAGAATTCTCACATGTTCTTGCAATCTATCTGCCCTCTGTTCATGCACTTTGGAAGTAATCAAGGCATCTCTTCTGGAAGTTTCTAGATTTTTAATAGTGCCTTTCAAACTAAGTATTTCTTTCTCTTTAATGGACATGTATTCCATGGCTCTGATTATGGCAGCTTTATCTTGTATTGTGTTTACCTGTGAAGTTGAGGAAGATGAAGCAGAGATTTCATGAGAAGTTATTGGCACTGCAGTTTCCAGTACTCCTTGTGGTGCCAAGTGTTCTGCTAATGTGGATGGAACAACTGTGCTTATAGTTGGGATCACTTTAGGAATGACAACCTGTTGAGCTTTCTTTAGTTTTTCATTCTGTTGCATGAAAGCTTCTATTTGGCTTTCCATTTCTTTTATCTGACCTGTCATTTTAAGAACAATCTGTTTCAATTCATCATTCTCTGTTTTCTGTTGAAGAATTTCTTTTGCCTAAGAATTTTCACTTTGAGGAAATTTTGGATGCTTTCTGAGGGAAGCTATGTCTTCATTTTTTTGTTTAATTAAAGCCTTTGCAACTTCCATGTTAGCAGGATCAACTCTTTCTTCAATCACCAAGTCTTCTAATGCTTTGATCTTCAAATTGTTGGCATAAAGTGAGGCTTTATCCAATTTCATTTGAGTTTGAAGATTTATCAATGTTTTTTGAAGCCTGATAGAATTCTTAGTCTTATTGACTATCTTATAATATAGCATCTCTGTGTTGCTTCTATGAAATTATATTTGGTCCAATTCATGGACATCATCTGCATCAACCTCAAGATCTGTTTTTGAATAGTCTGCAATAGATTTAGGATCAACCACTGTAGGTTTGAGAAATGACATCATCAATTTATTAGAGGAATAGTCAAAAGTTGAAAGGAGCCTATCCTTATTCCCAGGCTTTTCTTTGAGGAACTTGGAATATGATTCATTTTTTATTTCTTCATTCTTTTCTTTAATTTGCCTGAACCTGATTTGAATGTCTGACTCTGTATTGTCAGGTTCTTTAGAAGAAGATGGCTTATCAACTTTAGATTGTGTATCCACCATAACTGTATCTTTCTGTTGGGCTCCAATTTGAACATTTTGAAGCTCTCCGAGAGTTTCAGTTACTATCCTTGTAGCTTCATCATCAGTCTCATGACCATTATTATCTTCAACATTGATGGCTTTGTTCCTTTCTTCAATGGTCAATTTTCTTTTCTTATTATAAGGAATTCTGAATCTTTTGTCTTGAAGAGTTTCAACAATGAAACAATCTTCCTTTCTGCTTCTCTTATGAAGAATGTCAGATTCTTTATTCACTGTTAATACCTATGTTTGATCATCTTGTTTATCTTTGCCACTGTTCTCCTACATTTCCTACGAATCATCATCAAATAGAGTGTTGGGCTCCCATTCAAGTTTGTTGGCATACTTTTCAATATGGGGCTTGGAATCATGCAAGAAGATGGGCAACTTTCATTTCACTCTCATTGTGCTTAAAATACCTTGTGGATCATAATTCCACATGAAAATATATGGGAATTTATACTCTTTCAACTTCACATTGATTTCATGGGCTGCTTCTTTGTTATTTACAATAAATGGCCCAATTTAATTTTTCAGCTTAAACTGAGTCTTTTTCCCGGAAGCTATGAAATTGATTTCATCTGCATTTAATAACTACCTCAAATACTCCAAGGCAAATATCCTTGTTGTAACATATCTTGGTAGTTTATATGGGTCTAGGAGTGCACCATATACTCTGATTTATGTGTAACTTTTGTATAAATACCAATCCCCTATTTTACAGCTCTCAGATAGCTGTAGAATTCTCTTTGTCTCTTCATTGATTCTATGGGTCTGCTCTTTGTTCAACAGATTCATAGTAGGCACTAAAAACAGGTTATTGAAATCTGCAAAGCTATATTCTCTGTTCCATTTTCTTAGAATTGATGACCAAAACACAACTGAAAGAACATTTCCTTCTAGATCCACCTTCTGAAATTCAATGGGAAGCTTGTCTGCTTGATAATACAAAAAGAGGTGAAGTAGATATGATGTATATCTGAAGACTCCTTCTTATAACAGTCTAGACAACTAATAATGCATGTTTTCTGCAATGAATTTAGCGAAATTTTACACTATGGAAGGGGACTGGCCAGGACTCAGAGTTGACAAAAAACCTAAGATAGCCACATCAGTGAATTCATCACTGGTGTATCCTAGTATGAATGATAGCATTGAGACAATCTATCTGGTTTCATCTGGGAAGTCAAAGGTATCAAATGGAGGATTAAGCTTGGGGATATGAACTTTCTTGGGACAAAAAGTCTGGAAGACTTTGAATTTAGAAGCAAATTCAAGCTCTAGGTAATTTTGAGTTAACTCCTCTATGGAAAATGAAGTAGCATTGGGATCAAGGTTCAGTTGTAGCATAGAGTTTATAGATTCTTCATTGATGTAAAACAAGACCTCTCTATCTTTATTCACAATGGATCTTTGTTCTGGAAGATAAAAGGATTGACACAATCTAACAAAATCAGGGGATGGTTGAGTTTCAGGAACAATGTATTTTGGAAAATTAGACTCCCAAAATGGTATATCTTTGTCATCCTTCTCTACTGATTTACCAAAACACTAGTTATATACATCAAGCAAATTGAACTCTAACGAAGGGTCCATTATTTTGTAGTCAAGGTCAACCAAAGAGCTATTTTCTTGTGAGATAACAGGAGGTTGAACAGGCCCAACAACTTCGGTTGAATCTGCAGTGATTACAGGGGTAGGTTTATCAATTTTGGAGGATTCAGGCTGATGAGTTTTAGCAGAGGGTTTCTTTTGAGGCCTTGGACCTCCTACTTTAGGGGTTACTTACTTCTTTGTCATTTTTAATTGAGCAGAGCAAGTTTAGACTATTTTTTGAGCTCTTTTGTTGGAAACAAGCGCTTCTTGGAGAATATCTCTGGTAAAATAGGGTTCCGAGAAGGGTTTTGGATTGAAAGAAGTTTTTAATGCTCAGGAAGTAGGTTACGATCAATTCCAGCAATGGAAATGACCAGAGTATGGATAAAAGTTGAAAAAAACGACAATTAGGGATTCTGGGGAAAATTTGATAGAGTTTCCCTTGTACTATGGATGTTTTTTCAATTTATATATGGGAAATTCAGGATATTTTTCAGAAAATAACAGATAATTTGGTGCTTTTCCTTTAGAAATTGAAGTTTAGTGGATAATTTTTGACGAAAAATACCTTGAAACAGGTATAATAGTGGTTGAAGACGTTTCACAGTCATGTTCAGTCTTCAATTCTGCAAAGTTGGTCTTTCAGAGGGTAATGTAGCACTTCTAGGTTGAATTGCAAGGTAATTTGGCTTGAAAATGGTGCTAGAAGGTTTAAAATTAGTGAAAATGGCTCTGCATAGGATTTCAAAGGTTAAATGGTGCAATTTCGAGGGAAAAAGGCTCTGCAAAGGATTCATAGTTTAAAACGTAAAAAGGTAAAAGATTCAATGAAAAATTATAATTTTACTGTATTAAACCATAGTGGAAACCACAATTAACTTACATTAAATCAAGTTTAAGCGGGAGTGGTTTTGGAATACCAGCGGTGGTATTCGCGTGGCTCAATGGTGGTAAGTGGTAATACGCTTTTCGAACACGATACAATAAGATTGTGACACATTGACGCGGGGTGGTTTGGAAAAACCACCCATTTCGCGTGAAACTTCTGAAACATTCATCGATTACTTTATGAGCACGAAAATGAATCAGGATCATCGGATTTGGCTTCGGAAAATGAACGGTTACGATTAAAATGGAAGATGCGGGGAATGATCGGTTATCGGGTTCAACTTGGGCTGTAGATCTTGGGAATAAAAAGGAGATCGGATGGTTGAACACTAGCACGATGGGGAAAGGGAAAAAATGCATTGAACTGGCGCGTTGATTTCCAAACGTTGGATCAAACAAGGTTTGGAGATCGGAGGGTCGAAAATTAATTCGATGGGAAAAGGCTTTGGTTAAGTCATATATACAAAAATGACCCTTTTTAATGAAAAAATTAGTAATCGGGAGGGTTTGTCAGGGCTTTTAACCAAGGTAAAGGATTATTGTAATGGAGCATATATTGTGGGGAAGGGGTTAGGTTATAGATTTAACCTCAGGTTATGGAGTCAGGGAAGGGAAATATACATGAAATGGGTTTATTTTTGTTTGAAGTTTGGTTTAAATGAAACTTCGGAGATTTTTTGCTTAAAACATATATAACATATGTTTAAAGGTTTTTCATATATTTTTATTTATATGGCTAATTAAATTAGGATGACTTAACTACCATATGGGGCGGAATATTTATATATATATAAACTTAGCCAAAGGGGTTATAAGGGGGTTTTTTTTATTTAAACATGTGGGGATAAATATCTTTGGCTTAAGTTAATATAAGTGGGTTTTTGGGTTTATTATATAAAAAATGATTTATATAATAGGAAAAGGTTTTTTATATATGGAGTTAATATATAAATTAGAGTTAATATGAAAATAGGAAATGGTATACTCAAAACACATAAACACAACAAGTAAACTGAAATACAAGGTAATTTGAAATTGATCTTATCACTTAACTTATAATATAATGTTATTTTGAGGGTTTATTGCTTTCAAATGATGTAGGAAGTTAATAAAATGGGAATTATAATGCCTTCAAGTAAAAATGGTGTTTTACTTAGGATTATTTAAAGGGATGAATGCATGAATGGTAATGTAGTGATTTTAGGGATTAATATAGACATTCACACTTTCAACTGATTAGTCATAGAGCCTTGGGTTCGGTCCCAACAAAAGTCAAGAAAATGCCTTGAGCCTTTTTGACTGATAGTTTAGAATGTTTCATGACTATGGGAAGGGGAAGTTAGTAACTTTGAAGCCCATGATGAATGATATTTACATTGGGATATTTTCACCTTCTTCTACCTACCCAGTTTACCATGCTAACATTTTTTCTTCCTTTGTAGTAATGTGCATTTAGGCTAGAAACCTTTACAACATTATTCTTTCTGAAATCAATTAAAACTATCTAATTCTACACTTATTTCATCCATGAATGCAGTTTAAACCATTGGATTCATTTATTTCTCTACCTAACTATTGAATTGTCATGATTAAGCAGTATGACAACTCATTATTCTCTATCTACAACAAGTGAAATTGAAACAATGACAAGTTAAGATTAAACTATTTAACTCATCGTGGACTATGGCATTTATTGACACTCTACCACAGTGAAAAAGTAAAAGGTAGTGGCATTTATGCTTGCTCACTTTCATGTTTTATTAATTTTTGTTTTGGGGTCTTTTATTTTTTCTAAGTCCTTTGATTATTCTTTTAGGACATTTTACCCTCTTTTTGATTTTTTTATTTTTTTACAAAATATGTGAAAACAACTTGCAGAGGGAAAAGTATGTACAAATTTACAAGATTATCAATATTCAAGTCAAAATTATGACCCCTATATCATAGGTTGCTAACACCTCCCTCTCTCTTCCCCAATCTCCCTCTCTCTCTCACTCACTCACTCTCTCTCTCTCTCTCTCTCTCTCTCTCTCTCTACCCTCCAATCATCTCACTATATCCCTCCCTCTATCCTTCTTTCTGCTCCCCTTCCATCTTTGTGTCACTATCTCCCTCTCTTACCCTTATCTACCTCTCTCACTCCTCTCCCTCTCTCTCTCTCTCCATTCCTTCTCTCCCCTCTCCTTCAGTTTATCTCCATCTCTCCCTTGTGACTCCCCTTGTCTCGCCACCTCTATCAATCTATGTCTTTATTATTCCTTCTCATATATATCTAGAGTTAATATATATCATGACATATTGGGACCTACGATTGGGTTAATTCTGCCTTGTTGGCAAGGTTAAAATGGTTAATCTTCGATAGAAAAAATGTAGATCAAATATTTCATCAAAAAGAGGGAACCATACCCTATATTCTTCCAGGCTATGCCTATCAGTCGCTTGGCCTCTTCTTGCTCTCACATGAATGTAGTCTTGCTTGACTGGTACAGAAGAAGGTTTTGCATTATCAACTATTTGTTTGGGACAACTTTTAGTTGTTTCAACACTGCTACATTCTAATTCAAGCTTATCCTTTAAACCATCTTAGTCTTTTTTACTCTCTTCAACTTTGTAGTGCTTTCCATTCCTCTCAGTCACATATGTTTCCTTGGTCTGTTAAGGGACAAGGTCGACAACATTAGGATTTTTTTGCAATAAACAAGGGTATTTCCAGGACACAGTCAGGTGGAGCAAGAGTATAAGAGCCAAATTTCTCATGAATGTGGGACACTCAAAATTAATATTTTCTGAAGTAGTCATGAGGTGCAGTCTGGTTATTAAGACTTCATTAGATGTCCATTCTTCGAACTTAAATTGTGTGACAACACTGTGGCTGAGTTTGAAACTAGAGATTGAACATACATTTGGTTTGATTGCAATAAAAATTTTCATCAATAAATGTAAATAAATGGCTAACAAATACTATAAATTAATAAATAAGGAAGACATGGCAACAATCAACAATACTTACAAAATTGTTACATTGAGATGCAAAGAATAAGAAACTATTGTGCACAAACAGAGACCAATGAAAATATCATCTTAACCCCTAACCCCTTAAACACTAATTCCCAACCCCTAACTCGTTTAACCCCCCTAAACCTCTAAACCCCTAACCCATTTAACCCCTAAACCATAAACCTCTAAACCCTTAACCCATAACCCCAAAACCCTTAACCCCTAACCCCAAAACCCTTAACCCCTAACTCATTTAACCCCTTAAACCCCTTAAACCCCTAACCCATTTATCCCCCTAAACTCTAAACTTATAAACCTTTAACCCCTAACCCCTTAAAACCTTAACCCTAACCCCTTAAACCCTAATTCCCAACCCCTAACCCATCTAACTCCATAAAACCTAACCCCATTATCCCCTAAAATCCTTAACTGCTAAATCCCCTAAACCCCTAACCCATTTAACCCCCTAAACCCTAAACCTATAACCCCTTAATCCCTAACCCATTAAACCCTAATTCCCAACCCTTAAACCATTTAACCCCTTAAACCTATAAATTCCTAACCCATTTAACTCCCTAAACCCTAAACCTCTAACCCTTAACCCCTAACCCCTGAAACAATAATTCCCAACCCCCAACCCATTTAACCCCCTAAACCGCTAAAACCATAACCCATTTAACCCCCTAAACCTCAACCCCATTAACCCATAATGACCCCTAACCCATAAAATCCTTAACTACTAAATCCACTAACTCCCTAAACCTCTAAAACCCTAACCCATTTAACCCCCATAACCCCAAACATCTAACCCCTAAACCCCTAATTCCCAACCCCTAACCCATTTAACCCCCTATACCCCTAAACCCCTAACACATTTAACCCCTTAAACCCCTAACACATTTGAGGTTGGCCATATCAAATTTGCTAAGTTGTGACCACACGAGTTCCTTGTGCATGTTCATGCGGCCCATTTTTTGTTTACTCCCTTGTGCCTTTGTTCAGTCGAGCGTGCCGTGTCATTTAGTTTGAGGGCGCTCGCCCAAACACGTTCGGGTCGGGTCATTTCGGTTGAGTGCGCCCACCCAAACGCATTCAGGTCGGACCACCTAAGCCCCCAATCCCTAATCCCTTAACTACTAACTCATTATTCGACCCCTAACCCCTAAATGCACCTAAATCCCCTAAGCCCTAACCCCCAATCCCCTAAGCCCTCCATATTCGAATTAGCTTTGAAGAAGTAATTGTTTTCTTACTTCTGTCTAATTCACTATATACTCAGATCATGAATGTGAGAAGGCTGTTTGTAGATTATATTATTATTGTATCAACAGTGTAATTATTTCTGTGTAGTTATATCTTTCTAGTCAAAAACCTCATCTTCAGAAATAATTTCTTTTCATTTTCAAAATTGACTGCTTCATTGAGCACAACATGTAACTTATCTAATACTTTATTGAAGCTAAGAGCTCCATCTTTGGGGCAAGCTACTTTTCGGGCGCTAACTCCACTATGTGTGGGGTTAATTAACCCTATGCCTACAATGTTTACTGTTTTTAGATCGGATTGTGTGGGGGTAGATAACTCGTAGCCATATCACATAGGCCCCATTCACTTACGAAGGTTCCCCAAACTCTACCCCCAATTTGGTTGATCTTGCTCAGCTTGAAAATTTTGAATTTTCATTGATGATTGATTTTCCTCTCACTCGAATGCAAAAGGAAGATGAATTTCATCTTTTTCCTCCATAATTTCCACATTCGACATCTATTGTAGCTATTCATCTATGCTCATCTGGAATCACCATAATTTGTACTTTTTTTTTAATGGATTCTTGACGTTGATCTCGACGAGTTTTCTCCTCCTCAAAAAACATATCCTGGTTGTAAGCATGGTTGTGGTATGTTGATGTTCAGATGAAAACTACAACTTGTAGCCCTTGATATGCTAGGGGCTGGTTACCTTGATATTAACGGTGGTGTATTCATACTCCTGAATAACCAATAAAGGGTCAAGGAAATTGACCAATATGTTGTCAAGTTTTATCTTATCCATATTTGGGGTAAGCTGCTTTTCGGCTAACTCCACTGCTTTTGATCTCAATTTTTCCAGTTTCTTCCTTCTCTCATATGATACATGAGCCTTTGCCTTTCTCTTCCCTTCCAATTTCGTAATAGTGTCATAGTGATGCCAGCCAACTTCTTTGGAAAGCCTTCCTAGTAGACAATACTTATGACCTGGCACCTAAATCCCCTAACCCATAACCCCCAATCCCTAAACCCTTAACCACTAAATCATTATGATCTCCCTAACCCCAATCCACAATCCCTTAACCACTACTAAATCATTACTCCCCTAACCCCTAAATGTACCTAGATCCCCTAACCCCTAAGCCCCTAATCCCTAACTCCTTAACCTGCACTAACTCATTATTCTAGTCCTAACCCCTAACCGCTAAACCCTAAATCTCTAACCCCTAATCTCATATTCATCGAACCCCTAAGCCCCTAAAAACTATGCCATGAAAACCCTCCAAAAATTTCTTAAATGATGGGAATTCCTATTCAATATGCGTGAATCTAGTCATGGAATGTGACAAGTCATCCAAGATACATCCAAATATTTGATTTTTGCCTTGGGGAATGTGAAATAACGGGTAAGATACAATCACTGGTGAGAAAATCATTGGTTTGAAACTATGTGAGAAAAATTCTAGTCAAGCTAAGGGATGGTGTGGCCTAGGTTGGATGAAATCCTTAGGTGATTTTTACGGCTTTAAAACCCTTGGTTCATGGCTATTCAAATCACATGTTAGGCATGCAACTCAACTCAAAACTCACATTACCTTACAAAATAAAAGTAATGGATTAATGCACAACTTATTTATTTCCTGGGCATTGTCTAGGTATGCTGACATAAATTATTTACTTATTCATTAGGAATAACATATAATGGTTCAATATATGGAACATTAGAATTTTAAATATGAATATTTGTATTTTAAAAAGTTTGAATAGGATTAGAATATGCACTAAAAAAATTGTGTGACATATCATTATGTATATTAGTATT
This sequence comes from Pinus albicaulis, assembly GCA_034641835.2. NCBI lineage: Eukaryota > Viridiplantae > Streptophyta > Pinopsida > Pinales > Pinaceae > Pinus > Pinus albicaulis. Next base: position 34,141,842 of record MU968411.1, on the reverse strand, counting down.
ATCATTCATACAATACAACCCTCCTAGAGCCAAAATCGTTGACATGGTTGAATGACCATAGGAAATGAGTGGATGTTCTCCCCAATGAAAGTTCCCATTTTATGTATGGAAACATAAAAATAACCTACATACTTTAGAAAATAAATTTCTACTTCCTTAAATTTTCATTTTTGTGTACAATTTAGAATTGATTAGATATAATCTTATAAATAAAATACAATGGAGAAATTTAAAACCCCTTAGCATTTTTCTTCACAAGGGTGTTTGATTTGAACATTGTTCCTAATCGAGAAATTAAGATATGATTTTTTTCTTAAAGGTCTAATTTAAAAACTAGATTGATTTTAGAATTAGGACTATGTGAAACCAAATTTTAGATTTTATACCTATTCAATTTTTTTTTCCCGCCCCGCTTGTTCCACCTATTCAGATTTTCCTAATCGACCTATTCAATTTTTTTCCCGCTCCGCTTGTTCGAAATTTATGCCTTATTTCCCATGATTCCATTCTTCCCTATGATGTTTTATTTTTTCCAGATTCTTATAGAAGCATGGACGCTCTAAAACCTAAAGCTGCCACAGTCCATCAATGACTCCAAAGCCATAGTAGCTGGTGGAGATATTTCGAGTTTTGCCGATGTTCAGAAATCTGTGGGAGATCTGAAGAGAAATCAATCATGGAAGAATGCTCTCTTCTTCTGGAAGAATGAGATTGGTATTTCCCTTGTTTTACCCCATTCAAATTCGCTATTTTTTCTTCTATGCTATCTTGGTTATGAGATATAGATGGTTGTAGGTCTGAAATTCTGCACTCTATCTTTTGTGGGTCTCTTCAAATTATAGGGATATGGATTCTTCTCCTTTGAACTAACCCAATAAACTCTGAGGCTATAGGCGAATTGAGGGATAATTGTAGAATATAACGAGGAACAAAACACAACAAAATGGTTTTAAATTATTGTGGCACTTCAATAGCCAGTGCAGTAACAAGACAATGTGGTTCAACCCTAATAAGCAGGAGAAGGGGATTGTTCTTGTCTTCTTCAAGCTCCACCTATATCAATAGAGGCATGAAACTTGAGTTGCGGGTCCCTCTACCAATGCAGGGTTCTGCTATGACTAGAGCGCCCCAGCTAATTCTAGCCATGGCACCCAAAAAGAAGGTACTCCTATTATCCTCCAAATTTGGCTTAGATTGGCTAAGATTTATATGTCTAGTGTCATTTTGTGCATTTGGTGTAACAGTGCACCCCCTCTCTCTCTTTTTTCTAATGGAAATCTCATGGAGAAACATCCAAGTTCTTCCCTACATTTCATAGATGGTACTCAGTGTAAATATGTTGTCATTGATTGTCGTGCCTATCCCTGTTAGGTCATCTATTTGGTCACTTACCAGATGCAGCAAGCTTAAGGAATTGACCCTGAGACCTCATACATAAAACTCAAATCACCACTCAAACTACTTGAGTTACCCAATTTAAACATTTCATCTGACCAATAAGAACTTAAGCAAGCTCGTTGAGTTTTTAAATGTTCGTAACTATCTCATCTGATCCTTAAGTACTTAAGCAAGAGTTAGATTGCTTATACCTTGCCAATCTTAACCGACCAATGAAGGGCAAGATTATCAAAAGCAGGATTGGAGGGGAAGGATAACAATTCTTCCTCTTAACCACCCAGGGTGGACCCAATTGACATCTTTATATAATGCAATGATAAAACCTTATGCTCAATGGGTGTTCACAGTTGAGGTGTGTGTTTATGTTGTTTGGTAGGTTATGTGTCTGTCTGTCTACACACAGTTAACTTATACAAATAATCCAAAAAGCTTGGTATAACTCTAGGGTCAATATAATCAAATTCCATTTGATTATATTTGTGGTTGTAAACTCCTAATGGCATGTATGTTTTGAAAACAAGCTCTACTGAATTTTCTTAAGAATCACATGTAGGCCCAAACTGCTATAAATCCAGATGCATTGTTTTTCAAATTTTCACTATACATTGCCAATAGAACCCAACATCAGGTTCTATTGGAATTTTCCTGATAAAGATGAGCACCTCTTTCATGTGCCTAGCTCGACCAAGAAGATCAACTGTGCAAGCACAATGTTCCAGGGTACTAACATCTGCAACATAACCATACTAATAAAACCTTGCCTCTGACCACAATTCTTTGACACAATAGACAAACTATACATATGTAGCATAACCATACTAATAAAACCCTTCCTCTGACCACAATTCTTTGACACAAATATTATACACCAACAACAATAATACTTCAGGTTATTAATAGCATCAAACCCTATGCAACAAACCCTTGACTCAATACATTTGTGATAATTTACACCAACAGTATACATAGATCAGCTTGACTTTTCATAACTGCTAGTTACATCATGCTTTCTCAGTCCTTTGTCATACAACTCATTCTTTGCTTCAAATGGCATATATTATGGTAGTGGGATTCTTATTGATAGTCTCTCTTAGCCATAATAGAAAAAACCTTGACCAAACTTTATACACGTCTTCAAAAACATGATAAAGAACTCATGATAATACATGGATATCCTCATACAATATCATGCCATGTGTTCTTTGCTTCAATCCATTGCGTTTATGCTAAAACACCTTAGTTAATGTACTAGTCATAAGTACAACTGGTTTTTCAAGGCTCAAGTTTACAATCCTCAGATTGCAACAATGTCAGCTCATTTTTTGTGTGGGTTTGGTGGATTGAGGATGGAAGTTAATTGGAAAGAATTCAATTTCACAAAAAACATCCAAACTCAACTAGCTTTACACAATTTTGGTGATAAACATTACTGTAGATCAATTGATACTGGTTACAATTGATATTGGTTTTTGTGTGGGTTTTGTAGATTGAGGATGAAAATTAATTTAAAAAAATTCAATTTCGCAAAAACATCCAAACTTAACTATCCTCACACAATCTTGGTGATAAACATCACTGTAGATCAACTGATATTGGTTTTTGTGTGAGTTTGGTAGATTGAAAATGGAAGTTAATTTGAAAGAATTCAATTTCAAAAAAACATCCAAACTGAACTAACCTCTCACACAATCCTAGTAATAAACATCACTGTAAATCAATTGATACTTATATACTTCAATTATTATTTTATATTATTCTTGATACTTATATACTTCAATTGGTACTTTATATTACTTCATCCATTCAATATATAATTTATATTACCTCATCCATTCAATATATACTTTATATTACTTCATCCATTCAATATAAGAAAAAAAAAAACTCTGTAATTCTATGGTTTCCATTATTGAGATTGCCTTCTGGTTTTTTTTAATGTGAATTAGGCCTCGGAAGTGACATTTGAACATGGAGAGTGTACCCTTCCAAGTAGACCTCCACTGTCCCTGGGGACTGTTGCAGCAATAGCGCTTCTGCTCGCACAATTGTCATCCAATGCGACGGGAGATTGCATATGCTATTGTACCAGAAATGTGAACAAAGTTCCCTCTCGGAACATATCCATAGCCACACTTAGTTTGTTCATGTCCTGGTAGGCATGTTGTCTTTATATTGTAAATATTTTTTCCATATGATTTTCAATTTTTTCTGTAATGATTAGGAAGTGTTCAGGTGAATTTGAATATGGGAATGGTAGATGGATTGGTTTTTATAATTTTTATTCGTATGTTTTGTTTTACATTTTATAGTCTATTTCTATTGTTATTATCAATGTTTTGTCTTGTATTTCACTCTGATTTTCCTGCTCTGACAGATTTTTGTTCAGCGTGTTGTGGAGGGAGTACTACGACTTAGAAAAGCTAGATTTTTGTTTAGCTTAATGCGGATGGAGTATTACGACTCAGAAAAGCTAGATTTTTGTTCAGCCTAATGCGGAGGGAGTACTCCGACTCTGGGTATATCATCATTTTAACATTGTGGAATATTGATTAAATGAAGTTTGAAGACTTTCAAAAATGAATAACCATCAAAATATCCCTTGTCCTCTGGAAATTGGATATGTTAGAACAGTTGAGTCAATTTAAATGGCCACTATGCATTTCTAAAAAATAAATATGACCAGACTCAGTCCATCAAGTTCTAGGTGGAAGGAAGAAAAATAAAAAAAAGGAGTTTCTATCACTATAAAATCCCCCCTCTTCTAGCTGTCATGAAACGATAAGTTTCGAGCTGGCAGATCCTCCATCTTGAGCTTCCACAACTCAAAAATCTGACCATTAAATTTCTCGATCTCTATCTTCCCGCCACTCGCCATCTTCTTTCACAGCAAGAATCGATCCTGCAGATCTCCCACTGAACAGGGTCTACCTCAGGCCCAAGCATAAAACCCTCAGCAGCAAAGGCGTCCCCTTGAAGTCGAAATAGCGCTGATACCAAATGTAGGTTTTAACCCTGAATAGAAATTATCTACACACAAATCTTATAACAGAAAATAAACAATAGCGAGAGAATAAAACATAAAACAGATAAACACAGAGATTTTCCCCTGGATCCCAAATCGGGACGACCAGCTTGATTTTTCATTATATTCCTTTTAGTGTTACAACACATATATATACATGCTGAATCATACATAAAACCCAATCCATAAACCCTGGATTAGAACATAACCGTAGTTCCTCGACTTATTCACAAGCACCAGTAAACAGCCAAAACCATCGTACCCAAAACCAAGGGGCAAAACCAAGAGGAAACCAAAGTGACGCGGGATCACTCACTGGAAATTAAGGTTCGTACCTTTATCAGACGCCGCCGGACTCTTAGGTAGGTCCCGCATCGCCTCTTGTGACACCCCCGTTGCGCCCAACACAAAGGGGGGGCTATCGCCCCCCCTCTTACCCCCTCGCGCGTGCTTAGTCGTGGAAAGAATATAACACATACCCAACAGGTTTGAGCTTTGAACTTTCGCAATCGGTGGTAATGGCTAAAGCATACTTATGGTATTCTTGGTTGCAGAAAATGTTTGTGATTTTTAAATTCTCTATGCGTGAAAAAATTACAAGCTATTTCTAACAGAGAAATTATCTGCAGACTACATTCAATTCAGTTGTTGCTATTATGCTACTGTTAATGTTGGACTCATGTTGGGCTACTCAAAGAAAGGTTTCGGGAAAAACTTATTCAAGCGCTTCTCAAATCTTCAATGTCATGATAATTCGAGACAATATATTCTACTTAACCCAAGTGTTATATTCGAGATAAATGTAGTGCACCTAAAAGGGAATCTGTTCTTTGATATATGTTTCCATAAAATTGCAAGGCCGCATCATGCTAGTAAAATTTGGGATTGCACATTTGGGATTCAAATTTGGGATTGCACATTTTGGAATTTGCAATCAGCATAAGTTCAACCAGATTTTCTGGGAAACGTCTATGGAAGATTCTCTGAGAATCTGACTTTGAGGAGAGGGTATAATTCTGAACGTTAAATGTTGAATCTGTAATAAAAATGAAAATATGGCCCTCAAATATGCGAATATGCAATCTACATCAATTTAAGTCAATCGCAAAATCGATGGAAATATGACGTTGGGGAGAGAGGTCAATTCTCAACGTTAAATTTTTAATCTATAATATAAACATGAAGATTATGAGAATCTGCAATACAAAAGAATCCTCTTCTAATATTGGACTCCATTATTCTGAAAATATAAGTAAATACACGATGCGCCCATGCTGTGCACGATACATTATTCGAGATAAATGCTGGGCACAAAAAAGAGAATATGTTCTATGGAATCTGAACTACATAAAAAGAATCAACATCCAAAAATAGGAGGTCGAGGGTATATTTATTTATTTTTAAAATATTTTTATCAAAGTTTCATAAGACCAATGATTTAGACGTCGGAAGAGAGACATTTCATAAGCGTTGGAAGAAATTTGCGTCGGAAAGAGCGATGTTTATTTTTTTTTAACTATTTTTTTTTACGTCGGAAAAACAACGTTTCATAAGCGTCGGAAGATTGAAACTTTAAACGTCAGAAGACATATCATCGGAATTGTGACAGTCGTGTGAAAAATTGATAAACGTTGGAAGACCGATGCTTCAAACGTCAAAAGACATATCGTCGGAATTGCAACAGTAGTGTGAAAAATTGATAAACTTCGAAAGACAGACTCTTTGAAAAACCTGATAAGCGTTGGAAGACCGAAAGTTTGGAAAAAATTTAGAAGAGCGATGGTTTGGAAAACATCGAAAGAGCGACGGTTTGGACAACATCGGAAGAGCAACGGTTTGGAGAACGTCGGAAGAGTGATGGTTTAAAAAATGTCGGAAGAGTGATGGTTTGGAAAACTTCAGAAATAGTGTCGCTATTCTGACACTTTATTGAAGTGTCGGAATTGCGACTCTAAGGCTAACCGCATTTTTTCCGGCCTCAAACTATCGCTCTTGCGATGAGTTTGTGTCAAAATAGCGACGAAGTGGTCGTCGGAAATTGGGCCAAATGTCCTAGTGCACCCATCCAGAAAAACTAATTCAAACAAACAAAACCTTGTACTCATAACTAGCCTAATACCATAATTCATCCAGCCCTCTTGGTTGTGACTTTGTGGAGAGAGTCCTCTTCCCAATCGAAGATCCAGAGAAGCTTGTTTAGAAGCATAGATATCAAGCTACAGAGATTCAGTTAGGTCTAATCCCATTGGTAAGATCTTCTTCACTTCCTACTAAAATACTATCTCTCGAAGATATACCATATGATCTAAAATTTGAATTGTCATTGCTTAGATCTAAGTCTGAAACCTCTTTAGCCGACATAGTCTTTGATCATTTAAGACTCTCTGAGGTCAAGTCATTATCTGAGTTAGATATTAATTCTCTAAAACTTAAAGATTTTTTTTTTTTTGAAGAGAGTAAACCTGAATCAGACCTTGACATCAAAGTTTGGATGCAATTCTACCAGCAAAAGTCAATACTTGTCTCAACTCAACCTCAATTAATTGTTGCTTTTTCATATGCACCCTCAACCTCATCATTTATACCTACTACTCTACTACCTAAAACTGTTGTCCCACTACCTATTCAGCCAACTCATCTCTTTTTCAATCCATCACTTCACTCAGCAGTAACTATGGCTAGATTTTTACCCCTCATTTTACCATGTCAACTCCATGACTTACTGCAAGGGTATGGTAAAAGGCTTCCACTTTTTGATGAAAGCTCTCCAATCACTGCAAAACAACATGTAGTTAAAATCACTGGCTTTATTGATATGGAAGAAGTAGATGCAGATGATGCTAAAATGAGAATCGCAACTCAGATCTTTTCAGGAGAATTTAAATTATGGTTTAGATCATTATACAAAAATTCCATAGCCAATCCAAATCAGTTGATAGATGCTTTCATAGCTAGATGGGAAGTTAATAAGAATCCATTACAAATCCTTTCTGAATACAACAACCTGAAAATAGAACCAAATGAATCAGTGCAAGACTTCACTACCCGATTCAAAAGAGTATACCATTCCATTCCTAATGAGATTAATCCCCCTCCAGGGTTGGCCCTCTTGCATTACTCGAATGGTTTTGACCTAGAAATGGCCTATCAGTTGCGAGAAAGGAATCCTACTACATTAGAAGATATGCAGAAAAATGAAATTAGTGTAGAGGCTAATTTGTCCATAAAAAAGTCAAAAATTAAGGGTGAAAGGAGAATAACTATCAAAGAGGATACATCATCATCTTCTGATGCAAAACTAGACACTTTAATAAGAACAGTTGAGAGGATGGTCAATAGGATTTCTATCACCGAAAGACAGCCGGAACCACAAGTTAGAAATCCTAATATCTGGGGCCAGCAACAACCTCAATTCCGAATCAAGCAGAGAGAATAGTGTGAACCTGAGAAACCAACACAACAACAACAAATTTGAACACCCTTGCAGCAAAATTATGCTTAAGGAAGTGAAGAAGAAGAAGATCGTCTTGTCGAAGAAAACCAATTTTTTACAGTTGATGGCCAACCCATATTTTTGACTGAAAATGAAGAGTATGTCGAGATGATGGATGTACCCAAAGGTAAAGACTACATTTTAGCCAAATATCATAAGTTGGAGGTTGAATCTAATGATTATCAGCAAGGATACTTAAATTCCCTCAGCTAACAGTAGAGGCAGTATACATTGAGAGGTAGAGATGTCCCAATAACTTCTATTTAGAAGCAGGCATCCCAACAAAAATATACTCCACCAAAATAGAATCCTCAAGTTAATCAAAGTAAAGGGAAAGAGCATGCAGCCACGAATCAGACCAACATAAATCAACCATCCACAAGTTTACCAAGTAAGGAAAAAGGACAGTGATAATAAAGAAGCTCCATCAAAGGACCATGCTGACAAATGAGACATCGTCATTAAAGAGGTAAAAAAATCCACTCCTTTAAGCCTAGAAACTGAAATTTCAAAATTGAAAGTGTCTATACCTTTGACTGAGCTTGTTAAGAATAACCAGTATAAATCCCATGTAGCCAAAATGCTTAAAGTAGATCCTTTGTCCGACATGGTAAATGTCGAAGATGATGAACCCAAACATATTTTTAGTTCTGATATTGATGGTCAATTAGAACATAGCGAGGTTCCCCCATTCTATTTGAGTCTAAGAATCCACCAATGAAATTTACACAATTCCATGTTAGACTCCGGAGCCTCCCATAATCTAATTCCAAAAGCCATTATGGAAAATTTGGGTCTAGATAACACTCATCCTTACCATGAATTATACTCCTTTGATTTAGGTAGAGTCCATTGTATTGGCCTCATTAAGGATTTGGTAGTCTCCCTAGAGCAGATTCTAGCAAAGAATGTTTTAATTGACGTGTTGGTAGTCGACATACCACCACGGTTCGGTATGTTGATGTCAAGATCTTGGGGAGAAAATTTGAGAGGAACTTTGCAATTAGACTTTTCTTATGCAACCATCCCAGTTTTCGGGAAATTGAGAAAATTGTATCATGAAACAAAGATGAAATATATGATCATAAGCAAAGAAAATCCTAACAATCATCCGATAAATGTTGTGCATACAGATTTAGAGTCATTTATTTTGTTTAATGATAGTGGATTAAATAATGTAGATAGCCAGCTTGTAGAAGTAGAATATGTTCTAGAGATTCATAATTGCATCATAACAGTTATAGAAAAGGAAAAAAGAGAATATTCCATGTTCATCAGAACAACCATCAGATGAGGCAATGAAAAAATCAGAGCAACCATCAGATGAGGCAGTGAAAAAATCAGAACAACCATCAGATGAGGTAGAGAAAAACTCAGAACAACTATTAGTTAAAGCAGAAGAAAGTATGGAAAAGCATTAAGAAATAGTTTAGAAAGTTGAGCCAGAATTGAAATTAGAGTTTCAGCACTTGGAGGATGAAAATTATTTGTGGTCCATGGACTTTGATGGTGCCTTGGGGAAAGACAGGGCAGACACTAGAATTTGGGTCCGTAACCCTCTTCATCAGCCTGCTAACGTTCCTACAAATGTTAGATTATGCTCATACAAGTTAGCTTTTGATTTCACTAATAATGAGCCAGAGTACAAAGCATTGATTACTGGCCTAAAGATCTTGAAGAAACTACGCGTGAGAAGGATTTCAGTATGTGGTTATTCAGAACTTGTGATCAAGAAAGTTAAATGTGAATATCAAGCTAACCATCCATGAATGAGACAATATAGGAATTTTTATAGGTCAATTTGGGCACCATTCCTAATGACCTGGTTAACTGGACATCATCTCCAGGACCAATGATCAAGGGTCTATCATTCCCTATCATTTCAGTTGCTATATGCCCTAAGACAAGAAACAAGACAAATCAAGCAAGACTTTCATCAAGCAAAGGTTTCCAAGGTTTGTAGATTATTATATAGCATATGAGAGCTCACCAATGTAGGCTCTAAGGGGCATAAGTGCATTTCATATGCAGGTAGCCCCATGCAAGGCTGCTCTGCAAAGCACTTCCTTACATTCACAGGTGTGTTGGTCACATTGGGAGCGAAATTCTCATTGTTCCAGAATCTCCACTTGGCCAGTGCCTTATAGAAGAGTTCACATGTGTCAAGCTTCAGATCCAAGTGTCCATTTGACATCTAAATGACTGGAAACATGTCTTACCTATTATTAGAAAGTCATTGAGTGCAAAACAACCTACATTTCATCAATAAATTGAGCACAGATATAAGTGCTTGAGAAGGAAGAATTTGAGTAGAGAAATGCTGGAGAAATTTCAATTGAGAGATATATTTGTGTAGCTGTTGCTGGAGAGATTTATACTGTGATGAGGCTTGGGAACGTTGCTGGAAGGTCACTTCAAATTAGTCACTAGGTTGTAACCTCTCCTTCTATCATCAATAAAGAGTACTGCTTATTTTTCCCTATATGCATTTGTATTGACTTTGATTTTCCATATTTCAAGATCTTGGTTGATGTATATGGTTTATGATTTACTGATTTAGCTAAATAGCTTGAATAGATATCTATATTATTGCATATTCTGAAGTTTAAGTGTTCTTTCTTGTAGGAAACATTCAACACAAAACCGCTTGAATTTGAAGTTGCAACAGAAGCGACAGAAGGAGCCATTTTGAAGCAACTGATCAAGTAAGCCTCCAATCATCTCTATGTATCTATTCTGAGTTAGGAAAAATAATCATATAGTCTTTCACCTGTTGTTCTAGACTAGCACCTGTCTAGGGAAGCATGATTTATCCGTAATTTACAATTCTGGTCCAACAAATTGGCGACTCCACTTGGGATGATTTCTCTTATTTCTAGGTGTTTAAGCCTCTGATTTGATTTGTTTATCCACCCAGTAGTTGTTACTCATAAATATTTAACTCTTTCAAAGCAAAATTAGCAAAGGCAGTGAGTTAAACAGTAGTATTTTTCTTTGTATATTGTGCCCAATGCACCCTTAGACTGGACACAATGATTGCAAAGCATTGTCTCCCTTCCTAGCCTGCGTTGCAGAGCACTGTCTCCCCTTAGAGACTGCGTTGACTCCTGAAAACACCCAAATTCCCTTGAACTTGCCTTTGAAATTTTATTTAGTTTCTTTGCTACTATGTTTTGAAAAGTTTGATCCTCAATTGACCAGTGACTCTATATACTTCTTCCTCCTTTGACTGAAAATTTGTTTAATGTTTGTTTTAAAAAAAAGTTTTTCTTTATCATTGACAAGTTGATTTCAAAGTAATTTTTATGGTCACATTAAGAATCATTTGCTTTCGAAATAGGAAATTGTTGTAAAATGTTCATTTCCTTGATAGGAGAAATTGTTGTTGAAATCCTCATTTTTCCTTCAAAAGAGAAATTTTTGTTTGTATTCTTCGTTTCTCGAAAGTAAAAAGAATTTGAATTGTTGATTTAGTGCACTTAGTTTCTTTTCTGCATTTATAACATTAAGGAGACTAAAAATAAAAACTTGCATTTGCATGTAGAATAATGTGTGTTTTGCAAAAGGAACATTAGGAAATCTACATTTAGTTTGTGCTCATTGATTTGTTTGCTCACAAATTATTTTCTCTCTTTCCCTTAATAGCTAGGTTTTTCATTGAAAAATCTAAAAGTGAAAGATTGTTTATCATTCTTAGCTTCCATTTTATGAATTTCATACACATCATCGTGGTGAACCTTTGAAAGGAAAATTGCTAAGTAAGATCAACATAAAATTAATCTCAATTTACTGAACAATGCATTGGAACCATAACGAAAAAATTTAGAAGGTCTAGGCTAGAGACGTGTTCCAGTATCGTAAAACATAGAAGTTGTCATTAAATTTTCTGCAATACATTCCAAGTGTGATACCTAACTCCACGTATGTAAGTATATCATAGCTCATCCACGACGTACTTTCAGGTATATCGGGCAATGTTACAGTACGATAAGTATAAGGGGCTACTCTCACTAGACTTGGGCCTCCACGTACCTTAGGGTATATTTGGGAGGACAAATTTTAGGTGCTATCCATCCATAGTGAATTGAGTCGACCACCTTGAAATTGTGACACACCGAACAGAGCATTCGGGGAGATTACCTACTCATACTTCTTGGTTCACCAAGAGGTATTCTACAGTTCACAGTATTCTTGGTAAACACTTTTTCCTAGTACTACCCTCTTTTTGTTTTTTTTTTTTGGTTAAAATAAACCAGTAATCGTGGAAGAACAAAATCCTATCCCTCATCGTTCGCGTAGATTAGCTTTAAAACCACCTTTACTGCCAGAAGTTACTTCTGGTAGGCGAAGGTCATCACGATCTGCTGAATCAAGTATAATCTGTACCTCTGGTGAAACATCATCTTTTAAACCAGAGTTAGCTCAAATTGTTTCCACACATCCCGGTTCATCTACTGTTGTCCAAATGGAGTCTTCACAGCTACCCATGGTCACGATCCATTCAATCAGTGAGACCATACCTCTTGGACCTGACATTGGTTAATCACAAATTGATACAGATCCTATCTCTTCTTTGCCAGAACATTTGAATCCTGAAGTCGAACAACCAAAAGTTGTTCCTACCTTGGTCATCCCACAAAGTTTTGTAGCTATTGAATCTCCCATATCACACAGTCAACCATTTGAAATATATTTTTGGCCTGACGATGAATTTCTTCCTCCTGGTTTAATTGCGATTGAAGAAATCCCACAAGACGATACACCTTTAACTCCAACCCATTTTGGGGGGGACCTTTACCTGTACAAGTATTTTCCTCAATCGTTTCCATCTTCTTTTGTTGATCCTATTCCCATTCAATCTCCCGTCGATTTTCAAGGGTATACATTTGGTCAAACAACCATGTCTGAACCAACATCTTCGGTTGGGTCTGATGTTCCAATTACATCAGCTCCTACCCTCGCTACTCTGTCGATGTTCACAACCTCACCAGAGTCATATTTTCACAGTGGCCCTTCGGTCCCAACAGGTTACAAATCATTATCTGGCACTTTCTCTGGTGCATCTTCACAATCATGGTCTTTGCCAATTTCATCATCCGGTGTTTTAACTAGTAATCCTATCGTTAGTACTGAAGGAATTGATTCATTACATACATCATCAGGGAAATATCAAGTCGGTCCTTTTGGGTCAATTCCTTTAAGTACCATATCAACTGGACTCCCAGCATTTGGAGAAAATTATTTTCCGTCTTATTATTCTCCTCATGCCGGGGGGCAACATTTGGTCACCCAATATGATAGTACTCTGTCACTTTTTGGTCAAACTAATGTTGACATGAATGTTTTTCAATGGCATCCCACTTTGCTTATCCAACCCCAAACGGTTGTACACTCGTATCAACCGCTTCATCTTGTTACACCCACTTCATTACCACCTGTTAATACATCTATACCCCTGTTAAAGAATCAACATATTGTACATCAACCTTATCAGGCGGGTCCTTCAACTCAATATCATCAACTTTTGGGTCCACAGAATCAAAATCCTTTGGTTAATTTACAACAACCTGTATCAGGAATCATTTATTCACAAGCTGGTGTACCATTTTATGAGATGTCACAAATGCAACCTAGTTATACATATCAACTGAATCCAAGTTATACTAATTTGGGTTATAACATTGGTGGACAAACCCCTTGGGAGCCACAGGAGCAAATGCCTCAAACTTCATTTCAACAAGTAACATATACAGGTTTTGTTCAACAGAATCCTCAAGCATTTGCTATGCAAAAAAACCCCTATCTGGGTTACCAACAGCAGATTCCGTATGCTGGTGCTCAAAGGCCTATTGCTCAAGAAATTCCATCTTACCCTGGCTATGCTCAACCTGACCTTAATCGACAGTTGCCTTTTGTTGCAACCTTGGAATTACCAGATTTAAACCGGTTAACCAATGATCCTATAAATTATGCTCCTTGGTGGCCAGTGATACCTCATAAATTACCCTATGATATTCCTAAATTCAATTGGAACCCTGGAGAAGATCCCTCAACTCATGTCATGACTTATCATTTATGTTTTCATCAAATTCCCTGAATGATGATTCTTTTCGTCTACGTATTTTCCAGCGTACACTTACAGGTCCGGCTGCTAAATGGTACATTGAGTTACCTAGAGCTTCTTTTGACAATTTCACTACCCTAGCTACTATATTTTTGACCCATTTCTAGTTACCGTTCAGATACAAAACTGGAACAGAAATATTGACCAACTTCAAATAGACTAATGCTACTCACATTTCTGATCATATTCATGAGTGGCATCGCCGTCGATGAATGGTTAAGACATTTTTTCCAGATCAGCTCCTTGCTGAATGGTTCATTAAGTCCCTGTTACCATCTATAACTGGGGATGTGGCTAAGGGTGGCGTTGTCAGATAAAAGCAAGTTATCGTTCATGCCCAATATTTAGACTTGATTTACACTCAGTCCGGCATGCTCGATGAAAACATTCCTAATGCGCCGCGATCTAATTTAAATGTTCCTCCTCAAATAAAGGACTCTCATGTCAAAGATGGCTTGATAGGCTCTGCAAACACACACCACGCTACTGAATCTGATCCTTCTCCTACCTTCGAAATTAACGCAGTGTCATTTGACAAAGGAAAAAGTGACAAGCAACCAGGAAGTAATAAAAATGGGAAATCAAAGAAAAATAAAACTTCTAACCCGTAGGAAAGATCATCTGATCAACCTTCTGGACCAAAAAACCTCGTTATTCATGCATAATCTATAACGAGGAAAATTTTGTTAGGGATTTTCCTCATCGTGCTGAAGTCTCAAAAATCATCAAGACTTCCCATGCATCATCTGTGTTGATAGCCCCATTTCCAAATCTAGACACTAATTTGGTTGCTACGGATATAGCTCCTAGTTCCCAAGTGTTAATGTTATCCAACACAAAACCTTCACAAGATATTTTGGTGTCAACGTGTAATAAAGACTATGGTAGTCCGGCCACTGATCAACTTACTACCTCGACAATGAATTGATCTAATGAATTAGTACCACCTACTTTTATACCTAAATTGAAAATTAAGCCACCAAAAGGAGTAATTCATAAATTGACATATAATCCTCAAGCAAGAGCTACACAAAATTATAATATAGTTGAAGATTTGGCTCAATCCCCTTCAGCTATGTCTGCTCTTGAGGTATTACAAAATTTTCCCTCCCAGAAGCAAGATCTATTGTCGGCCATTGGTGGAATTGATCCAACTGATTCTAATCATGTCGTCTTTAATCATATGGGCTATGTACCACAACTACTAGAAGAATTGGCATTCTCCATACAAGTAAATGTTCTCAATCACCTTGTTCATCGCACTATTTTTGATGAGGGAGAATCTAGGTGCATTATGTCTCTAAATTGTTGGAAGTCACTTGGCTCACCGCGATTATCACAATCATCAATGACGTTGAAGGATTTTGATAGCAGAACATACAAACCTTGTGGTATTATCAATAACCTGCATGTTAAACTAGGGGGAAAAATAGTGAATATTGATGTCGAGGTTGTTGATGGACCCCTTGACTATACTATTTTACTTGGAATCCCATGGGTATATGCAATGATTGCCATTGTTTCTACATAATTTAGAATGATTTCCTTTCCACATAAAGGTACAATCATAGTCATTAATCAATTATCCTTTTTTTCCTCCGCTTTGCAGGTAACTGGAAGCGTTCCGTTTGTTCACGTACCCCAACTAGAAATTCAGAACATTGGTGTATGACTCTTAAAAGATTCCACTCTTATGGGAACCTTTGCATTACCGCCACCCACGATGTCGACAGAAATTGCAAGTATAGAGACTTGATACATGATCTCTTCCACTCTATCTGGCTTAAGGGAGAGTACGGGTGATTATGATATTTCTACATTGGATGAATTTCTACCTCCCAGCCCTATTGAGCTGGCATAGCAATCAGTTTATTTGGCTTGGGTGGAAAATCCGAAATCAGCGTCGCCGAGTGTTTGGGTTGATCGTTCCTTAGATTTTGGTACTCCATTTGATCCATTTTCCTCAAATTTTTTGACAGATGAAAATATTTTGGATGATGTCAGAAGGAGAACCATGGGAAGATTATCATCATCGTTCCCATCTTCCCGATTATGAAGAAAATAATCTCAATGAACTATATCACCCATCCATAAAAAATTTCTTTTCAAATTCTTTACCGATTAATGCAATCTATTTCGAGAGAAATCTTTCAAATATTTAAGAAACCATTTCTATCGATATTTCGACCAAACCTGGAATTGTAGAAAATATTCATGTCAGTGTATCTTGTTCTCCATCAGAACTTGAATCATATTGCTCTCTATTTCGTAAATTTCATGACGTATTCTCTTGGTCTTACAAGGAAATACTAGGCATAGATACTAGCATAGTTGAACACACTATTAATATGTATCCTCATGGAAAACCGATACACCACCAACTTCATCCTGTTCATCTGAAGAAAGCCACTGCCATCAAAGAAAAAGTTGAAAAACTTTTGCGTGTTGGTTTCATTTAACCTATTCCACTAACTGAGTGGGTTTCCAATATTATTCTTGTTATGAAAAACAAGGAACCATTAGAGTGTGCCTCAATTATCGGGATTTCAATATGGCTTGTCCAAAAGACAACTATCCTACTCCCTTTATCAAACAGATTATTGACGATTGTGCTAGATGCGAAATATTTTCGTTCATGGATGGATTTTACGGCTATAATCAAATCAATATCCACCCAGATGACCAACATAAGACAACATTCATCTATCCCTAGGGCACATTCACATATAGGAAACTTTTGTTTGGTTTAAAGAATGTTGGGGCAACTTTTCAGAGAGCAATGGATTATGATTTCAATGACATCAAGCACATTGTTCAACCATATCTAGATGATTACTAGCGCATTCACGAAATCGGACTGATCACCCGATGCATTTGAGAGCCATTTTCTTACATTGCCAACACTACAAAATATGCCTCAATCCACATAAATGTGTGTTTTGTGTTGGTTCTGGTTGATTTCTCGGATTCGTAGTCCCAAAGAAGGAATTCGAATAGATCCACTGAAGGTATAGGCCATTCTTGATTTTACTGCACCATCAACTTTACTTCAGATACAAAAACTTCAAGGAAAGGCTAACTTCCTGAGAAGGTTCATTCCAAACTACATAGAAATGGCTAAAGGATTTACTCGATTATTGAAAAATGGGGTTCCCTTCCATTGGGACCAAGTTGCACAAGCTTCTTTTGATATTGTCAAGGACACCCTTGTCTGAGCATCATTAATGCATCCTCCTAATTATCAAAATGATTATTTCCTATATATCGTGGTGGCTGAAACGACCATCGCTATGGTTTTGGTCCAAGTAGAAGATGGAATTGAACATCCAATCTATTATTTGAGTCGTAATATCAATGATACGAAAGTTAAGTACTCGTACGTGGAAAATCTTGCCTTGGCAACTGTACTTGAAGCTGTCCAAAGATTTCGCCACTATATCCTGCTCTGGAAAACAATAATATTTTTGGATTGCAACCCCATGACTTATATCTTATCACGTCAATTACTGGGGGGGGGAATATTCAAAATGGATTTTCATTTTGCGGGAATTTTATTTGGAATTCATAAAAACCAAGTCAAAGAAGTCTTTAGTTTTGGCTAAGCTTCTCTGTGACCTTCCCTTTGATAGTACTACTACTACGTTGGAACCATCTATTCCAGATGAGTCTCTGTTTCTGATTGGATCATTTGATCCTTGGTATGGATATTTCATCAGTTATCTCCAAACTCAAACTTTTCAACCTAATACCTCTCGCTCTAAACATTAACGTATTCGATACCAATACAAAGATTATCTGATCATCGGCGATACACTTTATCGTCGTGGTGTCGATACCATTTTAAGGAGGTGCCTCACGCATGAGGAGGCCGAAAAAATATTAAATGATTTTCATGCTGGGGCTTGTGGTGGACACTTATCTAGATATGCTACCACACAGAAGATACTCCGCGCTGGTTACTTTTGGCCTACTATTTTTCAAGACTGCATCTTCGCAGTTAGAAGTTGTCATGCATGCCAGATTTTTTATCGTATAATCTGCAAACTGCCAACGCCAATGAATCTTGTTGTCTCTACCAGACCATTTACGAAATGGGGTATTGACTTCATGACCTGTAACCCTCCTTCGTCTGGGGGGCATGGTTATATTATTGTCACATTCGACTATTTTACCAAATGGGCTGAAGTGATGCCTACATTCAATAACACAGGACAAAAAATTGCATTTTTTTTCTTCAAACACGTTATTGCATGGTTTGGGGTCCCACAGGCTATAGTTAAGGATCATGGGAAGCATTTTCGAAACCATATGATGTTTGAATTGACTACCAAGTTAGGATTGTCGCATGATAATTCTACTAATTATCCACAATCAAATGGACAAGCTGAGGCTATTAACAAAATTCTTAAATGAATGCTTCAACGAATGATAGGAGTCCATAAAAGGAATTGGCATTTGATCCTGTACTCTGCTTTGTGGGCGTATTGAACCTCGATGAGAAACTCAACTGGATTTACTCCTTTTCAATTGGTGTATGGTCTGGAAGCTATCTTACCACTCCAATGTGAAATATCATCGTTAAAACTCCCGATAGAATTGTTACCTGACACCTCAAAAGAAGAAGCGTGTCTCTTTAACCTCATCCATCTTGATGAAATTCGTCGTGAAGCCCAATTGGCCAACGAAGCACATAAGAGACATATAAAGGCGTAATACGATAAAAATGTCCAGCCTCCCGTCTATTCAGAGGGTGACTTGGTCCTCCTTTATGATCAAGAAGCTGATGTAATAGGTACAGGGAAATTCAAGCCATTGTGGCATGGCCCCTATATTTTCAAAAGAGTTCTTGCTAAGGATGCCTATGATTTAGTTGATTACGATGGGATTCCATTGGCACAACCTAGAAATGGGTTGTATCTTAAATGTTACTATGCTTAATCATGAGCATAGTAATTTTTTGTATTATATTGTATATATGCTGTTGATTTGCATTCACTATCTTAATTTGTTTTTAGAGTTTTTTTGATGTTAGTAATCTTCTTTACATTTTATCGCAGATGTCTAAATATTTGGAACCATTTTTTGGATATGCTGATGGTGCTAGTCGTAGTACGAAAAATCTATCCTCTACATCGTGGGCCATTTTCGCTCCGAACGACGAGTTAGTGAGTTTTCAAGGGATTTGTATTGGTAGATCGACGAACAATATTGCTGAGTATAGTGCGTTGAATGAACTCTCTGATGCCATTTCATTTGGTATTAACCACATAACCGTAAGGTTAGAATCAAAACTTGTGGTATTACAAATTACTAGTGTTTATACTGTTAGAAATCAACACTTCGTATATTGTGCCTAAGAGTTCAACTTTTGGAAAGACATTTTGATTTTGTTCAATATCAACACATTTCTAGAAATTTGAACACATTGAATGATTCATTATCTAATCAAGTTTTAGACAGAAATTTGCAACATAGGTAAAGAAAACATTCACATCATTGAATAGGATTTCACAATAAACATAGGAAACACTCTTAAGTCATATAGATAGATAGTTATAGGTTTTTAAAAAAATTGTGCCCAAGACACATTGGTCATTTTACCTCAAAATGTATGCAAAATGTCACAAGTAAACTAGTGGTGCTCATGGTAACAGGCTATGGATCTAGCAATCCTATGGAACAACCGCATCCAACGGTTAGTAACCCCAATAGTGTGTCATTGCAGTCGCATGGGTAGCTATTCGACTCGGCAATATGAAATTCCGAAGGTCAAACCCTTTATGTGCTGCTAAAGCTCAACCAGAGTCTCAGCCATATCAAGGTCCTGAAGGACTGCTCTCCCGACAACCCTCTCTGCTAGCGCATCTACTTCGCGCTCTGTTTCCTCTACTAGTTGAACACAACTGATATCTAGATTACATCAAACATTTAGTTTGGTCTTGGAAAGAAATCAAAACACAAAAACATTGTATAAACCTTAGAAAAATAAAAAAAACATGGTCAAATCAGTCTTACCTATTTCACCCCACTGAGCGCCTTCTGGTAATACTAAATCTGGATCTCCTCGGAAATCGATGCTTGCATATGCATACTCATTGATGGCAAAATTTGTCACTGGAACCAGGAAAAGAATGCAGTAGAGAACACAATGGTCGATTTTTTTGTATGCTAACCCATGATTTATACGCATCTCTGCATTCGAGGATCTCTAGGACTAGTTATATCGAGTGTTACATGTTGTGGCTGCATCAGTGGAATCCGTTCCAAAGTGAAGGAAATAAGGATTGAACCATAACTGAAATTTTTCTTCCTTCCTCCTTTTGCTTTGTTCAACTATTCCTTTATATGAGATAGAATAGCTGCAGACTAGTTGAAGATTGTTGGCTCTAAGCACTCTAGTGCATACTACATATACGATCTGTTCGCTACATGTAGTGTAACGGTGCCAGCAAGTTTAGCAATCATGAAAAGGATGGTTCTCAAAGGCAAATCCGTGACATCCCAGATGTTTATTTTTTCGTCTTTGCTAGGTTCTGCCCCTGGATAGCAATGCTGCATAACATAATACCTCACTGTCTCTCCTCCAACAATAGACCCTATGAGAGAAATGGGAAAACCTCTCCTTGAAAAACCTGTGAGAAAATACATGTCCTAAACTGTTATGGGAACCACTTGATTTTTAATGTGAAATGCATCTATTGCCAGATCCCATGCTCGAACTAATAACTCCAAGAGTTCTATTTGTTGTGTCATTCTTGAAAATTTGAAGTACTTAAGTAGTCCACAATCTCTTAGGGGTCTTACAGTACCCGGATCTTTCAAGGAAATCATATATTGTTCTTCATGTTCTCTTTCCCTCCATGTAATCATCATTATAATCTGATGGAAACCTGAAATACAACCATGAGATCCATTAGATTCCATTCATTACAAAAAACTAGGCAAATTTTCGGCACAACATGAAAACCAAAAACTTGAACTGCGCCCAACACACTCCTTGGGCTGAGACAATGCATTCCATATGCAAGTACCCTTCACTGTACCTGCTATGCAATGCAGGTTTCGACATTCAGGGGTGCATTTCCCTCATTTTGGGAAGAATTTACATTATGGGCCTTAAAACCCTAAAAATGTATAGAGAATGGAAATGAAATGAATACCAAAGGGAAGAGGAGGTTCATGTTACTAACCTAGATCAAACAGCGACGAAATCCGTCCATAGAAATGACCGCAATCAACGACTGAAGTTTGGGGCCAAAATCAGGTTCAGAGCTCCAAAATGCAAATGGTAACTATGGAATGGTAAAAATGAATAGTGAAACTACTTTTTATAATCATTTAATTGTTTTCAAGTTAAATTTATTGCTATGAATATAGTTTTATTATGTTTTTATCATGAAACATGTATTTTTAATCCATTTGATGTTGTTCTGAACAGGAAATACAACTGATGAACATATTAGTCGTGTAGATTTATTCAAAGAATGACTTGATCACAAAGCATATTTTTTCTCCTTATTTTTCAAGCTTTTTCAAAAACGAAAAAGGATTTGAAGCGCACTTTTATCTCTTTTTTGAGCTTCGATAACAACGAAAAAGGAAACCCTGGAGTCTTCTGATAATGTGAAAAGATTACCGAGCACTTGTCTTTTCAAGCTCGTTAAAGTAAATGAATTGATATCTACTCAATATAAGTTTAACCCTTTTCCAGACTAAGATGGATTATTTATGAAAAATAAATACCTTGGTTAAACATGACCAAAGAGGTTCTCTCAGATATTATTTTACACTTTTTTTGGGTCTAAGTGATAAATTTATGAAAATGTACTTTTGGAGTTCTCTTTCATCCTCATTTTCAAACTCTTTAAATATGAAAAAGGACCGGGCTATCACTGTCGTTAAGCTCATTAAAAAATAAAATAGCGATGGGCTAGTCAATCATGGAAAGAATCGAGTTTAATTTATCGCTAGAATCGTTAAATTATTAAATAGTGATACTTTATTCACCTGAAGGGTTGAATTATAGATCAAGCAAATGTTATCCTCCTCAAGCTTGTTAAAAAATAAAGAGGTACTAGTCAAAAAATGACTGAGGAAAATTTGGGAAAAGTGAGCAAAGTTTCTTTTTGTTAGCAAGTCACTCTTGAACATGACACTTATTTCACTCCATGTCCGTGACTGTTTGGGTTGGGTAATCATCTTGATGATTCATTCACGCCTATGGTTCATCATACCTTCACTTTGGTTTTGGGTTAATAATGCCAAATCATCATAGTGTCGCCGATATGTTCAAGAGAAGTCATCTAGTGATTAAAAACTCATCCTTCTGCAATATTCATAAACCTTCATTTTCATGACCATCATCCCTAAAAATTGCTATATCAAGTCATACCTCTGTCTCTGAAATCAGTAACTCCGGTTTTGCAATAAGGTGAATTCCTGTCGACGACAAATCAATATCCAAGAAGTTCACTTAGAAACATCAGATTCCAATACCATGAGGCTTGTTACAGCATTGACAAGATCCTCACTTATGAACCTTTGATTGAAAACTTTTGTTTGGCATTCGACATCAAATGATCTAGTCACGCCTTACGAAATGTACTGCAGTACCTTGAGGACCATTTTAATTAATGGTGGTTCTCTCATGTTTTTTAATAGCTCACATCATTGGTTGATAATCAAATGATGTCTTTCCATGTTCAACTACAAATCATATATTCGCATGGCTAGACTTGTACCTGAATGATCGAGTGAATGAGATAAAAAGATCCTGGATCTAGTTTCAGCCATCCGGGCTACGATTTTAGGATTGTTGTACACATCATCTGTACGGTGACCTTACATACAGATTTTCATACAAATATGGGCCTATATCTGTAGGGATGTCTACATCTCGGTAACATTATAATGAAAACGACTTTCTGAATTATGTACATGTTATTAGATTGTTTTATGTGTTGAACATGGGAATGCCTACCCTTAGTAATTATGATCAAAGAGGATATATCATGATGTAATTTATTGTAAGATTGATGCAGGTGACCACTCCGCTTCGTTTCCAGGCTCATCACACTGTAAAGAATCTCAACCAAATGTTTTTATTATTGGGATCTAATGATTTAGGGGGAATTGTTATAGGTCAATTTGGGCACCATTTCCAATGTCCTGGTTAACTGGACATCATCTCCAGGACCAATGATCAAGGGTCTATCATTCCCTATCATTTCAGTTGCTACATGCCCTAAGAAAAGAAACAATAAAAATCAAGCATGACTTTCATCAAGCAAAGGTTTCCAAGGTTTGAAGCTTATTATATAGCATATGAGAGCTCACCAATGCAGGATCTAAGGGGCCTAAGTGTGTTGCATATGTAGGTATCCCCATGCAAGGCTACTCTGCAAATCACTTCTCGACATTCACAGGTGCGTTGTTCACATTGGGAGCGAAATTCTCATTGTTCTAGAATCTCCACTTGGCCAGTGCCTTCTAGAAGAGTTCACATGCGTCAAGATTCGGACCCAAGAGTCCATTTTACATCTACATGACTGGAAACATGTCTTGCCTATTATTGGAAAGTCATTGATTTCAAAACAACCTACAGTTTATCTATAAATTGATCACAGATCTAAGTGCTTGAGAAGGAAGAACTTGAGTAGAGAAATGTTGGAGAATTTTCAATTGAGAGCTAGATTTGTGTAGCTGCTGTTGGAGAGATTTATATTGTGATGAGGCTTGGGAATGTTTCTGGAAGGTCACTTCAAATCAGTCACTAGGTTGTAACCTCTCCTTCTATCATCAATAAATAGCACTGCTTATTTTTCCCTATATGCATTTGTATTGACTTTGATTTTCCATATTGCAAAATCTTGGTTGATGTATATGGTTTATGCTTTACTAATTTAGCTAACTAGCTTGATAGATATCTTATATATTATTCCATCTTCTGTTGTTTCAGTGTTCTTTCTTGCAGGAAGCATTCAACACAAAACCACTTGAATTTGAAGCTGCAACAGAAGCAACAGAAGGAGCCATTTGGAAGTGACTGATCAAGTAAGCCTCCAATCCTCTCTGTGTATCTATTCTGAGTTAGGAAAAATAGTCATATAGTCTTTCACCTGTTGTTCTAGACTATCACCTCTCTAGGGAAGCGTTATTTATCCGTAATTCACAATTCTGGCACAACAGGAATGCTATTCTAGATATTTTGAATTTTTTTTCGGAGTATGCACTTTCAGTTGTGCCAAGGAGTCAGAATCTCATAGCTGATTCATTGGCTACAACTGCAAGCAATGTTAAGATCCCCATATTTTGAAACAGAAAATTTGAGATTCATGTGAAACACCGACCCACTTTTCCAGATAACTTGTGATATTGGCAAGTATTCTGGGATGAGAAGCACATAAATAAATTTCTCCAAAGTGAGGGTGAATTTGAGAATTGTTCTATTGATGAAGTTTGTGATAAAGACAACAATATTCCAAAAGGTCCCATAACTTTGGAAGAGTTGTTTGACCAAGATGACGTAGCAAGAAAGCCTACATTGGTTCCTACAGAAAAAGGTGTGGAGGACATAAACATCGAGACAACGGACAAGCCAAATATGGCTAAAATTTCCAAGTATTTATATCCTGAGGTAAAGGATGAATATGTTAATTTAATTTATAAATTATCTGATGTTTTCGCATGGGAATATGTAGATCTAAAGGTGTATGATAAGAACATCATTTAGCACATCATCCCGATTAAGCCCGATCAAAATCCCTTTCGGCAAAAGTCGAGAAGGATCAATCTGAGATGGTTGCCATCAATTGGAAAAGAAGTAAACAAAATTTTTAAGTCCAACATTATTGTTTGTATTAGATTTTCTAATTGGGTTTCGAATTTGGTCCTGGTAAGAAAGAAGACTAGAGAAATCTGGCTCTGCATAGATTTCAGGAACTTGAACAAAGTATCTGTCAAGGAAAATTATCCACTTCCTAACATGGAGCATATCCTTTAAAGAGTTGTTGGTTCTTCTCAGATGTCACTATTGGATGGCTATTTAGGATACAACCAGATTCTAGTGCACAAGGATGATAAGGACAAGACAACATTTACTACACCTTGGGGCACGTTCGAATATGCAAAGATTCCACTCAGTTTGAAAAATACAAGAGCCACATTTCAGCGGGCCATGGAAATATCATTTTCCAATGAAAAATATGTTTTCTTGTTTTTTTATCAGATGAATTGACAATTTTTTGAAATTATGATGATGACCATTTGAATCATTTAAGAATTGTTTTTGAGAGATGCGGAGTTTGGAATATCTCTCAACCCAAAGAAAATCCTTTTTGCCATGGTGGAGGAAAAAATTCTCAGTCACATCATCACCAAGGATGGGATACGGATTGACCCTTCTCGTGTTCAATCAATTTAGCAGATTGATTTCCCTCACAGCAAAAAGGAAATACAAGAATTCAATGGTAAGATGAATTTCTTATGCAGATTTATTTCTAATTTGGCTAAGCATCTTGAGAGTTGAGAAATATGTTGAAGAAATATAATGATGTGAAGTAGTATGAAGATGCTCGAAAGTCCTTCAACTCAATAAAATTTTCTTTGACCACCGCCCATTTTTTAATAAGTCCAGATTATTCTATTGATTTCATAATATTCTCATTTACTTTGGAGCATACCATAGCAGTAGTCTTGATGCAAAAAAAGAATAAAACTGAGCTACCAATTGCATTTTTTAGTCGCAATATCAGAGATGTATCCCTTCGGTACAACATCAAAGAGAAACAAGCTTTGGATTTGGTAAAGGTGTTGAAATATTTCAGAGTTTATATTTTACATTCACATACTCTCGCTTATGTGCCTAATGTAGCTGTAAAAGAAGTTCTTATGCAGTCAGACCCAAAAGGTAGGAGAGGGAGATAGATAGCAGCATTACTAGAATATGACCTTGAGATCAAGCCCACCAAGATGATCAAAGGTCAGGGATTAGCCAAGCTCATCACTGAGTGAAACCTAGATGATCTAGACATACACCTAATTTGAACCTTGTTTGAGAATGAAGAAGAAGTGAATCTCATTCAGGTATCTGATATATTTTTGTCATCTCCACGATATTCGGATATTATTTATGTTTTGGAACACCTAAAACCTCCTTTAGGCATGAATAAAATTTGAGGCATGTCTTTGAAACTCAAAGCTTCCAAGTATTTCATATTGGACAATGCACTTTATTGGAAGGATCCTAGAGGATTTTTGCTGAATTTTTTGGTCGAAGAAGAATCTAAAGAAGTGATGAATGAATTCCACAAAGGAGATTGTGGGGGGAACCTATATTGGAAGTCCACAACCAATAAAATATTGAGAGCGAGACACTATTGGCCGAAAATTTTTGCAGATGTGTACAAAACAGTAATGAGTTTCCACGAATGTCAAGTTTTTCAGGGTAAAAGAAAGCTTCTCCCAATACCTCTTCAACCTATTTCAGTACATGCACCATTTTAGCAGTGGGGCCTAGATTTCATAGGCGAGATTCACCCAACATCATCTGCACATCACAAATGGATATTGACAGCCACAACATGATTTACAAAGTGGATTGAAGCAATCATGACCAGGAAAGCAACAAATTATGTCATCATTCAATTTTTAGAAACTAATATCTTGTCCCATTTTGGTTGTCCTAACAAGATTATCACAGATAACACAACAAAATTTAATTCTAAGAAGATGGTTGAGTTTTGTGACAGATATAGCATCAAGTTGGGACACTCTACAACCTACTACCTGCAAGGTAATGGATTGATAGAGTCGTCTAATAAATCCTTGGTCAGCATCTTTAAGAAAATGTTAGAGGAAAAATAAAAATAATTGGCATAACAAGTTGATCAATGCATTGTGGGCAGACCAGGTGAGTAGTAAGAAGTCTATTGGAATGTCTCCTTTTCAAGTTGTGTATGGTGTTGATATTGTGTTTCCTTCATTATTAGCAGTCCCCGTTATGAAATTGGCAAGAATAAGGGACTAAGGAAAATGACATACAATGCTAGATTAATCAAATGATACACCTTCAATAGATGAAAGATGAGGTATTTCAGAATACCTCAAAAATCCATGAAAAGATAAAGAAAATCTATGACTAGAAAACAAAGGAATAAAAATTCAGGGTTGGAGATGTAGTACTTCACTAGGATGCCAGAAATGAGTATAAGGGTAAGCATGGAAAATTCAAGAATCTAGGGAAAGGGCCATATCAGATTTTAGCTTCTCGTGGACAGAATGCCTATCTTCTTGAAGAAATGAATGGACAAGAGTGCTTAGGAGGACTAGTCAATGGTAGGCTCCTTAAGCATTATCTTTTCTGAAGTACATTTCTCAAACATTTTCCCATTTCATTGTAAATATCAGTTACCTTTTCTGAAAGTGTGAAGAAGAGAATCACTGGAGTTGGAGCCCGAAGTGAAGGCCATGGAGTTTCACTGATTTTATACTATTTTCAAAGTTCAGTTTTCAATCAAGTAAGTCAGTATTGAGTCAATTTTCAGTCAATTTTGAGTTAGTCTATTTCATCTAAGTTATCAGTTTTTAGTCATGTTTATTAGTTTGAGTTATCAGGGTTATCATTAGGCTTTTAGGGTTTTTCAAGGTCCAATAAAACTTCATTTCCATTTGCATAATACTAGCAAGTAAAGGGTGATCCAATAAACATCTCTCCACCATATGAAGATGATTTTTACAGAGAAATTATTATTTTAGCATGTAATTTTGGTTTTAAGCTGTAATTTTTAATTTTCACTATGTAATTTTATGTCATTTAAATGTAATAAGCTCATGATTCCTGAGCTGCTAACTTAGAGTTCCAACATGCCAAGGCATCAAAAATGTTGAATTCATAGAGTTATCAAAGTCATTAAATGATAAATTTGTCAAAGGAAAAAGTCAAATGCAAAGGTATAGTTTCAAAGTGCAAAGTGAATGAAAAGAAGAGAAAGTGGGCCCCAAGGTCCAACTCATCAAATTTATGAAGTATAAAGACAACCAAGACATAAAAAAGAAGCTCATTTTCTCTTTCATCCATCGAGAACACACTCCCTTGGTTCAAAAATTTGAAATTATAGGGTCAGAGGAAAATTTTTTGGCGGTGTTGTGCTTTTTAGGGAGGCACTGCGTTTTTGGCAGCATCTCTGTGATTTTAGCAAGGAGCGTTGCGTTTTTTGCTGGTGGCATTGTGCTTATAGGTGAGGCGTTGCGCTTTTGCCCAATGCACTGCACTTTTGCCCAGTAAGCCCTACAAGCTTCAAAACTCAAGAAAACTCTTCCAAACCTTCAAGAATTGCTTCTAACACCCTCTAGCAAGTAAGTACATCATTTTTATTGCCTCCTTGAACTCATAAGCATGATTTCATAGTGTTATTGTTCCTAAGTAAAATTGGCATTTGGTCTAGTGAAGAAACCCTAATTCTATTCCTTATTCCCAATTTGATGCCTTTTAACCCTAAAAATCCCTTCCTACGTCATTATTAAATCTATCCCTACACCTACACTACCATTTCATAGTCCCTAAATCCCTTTCCCCTAAAAACCCTAAGTCCCAAGCTTCTAAATTTCCTAGGTCGCCACTTCCTCAAACTTGTAATTTAATTATCATTTCCAACTCCCTTGACATTTCAACCTCCTATCACCACCCAAAGTTCCATAACCCCTACCCCTATCTCCCTAAATTTTCCTAGACTTATCCCTATTCCCTAGACCTATCTCCACTCCCCTTTCCCATCCACCTCATCCCCGGGGTTTCTTGGCCACAAAACACTATGGAGGAAGACAGAGACTATATGGAAGAGGAGGATAGACAAGAAAAGGAGGATAGAGAAAGGCGAAGGCCTCACAAAGGAGGAAGAATCCGAAGGCTAGAGATCACCAACAAAAATGAACAGATGCCCTCTCCTATGACTGTCACTTGTTTTGAGTATGTAGGTTGCCTTGATTTTGGAAACATGATTCATAGGGTCCAACATCATCCTATGTTGAGTAGATTCTTCATCTTAAACATCACACACAATTAGGTGAACGTTGCAGGTTTGACCTCCACTGTATCTACATCTATCATTGTTGTTGCCATAGGGATTGCAAACATGGGTGAGAGGTAGCTTAAATCCAAATATTTGGAGCATCATTATTATGAACCATTCATCAAACCAAGGTACATAAATGAGAGGAAAATGGTCTTCCCTTTTAGCTACCTTCTTGATAGGTATGCCCCCATGATGAAAATCGTAATGAAGTACTTCTATTGTGAAGGAAGGTTCTCTAGGCTCTACACCTACCATATTAGACTACTTATGCACTTCACAAGAGTAAGATTTCTCAATATCTTATACTATCTATTCATGAGCATATACAAGATGGCATACATTGTACAAAGGAGAGATTATGACCAGAAGATGAACAACCTCTTCCACCACTCATTGTTCAAAATCATTGTATTCCATCGCCTTGACAAGTTGAACATATCATGGGACACCTTCATTACCAATGACATCTTCACTGCTCCACAAGCTCCACATGCTAATGATGTGCCTTCTTCATCTCATCCTTCTACATTTGTGCCTCCACCTCAGTCCACTTCACCTATTTCATCACCATCACCACCATGGTCAGGTTGAGTCACCTAGTAGAGCTATGGTCAACAAGCCTAAAAGGGATGAACTGGGCACATTGGATAGAACATATCAAAGAGGGTACATGCAATTTTTTTCTCCAAGGAAATTGGAAGGGACCTTGCCTTCTTCATCAGCAAAGCAGGTACATAAGGGTAAACAAAAGATGATAGAAGCAGATGAGAATGAGGAATCCATGCAAGAGGATGAGTATCCTCATGATGAGGAAATAGATTTTGAGCTTGTTGACTTGGATGAGAAACATGATTATGAGGCCTCCAATTTTATTATCAAGGAGAATGATGCCAAATTCAGGTAGCTTCAGATCAACTTAAAGAGATCTAAGTTTGTGTTTTCATACTATGAGCAGGAAAATAAACAACTTCAAACCAAGTAGACAATCATGGAGATGCAACTTCTTAAGGCAAAGAGAGAAGAAAACAAGGCAAAGGATTTGATTGATGAGGCTTATCAGAGGTATGGTGAAACAAATGAGGAAGAAGAAAAAGTTCCAAGAAGGATACCTAGGACTAGAGGGCTGAAAATAGCTCTAGAGCTAGAGAGGCAAACAAAGGTTGAACTTTCCAATGAACTCACTTTAAATGAGAAATTTTCCATTATGGCCAATGATAACCAGGAGAAATGGCTTGACATGGCCAATCATCATCTTGAGAAGCTCCTAGAGAAGGAAAATAAGGACAATGATTTACAAATGAAGATGGTCAAACACTACTGCAAGAGAAATCAGATTGCAAGGTCAAAGCCCCAAAAGGTGAAATCAAGACTTGAAACCCTAACCAAGAAAAATGAAGGGGAAAAGCTTGATATCCTTGCTCAGGCATCACTCATTGGCTAAAAAAACTCATAAGCCTCCCGTAGAAGAAATTTTGGAGAAATTTGAGAAATTTTGGAAATTTTTGGAAATTTTTTCATTTTTGGAAGTTTTGCACAGTCACACTGTCAAAAGTTGAACCCCCTAGGCAGTGCAATTTTTATAGGGGCCTCCAATGGCAAAATTGAAAGAACCATTGGATTTAGAGGACCAAATATAGTTAAGAAAACAACTTTAAAAACAATTTTGGGTCAACTGATCAATCAGAAAGTCTAAAAACACCCAAAAAATCACATTTATGCCCTGTTTTGGAGGTTGGCACTGTGTTTTTGACTAGTATTGGGACAATCAACTTTTGGAGGGTAAAATCAACACAATTTTGGACAATAAGAATTGATATAGAAACTAGACAGGACATGATTTCCAATGATCTATCCGAAGCTCAATTTTGACACCGAGAACCCCTTTAAAAGTGGAGCTAAAGTTGGAACTACGCTTTTGACCAATTTTCTAAGTTTGCTGATATTTGTAAATTTTCTCAGTTTTTCTCAGTTTCACTTTGGAAAATTAATTTTTACCAATGTAATTAAATGATTTAAATATAATTTTTATGTTTTTACGCTTACCTAGTGGTAAATACATTAGGTGAAAACTTTTGATGAGATGTAATAAATCAGTTTCCAAAATGTGAGGGTTGAGTCAGTTTGACCTCCCTACACTCTAGGTATCAATTTAGTTTTTTGTGGAACAACTCCCCCACTCATGGATTAGAACCTTGAGGTTGGGAGAAGTTTTTTGATGGCTATATCTTTCACTTATTGACTCATTTCATAGGCTAGATGTTGTGGTATTGATTAGAGACTCTAGTATAATCATTATTTGGCAAGAAATTCATGAAAGAGTTGCAACTATTTCTTTGGGATACTTGTGGTATGGAAATTTATCCTAGTTTCTTCTTCTATTGCATATGTATGAATGTTTTTTAATCTCCATGATCCATTTCATTTCTATTATGTGTTTATTTTTAATTTGATAAGTAGAATACATCTCCTATGCTCTATTTTTGGAAAATATTCATAGTTTGTTTGATTCTTCAGTTTAGAAATAATACATGCCTTGTCTTGCTCTTTATAGCTCCTCATAATTCTGCTTCATCTTACCCTGAAACCCTAAATTTTAGGCTTCCTATCTACCTTGCCCCATTGAATGGACTACAATCCTAATCTTATTTTCCCTGACTTAGCCTCTTTGACCTAATTCACTGTGACTTTATGGAGAGAGCCCTCTCTGGTTTGGTAGGGCTAGCTACCAAGCTAAAATATTAGTTTGTGGTTACCTCTATTTGGACTCTTTCTCAGCCTTAGAGATCCAGTGGAGTGATAACATACTGGGATCGTTCCCGGGGAATGAAAGATTTATTTTCACTGGGTGTATGACAAGAATCATTTGAATTTGATCCTTTGGATGATAGGATTAAGTTTCATAAAGGCTGACTAGATAATTGCAGTGCCAACATTGTAGAGCTGGCTTCGAGAAGATATACCAAAGAGAATCCCGATCCTGATCAAGCTGATCCAATCGAAGATCCATAGAAGCTTGTTCGGAAGCATAGATATCAAGCAACAGAAATTCAGTCAGGTCCAATCCCATTGGTAAGATCTTCTTCACTACCTACTAAAATACTATCTCTCAAAGATATACCATATGATCTAAAATTTGAATTGTCATTACTTAGATGTAAGTCTGAAACATATTTAGTTGACATATTATTTGATCCTTTAAGACTCTCTGAGGTCAAGTCATTATTTGAGTTAGATCTTAGTTCTCTAAAACTTGAAGAAAATTTTCTTTTTGAAGAGACTAAACCTGAATCAGACCTTGACATCAAATTTTGGACCCAATTTTACCAGAAAAAGTCAATACCTGTCTCAACTCAACCTCAATTGATTGTTACTTTTTCATTTTCACCCTCGACTACATCAACTATACATACTACTCTAGTACCTACAACTATTGTTCCACTACATATTCAACCAACTCATCCCATTGTCAATCCAAAACTTCACTCAGCAAGAACTATGGCTAGATTTTCACCCCTCATTTTACCAGGTCAACTCCATGACTTACCGCAATGGTATGGTCAAAGGATCACGCTTTTTTATGAAAACTCTCCAATCACTACAAAACAACATGTAGTTAAAATCAGTGAATTTATTGATCTGGAAGAAGTAGATGCATATGATACTACAATGAAAATCATAGCTCAGAGCTTTTGAGGAGAAGTTAAAGTATGGTTCAAATCATTAAACACAAATTCCATAGCCAATCCAAATTAGTTTTTAGATAATTTTATAGATAGATGTGGGGTCAATAATAATCCATTACAAATCCTTTCTGAATAAAACAATCTGAAAAGAGAACCAAATGACTTAGTGCAAGACTTCACTGCCTGATTCAAGATAGTATACCATTCCATTCGTAACTAGATTAAGCCCCCTACAGGGTTGGCCCTCTTGCATTACGTGTATGTTTTTGACCCAGACATGGCCTATCAATTGCGAGAAAGGAATCCTGCTACATTAGAAGATATCCAGAAAAACGCAATTAGTGTAGAGGTTAATTTGTCCATAAAGAAGTAAAAAATTAAGGGTGAAAGGAGAGTAACTATCAAAGAGGAGACATCATCATCTTCTGATGTAAAACTAGAAAATTTAATAAGAGAATTTTGGAGGATGGTCAATAGGACTCTATCACCGAAATACAGCCAGAACCACAAGTTAGAAATCCTAATTTTTGGGGCCAGCAGTAGCCTTAATTCAGAATCAAGCATAGAGAATAGCGAGAACCTTAGCAACCAACACAAAAAAAAATAAATCGAACACCCTTGTAGGATAATTATGCTCAAGGAAGTGAATAAGAAGAAGATCATATTGTTGAAGAAAACCACTTTTTTATTGCTGATGGCCAACCCATATTTTTTAATGAAGACGAAGAGTATGTCGAGATGATGGATGTACCCAAAGATAAACACTACATTTTAGCCCAATATCATCAATCGAAGGTTGAATTTGATGATTATCATCAAGGATACTTGAATTCCCTTAGCTCACAATAGAGGAAGTATACATTCAGAGGTAGAGATGTCCCAATAACTCCTATTCAGAAGCGGGCATCCCAAAAAAATATACTCCACCAAATTAGACCAAGGTAAATCATCCATCCACAAGTTCACCAAGTAAGGAAAAGGACAGTTAGAAGAAAGAAGCTCCATCAAAGTACCATGCTAATAAATGAGACATCATCATTAAAGAGGTAGAAAAATCCACTCCTTTCAACCTAGAAACTAAAATTTCAAAATTGAAAGTGTCTATACCTTTGACTGAGCTTGTTAAGAATAACCAATATAAATCCCATGTAGCCAAAATTCTTAAAGAAAATCCTTTGCCCAAAATGTTAAATGTTGAATATGATCAGCCTGAACTTATTTTTGGTCCTGCTATTGATGGTCAGTTAGAAGATAGCGAGGTTTTCCCATTCTATTTGAGTCTAAGAATCCACCAATGCATTTTACACAATTCCATGTTAGACTCCGGAGCCTCCCATAATCTAATGCCGAAAGCCATTATGGAAAAGTTGGGCCTAGATATTGCTTGTCTTTACCATGAATTATACTCATTTAATTCAAGTAGAGTCTATTATATTGGCCTCATTAAGGATTTGGTAGTCTCCATATAGAAGATTCCAGAAAAGAATGTTTTAATGGACGTGGTAGTAGCCGACATATTGCCATGGTTCGATATGTTGCTATCAAGATCTTGGGGAGAAAATTTGAGAGGCACTTTGGAATTAGACTATTCTTATGTAACCATCATAGTTTTCAAGAAATTGAGAAATTTGTACCATGAAACAAAGATTAAATATATGATCACAAGAAAATAAAAGCCTAACAATCATGTGATAAATGTTGTATATACAGATTTAGGGTCATTTATTTTGTTTAATGATAGTGGCTAAAATGATGTATATAGTCATCTCGTAGAAGTAGAAGATGTTCCAGAGATTCATAATTTCATCAGAATAATTATAGAAAAGGAAAAAGAGAATATGCTAATTTCATTAGAACATCCATCGGATGAGGCAGTGAAAAATTTAGAATAACCATCAGATGAGGGAGAGAAACTCGTAACAAATATTAGATAAAGCAGAATAAATTTCAGAAAAGCATGAAGAAATATTTTAGAATGCTGAGCCAAAATAGAAATCAAAGTTTTAGCACTTGGAGGATGAAAATGGATTGTGGTCCATGGAATTTGATGGTGCCTTGTGGAGAGACGGGGCATGCATTGGAATTTGGGTCCACAACCCTCTTCATCAGCATGATAACGTTCCTACAAATGTTATATTATGCTCATACATGTTAGATTTTGATTGCACTAATAATGAGGTGGAGTATGAAGCATTGATTACTGGCCAAAATATCTTGAAGACACTGGGTGCAAGAAGGATTTCAGTACGTGGTGATTCATAAAATGTGATCAAGCAAGTTAAAGGTGAATATAAAGCTAACCATCCATGGATGAGACAATATAGGAATGCTATTCTAGATATTTTTAAAATATTTCCGGAGTATACACTTTCAGTTGTGCCAAGGAGTCAGAATCTCATAACATATTCATTGGATACAGTTGCAAGCAATTTTAAGATCCCCATATTTTCAAACAAAAAAATTGAGATTCATGTGAAACACCAGCCCATTATTCTCGATAACTTGCGATATTTGCAAGTATTCTGGGATGATAAGAAGGTAAATAACTTTCTCCAAGGTGAGGGTGAATTTGAGAATTTTTCTATAGATGAAGTTTGCGACAGAGATGATCAAGTCATTGAAGCAACTCATATGTATGTACTACAGCTGAAAGAAAAAAATATTCCAAAAGGTCTCATACCTTTGGAAGAGTGGTTCGACCAAGATGACATAGCAAGAAATACTTTGATTCCTACAGAAAAAGGTGTGGATGATGTAAACATCGGACCAACAGACAAACCAAAGATGGTTCAACTTTCCAATTCTTCATCTCCTGAGGTAAAGGATGAATATGTTAATTTAATTTCTAAGTTTTCTGATGTTTTTGCATGGGAATATGTAGATCTAAAGGTGTATGATAAGAAAATCATTCAGCACACCATCTCGATTAAGCCTGATCAAAATCCCTTTCTGAAAAAGGCGAGAAGGATCAACCTAAGATTGCTTCCATCAATTGAAAAATAAGTAAACATACTTTTTAAGTCCCACATTAATGTTCTTATCATATTTTCTGATTTGATTTTGAATTTGGTCCCAGTAATAAAGAAGACTGGAGAAATGCGGCTCTCCATATGTTTCGGGAACTTGAACAAAGTATGTCTCAAGGACAACTATCCACTTGATAAAATGGATTATATCCTTCAAAGTGTTGTTGGTTCTTCCTGGATGTGACTGTTGGATGGCTATTCGGGATACAACCAAATTCTAGTGCATGAGGATGATCAGGACAAGACAAATTTACTACACCTTGGGGCACGTTCAAATATGCAAAGATTCCATTCGGTTTGAAAAATGCAGGGGCCACGTTTCAGTTGGCCATGGACATAGCATTTTCCAATGAAAAATATGTTTTCGTGGTTATTTATTTAGATGACTTGACAGTGTTTTCACATTCTGATGATGAAAATTTGCATCATTTAAGAATTGTTTTCGAGAGATGCAGGAAGTTTAGAATATCTCTCAACCCAAAGAAAAGCCTTTTTTCCATGGAGGAGGTCAAAATTCTCGGTCACATCATCTCCAAGGATGGGATCCGGATTGACCCTTCTTATGTTCAAGCAATTCAGCAAATTGTTTTCCCTCGCAGCAAAAAGGAAATACAAGCATTCAATGGTAAGATGAATTTCTTACGCAGATTTATTCCTAATTTGGTTGAGCATCTTAGATATTTTACAAATATCTTGAAGAAAGATAATGATATGAAGTGGTCTGAAGATGCCCGAAAGTCCTTCCACTCAATAAAATTTGCCTTGACCACCACCCCTATTTTAATAAGTACAGATTATTCTATTGGTTTCATAATATTCTCATTTTATTTGAAGCATACCATGGTAGCAGTATTGATGAAGAAAAAGGATAAAAATGAGCTACCAATTTCATTTTTCAGTCGCAATATTAAATATGCAGGCCTTCGGTACAACATCATAGAGAAATAGGCTTTGTCTTTGGTAAAATCCTTGAAAGATTTTAGAGTTTATATTTTAAATTCACATACTCTTGCTTATGTGCCTAATGCAACTGTAATATAATTTCTTATGCATTCGAACCCAGAAGGTAGGAGAGGGAGATGGATAGCAACATTACTAGAATATGAACTTGAGATCAAGACCACCAAGCTGATCAAAGGTTAGTGCTTATCCAAGCTCATGGTTGAGTCAAACCTCCATGCTCTAGACATCAACCTAATTTCAACCTTGTTCCATAATGAAGAAGAGGTGAATATCATTTGGGTATCTGATATATTTTTTTCATCTCCACAATATTTTGATTTTATTTATGTTTTTCAACACCTAAAACCTCCTCTAGACATGACTAAAAATCAAGGCAAGTCTTTGAAACTCAAAGCTTCCAAGTATTTCATATTAGACAATGCACTTTACTGGAAGGATCCTGGAGGAGTTTTACTGAATTTTTTGGTCGAAGAAGAATATAAAGAAGTGATGAATGAATTCCACAAAGGAGGTTGTGGGGACCACCTATATTGGAAGACCACGACTAATAAAATATTGAGAGCGGGATACTATTGGCCGACAATTTTTGCATATCTCTAAAAAATAGTAATGAGTTGCCATGAATGTCAATTTTTTTAGGGTAAAAGAAATCTTCTCCCATTACCTCTTCAACCTATTTATGTGCATGCACCATTTCAGCAGTGGGGCCTAGACTTCATAGGCGAGATTGACCCAACATCATCCACACAATACAAGTGTATATTTACAGCCACAAATTAATTTACAAAGTGGATTGAAGAAATCCCGACCAGGCAAGCAACAAATTTTGTCATCATTTAGTTTTTAGAAACTAATATCTTGTCTCATTTTGGTTGTCCTAGCAAGATTATCACAGAAAACGCAACAACATTTAAGTCTAAGAATATGACTGAGTTTTGTGACAAATATAACATCAAGTTGGGACACTCTATAGCCTACTACCCTCAAGGTAATGGATTGGTGGAGTACTCTAATAAATCCTTGGTCAGTATCATTAAGAAAATGTTAGAGGAAAATAAAAATAATTGGCATAACAAGTTGATCAATGGATTGTGGGCAGGCCGGGTGAGTAGTAATAATTCTATTGGAATGTCTCCTATTCAAGTTGTGTATGGTGTTGATACTGTGTTTCCTTTGACATTAGTAGTCCCTGTTATGAATTTTTTGCAAGAAGCAGGGACTGAGAAAAATGACATACAACGCCGAATTAATCAAATGATACACCTTTAGCAGACAAGAGATGAGGTATTACAACATACCTCAAAGCTCCATGACAAGATAAAAAAAATCTATGACCGGAAAACAAAGGAAGAAAACTTCAAGGTTGGAGATGTATTACTTCGCTGGGATGCCACAAATGAGGATAAGGGTAAGCATGGAGAATTTGAGAATCTATGGAAAGGGCCATATCATATTTCAACTTCCCATGGACAGAATGCATATCTTCTTGAAGAGATGAATGTACAAGAGTGCTTAGGAGGACCAGTAAATTGTAGGCTCCTTAAGCACTATCTTATGTAAAGTACATTTCTCAAACATTTTCCAATTTCATTGTAAATACCAGTTTCCTTTTATGCAAGTTTGAAGAAGAGAATCACTGGAGTTCAGAGCCCGAAGTGAAGGCCATGGAGTTTCACTAATTTTATACTATTTTTCAAGTTCTGTTTTCAGTCAAGTATGTTAGTATTGAGTCAATTTTCAATCAATTTTGATTTTTTCTTGAGTTAGTCTATTTCATCTGAGTTATCAGTTTTTAGTTATGTTTATTAGTTTGATTTTTTTACCGTATCGGCCCAATGGATAAGGATGGCTAGTCTACGATGTTATTGACACCTCTTTCAGAGTTATCATCCCCAATAAAGCCAATGTTAGTGTCAGTATTTGCATCCTTCCAGCAATGATAAAAAAATCATCTTTTCATATCATATTAGGGTCTCATTCAGAAATTTTTATCATTCCACTAGGTGTGCATTTAAAAATTTAGTCACTGATGGTATCCCTAGCCCAAAAAACATCACTCTTCCTTATTTATGATTACTTACTGGCATATTTTCTTACCTGGCTAACTGTAGATCATCCATAAGGTTAATGTCATCATGCCATCACATCAGTCATGTCATCATGAAGTCTAGTCAATCATGGTTATCATTAGGCTTTTAGGGTTTTTCAAGGTCCAATAAAACTACATTTCCATTTGCATAATACCAACAAGTAAAGGGTGATCCAATAAACATCTCTTCACCATATGAAGATGATTTGTACAGAGAAATTCTTGTTTCAACATGTAATTTTGGTTTTAAGATGTAATTTTTAATTTTCACTATGTAATTTTATGTAATTTAAATGTAATAAGCTCATGATTCCCAAGCTTCTAACTCAGAGCTCCAACATTCCAAGGAATCAAAACTGTCGAATTCAAAGAGTTCTTAAAGTCAAAGTCATTAAAACTATCAAAGGAAAAAATCAAATGCAAAGGTATAGTTTCAAAGTGCAAAGTGAATGAAAATAAGAGAAAGTGGATCCCAAGGCCCAAAACATCAAATTTATGAAGTATAAGGACCACCAAGACATAAAAAAGAAGCTCATTTTCTCTTGCGTCCATTCAGCACACACTCCCTTGGTTCAAAAATTCGAAATTGCAGGGCCAGAGACAAAATTTTGGGTGGCGCTGCACTTTTTAGGGAGCCTTTGCGCTTTTGGAAGCAGCGTTGTGCTTTTAGCAAGATGTGCTGTGTTTTTCGTTGGTGGTGCTGCGCTTCTGGGTGAGGCACTGCTCTTTTTCCCAGTAAGCCCTCCAAGCTTAAAAACTCATGAAAACTCTCCCAAACCTTTAGAAATTGCTTCTAACACCCTCTAGCAAGTAAGTACATCATGTTTATTTCCTCCTTGTGCTCCTAAGCATTGATTTCATAGTGTTCTTGTTCCTAAGTAAACTTTTCATTTGGTTTAGTGAAGAAACCCTAATTCTATTCCTTATTCCAAATTTGATGCCCTTTAACACTGGAAATCTCTTCCTACATCATTATTAAATCTATCTCTAGCCCTACACTACCATTTCCTAGTCCCTAAATCCCTTTCCCCAAAAAACCCTTAGTCCTAGGCTTCTAAAATTCCTAGGCAGCCACTTCCTCAAACCTGTAATTTAATTATCATTTCCAACTCCCTTGAAATTTCAACCTCCTATCACCTCCCAAATTTCCATAACCCCTTCCCCCATATCCTTAAATTTTCTTAGACTTATCCCTATTCCCTAGACCTATCTCCACTCCCCTTTCCCATCCACCTCATCCCTAGGGTTTCTTGGCCACCAAACACTATGGAGGAAGACAAAGAATATATGGAAGAGGAGGATAGACAAGAATAGGCGGATAGAGCAAGGAGAAGGCCTCACAAATGAGGAAGAATCCTAAGGCTAGAGCCCACCAACATAATGAATTGATGGCCTCTCCTATGAATGTCACTTTTTTGAGTATGTAGGGCATTGCCTTGATTTATGCAACATGATTCAGAGGGTCCAACATCATCATATGCTGAGTAGAGTCTTCATCTTAAACCTCAAAGACAATCAGGTGATCCTTGTAGCTGTGACCCTCACTGTATCTACATCTATCGTTATTGTTGCCACAGGCCTTCCAAACATGGGTGAGAAGTGGTTTAAATCCAAAGCTTTGGAGGATCAGTATTATGAACCATTCATCAAAACAAGGTACAGAAATGAGAGGAAAAGGTTCTTCCCTTTTAGGTACCTTCTTTATAGGTATGCCCCCATGATGAAAATCATCATGAAGTACTTCTCTTGTGAAGGAAGGTTCTCTAGGCTCTACACCTACCATATTAGACTGATTATGCACTTCACAAGAGTAAGATTGTTCAATATCCCATAATATCTATTCAGGAACATAGAAAAAATGGCCTACATTGTACAAAGGAGGGTTTATGACCAGCAAATGAACAACCTCTTCCACCACTCATTGATCAAAATCATTGTACTCCATCACCTTGACCAGTTCAACATCTCATGGGACCCCTTCATTGCCAATGAAATATTCACTGCTCCACAAGCTCCACATGCTGATGATGTGCCTTCTTCATCTCATCCCGCTACATTTGTGCCTCCACCTCAGTATACTTCACCTATTTCATCACCATCGCCACCATCATCACCATTTAATGGTTAGGTTTAGTCACCTAGCAGAGCTATGATCAGCAAGCCTAAAAGGGTTGAATTAGGCACATTGGCTAGAACATATTAGAGAGGGTACATGCATGTGTTTTCTCCATGGAAATTTGAAGGGACCTTACCTTCTTCATTAGAAAATAAGGTATAGAAGGATAAAAAAAATATGACATAGGAAGATGAGTATGAGGAAGCCATGTAAGAGGATGAGGGTCCTCATGATGAGGAAACATATTTTCACCTTGTTGACTTGGATGAGAAACATGATTTTGAGGGCTGAAATTTTATTATAAAGGAGAAGGATGCCCTAATCACGGAGCTTTAGACCAATTTACATAGATATAATTTTTTGATTTCATTCTATGAGCAGGAAAAGCAACAAATTCAAACCAAGAAGGCAATCATGGAGATGTAACTTCTCAAGGAAAAGAGAGAAGAAAACAAGGCAAAGGATTTGATTGATGAGGCTTATGAGAGGTATTTTGAAACAAATTAGGAATAATAACAAGTTCCAAGAAGGATACCTAGGACTAGAGGGCGGAAACTATCTCTAGAGCTAGAGAGGAAAAAGGAGGATGAACTTTCCAATGAGCTCACTTTAAATGAGCAGTTTGTCATCATGGTCAATGAGAACCGGGAGAATTGGCTTGACAGGGCCAATCAACATCTTGAGAAGCTCCTGGAGAAGGAAAATAAGGACAATGATTTACAAAGGAAGATGGTCAATGTTCAAACACTACTGAAAGAGAAATCAGATTGCAAGGTCAAAGCCCCAAAAGGCGAAATCAAGACTTGAAACCCTAACCAAGAAAAATGAAGGGGAAAATCTTGATATATTTTCTTAGGAATCACTCATTGCCTAAAAAACCTCATCAGCCTCTCACAAAATAAATTTTGAAGAAATTTGAGCAGTTTTGGAAAATTTTGGAAATTTATGCATTTTTGGCAGTTTTGCATAGTCACATTGATTTTTATAGGGACCTCCAATGGCCAAAATGAAAGCACCTTTGGATTAATAAGGCCAAATAATGTCAATAAACCAACTTTACAAAAAAAATTTGGGTCAACTGGTCAGTCAAAAAGTAAAAAAAAAAACCAAAAAATCACATTTATGCCCTATTTTGGAGGTTGGCGCTGTGCTTTTGACTAGTCTTGGGAGAATCAAAGTTTTGAGGGTGAAATCAAGACCATTTTTTAAAATAATCATATATATGGAAACTAAATAGGACAGGCTTTCCAATGAGCTATACTAAGCTCAATTTGGACACCGGGAACCCCTTCAAAGGTGGAGCTGACGTTGGCACTACGCTTTTGACCTTAACGCTGCACTTTTGACCAATTTTCAGAGTTTGCTGATATGTGTAAATTTTCTTAGTTTTTTTAAGTTTCACTTAGTAAAATGAAGTTTTACCAATGTAATTCAATTATGTGAATGTAATTTTGACATTTTTACACTTACCTAAGGGTAAAGACATTAGGTGAAAACTTTTGATGAGATGTAATGAATCAATTTCCAAAAAGTGAGGGATGAGTTAGTTTGACCTCCCTACACTCTAGGTATCAGTTCAGTTTTTGGTGGAACAACTCCTCCATTCATGGATTCGACCCCTGAGGTCGGTAGAAGTTTTTTGATGGCTATATCTTTCACTTCTCAACTCATTTCACAGGTTTTATGTTGTGGTATTGATAAGATACTCTAGTGTAATCATTTTTTGGCAGGAAATTAATGAAAGAGTTGCATATATTTATTTGGGATACCTGTGGTATGGAAATTTAGCATAGTTTCTTCTTCTATTGCATATGTATGAATGTTTTTTACTCTCCATGATCCATTTCAATTCTACTATATTTTTATTTTCAAGTTGATAAGTAGAATACATCTCCTATGCTCTGTTTTGGGAAAATATTCATAGTTTGTGTCATTTCTTCAGTTTAGAAAGAATACATGCCTTGTCTTGCTCTTTATAGATCCTCATTAGTCTGATTCATCTCACCCTGAAACCATAAGAGTTAGCCTTCCTACCTACCTTTCCCCATTCAAACAAACAAACCTGTGTACTCATACCTAGCCTAAAACCCTAATTCATCTAGCCCTATTGGTTGTGACTTTGTGGAGAGATCCCTCTCTGGTTTGTTAGGCCTAGATACCAAGCTAAAAGATTGGTCATGGTTACCTCTGTTTGGAATCTTTCTCAGCCTTAGAGATACGGTGGAGTGATAACATGGTCTATATGGGGGTAAATTTCCTAATGGATATAAGGTGGAGATTGTGTCTATTTTATTTTATTTATTTATGATTTATATTATATATATATATATATATATATATATATATATATATATATATATATATATATATATATGTATTTATATATATTATATAATATAATATATTATATGTTTAAAACATATTATATATATTATATTATATAATACATATTATATATTTTTTATATTAATTATATTTAAATGTTAATTAAACAATATACCATAGTCCATGTGTTAATCCAATTCCAAATCCAAATTTCAAATTTTGTAAAGTCTGCGCCAAGGTTCATATCTCTCTCTCTCTCTCTCTCTTTATATATATATATATATATATATATATATATATATATATATATATAGATACAGATGGTAAAAGCGTTGTGTATGGTATCGAGGTCGGGTTTGAACCCCAAACCTCCGATCCGCCCCAACAAACCCACACCCTACCAATGGGCTGCGGGGTGGTCGTTGTTCAACTTACCACATTCACATTTACTTAATGCTTATGCGGTGGGACTAGCGGAACATGGAGGGGCCAGCCCGCTGGCCAACCCCTCCACCATGTAACCTTACCACACGACCAACGTTGAGGGAAAAGCACTAAATGTGCTTATGTGCTAATGACAACATTTAAACCCAACTTGATTAATAGTTAAACAAGCAGTTAACTTGGTGGCCCATCTGATGGAGTGCGCCAAATTCGGCAAACCCCCAATTTTAGCGGATTTATCTAACGGTCTTCTAGTTTTAGTGGAATTTTTCTAGGCTTGGAGTAAATGAGGCCTATCTTGAGCAATATTCGACCAAATTGGGCTCAAGAAAAGTCATTATTAGCATTTTGGCATGATCGGAATCCATTG
This sequence comes from Pinus albicaulis, assembly GCA_034641835.2. NCBI lineage: Eukaryota > Viridiplantae > Streptophyta > Pinopsida > Pinales > Pinaceae > Pinus > Pinus albicaulis. The sequence continues at coordinate 34,097,718 of MU968411.1, read as the reverse complement.
GAAAAATTTTAATAGGTAGAGGAGTACTTCTTGATGGTGTTTTCTCCACTTGAAGATAAAAGATGCCTAGTCCACTAGGAGAGGAGGCCATATCTAGAGGACCTGTAGACGAATTAAAGAACCAGAAGAGGCTACTCAGGGGTTTATGGATGCTCTAAATCGATTGGTAACTTATGTTTTCTATTTAGAGCACATCTTCAAGTTAAAATTGTAGGTTGAACCTGGAGGGTGTATGGATCATTCAGATATTGAGACAGTTCTTGGAGGATTTTGAGATGGATATGATCTTGCAGGGATCTTCCAGCCTCCATATGTTTGTAGTAGCAACCTTTGCAATGGTGTTGTAGTATTTTTCTCATCTTTTCCCTTTATGTTTTTTAGATAAAAATAATGTTGATGTAATTAGAGTTATTGAAGTACAAATTTGATGCTCTTTCATATTTGAGTAAGGGATCTTGATAAGATTCCCATGTGTTGCTGACAATAAATGTATGGTAAAGGGTGGGTAAAGGGACCTTGCAAGAGTTGTTTCTTTTTAGGAGAAACTTATCGTTTCAGTTCAGCACATAGATGTACTCATCATTTTGAAATTGGAGCATAATAACAATGAATCATGCCTTAGAGCTGATTCAAGGAGATGTAGCTTATGTGGGGCGAAATCCTTCATCAAATGGCTTGTTTTTTTTTGTATGATTTATTTTCCTTTCATGTGCTTAATGGTTTCATGTATATAAACTAGTCATGGAATTACGTATTTAAAGACACCAAAAATAAATCCTTGTGATAATCTGACAGCTCAGTAAAATTCCTATGCACATAAGAAACACATTTTTAATAAGGATGAGGGAGCTTGCATAGCATTAACAAGTTTTCCCACATTCAGATCATGCTAGTATGAGAGCTTTAGGTTCATTTTTGATTGTGTTTCTTTGTGCAAAGAGGTTTGTCTATTTTTAAGGTGAAAATTCTTACCAGGTTGAAGCTCTGTAGAGGAGAAGGAAAACTTGTTGGTATAGCTTCCCAAATAGGAACAAGGAGAAGGAAGCTAGGGTTTCGACAAGTTCCACCTCAAGTTTCACCTTCAGAAATTATTGAGGCTTTGAAGAGAATATCTCAAGGAAAAGGGCCTACAAGTCTCACAAGGGAAGAAGGTAAAAAGAATGGTGTTTCACCACCATCTTCACCACAAACTTCTTTTTTTTCTACAAATTTGATGCAATTTGATGATTTAGAAAGTCCTTCCAAGATGGAATATGGAAACATTTATGTTTTCTATCCACGTGATATTGGAGAGGTTCAATCAACATCTTATGCTAAGGAGAAGAAAAAATAATACATAAGAGTCCAAGAGGACACCTTAAGAATCCGGAAGGAGTATGAAGCCATTTTTGTGTCTTATTCAAGAGATGAGACGAATGGTGAGTATGCATATGCTCCTTACTTGTATGCACATATCAATGGATATTCTTTTGCAGCCTTTGAAATACATAGCAAAGGTATTGGATCCAAGCTCTTGGAAAATATGGGATACCAAGAAGGCTTGGTTCTTGGTGCAAATCAGCAAGGCATCAAGAACCCAATAGAGGCAAAATAAATTCCTAAGCATGAAGGCTTGGGGTATGCTGTGCCAGAATAATGGTACCATGATGACATTGATGATTGGGTATCCTGTACCTATTATCGCAAAATAGGACATGAAGTAGCAAGGTGTTGGACTTTGCATCAAGAGCTTGTACCTGTTTGGTTCTCTGGATAGGCGACATTGAAATGTTTTGTTCCTTTACATTGTATGTTGCATGTTTGCACCAAGAAGGTGTTTGAAAGAGGAGTATTTTGAGAATCACTTTATTGCTCAAAATTTGTTTATTTCAGCTCTTTGGGTACATGTACATGTGAATGTGGAATTATTGTATTATGACTGTACTTATGTGAGAGAGTTGGGGAATCATATACATGCATGAGAGATGTGTGTATGAACAATGGAATTTTGATGATTTCATTGTGTTTGAACATGCATAAGTAATTTAATTGTGTTGGTCGATTGCTTTGTTTAACATGTATGTTGTCAACTTGATAGTGTTGATTTTGTGTTGCATGCATGTCATATCGACTTGGAAGAGTTTATTTTGTCTCCAAGGGTGAAAATGAGATGTTGATGAAGTGTTTCATGATGTGAATTTTTTTTTTTTTTGGAAAATAATTGCCAAATTATTTCACATGCTTATGCTTGACTTGAGAGTAATTTGTTTGAAGAGGCATGTTTTTGTCGGCTTGTGTTTGGTCGATGAATTTTTACACTGAGATTTAAGAGTACATGGCGATGTTCACATGATGTGAAATTTTTTCTCTGAAGGAGCAAGAGGTTGTGTCGTCAAGTTGTTTCTTGCATGATGTGTTTGTTGTGAAAAGATGTCAAAGAAATTTTTTTACAGCCATAGTAGACTATTTTATGTGTTGACGCCAAGAAGAGAAGGAGATGGTGAATGCATTCTTCCAGATGTGGAATTTGTAACCGTGGAGGTAAAAGAGTGGTCATTTATTTTCTTATTTTACTGATGTTGGAAGCTATTTGTTGTACTTCACTCATTGTGCAAAGGAGAAACAAGATTCTTAGTGGGAAGACACCAAGGAATCGATTTGGTACAACAAAAGTGTTATATCAGCAAGAAGCCAGCAAGTGTTGGTTTAGGTCAGTAGCAAAAGGAGAACAATGGTTGAAGAGCCAAGCCATTTGCAAGGCAAGGCAAGGCATGTCACTGGACAAGTGGTTGTCATGGATTTCTCCAAGCAGAATCAAGATGATAGAACTTGGGAAACAAAAGAGTGTTCAACACTCATGAGATAATCAATTTTTGTGGGTCCAAAATCATGTCAGTGGGAAGGTGTGATCAAAATCTAAATCAGGGGCAAAAATTTGCTCAAAAATTAAAGTTCTCAGAATTTCTAAAAACTAGGATGAAAATTTAGAGTTCGTCACAATGATTCCAATGCAACTCGTTCCATCAGAATCTGAGTTCATATGAGTAAGTTATGGCCTACTGTCTGTTTTCTCAAACAACTAAAAAATTGCAAATTGGACAGGTTGTTGACATGGCAGCCCAGTCAGAAAAAGGAATCTTTTGGGAATATTCTTCATGTTTCTTCCAATGAGGCTATGACAAGTGGCACTTTTGAATTCACCAGTTTGGTCTATGTGGGGGTAAATTTCCTAATGGATCTAAGATGGAGATTGTGTTTTTTATTTATTTATGATTTAATATTATATATATATATATATATATACATACATTATATGTTTAAAACATATTATATATATTTTATATTTAATTATTAATTAAACAATAAACCATAGTCCGTGTATTAATCAAATGCCAAATCTGCATTTAAATGTTTTCAAAGTCTGCACCAATGTTCACGTATATATATAGGAGTGAGGTTGGGTTTGAACCTTAGAACTACGCCCCAACAAACCTACGCCATATCAATGGGTTGTGGGGTGGTCAATGTTAAACTTACCACATTCACATTTACTTAATGCTTATGCAGTGGGATTGGCGGAGCATGGAGGGGCCAGCCTGTGGGCCAACCCCTCCATCATGTAACCTTACCACACAACCAACGCCAAGTGCTAAGCACTAAACACAATTATGCGCTAATGAAAAAATTTAAACCCCACTTAATTAACATTTCAACAAGCAATTAACTTGGCGGCCCATCTAGCAGACCCCCAGTTTTAGTGGAGTTATCTAGCAGTCTTCCAATTTTAGTGGAATTTTTCTAGGCTTGGAGAAAATGAGGCCTATTTTGAGCAATATTCAACCAAATTGGGCTTAGGAAAAGTCATTATTAGCATTTTGGCATGTTAGGAATCCATTGGAATAGGTTTCAAAGGCAGAGGAGCAATTATTGATGGAGTTTTCTCCACTTAAAGATAAAATATGTCGAGGACCACTAGGTGAGGAGGCCATGTGTAGAAGACCAGTAGACCAATTGAAGAACCAGAAGAGGCTACTTAGGGGTTTATGGATGCTCTGAATCCACTAGTAACTTCTATTTTCTATTTAGAGCACATCTTCAAGTTCAAATTGTAGGTTGAAGCAGGAGGGTGTATGGATCATTCAGATATTGCACCAATTCTTGTAGGATTTTGAGATGGAGATAATCTTGTAGGGATCTTCCAGCCTCCATATGTTTGTAGCAACAACCTTTGCAACAGTGCTGTATATTTTTTCTCATATTTTCTCTTTATGTATTTTAGAAAAAAATACTGTTGATGTACTTACAATTATTGAGGTACAAATTTGATGCTCTTTCATATTTGAGAAAGGGATCTTCGTAAGATGACCATGTGTTGCTGACAGTAAGTGTATGGTAAAGGGACTTTGCAGGAGTTGTTTTTTTTTAAGAGAAACTTGTCATTTGAGTTCAGCAAATTGATGTACTCATCATTTTGAAATTGGAGCATAATAACAATGAATCATGCCTTAAAGATGATTCAATGAGATGTAGCCTAGGTGGGGCAAACTCCTTCATCAAATGGCTTTTGTTTTGCTATATGATCTATTTTAATTTCACGTGATTAATGGTTTCATGTCTATAAACAACTCATGGAATTACATATTGAAATACACCAACAAGAAATCCTTGTGATAATCTGAAAGCTCAGTAAAATTCCTATGCACATAAGAAACACATTTTTAATACTAATGAGGGAGATTGCATAGCATTAAAATTATTTCCCACATTCAGATTAAATTTTCATGGGACGATTTATATATTCAGATTCTCTTTTTCCTTCTTCATCTTAGTCTAGCAATCAATCTACACACTTGGCTTCGCTAGCATATCAAGAAGTTTCTTCCACAAGCAAACCTACCAAAAGTGTTCCTAGGGTAGAGGTGACACAAACATATGTCAGAAGTAAGAGCCATATGTCTATGCCAAATATTGTTGAAAGGGCCAAGCCTACATCAGGTGAACAAGGATAATCATCACATAATGAGGCACAATTGTAGGATGAAGAACCATTCCATCATGACACTAATATGATAGATTTGGAGGTGGATGAGGAGAAAAAAACACCAGAGCATATCATCATGGAGAAGGAGGCTCAAATTAGAGAGCTGAAAGATAGTTTGTCAAAGGCCAACTTCTTGGTTTCATTCTTGCAGCAAGAGAACATGCATCTAAAGGTAAATCAACTTCTCTTAAACAAGCCTAAAGTTGATTTGAGAATGGATGATGCAAAAGGTAAGTAAGTGGTTGAGATTGATCATTCAGAGGATTAGGAAGAGAAGGTCAGAACAAATCGACCAACGAAAATATGCCTCAAGAGGGCACTTGAGAAGCAAAAAGAAGTATCTCCACCAAAAACTCAAATGATATTTGATGAACACATTTTGGTAGAAATTGAAAAAGACAAGGTAGGATGGACTGATAGAGTGAATTAACACATGGAAACCCTAATGAGGCAAAAAGAGAAGGACAAGTTGGATTTTCTTGTTGAATCCTCTCTCATAGCATGAAATATCATCACAGGCCTTCATGAGACAATTTTAGAGAATTTGTGAATAAATTTTGAATTTTTTTTCTTTTATGTGACTTTTGGCTAATTTGGAAATTACAGTATAGCCAAATGCGCAGCACCTTGGTGCTGGACATTTTCCTCAACCATCCAAATGCCAAAAATTCTATATTTTTGGATAGATAATCACTTCTACATGTCATTTATCCACCTCAGGTGCATTTTCAGAAAATTGGTTGAGAGAAAAAGCCAAAAAAGAGGTTAAAAACACACTCTGTGCCACTATTTTGGACTAGGCGTGCACTTTTGGGAGTACATATGGGAAAATGCATTTTTCTCCCTCATGGAGTGTCCATTTTTATTGCTTGAGGTGTCTAATGAAAACTAGACATCCTCAGATTTCCAATGCATCTTTCAAAGCTCTATTTTGAGCATGGGAAGGCATTCAAAGGTTTCTCACAACTTGGGTGCTACCCTTTTGTTGCGCTTTATCAAACATGCACTGCATTTTTACCTGTTGGTGAAAATTTCGAGTTTTTTCTGAGTAAATCTTGGTATTATGATGTAAATGAGGTTTTCATGGTCAGATTTATGTAATTTTGGACCTCATTAATGAGGAGCAGTTTAGTCAAACTCTAAATGGAGGGTTTGTTTAAACCTCCCTAGTATTTAGGGTATTGTTGACAGAATCTTGTGAGATGTTCCTACACTGAGGAATTTGACCCTTGAGAGAGGGGAAGTTTTTCTTGAGTCTATATGTATAGATTTTTCATTCATTTTATGGTTGGACATCATAAGGTGGAAATATTGTAGCATGTACTTCATCACTTTTTACAGTAAATCAAAGGATAGTTGCAACTATTATTCAGGAATTCTCGTGTGTGAGTTTGTGATAATGTTTTCTCTCTGTTATAATTTTATATGAATGATATAATTGTCTCCTTACCATATCTATGATCTTCAGTGATTTTCCTAAGAGGTTATAAGAATAATTATTTTCATTAAAGATTTGTTTTGTTAGGAAATCATTTTGTGTAATTTTCCTTCTTGATTAATGAATTCATGGTGCACATGCTCATTATGATGTTGGGAAAAATACTGAGAGGGGGGGGGTGAATCAGTATTTACTGCATACTCAAAAATTTTCACTTTTTCATTCCTTAAAACCCATACGCTACTTTCCTTTATTAAACTAGCGTATACACGCGGATATCTTTCATGAAACTAGCGTATACACAGATATCTAGTTATGTCATTAGTTCTTTTCTTAAATCATTCCATCATTCATTCATCAGATGTTCAATAAACAGTAAACCTGTGCAGTAAGAACAGAATAAGCCATCACACAAAGCATCACACATGAACACCAGGATTTTTAGGTGGAAACCCAAGTCGGGAGAAAACCACCGCTGCAGTTGCTCAGCCTTCAAAATTTTATTATAGAGAAAACATCTTACAACATATGTGCTGGCGCAGACTTGACCAGCACGCAGGCACCCACCTGCGCTCGTTTACCAGCCTCTCCTGGAAGGGAGCTACGACCCCCCGACTCGTTTACCAGCCTCTCCTGGAAGGGAGCTACGACCCCCCGATCTCGTTTACCAGCCTCACCTGGAAGGGAGCTACCACCCCCTGACTGAAGGCTACAACCCTCAGTACCACCATGGACCATGTTTCATCAATTTTCACACTGGATCCAACAACTTCAATAGAACACAACTTGCAGGCCACGTTTCATTATATTTTCAAACTGGACCCTTTCCATACTTTTAAGTACAGTCAACCATGAAAAAGATACATATAACTCACTGACAGATATTAGTAAACCAGTAGAACAGATCAGACATTTCTTACCACAGTCTTCAGCAAACCCTAGTTTTCATACACGCTTTCCTTTCACTGAAGTCGCGTATATACGCGCTTAAGTCCACACAAACCAGCGTATACTTCAGTACAAATTATATTGCGCATACGCGCTTTCTCTTCAGCGAAGCCGCGTGTATGCGCGCTTCCTCTGCGGCGAAGTAGCGTATAGATATTCAATCATTATAGAGCAGCATATTTCTTCAGATCAGACATTCAGTTCAGATTTACCCTTTTACTTCAGACATATGTTCGCCTCATTTCAGATCTAAGCCTTTCATAAACATATCTAGCAAATACAAGTACATTTCAGATCTAGAAATCCCGCTTCATCATTTCTTCATAAGTGCATCATAGATTCAGATCTATCATCAAACCTTTACCCTTTCCATACAGATATACTTCATAGAGAAGTATTCATTCAAGTTCAGACATCTTGCTCCCACACTCATAATTTGCACAATGAATTTCTTCTCCTTATATAGGTTTATCCTTTTTCAATACCACGGGTCAAAGAAATACCATGAGCCTTTAATACCACGAGCCAAATCAATACCATGAGTCTTCAATACCACGGGCCCCTGTTTTTGCACTTTTTGAGCGCTTTTGCCCATACGCGACTTCCCCTAGACATATCCACGTATGCATAGAGACATACTCTTTTCATCATACTTTGAGCACATTCTGAATTCCTTTCTTCATTTCCTTTTGCGCACACAGTAGATACATCATATTTTCTTCATCAAGAACATATTCTAGCAAGCACAACTTCATCAAGTAAGTTGCCATCATCTTTATCAAGTGGGTTGCCTTTCAGGGACAACACTCAACATCATAATATCAACAAGCATCATATCACATCAGATTTACATCATTTACCAAGCCCATCAAGTCAAGAATAACTACATCAGGTGGATTGCCATCAAGGACAACACATGTCAACAGTCGCATGTCTTCATCTTCATTCAAAGGGTTGCCATCAAGGACAACACTCTGCTTCATATTTCCAACAATCTCCCCCTTTGGACTTGATGGCAACCACGATGGTGTTTGGTTACCACAACAGATAAGTACATTGACACCATGTCACTCTCCCAATTCTTTGACACCATTATCTGCATTCAAACACCATGTCATTCCCCCCCTTTGACATCAAGGGCAAAGGGCGGATCAAAACCAACACCACTCTCCCCCTTTGACATCAAGGGCAACGGGCGGATCAATACCAACACACTCACCCCCTTTTCTCCTCATGTAGAAGAAGCGTTCTGCAGATCTGATGTATACTGAAGTGACCAAGCTCCCCCTGAGTTCATGCTGAATCTTCAAACATATTTTTCAATAAATTACATGACTCTACGAACTTCCTATCACCAAAGACTCATACTTACATCAAGTATCCAACCCAGTGGGTTTACACATTTGACTCAGCTACCCAACCAAGTGGGTTTACAAATTTGAAAAGTCCTTACATGACTGAATATTACAAGTTTACAACATGGGTCTCAACAAGACCTTTTTCATCAAACTATAAATATAACTTTAAGACCAACACCAGAAAGTCCTCAAGAAAGAGAACATATTTCAGAACCATCATACTTCCAACACTGCATAATACTCAGCAAAGCTAATGCTCCCCCTGAATCTGTGCATCCATGCATCCATTTTCATATGACTAAGGCTCCCCCTTAGTTTGTGCATCCTGAACACTTTTACCAACAAATCATCAAGGCATCTTTATCAAAACATCAGAGATAGAAACAGTATTATAAGAGCTGGAACACCACCAGAGATACCAAACAGTATCAGAGATACCAAACAGTACTGCAGCTATGCTGAAGAGAGCTGACTCCAAGCAGAAATTTGTCAGCAATCAGACATACGCAGTTTTCTGTGCATGAGCTCGCGTATATACGCGACTGTGTTTCGGGAAACCCGCGTATCCCAAACCATCTTCTAAATTTCAACCAGATCTGATTCTCAGTGAGGCAAAGACAGTGTTCAGCTTCTTTCTGAGACATTTGAATGCTTCCCTGGACTACAGATAGATAGAACAGTGTAGTTGTGTCTTCAAGCGTCATCCAACGGTTGTAGCATCAGCACAATAGTAACCAAGCCTTCAGATTCTTTGTAGCATCAATACAATATTTCCAAGAGAGATTCTCATATCAGAACAACATCTTCACATAGGTGTCAAGCAATCATCCATGTGGTCCAACATCACTGTGATCTTCAAAATTTAACATGAAGTAACATATGTAGGCAAAAGATCTCTCAACCATAGTAACAAGCTCAGCATGATTTATTTCTGAATCAAATCACATCCAACTCATCCATGTGTGAGTACAAAAGATAATTATTAGCAACCAGGGCTCAAAAACTCATTATAATAAACCATGTACCAAGTCATCATCATTTGAGCATGAGTATCACAAAAACCAAAGAATAAGCAGTCATATTGCCAACAATGCAATCATTAGTATTCAACCTGCTGCTCCCCCTAAACCAGTGCTCTTCCTTAACTTGTGCAATCTGAAACACCTTCAACAACAAGTCATCAGCAACAATCTCTGCATGATCAGTCCTCATCTCTGAGTTATAAGAATTTCATCTCAACAACGAATGCTCTTCATCATAAAGCAACCAGGCTTCATCCATAATCTTCATCATAGGAAACCAAGTATCATATGAGTATAACCAGAATAATGCTTAACAGTGCAATCATCAGTAGTCAGACTGATGCTCCCCCTGGACCTCTGCTCCAGATCTTCAGCCATCAGATAAATTTTCTCATCATTAATGAATACGCAGCTGTGTCAGCTAGAACTCGCGTGTACACGCGACTTTGTTTCATAGAACCCGCGTATGGAAAGTGAAGCATAGAAAATTTTCATCTTCCTTCATTTCCTCCTGAGCTTGTACCTCCTGTACCTGTCCTTTCCACACCAGAAGCGTTGTCAGAAGTAAACATAACTAGAATAATCAAATCAACCATGAGAGTCATCATGCATTACTCCCCCTGTGACGATACATTACTAAATCTCATAATGTATCCCACATCATTCCTGCAGTCAATCAGAGAAGTAAGCTTCGGAAGCGGATGACTGCAGTAGGGTCTGAATTCCCTACGTTTCTGATCGGTCCTCCTTCATTTTCCAAATTTTCTTGAGCTTTCCAACCGTGTGCTGAAAATCGTCCACTTTCCTAGATCTGTTCATCCTACATTCTTTTTCTACATGTCCATACTTGTTACAAGCATAACATCTCATGTGGCCAGAGAAATAAACATAAGAATCATAATGAGTATTTCTATTCTTCCTCCTTTTACAATCAACTACTTTATGTCCATACAAGTTACATGAGAAACAATATCCCCTGAAGAAACTAGAGTACCTTTCTAAGTAGAACCTGTTTGTTTGTGGCTGAAATGATCTACTCCTACAATTTTCTTTGAGAATGTTTACCTCAACTTCCAAGTCTTGACATTGCTTTGTCATGCTTTCCTCTTTCCTTCTTCCATCTTCTACTTGATTCTTCAGATTTAGAATCTCTTCTTTTAACCAATTTTTGTTTTCTTCACATGTTTTTTCTAGCTCTTCATTCTTCTTATTTGATTTTTTCAGGTCTTCTTTGAGAGATATGATTTCTTCTTCAAGGCCTTCCTTTTCAAATGATTGTAGAGGTTCCTCATTTTTCTTACTTGATGCTTCTAGATCTCCTGCAGAGAGATGATTGCAACTTCAAGTCCTTCATTCTTCTTGCTTGATTTTTCAAGATCTGCTTCTAGATCTTTAATTCGAATGGATGCATAAGTATGAAACCTTTGATACTTGTCCACCTGTCCATTCAACATTTCTATTTGATCTTTCATTTGAGAGGTCATCTCTTTGTAAATAGTTTCTTGCTTAGAAGTTGAACTTTGTAGTTCTTCAACTTTAGTCTTGAGAGCTTCTACAACTTTACTTTTACTATCTTCACTATTGTTTGCACAAAGAAGAGTATTACAAGTGGCCTTCTTCTTTTCCTTCTTTGCCATGAGTACTTTCAGATCTTCGTCAGAATCTTCTTCATCTTCACTGGACACTTCATCATAATCTTCTTTTGCATAATAACTCTTTCTCTTTTCAAATTGTTTCCCTTTACCATGATTTTCTCTATAAGGACATTTAGCAGCATAATGACCAACTTTTCCACACTCAAAACATTTGAAGGGAAGCTTACCTTTGAATCTTCCAGTACCTAGTTGGAGCTTTCTCACGAAATTCGCTTCTTCTTCATCGGATATATAGTTGGATTCTTTGACAACTTCCTTTTCCTTTCCTTTTGTAGATGCCTTAAAAGCAGCTTCTCTGATTTGGGAAGGACCTCCTTGTCTCATTTCAAAAGCAATCAGAATACCATGCAATTGAACAATAGAAAGAGTTTGCAGATCTTGCCTTTCTTCAATAGCCGAAACTTTAGAGTCAAATTTAGAAGTCAAGGATCTTAAGACCTTTTCCACCAGAGTAGTATCAGTTATGGTTTCACCCAAATCTCTCATTCGATTTACAATATCATCCAGACGAAGAAAGAAACTGGCAACACTCTCATCACTATGCATCTTCAAGTTTTCATATTCAATTCTAAGAGTTTGGAGTTTTGCACTTTTTACCTTTGTATCTCCTTCATAGCTCAGAATGATTTTGTCCCATATTTCTTTTGCTGAATGTAGCTGCATCACTTTAGCAAATTCTAATTCAGACATGCTTCCTAATAAGACATTCACTGCTTTGGCATTGATTTCATACTTCTTTCTTTCAGCAGCATCAGTAGGAATACTTGCCGGGTATTGATAACCTTCTTCCACGATTGCCCATACATCTGCACCAAGACTTTGCAGATATGCTTTTGTTCGTACCTTCCAGAATATCAGATTGCTTCCATTGAATAGAGGTGGCTTTATAGACATCACTCCTTCTTGACTTCCTATTGCGACGGATCTCCTTCAAGCGATCAAGCTTCTGCAGAAGGACCACGCTCTGATACCAATTGTTGGGAAAAATACTGAGAGGGGGGGGTGAATCAGTATTTACTGCATACTCAAAACTTTTCACTTTTTCATTCCTTAAAACCCATACGCTACTTTCCTTTATTAAACTAGTGTATACACACGGATATCTTTCATGAAACTAGCGTATACACAGATATCTAGTTATGTCATTAGTTCTTTTCTTAAATCATTCCATCATTCATTCATCAGATGTTCAATAAACAGTAAACCTGTGCAGTAAGAATATAATAAGCCATCACACAAAGCATCACACATGAACACCAGGATTTTTAGGTGGAAACCCAAGTCGGGAGAAAACCACCGCTGCAGTTGCTCAGCCTTCAAAATTTTATTATAGAGAAAACATCTTACAACATATGTGCTAGCGCAGACTTGACCAGCACGCAGGCACCCACCTGCGCTCGTTTACCAGCCTCTCCTGGAAGGGAGCTACGACCCCCCGACTCGTTTACTAGCCTCTCCTGGAAGGGAGCTGCGACCCCCCGATCTCGTTTACCAGCCTCACTTGGAAGGGAGCTACCACCCCGTGACTGAAGGCTACAACCCTCAGCACCACCATGGGCCACGTTTCATCAACTTTCACACTGGATCCAACAACTTCAATAGAACACAACTTGCAGGCCACGTTTCATTATATTTTCAAACTGGACCCTTTCCATACTTTTAAGTACAGTCAACCATGAAACAGATACATATAACTCACTGACAGATATCAGTAAACCAGTAGAACAGATCAGACATTTCTTACCACAGTCTTCAGCAAACCCTAGTTTGCATACACGCTTTCCTTTCACTGATGTCGCGTATATACGCGCTTAAGTCCACACAAACCAGCGTATACTTCAGTACAAATTATATTGCGCATACGCGCTTTCTCTTCAGCGAAGCCGCGTGTATACGCGCTTCCTCTGCGGCGAAGTAGCATATAGATCTTCAATCATTATAGAGCAGCATATTTCTTCAAATCAGACATTCAGTTCAGATTTACCCTTTTACTTCAGACATATGTTCGCCTCATTTCAGATCTAAGCCTTTCATAAACAGATCTAGCAAATACAAGTACATTTCAGATCTAGAAATCCCGCTTCATCATTTCTTCATAAGTGCATCATAGATTCAGATCTATCATCAAACCTTTACCCTTTCCATATAGATATACTTCATAGAGAAGTATTCATTCAAGTTCAGACATCTTGCTCCCACACTCATAATTTGCACAATGAATTTCTTCTCCTTATATAGGTTTATCCTTTTTCAATACCACAGGTCAAAGCAATACCATGAGCCTTCAATACCACGAGCCAAATCAATACCATGAGTCTTCAATACCACGGGCCCTTGTTTTTGCACTTTTTGAGCGCTTTTGCCCATACGCGACTTATCACGTTCTTTCCCGCGTGCATACGCGACTTCCCCTAGACATATCCGCGTATGCATAGAGACATACTCTTTTCATCATACTTTGAGCACATTCTGAATTCCTTTCTTCATTGCCTTTTGCGCACACAGTAGATACATCATATTTTCTTCATCAAGAACATATTCTAGCAAGCACAACTTCATCAAGTAAGTTGCCATCATCTTTATCAAGTGGGTTGCCTTTCAGGGACAACACTCAACATCATAATATCAACAAGCATCATATCACATCAGATTTACATCATTTACCAAGCCCATCAAGTCAAGAATAACTACATCAGGTGGATTGCCATCAAGGACAACACATGTCAACAGTCGCATGTCTTCATCTTCATTCAGTGGGTTGCCATCAAGGACAACACTCTGCTTCATATTTCCAACATATGATATCTTTCTCTTTCAAACCCTACACTACACCGAAAAACTCCTAATCCATCACAAAATCATAGCTATCTTGCTCCTCTATATCTCTTGCAGCTGAAACCTTTGATAATTTGACCCAGTTTCATGATTTGTCACTCTTGATCCAACAAAAAAACCCTAAATATTTCAAAAGCCTAGAGCTGAGCTATCTAGCCTAAAATCCATTCTTGTACCACTCAACCCCTTGGCTATGTTTTTCATAGAGAGAGCCCTCTCTAGTTTGGTAGGGCTAGCTACCAAACTAAAATCTTGGTTTTAGGTTACCTCTGTCGATATCCTTTCACCCTTGGGACATTGTGGAGCCCAACACAAGAATTGGTAATTTACGTAGTGTAAAGGAGGTTTCCCCCTCAAAGAGGCTGATTTATAAGTTGTGATCTATCTTTTATTCTATTTTGTGAGTTGGTTGCATAAAAATCTAACACAGACCCAACCCTGAACTGACAGGCCCCACGTTGCCTCTTCATAGCTATGCGTCACAAATTTTTGGAACTGCATCAGTAGTTTCGGCTGATATTTCTGCTCACAAGATGCTTGATATTTTGGTGCTCAAGTCTCACACCCCGAATCTCAGCGCTAAAACTGATCTGACCCTCAGCAAAATTGTGTATCTCCTTAGAAGCTCAACACTGCCATTATGTGGCTCTGCACTACCTAGCATAGCCCTTGCACTACCTCGTCTTGTTCTACCTCTTCCCTCTCAACAATGTATTCCCAACTCAGGAAAAATCTCTCCAACCAGAAATTATCTCTACCCTTCACTGCAAAAATCATTTCGATGATCTCTCTAGCTCCTCTATGCTGCTCACTTTAGAAATCAATCTCTATATTCTCTCTCCATGTAATTTCCAAATTCCCATCAAGCCTTCTCTTATAACCTTCTCGTTGATAAATCAACGAACCATATTAAAACATAATCAAGGGATAAGATTAATTTGACTTGATATTCATCTTTTTCTAGAATATTCACACCAATTTTTATTAATACAATTTAATTATTTTAATTCCCTAAGTTTAAACTTAGGCTCCTGTTAAAAATAATTATTTAATTTAGTAAAACCTCATCTGGGTGGAATTTCCCAAAACACTTTTTGGGTATTTTGGAATACATGTGTCTAAGCCTCCCTACAAAATTTGAGACTTAGATCACATCCGATGCTACCATAAATAAACACTTTCTCTTAGCGAGAAATGTGTTCTAGTAATGCATCCTGTTGAAGCATCACACTGACTTTG
The DNA here is from genome assembly GCA_034641835.2 of Pinus albicaulis. Taxonomy (NCBI): domain Eukaryota; kingdom Viridiplantae; phylum Streptophyta; class Pinopsida; order Pinales; family Pinaceae; genus Pinus; species Pinus albicaulis. The sequence continues at coordinate 34,082,203 of MU968411.1, read as the reverse complement.
TAAAACCCCCCTCTATGTTAGGATGAATTCTATTCACAAGCATATGAAAAAAGTCCACTTTAGTTGTGCATAACAAACAACCCTAACATCAAATATGGCTGCCAATTTCTTTAGATCTGCAATTAGTTGACCAAGATAAATGCTGCAAAATCTAGATCTATGCAGAAAAAGACATAAAGGAGTAAATAAAATCAAGAGTTGCTCCATGCATCCAATAGACAAGACAAGAATATTTTAAAGAATTTTTGTATTTTTTGACACTTGGGAAGGGAACATAGAAATATGTTACCAGTCCCCCTCAATGGTATGGGTTCTTGTAATTCCTCAGCACTTCAGATCTAAAATATCTCTCTCTTGATGGTGTAGAAAACCCAGAAAAAAAATGGAACTCGAAGGGAGCTCACAAGAAAAATGGTAGCAAAATATGACAATGATGGAGGATCAAAATCAACCCAAAAGTATAGATCCAGAGTGATCTTTAGGCAACAAAAGGTAGTGAATGAATGGAAAAACCCTTCTATTTATAACAAAATATTGAGTTAGTCTAGATATTGGTGCATAGTTAAAATATTATTAACCAAATCAAGATCCAACTTTTATGGAATATTTTATTATATTTTTTGGAGGGAAAAAGAATTTGAAGTTGGTCAAATCCCTTTATTTGTAAATAATAAATAAATAAATGATTTATCTATTATTTCAAGGATGTGGTTGAGTAATAATCAAATAAATAATGATTTATTCAATTATTTATAAATGATTTAGTCAAATTTAACAAGGAATATTTTTTAAATAAGGTTTAAATAATTATTCCTAGAAAATAATAAGAGAAATAATGACTTATCTAATTAATTTTCCCGTTTTGGGTTAAATATGACCAGGAATATTAATTAAATTATTTTTAACTAATTATTCCTTGAGGAAAATCAAACAAATGTGGATTTATTCAATATTTCCTCATGGGGTTTCCTGTTTAGACCATAAAAAACTTAACAAATGTGGTTTACTAAGTTATTTTTCATAGTGAAAGCAATTTTACTTAGGGTAAAATTGGTCTTACATGGTGTACTTTGGTCCATCGAATAGTAACAGGTTAGACGACCAAAAAATGGTGTAACAGATTGCCCCCCAGCATGCGAGCGTTAGGAGCTAATCGTATGACCAAAGTACGTTGTAAGAACTCAATCAATAGACACCGAAGGGGAAGTCAGAGAGAGATAAATATAAGGTAGACCAAAGCACTAGAGGACTAGACCCTGAGGATGTGAGACTTACAGGTGCGACAAGTCTCTTTTATGAGTGAGTACATGTGCTATAGGCGGCTGGGGAGGCATACCTATGCCTGCTGAGACAAATTACAAAGAATAATGCATCCAATAAACAAGGGACTGAACTATATAGTACATGATGGCATAAACATGAGATAGATAAAAACATGGTAATGAATCCCACATACATATTTTGCCTGGGATAATAGCCAGGACTTATACAATAATATCTGTGTACATGAGATATAAATACAACCAAAGTGCCCCTATAAACAGGAAAGGGCTCTAAAAATCTGACTGATCCATGCAAACTAAAAGGCGCTGCATGCGGCTGAGGCTGACATCATCAAATCTATGGAGTTGTATCTAAGGATGTAATGAAGAGGTCATCCGGGCATGTGGGGGGCTACCTGAAGGGCCACTCCCTCATGAGGTCTAAAACATCTCACACACACTTGAGAATCACTAGTACAATCTACTGCATCACTGAACCATCAAGTATACGGATCTTGATAATGTTGTAAGGAGCTAGAGCTGAGAAACAATCAAGTCAAAGGGAAATAAGGAGTCACCGAACCAGAGTGTAAGCTGGAACCAAGGTACACTGCCCTCTAGACCTGTCTTCTGGAATGACTAAGCTGATGTCGACAGAAGGAGGTCCACCATATATGAGGCAATAAGGGATCCTAAACTAAGGCATGAGAGAAAATAGTAGAGCGACTAATAGACTAACACCAGGGATGATGATGAAATGGGGGATATTGAGTAGCAAGCTAACAACTTCCCTTGTTAGAGCATGAAGGGCATGGATGACCTGGTAGCAACTGACACAATATCAAAGGGGATAGGGGACAGTAGGACTGAAGGCCATAATGTGCGACACGAGAGACAGACCAAGCAATTAAGGATGGAGGACTATAGCGGGATATAAAGGGACTCGAGATAGACTCCATGAGTATGATGATGACTCAAATCGGATGCTATAAACAAAGGCAAATCGATGATGCTACCACACAGAAAAGGTCCGATGGGGACCATAAGTACATGAGTACCAAATGGTTACTCATGACGAAAATCGACACGAGCATGGAAAAGTATGAAGGAAAAGTAGTGCCCCAAGTACAAGTGTTGCAAGTGAAGAAATTTGATTTTGAGGAGTGGTGAAGTGATGCTTCTTGGAAAAAAGGTGTCATATTAAAGTATCAAATCATAAAAAACTAACAGATACCCATTTTAGAACTCGGTGAGAGCTTTCCAACAGTACAAACGATTTTTCAAACTAAGCTACGGTTTGGCCACAGAAGGAGAAAGAAAAATCAGGGGTTTCTCTTTTAATAAGGCATTTTCCCTCCAAATTCACTCATTTGAAAGTGTAGCTTTGTTGAATGTAGAGAGGAGAGAAGGCCCTAAATCTTGCGGTGATCATAGCGGAAAAACCGACCATTGGAATCAAGATCCGTCAGTTGCAGGTAAGAGGCCTAACCCTAATCTTTCATTTTAGTGGATTGAAAGTTCATTTTAGGTGCCCAGATCTCAAGAACAGACCCCTGCTACTCTCATTGACAGGTCATAATTTTTGGGGAAATATCTACGACCTGGATATCATTTTTTGGGCAGAAAAGTGCGACCTGTACCAGGATTTTTCCTAAAAAGTGCGACCTATGAGAGAGGGGTTTTTCTGTGTTGTTTTTTGGATGAGAACTGGGTTTTTATGGTTGAGTGCAGTCTTCCCTTTTTGTACACTGACAAATGTGATGTTTTTGTGCAGATATGGTAGAACTACAGATCAAATGGAGAGAAAGAGACCTAGATACATTACAGTCAGAGATCCGAGAGGATCATGGTGTCCGTAGTGCATTGGCCAAGTTTGGGGTTCTGAAGTTTGTGGAAAAACCTTTGATGAGAGTTGGAGAGTCCTTTTTGGCCCAAATTGTCAGTTATTTGGATCCAGACCATGAGGTCTTTATAGTGCAAGGGCAGCAGATTGAGTTGACGGTCCAGGATATATATTTTCTGACTGGTATCCCACCACTTGGGATGGTGGGGAATACTCAGCTAGTGTTAGTGCGAGGGAGGAACATCATGGAGTTTATAGAGTGCCATTGTCAACCAGGTCTCCAATTCAAGGGGACACAGATACCGATCAGGGATCTAGAGAGGTTAGAGACATGTGTTGTGGCTGTAGCGGTGTTGTGGATCCTGGGAAACCAGGCACTCCACCACATCACTGGAGGGAAAATTATGCTTGTTGAGAGTGTGTTGAGTGCGGCCTACTATGGGTGGGCCCAAATGATGTTGTCTTCATTGAAACGAAAGTTTTCGCTATGCAAGCAGAAAGTGAACCACGACTGTGCATATGGCACAATGTTGTGCTCGCTCTTATTTGAGAATATCCCAACACTTCGATCTCGTATAAAGCTTCGGGATGGGGGCCCGAGGGAGCCCAAGATGCGTCGGTGGGGGTGAATACTGTGTAGAGGAGGAGGTGGGGTAGTCGGACGGGTATTTCGACCAGAGTTCTTTGCTCATTGGGATCAAATTCCAATGTACATAGATGACTATCCCTATAGTGGGATGAGTTATCGCGGGGACCCTGACTTGCCACTGCTTCTTGGTCAAGTATGGGGGCCCGATGGTAAGTGATAAGTTGCTAATATTTTATGTGCATTGAAAAGTTTTAAAATATTGTATATGGTACTGATTCTTTCACTTTTGGTATGTAGATATAACACTGGTAAAACCCACCAAGTACATGGGACAACCTGTAGCATTAGGAGCTTCAGGACCTAGTGGATCGAGAGCACCGCAAAATAAGGATGCAATGACTCTCCTGGAGGACATCCATCGTAGATGTGAGAGGCTTTTGACCAGTGCTTTAGAGCATGGATGGAAATACTTGGATGACCAGTACATAGAGCCATGTATTGGTCTACCCTCAGAGTGGCTAGGGGTCATGCTGTGCATGGCGATGGCCGGACAGGGAATGCACAATCTATGAGGTACAGGAGCAAAGCCATTGGCTCGGGATCCTCCAGATAGTGATTAGATGTAGGGGTAGGTGGTACCCCTAGTTTTGAGTTTTTGTAACATGCTATGGGCATGTCATATGTATCAGAGTTAAGGGACTCTAAAACATGTTATAAAACACATATTATGGATATGCATCATTTTGATGATTTAATGTTATTGTCTTGTGTTAAATGTGCGTGCTAAGTGCCAATATAGAATATTGTTTGTAATGCTATCTACATAGTGATTTTATGCTCTAGGTACATGACTGAATGTAATGATTTCAAATTCATGCATCAAAAGCTTCACTCGTAAATATCTTCTAAAAAGGATAGGATTATGCACACGATAGACGCCATTCAATTGCATGAAAAGAAGCAGGGAATATAAGTGAACATGAAGGTGGAGGATGTTATGGGAAAGGGCATCAGCTAATAAACCTTGCACTGCATCATATTCGACCTGATTATTGGTAGCATTACTAGTGCATACACCATTCGAGAGAACAAGTGAATGTAAGGGGGTGAAAATGGCCCAACCTGCCGAGGCTAGATTTAGGGAGTAGTGACTTGCACCATCAGCATAACCAATATAAGATGTGGATGGGGGGGTCCATATAAAAGGTTCCACAAGACAATAAATGAGAGGATGATGAACAATGTTGGAAACCTAAGCGCAAGGTAGAAATCGTACAAACACTACGAGAGGGAGTGCTCTGAGTAGGATGTCTACCACCTACACACTGATGGGAAGGTGGTGTGTGGGAGCCACCTTGGGGTAGTTTATGCTCAGGTCGTGAAAGTCACCATAGACACATATGGTTCCATTCTGCTTATGGGCGGGAAAGATGACGTCAGGGGTGGACAAGGCTTCCGTGATGTCGTCCTCACAATAGGAGATGGGGTGAATAAAGGAAGAGAGACCACATGACGTGGAAAAGCTACCTTAATCATCATCATGAGAAGAAAGGTTCACATGCACATCGTCATGGGAGGTGATAAAAGAAAAAGAAGATAAGTAATCCACTGATGTTGAGCCGAGGGTGATCGTTGAAGGGAGGTCAAGCGAAACAGAAGGGGAAGTCTCAGAGGGAGCTTCCACCGTGGATATCATGAATGATGATAGGTAGAGGATGGTGGCCATAGGCTCCATCATCTTGACATCAGGAGGGGGAATGTCAATGGGAGTGGGTAAATCCTCAAGTTGGCCCGAAGCATACTTTGCAAGGATGGGAGAAGCAGACTGGTTCTGCTCAATATCGTACTCTTGAACTACCTCCAAAGAGGCATTGTAATGCGTGAGGTGGGGACAATGGTGGGTATAATTTCCATGGATATCACACAAATCACAGGGTTGGTTGGTGTGAATAGTATTAGGGTTCTTGGCTGCAGTCGAGGAAGAAACAGAGCCTTAAGGGACCATAGACTCAGGGAACGCAACATTAACCATGGGCTTGATACGAGGCAATTGAGGACAATGATGGGTGGTATGATCGACAACATCACACAAAGCACAAGGCTTTGGAGGCTAAGGAGGAGTAGGGTCAGTCAGGGCAGCCTTGTCTTTTGGTACCTTCTTGCGATATTTTCCCCATTTACCCGAAGTTTTCGCAACAAGAGAAGGTTCCTATTGAGGTGGCTAAGGCACAGTAACAGCGGGAGGGGTCATGGGGACCAGTTGAACCGGGGTCAAATCAAGATAAGGTTTGGGTTGACCAGGTGGGGTAGCGGTTGGGGGATCGATATACCAGATGGGAATCCCCAGGGTCATGTTAGGAAGGGATAAGGTAGCCATGAGAGGTACCTAGAACACTCCAAGAGGGGGAGATAGGAATGGTATCTGACCGGAGGGGTAATGGCCAGGTGGGATGGCTCCGAGATGGTTAAGGCCAGGAAGAACCATACCAGGAGGGTAAAGGGGATCATGGGTACCAGCTGCAGGTGAGGGGCTAGAAGGAGGGGGTCCAAAAGGCTGAGTCAAAGTGCTAGGAGCAGGTTGCGGAGAGCAGGGTTTCTGACTAGTCGAAGCAGGCCACTTAAGGGAAGCCAGAGACAATTGCATCATGCAAAAATTCAATGAGTTGGTATTAGAGATAGGAGGAGGAAGACCAGGGAATGAACCAAGAAGAGAGTAGTCTTTGTAGACTCCAGGTGAGACACTGGTCAAGGGGTTAACGGTTTGCTTAGTGGCCACATAAGATATGATGGACTCAAGGGAGGTCTAAGACTTCAGTTCGTAATATGTCAACTGGTCAATGGTGACTATATTTCCATTATGGGGATTGGAAATCTTGTAGTGAGTCTCAGATGGTGCAACAAACATCACATAGGTGTAGCTACGACCCAAGAGAATGTTGTAATCTAAGGGGGCATCAAGGACTTCTACATCAATGCAAATATTCTTGCCCACAAGAGTGATAGGACAATTGTGAAACATGCCAATGGGTTTGGAGGAGTGGTCGTCCCACTCTTGAAGGGTGATAGTGGAAGGGTCCAACTCAGGTGATTTGAGTTGCTTCCAAACCGAAGCGGACATCACACAGGTGGATGCCCCCTCATTAATGATACAACGGGAAATGTTAGCATTCCGGAACTTGAAGGGAATTTGGAAGGCGACAAAAGCAAGAAGGGGAGGATGTTCTGACCAATCAACATCGAAGACGATCAATCGATCATCTGAAGGATCTACAATGCCCATGGTAGATAGTATATATTTTTTTTGTGAAGGGCATGACTGGAGGAGTTCCAATGTTGAGATGGCAGCATGAGATTGCGCCAAATCATCTACTATACTATACGAATGGACAAATTTTCCAGAAGCAGCATTTCGGCATAATGGTCCCTTAGGGATCTTGGTATGAACCTTTGCCTTGGGCTGAGGGATCTCTAAAGGACCATTGGTTGTCAAAAGAGGCTCTATAGAACATGAAGAAGGGGGCTTGGGGGCAGACATAGCGGGAGGCTTGTTGTAATAATGGGACCGAGTCTAAAGTTTGAGGTCAACGATAATGGGTTGGTCAGAGTTCATCATGAGAATCTGGTAATCGTAGGTACTAGAAGGAGGAAGTTGAGTGGCCGCTTGTCCTTCAAGTGGTTTGGTAGCCAAAAATCCTTGCTGAGGGAAAGGATTAGTAAACACAGTCGGCTGACTAGTCTCAACATTGGGAGGGATGGAAGGGGAGGCTTGTTGTCCTCGTGATGTTGCTTGAGTCTCCCACATCTGCGAAATCTATGGTAAAAGAGGACAATCATGTGTGTAATGACCATAGACACCACAACATGAACAAGGTTTATTTGTGCGAACAGGCCTGTCCTGCTTGGGTTGAGTGCCCTATTGCTGGTTAGCAGTGTTAGGTGCATTACTTTTGGGATTAGGTCCAGGATTACCGGGGGCAGATTTATTTTGAGTGCCTTTCCTCTTCTTTTTGGAAGTAGGAGGATTAGTCACGCCCTGCTGTGCATACACCTGCCCCTGAGGGGGCGATGGATGCTGTTGTGGGGGTTGAGAAGGCAAGGGAGGCAGGGGTGCTAATGCTAGAGGAGCTGGAGCACCAGGCTGTGGATACTGATAATTAGGAGGTTGGGTAACATTGTGGTAAATAGGTTGGGCAAAAGGAGGAGGCATGCCGTATGCTGGATACATGCTACCGGGAGGGGGAAAAGTGCTGGAGGTGTTGGCCCCTCCTTGAGGGAAACCATAGCCCATGGGAGGCTGAGCATATGGATGAGAAAGAGCTCCAATGATACTGTCCACGACATGGGATGCCCTTGGTGCGTTGGCACCACCAGGTCTAGGGAGATCAGGTAAGATGGTATAAACATAACTAGACTGAGCGTAGATCAAGTCATATTTTGACGCAATCTGGAGAGCAGCTTCTTCGGTTTGAGGGAAATGTGATGTGACATCTTTGCCTATAGCAGAAAAAAGGGATCTAAGGAACCAGTCCATGTAGACATGGTCTTCGAAGGTAGGGGTTCGACATAGGCTCTTTCTTCTCCACCATTCATAGAAATGATCGGATAGGCGAGTCACAGCCGATTGGCAAAAAGAAGTCAAAATTTCAGTACCAGTGTCATAACGAAGGGGAAGCTATAAATAATACAGAAAATCCTAGGCAAGAGTCGCATAGGTGGTATGAGAGGAGGAGGCCTGATCAACATACCACTTAGAGGCTTCCCTAGTAAGCGTACATTGTAACAACCGAAGATGGATAGAGTCCTCAGTAATGGAGTTAGACAAACACCACATGTGGAAAGATCGAACATGGTTTGTAGGATCTTCTCCAGCAAGACCTTCAAACATGGGGATGTCAGAAGGGAGGTTGGTTGGCATAGCAGGCCAACCAGCGTCATGGCATATAGGGTCATTTATCACCTGGTTAAAATCATGAAGACTGAGGCCTGCTACATAGGGGAGCAAGGGAGAAACTGGGATAGTTCCTGTTGTGGTCCCATTAGTGGTATTCTCAGTATTAGGGTCGGGGCTACCACCAGTGTTAGGTCTTTAACTAGACATGGTGAAGGTGACAGGGGAGAACCGAGGATGGACCCAGAAGGGGAACCCAATGAACCAGAAGAGGAGTCATAATAAGGACTTGGTGGAGGACTAACTCGAATCCTATGTGGAGGATTAAGTCTTCCTAACAAAAACTGAGGATGAAGGCCAAGAAGTCTCTGAGATAAATACCTTGGGGGCACAATGATGAAAGCACAAGCATGGAAAAAAGGGAAGAGAGACCAATAAGGGCGAGGGGGTGCATGATCAACTGAATACAATGTTGAAACAAGGGCAGAGAGGTGCAGGATCAACTGATTACAATGTTAAAGTCTTTTCCTGGCAATGTTAACCAGGCTCTTCTTCGCTTAGGGTGTGTGTGTTAAGCGTGTAAATTTTAATTTATAAACCCAGACGTTTGTAGAGAAAAAGAAAAAGTGTGTTGTATAATTGTAAATAAACCTGCAGATAACAGTATATGAAACTGAAATAACATAAAATAAATAGCTAATTGTGCATTAATATAAACCCAAGGAAGTAGGCATCTCAACAACTATTTTGTGGGTGGAAAAAAATCTAGTCAAAACACACCAAAATAGCTAATAGGTCTAAAGTCAGGAGGTACAATGATCTAAAGGTCAGATCTGTTGGAAATGGGTGTAGAAAAACAACAAAAAGTAAGAGGGTAAATTGCTGTAAATGAGGTGGCGAAAGGCTACAACCTGGAAGGAAACGGAGGGGAACCTAGAGGAAGACCCAAACAAAACTAAAAGGAGGTTTTTTGGATGGATGAATAACCAATCTGAAGTGGATCTAAAGGTGAGGGATCAAATCTGAAAAATGGCTGAACGCGCTGAAATTTCAGACGACCTTCTGCAGCAAAAACTCTTCCACGAAAGGTGGAGGGTACTGAAGCCCTAGGGGGATAGATTCCCACTTTAATGAGTAAAATGGAATAATTACAGGTACAAAATGGGTGAATATAGAGGTCACACAACCCTAAACAAAGGCCCAAAAAAAAGCAAAAAAATCTCAGAAAAATTCCCGCAAAAAGTTCAGGTCATAGTTTCTGATCCATTTTCTATAGAGGTCACAGGTTTTGGCCTGTTTTTAGTGCCTTGAAGGTTCAAGTCGCAGGTTTTGGCCCAAAAAATGTGACCTGCACTTCCAAAACTCTCGGGAGCAGGTTTTAGAAAATTTTGTTGTCTCAGCTGCGGCTGATGCCTCTCACCTGCGCACTAGGTCCGAAAACACACAAAAGTTAGAATTTTTAATGTATTATGTTTTTATAGGTTAAAAACAACATCAAGAAAAGAAATAAAAGAAGCTAAAGAGAATTCCTAGGCTTTGAAGTAGCTATTCATGCAGGGATCTGAAAAACGACAGAGGTCATAATCATAAACCCTTGTGGAGTCACCAGTTTTTAATATGAATCTTTATCGCAAGCATATGAAAAAGGCTCACTTTAGCCATGCATAACAAACATCCCTAACAACAAATATGGCTACCAATTTCTTTAGATCTGCAATTAGTTGACCAAGATAAATGCTGCAAAATCTAGATCTATGCAGAAAAAGACATTAAGCAGTAAATGAAAGCAAGCCTTGCTCCATGCATCCAATAGACAAGACAAGAATATTTTAAAGAATATTTGTATTTTTTGACACCTGGGAAGGGAACATAGAAATATGTTACCAGTCCCCCTCAATGGGATGGGTTATTGTAATTCCTCGGCACTTTAGATCTAAAATCTCTCTCTCTTGATAGTGTAGAAAACCCAGACAAAAAATGGAACTCAAAGGGAGCTCACAAGAAAAGTGGTAGCAAGATATGACAATGATGGAGGATCAAAGTCAGACCAAAAGTATAGATCCAGTGTATTTTTCCCAAATGGAAAATGCAGAAATAATGAACAGTTAAGCATTAAAATAATGCATATCATCAAGATTATAGTAGGAGATCAATATGGATGTTATTAATCAGTAATTTTTATCATTTGAAGATCACTATTTGAGAAAACTATATTTCTAAAAACAAATTTCATGAAATATTGTGAGTTTTATAAATAGCACTGCCTTCATTATCCTTAGGATAAATTTTCACTCTTCTACTACTCTACCATGCCTTAGCCAGCCTACCACTCCTGAAGAGTCCCTCATAAAGCCTAGTTCACTCATCCCCATCCCATTTTTTACACCTATGGTTTGGACACCCTGTTTTTCCTCTGCCTACTTTTCACCATGCTGACCTAATGCCTCAAAGCCTTCAAAAATGAAAAATTTTCTTTGAAAAATCCTTAGGAAGCTCAATTCCAGTGGTTTGTGAATCTTCAAAATGATCTAGCCTGTCAAAAAGGGCTCAATTCCCTCCTCTTTCCTAAAAATCCCCAAGTCAAAACTTTAGTCCATGGAAAATTCAAAAAACCCCCTCCACTAGGTCACTAGAGTTTATAGGTGCTAGGGTTGGCCTTTATTTTCAAGAAGAATTGTTTTTAGGTAATGAGAAAGCTGGAATCAGGTCAAAGGAAAAAACATATAATTGGTCTAAAACAAAGCAGAGAAGCCTCCAACAAGGGTTTCCTTATCAAAAGTATATTCTGCAAAAGATAGTTAGCCATGAGTGGCACTTCTGCAGGACTGTCAAAGATTACTACCTACAGGAAGATTTCTAAGATCAAACAAACCTGATGTATTTCATGATGATGGCACATATAAAGACTAAAGGAGTTTTTTATACCAACTGCTAGGGCTTTCACACCAATAGGTTTTCACTACTTCAAAGTGAAAACATGATAGAATGTCAGTTGAAAGAAGGTCAAAATTCGTCTCTTCAGTCTCATCCACCAAGCAATCAAAGTCATAAAAGATGCAGGACTGAAAATTCCAAGGTGAAAGTGCCAAAATAATCACAAGTATACTGTTTAAAAGTGTTGAAATTCATGAAAAGGATAAAGTGGAGAAAACCTTCAAAAAATAGTACTAATGTCACTGTATTCCTTTTTCCTCAAAAATTTGTCAAAATGATCTTTTGCTTTTCAAGAATTGGCTCATGTTTCCAAAATGTGGGTAAGAGGCAAATTTTAAGCTTGTTAAAAAGTTTTTCAATCCAAGGGAAACATCAAAATGCTCCAGCAAAGACAAAAAACCATTTTTCTCAGAGTTCTGCCACCTACAGGACAAAAGAACAAAAATTCAGTGAAAAAGAAAGAAATAAAACAAACATTAGAAAAGTGGGTATGATCATGAAATTATTTTTCAAAAATAGGTATAAAGGCCTTCCTTCCCTCTTCCCTAACTCATTTTTGTTTTTGAAAGAAAGATAGAGAGCCGTTGAAGCGTTTCTAGGCTTTTTCCTAAAAACTGAGAAAAATTTCCTTGGCGCTGTGCGTAGGCGGTGGCGATATGCATAGAACCTTTGGCGCTGCACACAGAGGAGGAAAGATAGTGTTAAATAACATTGTGTTGCACACATATGGACCGGCACTGCGAACACTCCCATGTCAAAGCCCGATATTCCCACATAAGACGTTGTGCATAGGGGAGACCCGACAGCCCGTGTACAAGCTCGAGCCGCCCATAGTCTTCAGGCACTGTGCATAGCCCAACACTACACGGCCCGACAGGCCTGACAACTCACCTAACCCGCACAAAATCAACAGCACTGCGCACGAGCCTGCATGACTCGCTGGTGCTTCACATAAGGGCACCCAACCTCCCTGACGTTGCACATAGAGGCGTGTAGAGGGCACGACTAAAACAGCTAATCGAGTGGCACTGCGCATAGGAGAAGTTTGGCTAGAATTGCCAAAAATTGGTCAGAATTAGTCTTTTCCTCCTCAAATTTTCCCCCAGCTCCGACACAAGTTGAAAAAGGTTGGTGGTCACTTTTATTTTCCCTCCAAGTGTTATTTTTGCATCGATAATCAAAGAAGAGTAACAAAAACCTAAATTGACTAAAAAACCCTAATATTCATGGCAAAAAATCATTTAACCTTCTATGGTAGAATTTACCAGTTGGAGAATGGCCATTGGTGTAAATACCCTCAGTACAAGCTAGGCATCCTTCAAAACTCTGAAAGCATTCCTAGACTTACTTCCATTTTTCCCCCATTTGTTAAAATTTTCCCTCACCATCACTCATTTTTCCTCCCTAGACCTAAAGCTCACACTAGCTAAAAACAAATTTGTTCAAGGACACAATCAGTCACTATGTCTGGAGAAGAGATAAGTACTAGTAGTGATGAAGGCCAAGGGCCTATCAGGCCAAAACACAAGGGAGGAAGAATTAATAGGTTTTAGCCCTTAGATACAATTCAAATCACCTCTTCTCCAATGATCCTGCATGTTTTCAATATGTTGGATGCTATCAGTTCTGTGAGAGGGTTAGATAGGTCCAAAACCACTCAGATTTGACTAGGATTTTCATTCTCAGCCTAAAAAACAAGCATGTCAACCTAGCAGGAGTAAATTTTGAGCTATCATCCGGATCTGTTGCTAGGGCCACAAGGATACCAGATGTGGGTGAGAGATGGTTCAAGAGGGAGAAATTGGCCTTAAGCTACTATGAGCCCTTCCTCAAACCTAGGTATCAACAGGGCTACAAGACTTTTTTGCCCTTCTCTCACCTGCTAGAGAGATATGCACCACTGATGAGGGAGATCATCAAGTACTTCACTTGTGAGGGGAGGTACTCCAGGCTTTACTCATATCAAATAAGGTTGTTAATGCACTTCACCAGGGTTTAATTGCTAAACCTACCATACTATCTCTACTGGAGCATTGACAAAATGGCTTCAGTAGTCAAGAAAAGGAGTTATGCCCACCAAATGCAAAAGCCTTTTTCACCACTGTTTGGTTAAGATGATTGTTTTACACCAGCTAGAGAAGCAGGGAATCCCTTGGGAAGTTTTTATCTCACATGATATATTTGCAAATCCCCAAGCCTTCATTCAGCAAAACTTGCCTTCCACTTCACACCCACTTACCTCCAATCCTCCATCACCCCCCATAGATCATGTTCCATCACCTCCACCCATGCCTTCTCCACAAGGAAACTTACCTCTTTCTTTTTCTCCTGAAGCATAAAATGAGGAAAACAGTGATAATGAAACAAATCAAGAGGAGGTAGAGAAAATAGAAATGGAGGATAGTGAAGTTAGTAATGATGATGATGAATTTGAGGAGAAAGAAAATAGTGATGCCCTTGACATTGATGGGCAAGAAAGAAGCCTTGAGCCACAAAGCATGGAAGAGGACAGTGAGGCAGAAATTAAAGGCAGAGATGACAGTCAAGAGGATCATAGTCACAATGAGGATGAAATGAAGAATCAAAATGGAAATGATGTTGACATGGATGCACCACAAAATGATGACCAAGTTAAACAACAAAATAGAGATATGGAGGTTGATGACACGTCATTAAATGTTGAAGTAAACTTGCCAAGTGACCATGAGGACAAAACAGAGCTCAAAATTGACCTTGAATTTCATGACAACAGTCATGACAGTGGTGAAAATCAGAGTGTTGAAGGCAGCAGTGAGGCTCAGATCTCTCCTAATGAACAAGATGATGATGCACAAAGTGATGGGAGACCTAACAGTGAGGGTGATATGGAAGAGAAGGCTACACACAACAGTCCAAAAGGTGAGAAAGAAGGCTTTCCAGCAGATGCTAACATTCATGACAAGGGCCCTAGAGTAAAAATCCTTAGAACTTTTGATTTCTCATACCACAGGGGGAAGAGGGATGTGTTTTTTTCCTCAAAAAGGCAAGGGGCCATCTCTTGTCCAGCTATCAAACCATTGGACAAAGGTAAGGAAAAAATGAATGAGGATGTTGAGGATCAATATGGTGAAGAAAGAGAATTTGAACTTATACATATTGATAGTGAGGAAGAAGAGAAAATCTCCAGTTCGCTCCTCCAAAATAATAATTCCCAAATAAGATATCTTCAGGCAGTTTTGGAAAGATCCAGGTACAAATATGATGTCTTAGATAGGGAGAATCGACAAAGGAGTGCACACATGGAAATTTATGAGGTAAGGGAACTCAGGGCACAAAGACAAGACATAAGGGAAGAGGTACAATTATAATATTACAAGAGGACTCATCCAGAGAGTGAATAAGAAGAAGAAGAACAACCTAGAAGGAAGCCAAGGACCATTGGGCTGATAAAATCCTTGACCAAAGAGAGGGAGGAAGAATCTGCCCTAGTTGAGCAAATTCCTATCTGGGAGGCTTGGCTTGAGAGGGCCAATATGAATTTATAAGATAAGTTGGAGAAGGAAAACAAGGCCCTTGAGGTCCAAAAGAAGATGGCCAAACACTATGCCCTTAGAAACCAAATTGCTAGGGCAAAGCTCAGGAAGGAATTGCTTGAAAATAAAAAACTAAAGGAGGCAAAAGGCCATAAAAGCCTTGGATTTTTGGCTAAATATTCCCTACAGGTGTCCAAGACCTCTTGAGGGACTGTTGGGCATTGTATATGCCCATGTTTTCATCATGAAATATCATTGTTTATACCCTAAAACCCTAGGTTTTTAGCCAGTGCTATACCCTGATTCTGACACTTTTGGCCAAATACTCTCTATGGTTGATTATCATCAATTTATTCACTTATCTAAGATTAAAGATGATTATGTCATTTTTTACTGATGACGGTTTTTTGGAAGTACATTTATCACAGGGTTCCATCATTGAAATCACTCACAAGCTAGTTAAGGATGAGATGCCTAATTTAGGGCTTTGGTACTTTCGGCACACTTCCAAGGAAAAAAAAGGGAGGTTATGGTCCAAAATAATGTTTAATACCTTCCCATGCATTTTATTTCACCCAGGTCGCACATGTGGGTCCTTAGGAGTTGATTAACAAATTTTCTCAAAATGTGAAAAGTTTCCAAACTGCCATGTTTGACCTCAATATGTGTGCAACTGGAGGTGAATCTATAAAATATAATCAAATGTGTTTGTTAAAAATATAGAAAATTGTGTATATCCAAAAATATTTCGCCAGATTCAATTTTTTCTAAAAGTTATACGCGGGTCTTGGAGGCAGTTTTGTAAAAAATCATCGTTTTTTCAGAGTTCTAGAACATTGCAAAAAAAGCCAAACAGCCAACTTTGGGCACGATTTTCTAGGATCTGGATTCGAATGAGAAAAATCCAAGAGAATATTTTGTTGTAAACACAACAAGTTAGTCTCTCTCCGAAAATTGTTCCAAAATTCCTCATGGTTAGGAAGATATACTAATATCTTTTAGGTCAGTTTGTTAAAATTGTTCAATTTTCCAGAATTGAGGAAAATGAATAATTCACCTTGTGAATCTTATAAATGGCTCAGCCATGGTTTGTGTTGTAAGCTTGGGAAGTTTTTGAAGGAGGATGATGAAAATGTGTGAACATGAGACAAAATATTGAAGGAATGTATGTAAGTGAACTTATGATTTGAATCTTAATACAATTTGACTTTGCCATGAATTCTTTGTAAATGTTATGTTTTTTTTTTTAATATTTAGACATTGATTTAGTTTAGACTTGCTCTAGGAGTGGCAAGGATCCACCATCTCCTGGAAGCAAGTTTTGTAAACATCATAGGATAGACATAGCATGTTTGATTTAGATCCACGTGCATGGATTTTATTTTGAAAGCAATTGTTAATTAGATCTCATAATTTTGATTATGTACTTAAGACTGTAATTTGTTTGTTTTCTTAAAATTAAATAGACATATAATTTTCAACTCGTTGCAAGCTAATGAATGGTGTTGATCAATGATTTTATTGCATGAATAACCCCTTTGTTACAGGTTTATGATTGAAATATTTAAAGGTGCTTCTTAATTGGATAAACAAGAGATCGATAACTTCATTTGTTTTAAATATGAATTGAAATCTATTATGTACCTTATTGATTTTCTTGTAACATTGTGTTTTGGCAACCAAGTATTTGAAAGCAATGCAAAGAGACCATTAAATCATTGTTTGAAGTTGTAGTTTAGTTTGAAATTCATTATGATTGTAGTTAGTTATTGGTAGAACCATTCGCCAATTTTCTCATGTTTGAATGATTTCTTGAGTGTGATTAAATAAGTTTAAGGATAGAATAGTTTCTTATTTTGTAATCTCTTAGATCTGAAGCATGTCAATTAAAATCTTGGTTTACTTAGTTTCTTTTGAAGCAATTGCAAAGTGGTGATAGAGGTTAGTTTGAATGCTTATTTGATTTGTTTTATGCATCCCAGGAATTAGATTAGTTGAAGTCTTATTTGTTCATTGCCTTAGTTTAAGATCATTTGAATGAGAGTGAATTTATTGGGATTAAGATTTAGCATAAGTTTGGTATCATTTTAAATTAATCTTGATTGGTTTAAGATTCTTGTATTTAGATTAAATAGACCTTGGTATTTAGATTGAGATTTTCATTTTGATTAAAATCATTTCAATGGTAATTTGTATTTCTTGGTTTATGATTAATTAGAGTTAGTTTCATTTGCACAGTGATTAGAATTTCTTATTTTTTTACGCATGTTTTACTCAATTGATTAGCTTCAATTAGAAATAACAATTTTGTACTTAAACAACAAGTTGATTCCTACTGTAGTCTAGGTTAGATGTTTTGATCCTGTGTTCCCTACGCTTGTACCTCAAAGATTACAAGCCCTGGATTGATAATTTAATGTTGGAAATTATAGCAATATATTTCCCCAACAGGGACCACTCCACAAATTTTGGGCAAATTTGAACAAGATTTTGTTTTTTTTGAAATTTTGAGGCCTCTATGCGCAACACCCTTGGCAATGCGCACATAACTCATGCATCCTCAGCTTTTAAACTTGAAATTTTTGGATTCCTATCATCATCAGTAATCTGCTCACATAATTGTAGACCATTTGGAGCAGTTTTGATCCGCCAAAAGGCAAAAAAACACCTAAATTTTGACCATTCTGCCTCATTTTCAGGTAAGGTGTTTCACATAGAGCAGTGTTGGGAGAATGAAATTTTGGATATGAAAATGGCACTCATTCAGAAACCCAAAGGTATTTCTGGAAGGCGAACTTGACAAGATTTCCAACGAGCCATCACGGAGCAAAATCTGACATCGGGAAGGAGGTCAAAATAGGATTGCAAGTACACCTATTTTCTGATATTTTGGCTCTGCGCATACACGACCAAAAGTGGCAAAAGTCAACAAAACACACTCATTTATTGCAAAATGAGTTTTTTAGTATTTTTAGGAAAATCACTCTAGGATTAGGTGTTATAAGTTATTATGCATTTATTTTTCTTGGATATTTATGCCTTGGGCCTTGCATGGTCACTTGGACATAAATTGTCATTTATGACTATTTTGGATATTTTAAAAATCCTAATTAGGGTTTTAACCCTCCTTTGCTCCATAAATAGAGCATGAGGCTTTTTTTTTGGCATTTGATGAGCTTTGAGAGCAATACATGGTTTATATGAGCTTGGAGAAGAAATTGGTGTTGTGGAGTTGATGAATGGCTTGCTTGGAATGATGATGGAGAAGCTTCTTTATAGGATCCCTAAGCTTGGTTTAATGGTGATGTGTTCTTAATTTGTTTATGTTTTCTTGTCTTTCATTATGTTTCATCCTTCCATATGTAGTAGATCAGTAAAGAATAGGTTAATACATGCTCTTTGAAGCACCTTAGTCCTCCTGCATTCTACTGCCTTGATGTTTTCCTCTGTTTGGTCAGCTTAAGGAATTCTTGATTGCTCCTTAGGGCCACCTAAACTTGTTTTGTTTCATGTATGGATTAGTATGCTAGTTTACAAGTATGATTCACAGTATGCCCTGCTTATTTAAAGCTATCCAAACTCTGTCTTGAAACCTTTCTTTGGAATAATGTCTACAAGTTTAAGTCAAAGGGGTCTCGTTTGATCTTGCCCTTTGTCCATGCTTATCAACTTGTTTCAGAGTTATTTATAGCTTGATGTATGATGTTTAGGAGTTCCCTCTTCATATATTGAGTTATTTGTGATCTTAAATGTTTTCTAATTCTGAAGGTGAATTTACTAAAGTTAGATAAGCTCTTATGCTTTCTATGTTTCACTCGAATGTTTATCTTGGATATTTATTAGTTTAAGTATTGTTCATTGAGCTTAATGGTTTTCCCTACCTCATGAGTTATAGCTTCTGCTTATCAATATTTAAGACCTCATTGCTAATGACAAGATACTAGGTTAAAGCAGATCCTATCATATAGTATCGTGTGTGCCTCTTTCAACATGAAAATCCTCATGAAAATACTTCATTAAAACTATAGTTTATTCAGATCAACATATATATAAAGGAAAGAGATCCATACAAAAAAAACATCGACATATATTAACACAAGAAATTCCAGATTCAAACCAATTGGCAGAATATTACAATGGTTGGCCTTTCAGCTCTCGGCCCTTTACAAAAGCTCTCAAACCATCTCTCTCTCTCTCTCTATTCCTCACTGTTCTTCCATCCTCACACTCTCCTCATATTTATACATAATAATTAATTTTTTCCATTCCATAATTTCCTCCACACAAATCTCAACTAAAATCTAAATTAGATTTATCCTTTTTTTGGCATCAACTAAGTCTCGTTTAAGGAATTCCCGATCCCTAGATTATCTACCTAATTCAACTCCACTCATATCCTTTAATTTATTAAAATAATATTTACAATAATCCTCACTTACATTTTTCTCTCTTAAATGATTAAAATGAGCACAATAATTTATAAAATAATTAAAAAATCATCACTCCCTTAATTACACAACATTTTAAATAAAAATCAAGTAGGATGCTCCTGCATCAGACTCCCCATGTAGAGAAGTTTCCATAGACTCCTGTCTATGAAGTCTGTTGCTTTTATGTAATAATGCGACAGCCACAAGTCTTGGAGACTTTCTCCCTCCAGGATTCCAAACATTTTTCTACCACTGGTCCTTCAAAGTATCAACTCGATTTGGAAACTCATCACTCACTCTGTCAATCGGATTCCATCGACTTCTCCAACACTTTCTTTTTCCAATTCCTTGAAGTAATTCCTCTTTTTCTAATGTTTTTGTCCCCAACTATGCTGAATACTCAACTTTCTGAAGCGAAGAATAATCAAGAATTTCTTCCTGATCACAACTATAGCCATTGATTGCTTTTATAACAAAAAATTCCTCATCCGATGTTGTATATGCATTCATCAACACACTGTTAGTTTTAAAAATATAAGACCTTTCGACCTCTTTTGATGCTTCAAGCACCAATCTCCCATCATCGACTTTCTGGATTTCAACAGATCCTATTTTGAATTGATGGCTACTTTCATATTTATCCTACTGGATCAATATTTCTTTCTCCTTTATGTCTCTACGGACATAAATTTCTTGTTGTTCCTGATCTTTCATCTCAACACCAAATAATTTATGCTCAATTCCTCTGGTTTCGACATCATATATGTTAATGTCATTTTATGTATCTACAGTCACATTATTATCTAAAATTTATGACATTCATTCAACTCTATAAATGTTAAAAACATTTCATCCCTATCACGCATAGTAACTGCAATCTCTTCTGGATCAGATTCTGCAAGCTTCATTTCTCCCTCAGGTTCCTTACACCATTGTTCCAAGAACTCGATTTCCATGAGAAATCTTTCTAGAATTTCATCACAACCTTCATTCCCAACTTCATTCTTCTTCTTAAAATCGTCCCGAGTTATCATGTTTTCTATTTCATCACATTGTAAAATTATGTCAACAATTTCATTAAACAAATACATTTGTTTACCTCCTTGGAATATCTCCTCGACATTTCATATATGCTTCTGCTCCATAACAGCTTCAACTGGCTGTCTTACCCCAAATAAGAACTCATTTATGATTTCTTTCTGTTGTAACAAATTAGTACCTTTCTCCTCTGAAATCCATTCTCCGTCACACTTCACCTCAATAGTTTCATTCATCTCTGTGACAGTTTCACCAGACTGTCCACCATCTTTCACAGACCCTGCAAACATACATAAACTGTGAGATTTAAAAATGCAAGGCTTCATAGCCTCATCTGCTTCTCTCAAAAACACATCTTCAAATTCTTCTAAACTATTCCAATAGTTCATGAGATCTTCCTCATTGATCTCTTCACCCAAAATTTCACCCTATTCCAGGCCACAAATGGAAACTTCCATTTTCAACTCAGCCTCTTTGATTTCTTCCCATCTTAATTACACACTCATCATATGCTCGAGCTTCCTCAGATATTCTGTCAGTTGCATGTTTACTTGCTCTTCCCTCTTTGCATGTAGTCTATGCCACTTCACTTTATTTTTCATGGTCCAACCATGTGCCTGGTCTTTCATATTTCTCTGCAACAATTCCATCAACAATTCAAGGTGAACTGTTATCTCAGCATTCTCTCACTCATAATCTTCATCAGTCAACTGCTCACATATGCCACTTACCTTGGCATTTTCCTTCTTCTTCCTTTTGTTGTGGTCTTCATCAGAACTTCTGAAATGACTATCAACAGTCATCTTCTCCTCCTTTGTGAAATTCATTTGTTCACGTGTGGATTTCATTCGAATCCTATTTTCATCAAGCTTTCATTCTTGCTCCAACAATACAAGCTCTCTTCCCGCGCTTGAACTGTTTCGGTTCTCTGTCTTGGAATCATCTCTGGGAAATTATCTTGCTTCACTTTGCTTCAAACAACACTTTATTAATGCTTTTTTTACAATGACCAAATTCTTTGGGTGTCGGGCTCTGCCGATCATGAACCCAATTACATTCAAACCTTTGATTTGGTTTATGAATCTTTGACTTCAGACTTTACATCAACTCTTCATCTTGGATGAAAAATACTCAATCTTAACTCAAACTATCCAAACTTTCATTTGACCCTAAAGTTTGTGTTGACTTCAAGGCTTGACTCAATAATTTTACAATAGTGGATATTTTGACTTAATTCAAGTTATACAATCTTCCAACTAACATACACCCTTAATACATTTTAGGACGTAATATATTCACTCTCTTTCATAATTCATTCTTATGAAAACATCATTAGTTTACCATTATCATTTCACATGATACTGAAGTCTTTAATCGAAATGCAATCCAAGTTTTCCAAGATTTATGGTGAAAATAAATAAACCATTCAATTTTCAACATTCAAAAATACCTTCCCGAATTATCATACCTTATGCTCCCATTAAGGTTATTTAATAAACCTTTCCCCTGCATTTTCAACTCTATGGATTCCACTCTTGTGTGTCGTCTTTGTCACTGTGACTATTCGCATGCCCTTCATACCATAAGCTCGTCATTTTAGTGCAAAAATTTTCCTGCACTTTTATGCACCATACAACATCAGTTCACATCTCTTCACCTGTGTACAGAGAACATGTTTTCAACCTCTTTCATGAATAATGTACAACTCGTACATTGTGTCCATCCTGAATAACACCTCCTTAGATGCCGCCACATGATGGTAAAAACAAAGATTCTACAACATCAAGCAATTTGGTTTGTTTATGTTTTCAACCTTAACACAAATCAAAAGAATTCTCTCATTCCAACTACAAGATTTGGTCCAAAATGACTTAACCAAAACTGCGAAAAAACCACATTATGCATATATATTTTAACTATGCATATCCCATGCATATCACCCAAATTCTCATTCCAAATCTTGTTCATCTCCACCTTCAATCAGACATTTCCTCTCTTTTTAAATCATGGTTATAAAACCCCAAACAGTAGAATTATTTAATTAGAATTAAATTTCTTTATCAAAATTATGTTTATAAACCATAATTTTATATCCACTTTATTTGATCCATATATATGACTCCTCAAAGTGTCACCAAATATATATCTCGGCCCATTAATATCCTGAATTGAATTTTGGAGAGACAATAATATAATTATGGCAATTCATTTAATAATTCAAATTTGGATAACAACCCAAAGATGCCAACTAGAAAAATATGGCCACATTATATTTCAAACGTACCTGTTTCATCTTTTCCATCGATCATTGTACATCCAACGGTCATCGCTTTATCACGCTCCAACAAGCATGACTCTTAATTTTCTAAAGGCACGCGAAATGGGTTGGTTAACTCTGTTACATGTCACCTCCATGTTTTATCACACTCGTTCAAGAATTACCACTCGGTGTTCAAAAACGGTGCAATACTTATTTCTTACCACTTACTAAACCACTCTCTAATGTATCAATGTGTGGTTCCTTCCGATCCATACATTTGTTGACTTATGATCTTACAAATAAATCCTAGCCTTTTATTTCTTCAAGTCTTGTATGTTGATCTATATGATCTAATGGCCCTTGTACACTGTTACTTTGCTCCGATATCTTGATCTTCTGTGTGTAACTTTGATCGTTCCAATTAAGTTCTCCAGCTATTCAAACTGATATTTCACTGTTCAAACCTTCATATCTTTTGTCTCCTCTTCGTCAATCTCATTCATTGATCAATGGATCCAATAACATCATATTCCCTCTCTACTCATGAGAATGCTTTCATAAATTTAAAACTTAATCAAAATATATTTAAACCTCAGACTCTTCTACAATTCTGCTACGCAACTCTAATTTCCATATCAGTTAACTCATATAACAAATGGAATCAAAATCTTTTGCATTATCAAATGTGGAATCCGTTTTAAAACAAAATGCTACCTTTTTCTTTTTAGCCCACTGTCCACACAAACCATCACGTAGTCAATAATGAAATTTTCATTCCATTACAAATATTTACCCAATCAATAGGGAAATCATTACTCACTGTCCACACAGCAATTACATTATATTTAATTCCAACCAATTTAAAACATAGAACAACAATATCCATATTTCAACTCTAGAAGTCGTAATTTTTTTTTTTTTGGTGACTGTCATGACTCTTAACGCAATTACCACTCTACTGCAAACATCGACACACTCAAAAATAAACTCGTTACCATATATGGAACATCATCCAGGAGAAAGGAAAGATTATGCAGCTACCTTGCATTACTAGAAGCTGTCACATAAGTCGTCATGCCAAGCTAACATTGCCAGAAAGTGCCATATGAACCATCGCACCAAATTACCACACGTTGGATACTACTTCTCTGTGTTTCTCTCAATGTAATTACCATACCATTGCAATGCCAACAATGAGAGATGTCAGGACAGAGAGAGAAAATTCCATATGACATTTCTCTACGTTACTTGAAATCTTTCGGTATATAAAAACCATTGTAATCAACATGGTATCACCTCCCTTTGTTTTACTGTTGGTGTAATCACTCTTACACCACTACTAGAGATACACATCCCAACACACTCTTCAACCGAAGCTTCAGTACTTTTCTGTCGCGAATGCCAGCCCAGCTTACAGCGTAACCCAACTACTCCAACATCCTATGCTATATGTTGCCCACAAGTTATAAAAGGTGTTGCCTTTTGCAATGTTTCCTACACCCCTATATCAGACTTGGTCGCACTCCACTAATTTCTACTGCATTCCACTGCATACACACCACCACTTGCGGTGAGGATATTACCATTCACATGGTTTAAACAAAGTTGAAACAACCATTTCAACTACTAACGCAGTGTGAAATCCCCTTTACGCTGGCCATTTCAATCAACTCTCTCCCAGGAAATCCTACCTACTCTCCTTTCTCACAACAAGAAATCAAATGAAATAGCCTCAACGTAGGAGCGACTCATCCCCAAACTCATCTCCTTGCTCTAATACCAAAATGATGACAAGATACTGGGTTAAAATAGATCCTATCATATAATATCGTGTGTGCCTCTTTCAACATGAAAATACTCATAAAAATACCTCATTAAAACTATATTTTATTCAACTCAACATATACATAAAGGAAAGAGAGCCATACAAAAAAAACATTGACATATATTAACACAAAAAAATTCCAGATTCAAACTAATTGGCCAAATGTTACAATGGATGGCCTTTTAGCTCTCGGACCTTTACAAAAGCTCTCAAACCATCTCTCTCTCTCTATATATATATATATTCCTCAATGTTCTTCCATCCTCGCACTCTCCTCATATTTACACATAATATTGAATTCATTCCATTCCATAATTTCCTCCCCACAAATCTCAACTAAAATATAAATTAGATTTATCCTTTTTTTGGGCTCAACTAAGTCCCATTTAAGGAATTTACAATCCCTAGATTATCTACTTAATTCAACTCCACTCATATCCTTTAATTTATTAAAAGAATATTTAAAATAATCCTCACTTACATTTTTCTCTCTTAAATTATTAAAATGAGCACAATAATTTATAAAATAATTAAAAAATCATCACCCCCTTAATTACACAACATTTTAAATGAAAATCAAAGGAGGATGCTCCTGCATCACTTATTATAGGAAAAAGGATTCTTGATTTCCCTTTTCCTTACCTTATTGAAAAACTTGATGTCCATCCCATTTCACACTTAACCTTAAGGATCTATTAACCTTGCTAGATTGGCTCTGTACAACACTCTGATTCATTGTTGAGACACCCAAGACTTTCATTGACTCCATAACCCAATGGATTTGACAAAATCTCATTCCACCTATCCTACTTGACCATCTTAACCAAAAAAAACAAACAACAAACCCTACACTTAACAACTAGCCTAAAATCAACCCTAATCAGCAAACAAGTTTACATATTTGCACACATAATAGAGAGAGCCCTCTCTTAGTCTAGGAAGGCTAGTTCCTAGGACTCCAAACACTGGTCTGATGTTACCCTGTCATTTGTTCTACCAATCTAGAAAATTACGGGGAGCTAACATAAATGGAAATCATGGTGGGACCTTCTGAATCAGTGGAAAACTAAGTATCCCTTAGGACTTCAAAAATCTTTGTCAAAACATAGAGAACTTAACTGATATCCAAGAGTACATTCTGTTTGTTTCAGCATCTTAGAAAAATGGTGATTTAGTCATAGGACACTCTTACAAACCTTAAAACTATAAAAATAAAACTCAGAAAACCCAAAAACATCCCTAGATTGGTTTTTTGTCAGTTATTGGTGGTGGACCATAAACATACATCTTTAAAAAAAACAAAAATATCCACCTGGCGACTCCACTAGCCTCTAGTAAGCCTATTACTTCACTAGTACTCATTTCACTTCTTGGATTTCTATCAAGCCAACCCTGAGAAGTTTATGAACCCAGTTAAAATACTGTGAGAGTTTACCAAACACTAAGAGAGGTCAGCCTTCGGAAAAAAGTCCTAAAAAATTTCAGCCTCTCTGATTTTTTTAGTTTGAAATCTAGCTTCACATAGGATCAGTACCAGATCTCATCCGGACCCAAACCCTCCCAACATAGTTGATGACCCAGAGAATATTTTGTGGAAAAATTGTAGATCTGGAAAATTAACCACTATTAGGACCATTCACAGAGAAAGCTCTGTAACTGAACATCTTACAACTTTGCAAGATCCTCAGTTTGACTTGCACCATACAAAGAACCTTTTCATAACCAAGTCACAAACTGATATTGACCAGACTGACCTTGAACCCATAGATTTGCTGCAGAGTTCCAATAGAGAAGCTTCTCCTTCTACACCACCTGACTTTCAGCTTCTCCATCACTTTAACTCTTTCCATACCAAATCTATTCAGAATTAGTTTGTTGGTCCAAGTACTTCCACTGCACCCTTTCATACCAGCACTGTGAAAACCACTCTGCTTCATCGTACATCTCATTTCACCAATCTTCCTCTTGTAAAACCTCCATTAGTTCCCATCATGGTAGCTTGGTATGCTCCCTTGGCCTTACCTCAACCCCTAGTTCCTTTGCTAAATGACTATCAGTCCAAGATCCCTCATTTCACAGGGGCTGGATCCATCACTACCCAACAACATGTGGATAGGATCAATGATTCTTTTGATTGCATGGAGATAGAAGAAGAAACTATTAAAATGAGGATCTTTGCACAAATTTTAGGAGGAGAGGCCAAAAAATGGTTCAAAGCGTTAACTCCTAATTCAATACATGATCTCCCTTTGCTCTACCAAACTTTCATAAAAAAGTGGGAAATCAAGAAAAATCCCCTCCAAAGCCTATCTGAATATAACAATCTTAAAAGAAATGTAGGGTAAAGTGAGCAAGACTATTGCACCACGTTTAAAAGTGTGTACAATTCCCTCCCAACTCACATGAAACCTCCACAAGGCCTTGCACTAGTAAAATTCCCTGAAGCTTTTGACCCTGACGCGAATTTACAATTGAGAGAAAGAGACCCTAAAACTTTAGAAGAAATGAAAAAGGAAGCTATTAGTTCCAAGGTCAACTTTATTGAAAAAAGAGCTAGGATTAGATCGGAAAAGAGAATGACCTACAAAGATGAAACCATACCTTCAACCTCCTCATCTCTCCCACAATCTCATTCCAAAAGTTGTGATGGATAGATTAAGCCTAGAAATAACTAAACCTTGCAAGGACCTGTACTCCTTTGATTCAAGTA
Source organism: Pinus albicaulis (assembly GCA_034641835.2). Classification (NCBI taxonomy): domain Eukaryota; kingdom Viridiplantae; phylum Streptophyta; class Pinopsida; order Pinales; family Pinaceae; genus Pinus; species Pinus albicaulis. Next base: position 34,054,912 of record MU968411.1, on the reverse strand, counting down.
GGGTCAGGTGTTTGGGCCTGATCAAGGATCTTTGTGTCAACCTGGTACAAGTGCCTGTTAAGAATCTAGTCATGGACATAGTAGTGGTAGATATTCCTCCCAAGTATGGCATGATTTTATCCAAATCTTGGGGAGCCAAGCTTCAAGGGAACCTTCAACTAGATATGTCCTATGCTACCATCCTTGTTTTTAACCAAACCAGGAGATTATATAGTGATTCTCACATGAAATATATGGTTAGCAATCAAGACAGGCCAGACAATACTCCTCTTTATTCTATTTATTCATATCTTGATTCTTTCATCTTATGTAATGAGGAAGACATTGTTGAGCAGGTATATGAAGTTGAAACACATCAAGACATATTACAACATTCAAACCAAAATCTTCATGAAGAGCTCCACAGTAAAAATTCTAGCAACCCTGAGCAACCATATAATGATAAAAATAGACTTGACTTTCTACAAATTGAAAATCAAAAATCAAAACCAAAAGTCAGTTTTGAGTATGAATTAGGTTGCTCAAAGGGAAGACAAATCTAAAAAACACAACTGTTTCCTTTTGCCAATCCCAAGGTACTGAAATATTCCCAGATAATAGAAAATTTTCGGAATCTGAGTCAAAAGAGTCTAATTCTTTTACCTTATACAAATACCTCATTATCAAAAAGCATTGTCCCTCAAAAAAAGCTTTTTGCTCTCACATATGTTGCTATGAATCCCAAAAGAATGTCTGCTAAAGCAGATATAGAGGAATATAATGTAGACAACCTAGGAAAGCCCAAAAATATTAAGTTGTCCAGAAACTTGTCATTACACACAAAACTTAAATACATAAGGTTATGCAACAAGTTTCAGGATGCTCTTGGATATAGAAGTAAAAGCTTAAAACCTCATGACATAGACATTGTTCCTAAGGGGTATTCTTTAAAGAAAAACCATAAAAACCTTGAGCAAATTGTGTCATTGAAAAACAAAGCGAAAGGATGCAGGATGTCTATAGACTTTAGGTACCTAGACAAAGCTTCAATGAAATACAAATTCCCTCTTCCCGAGATAAATCTTCTTATGCCAAAGGTAGGATTTTCTAACAAAGTGAACTTGCTTGGTAGTGTTCCAAGTTATCATGAGATGACACCACTTCAAATCAATCAACACAAAGACATTCCAAAAATTATTTTGAGTGAATACATGTTTGACCAATTTTTTCCTGGGATGAGAAGTACTGAAGACACCTTCCAAAGAGTCAAGGCACCTATTGTCAAATTATTCACCATGATATACATTGATGACATCATCATCTATTTAGAAGCTGATGAAGAATTCTTTTCTCACCTAAGGAATTTATTTTACAGAAATGAAGTTTGGAAACATAACTCAAAGAAGAGATATAAAGGAAAAACTAGCTTGTTTGAAGATTTTTGGGAGAAATATTTTATCATGCCCTCAAAAATAGGTAGCCATGTTTTCTATATACAAGGGCTGAAGGAAAAAGAGTTGTTGGGTGATCCCATTGATGACAGGGTCATCAAATACCATAGCTATTAAAATTTTAGTTTGAATTTCTCCTTCATTGTATATACCATTGTTTAAAAGAAGGTTATAAAGAGAAAAACACAAAAATAGAAAAAATAAAAAAGAGGGTAGATTTGAAAAGAGGTAAAGCCCCATACCCAAAAAATAGTACTACTGAAAGTGAGCAACCTTAAATGCCACAAAATAAAGTCTTGTTTTAGTCATACAACCTAATAATGGCTAAAACATGCTTTCGATTTATTGTTGATAAGTTAGTGAAAGATAGTTAGTCAAGTTATGCAAACTTGACTTGTCAAAAGATATATTAGAGAAGAAAGATACTGGTTCCACATTCTTAAAACATAACCAAGGGGAAAATGGGGATGAATAACAAACAATATATCAGAACCCTGATTTTTCTAGTCTTATTTTGTACAAAAATAACATTTGTGTGCAGCTTGTTCTTAAGCCACAAACCCATGGTAAGTGAGAATGTCTAATCTTGATTTAAACCATCTTTTCAATTTCATGTTTATAGCTTAGTGAATGAATCATGTCAATGAGTTTAATATTGATAGTTGAATAGTCTAGGTATAGGATAAAAATTTCATTAGTGTGATCTAAACTTTGGAGGAAATAAGATAGAAGTAGGTAGTTTGTGTTGCTTTCAAAATAAAATTTCAAGGGTTTGCTACTCCAAATGCACCCAAGGAAGAAAAAATGTTAGGCAAGTAGGTTGGGTAGGTAGAGATGAAGATGTTTTGATCATGTTTTTTAAAATCTATTAAGATCAAAACTTCACAACAAACATCAACAAGAGAAAAGAGGTAAAATATGTCCAATGGATGAGGCACTGGTCTCCATTAAGCCAAAGATCTGAAAGTTATAGACACCTCCTGAAAAGGAGCTACCCTCCCCAAGTGGAACCACTATTATTCTTCAGTAATTTTTATCATTTGAAGATGACTATTTGAGAAACCTAGATTTCTAAAAACAAATTTCATGAAATATTGTGCATTTTAGAAATCTCAATGCGTTCATTATCCTTAGGATAATTTTTTCACTCTTCTACTACTCTACCATGCCTTGGCTAGCCTACCACTCCTGAAGAGTCCCTCATAAAGCCTAGGTCACTCATCCCCTTCCCATTTTTTACACCTATGGTTTGGACAGTCCGTTCTGCCTATGCCTACTTTTCACCATGTGACCTAATGCCTTAAAGCCTTCAAAAACCCAAATTTTCCTCTGAAAACTCCTTAGGCAAATCGATTTCAGTGGTTTTTGAATCTTCAAAATGATCTAGCTTGTCAAAAAGGACTCATTTCCCTCCTCTTTCCTAAAATGCCCCAATTCAAAACTTCAATCCATGGAAAAGTAAAAAAAACCCCTCCACTAGGTCACTATAGTTTATAGGTGCTGGGTGTTTGGTCAATTTAGTGTGTCCTAAATTTCTACATTAATTTATCAATCTGGGACTTGTAAGCTGATGAAGTGTGGCGCACTATATATGCAAGATAACCTATTTCTTAACTTTTTGTCGTTTTTGGTTTTTTAATGTGAGATGGAAATAAAAACAAGTATGGTTATGATTGTTCAAGGAAATAATATCCTTTATAATGATTTACCAACTTGAAACTTCAAAAGGAACTTGAAACATATAATGAAAAAACTTGAAAGGAAATGAAAATGTGCTACTGAAATGAAAATGTGCTGCTAGTCTAATAAATCAAACAGTGAACTAGTGAGCATGAAAACCAAACTATCCTTGCTGCTGTCTAAACACAAAAGAAACTATGCTGAAAGAAATCCAAAAGTTGTAATAAAGTAAATCTAAATCAAATTACATCATCTTATCTTCTGATCCCTCATCATTAGTCCAGCTATGATTTTCGGAGGTAACCATAAACAATTTGAGTAACCTGATATCTAAATTGCAGAAAGTAAACTAATATCAAACTACACATTCATAATTCAATCCCTCACCATCAGTCCAGCTGTGGCTTTCGGAGGTAACTGAAGATGTCATGAGCAATTTAATATATTTAACTTGCAGAAAGTAAACTAATATCAAACTATACATTCATAATTCAATCCCTCACCATCAGTCCAGCTGTGGCTTTCGGAGGTAACTGAAAATGACATGAACAATTTGATATATCTAAATCTAACTACTGAAACAAAAGTGCAAGACTGAAATAAGAAAAGCAGTACTGAAATTAAACAGAAACTAAGAAAAGTAAATTAGCAGCAGAATAATATTAATTCCATGTCATTAGTTAAAAAGTTATGCAAATGCCCGGGCTGCCTATTTATAACCTGAAACAAGAACACTGATCAGTTAACAATAACATAAAACATGAAAGACAGAAGTAAAATGTAAAGCATGAAAGTTTATAAACAGAAATGAAGCATATATACCATGAAAGATGCAGTGTATAAACATGTGAATGAATTATGGCACAATGAGCTTTAAGAAATAAAACAAGAACTATACAATAATGCACAAAACCTCAGCGTGTGCAGGGGCCCTCTACACCAGCCTTGGAAACAGACTTCAAGTACGAATTACGCTTGGAAATAGAGTCTTCTTATATATTAAAATGCAGTCATAACAGAAAGGTGATATTACGGCACAGTGGCAACGTAATTACATTACAGAGCTATCTGGAGGCTAATGGAGACTAATAAAAACTAACTCTTATGCGTATGCAAACGCGTTATTTATAACTGAAGGTGATGTAACTAATTTCCTAAAGTTTATGCTGATACAAAACACGTAAACCATTACGTCCAAAGATCTAGGATCATGGCCGCGTTGAGGAGTAAATTTATGAGAAGTGGATGCTGGATTCGGCTTATGGAGCCGTGTACAAGTGTTGATTTGTCTCCCGCAATTCAGAAACGGCCATAGAAATCTCCACGTGACGAGAAACAGAGTCCTGTCACCGTGGGACTCTACGGTTGACTTGCACTTGGCCATCTTTGACCGCAGCCTCCCTGGATGAATTTGCCCGAGCCAATAGGACACGATCCATGTCCACATCATTTCTGACTTGCCCATGTGGCTCGTTTTTCCTGAAGACACCTGTAACATAGAGTTTCACAAAATAGCTGCGGAAAGTTGCAGCAGCTGCGGAAAGTGGCAAGATTCCGCAGCTAAATGAGCAAAATCTAAATCAAACAGCAGACACAAAAATATAGTTAAAAACCATTTTAGATGCTCTTTTTCAATTAATATACAATGATATTGACAACTGGGAAGGTTCAGGTGAATGAAAAAGGTATAGAAAGGTGTATGGAAAAGATGCAGATTTGAGACTCAACACTGGGGTTGGCCTTTATGTTCAAGAAGCATTGTTTTTAGGTAATGAGAAAGCTAGAATAAGGTCAAAGTAACAAACATATAATTGATCTAAAACAAAGAAGAGAAGCCTCCAACAAAGGTTTCCTTATCAAAATTTTATTCTACAAAAGATAGTTAGCCATGAGTGACACTTCTGCAGGACTATCAAAGATGGCTACCTATAGGAATATTGATAAGATCAAACAAACCTGATGTATCTCATGATTATGGCACATATAAAGACTAAAGGAGCTGTTGATACCAGCTTCTAGGGTTTGCACACCAAGACGTTTTCACTACTTCAAAGTGAAAACATGACAGAATGTCAGTTGAAAGAAGGTCAAAATTCTTCTCTTCAGTCTCATCCACCAAGCAATTAAAGGCACAAAATATGCAGGACTGAAGATTCCAGGGTGAAAGTGCCAAAATAATCACAAGTATACTGTTTAAAATTATTGAAATTCATGAAAAGGATAAACTGGAGAAAACCTTCAAAAAAGAGCACTAATGTCACTATATGCCTTTTTCCTCAAAAATTTGTCAAAATGACCTTTTGCTTTTCAAGAACTGGTTCATGTTTCCAAAATGTGGGTAAGAGGCAAAGTTTAAGCTTGTTAATCCAAGGGAAACATCAAAATGCTCCAGCAAAGACAAAAAACCATTTTTCTTAGAGTTCTTCCACCTACAGGACAAAAAGACCAAAAAGTTAGTGAAAAAGAAAGAAAGGAAACAAACATTAGAAAAGTGGGTTTGACCATGCAATTATTTTTCAAAAGGAGGTATAAATGCCTTCCTTCCCTCTGCTCAAACTCATTTTTGTTTTTGAAAGAAATATAGAGAGCCGTTGAAGCATTTTTAGGCATTTTTCTGAAAACTGGGCAAAATTTCCCTAGCGCTGTGTGTAGGCGGTGGCGCTACGCATAAAACCTTTGGAGCTACACACAGGGGAGGAAAGACAGTGTTGAATAACACTACGCGGGGAACAGACGGATCGACACTGCACATAGGCACCAGCACTGCGCACATGCCCAGGTCAAAGCCCGAGTTGCCCACAGAAATGGGCGTTGCGCATAGGGGAGGACTCGATAGCCCGTGCAGAGGCCAAAGCTGCCCACAGTCTTCAGGTGCTGCGCATACGCCAGCACTACATGACCGGATAGGCCCTACAACTCACCTGACCTACACGAAATCAACGACACTGCGCATAGCGCTGTGCATAGGCCTGCATGATAGACTGAGTCATCGGTGCTGCACACAAGGGCACCAAACCCGCTTGATGTTGCGCACAGAGGCGTACAAAGAGCACAACTGAAATGGCTTGTTGGTTGGCGCTGCACATAGGAGAATTTTGGCCAGAATTGCCAAAAATTTGTCAAAATCAGTGTTTTCCTCCCCAAATATGCCCCAGGCTCTTGCACAAGTTGAAAGAGGTTGGTGGTAACTTTTCTTTTCCCTCCAAGTGTTCTTTTTGCATCCATAATCAAAGAAGAGTAAAAGAAACCTAAATTGACTAAAAAACCCTAATATTCATGGAAAACAATCATTTAACCTTCTAGGGTAGAATTTACCAGTTGGATAGTGGTCATTAGTGTAAATACACTCGGTACAAGTTAGGCATCCTTCAAAACTCTGAAAGCATTCCTAGAATTACTTCCATTTTGCCCCCATTTGTTAAAATTTTCCCTCACCATCACTCATTTTTCCTCCCTATACCTAAATCTCTCACAAGCTAAAAACCAATTTGTTCAAGGACACAATCAGTCACTATGTCCGGAGAAGAGATAAGTACCAATAGTGATGAAGGCCAAGGGCTTATCAGGCCAAAACACAAGGGAGGAAGAATTAATAGGTTTGAGCCCTTGGATAAAATTCAAATCACCTCTTCTCCCATGATCCTTGCATGTTTTCAAGATGTTGGATGCTATCAGTTCTATGAGAGGGTTAAACAGGTCCAAAACCACTCAATTTTGACTAGGTTTTTCATTCTCAGCCTACAAAACAAGCAGGCCAATCTAACAGGAATAAATTTTGAGCTATCATCCGGATCCATTACTAGGGCCACAAGGATACCAGATGTGGGTGAGAGATGGTTCAAGAGGGATAAATTGGCCTTAAGCTACTATGAGCCCTTCCTCAAACCTAGGTATCAACAGGGCTGCAAGACTTTTTTCCTCTTCTCTCACCTGCTAGAGAGATATGCACCACTGATGAGGGAGATCATCAAGTACTTCACTTGTGAGGGGAGGTACTCCAGGATTTAATCATATCACATAGGGCTTCTAATGCACTTCACTAGGGTTAAATTGCTAAACCTACCATACTATCTCTACCAAAGCATTGAAAAAATGGCTTCAGTAGTCAAGAAAAGGAGCTATTCCCACCAAATGAAAAGCATTTTTCACCATTGTTTGGTTAAGATGATTGTTTTACACCAGCTAGAGCAATAGGGAATCCCTTGGGAAGTTTTTATCTCACATGATATATTTGCAAATCCCCATGCCTTCATTCATAAAAATTTGCCTTCCACTTCACACCCACTTACCTCCACTCCTCCATCACCCCCCATAGATCATGTTCCATCTCCTCCACCCATGCCTTCTCCACAAGGAAAATTATCTCTTTCTTCTTCCCCTGAAGCATCAAATGAGGAAAACAATGATAATGAAATGAGTCAAGAGGAGGCAGAGATAATAGAAATGGAGGACAGTGAAGTTAGTGATGATGATGATGAGTCTGAGGAGCAAGAAAAGAGTGATTCCCTTGATATTGATGGGCAAGAAAGTAACCTTGAGGCAAAAAGCATGGAAGAGGACAGTGAGGCAGAAAAATTAGACAAAGAGGACAGTGAGGCAGAGAAGACAATCAAGAGGATCATAGTCACAATGAGGATGAAATGAAGAATAAAAAAGGCATTGATGTTGATATGGATGCACCACAAACTGATGACCAAGATAAACAACAAAACAGAGATATGGAGGTTGATGACACGCCATTAAATGTTGAAGTAAACTTTCCAAGTGACCATGAGGAAAAAACAGAGCTCAAAAATGACCTTGAATGTCATGACAGTAGTCATGACAATCAACATGACAGTGGTGAAAATCAGAGTGTTGAAGGCAACAGTGAGGCTCACAGCTCTCCCAATGAACAAGAATATGATGCACAAAGTGATGGGAGACCTAGCAGTGAGGGTGAGATGGAAGAGAAGGCTACACATAACATTCCAAAAGGTGAGAAAGAAGCTTTCCAACAGATGATAACATTCATGACAAGGACCCTAGAGTAAAAATCGTTAGACCTTATGATTTATCATACCACAGGGGGAAGAGGGATGTGTTTGCTGCCTCAAAAAGGCAAGGGGCCATCTCTGCTCCAACTATCAAACCCTTGGAAAAAGGTAAGGAAAAAATGAATGAAAATGTTGAGGATCAACATGGTGAAGAAAGAGAATTTGAACTTATACATATTGATAGCGAGGAAGAAGAGAAAATCTCCAGTTTTTTCCTCCAAAATAAGAATGCCCAAATAAGAGATCTCCAGGTAGATTTGGAAAGAGCCAGGTACAAATATGATTTCTTAGATAAGGAGAACCGGAAAAGGAGTGCACACATGGAAATTTATGAGGTAAGGGCACTCATTTCCCGGAGACAAGCCATAAGGGAAGAGGTGCAATTAGAAGAGTACAAGAAGACTCATCCAGAGAGTAAATAAGAAGAATAAGAACATCGTAGAAGGAGGCCAAGGACCATTGTGCTGAGAAAAACCTTGGCCAAAGAGAGGGAGGAAGAATCTTTCCTAGCTGAGAAAATTCCTATCTATGAGCTACCTGACAGAGACATAGAGTTTTATAGGGAGCCTTGGCTTGAGAGGGCCAATATACATTTAGAAGATAAGTTGGAGAAGGCAAACAAGGCCCTTGAGCTCCAAAGGAAGATGACCAAACACTATGCCCTCAGAAACCAAATTTCTAGGGAAAAGCTCAAGAAGGCATTGCTTGGAAATAAAACACTAAAGGAGGAAAAATTCCATCAAAGCCTTGGAGTCCAAGACCTCTTGAGGGACCACTACACAAATTTTGGGCAAATTTGAACAAGAGTTTGTTTTTTTTGAAATTTTGAGGCCTCTATGTGCAACACCCTTAGCACTGCCCACACAGCTCATGCAACCTCATCTTGTAAATTTGAAATTTTTGGATTCCTCTCATCATCACGAGTCCTCTCACAAAATTGTAGACCATTTGGGGTAAGTTTGACCACCAAAAAGGTAAAAAAAAACCTAAATTTTGACCATTCAGCCTCATTTTCAGGCAAGGTGCTGCGCATAGAGCAATGTTGGGAGAATGGATTTTTGGATAGGAAAATGGCACTCATTTAGAAAAACAAAGGTATATTTGGAAATCCAACTTGATAAGCTTTCCAATGAGCCATCATGGAGAAACATATGACACCGGGAAGGAGGTTAAAATATGACTGCAAGTACACTTATTTTATGATATTTTGGCACTGCACATACAGGACCAAAAGTGGCAAAAGTCAGCAAAACACACTCATTTATTGCAAAATGAGTTTTTTAGTATTTTTTAGGCAAATCAATCTAGGATTAGGTGTTATAAGTTACTATGCATTTATTTTTTTTGGATATTTATGCCTTGGGCCTTGCATGGTCACTTGGACATAAATTGTCATTTATGACTATTTTGGAGATTTTAAAAACCCTAATTAGGGTTTTAGCCCTCCTTTTCTCCATATACAGAGCATGATTCTCTCATGTATTTGGTTGGCATTTGATGATATTTTAGAGCAATACATGGTTTATATGAACTTGGAGAAGAAATTGGTGTTGTGGAGTTAATGAATGGCTTGCTTGGATTGATGATGAAGAAGCTTCTTTACAGGATCCCTGAACTTGGCTTAATGGTGATGTGTTATTAATTTGTTTATGTTATCTTATCTTTAATTATGTTTCATCCTTCCATATGCAGTAGATTAGTAAATAATATGTTAAGACGTGCTCTTTGAATCACCTTAGTCCTCTTGCCTTCTACTGCCTTGATGTTTTCCTCTTTTTGGTCAGCTTAATGAATTCTTGATTGCTCCTTAGGTCTGCCTAAACTTGTTTTGTTTCATGTATGGATTAGTATGCTAGCTTACAAGTATGATTCATGGTATGCCCTGCTTATTTAAAGCTATCCAAACTTTGTCTTGAAACCTTTCTTTGGAATATTCTCTACTAGTTTAAGTCAAAGAGGTCTTGTTCAATCTTGCCCTTTGTCCATGCTTATCAACTTGCTTCAGGGTTCTTTATAGCTTGATATATGATGTTTAGGAGTTTCCTCTTCATAGATTGAGTTATTTGTGATCTTAAATGTTTTCTAATTCTGAAGGTGAATTTACTAAAGTTAGATAAGCTCTTATGCTTTCTATGTTTCAATGGAATGTTTATCTTGGATATTTATTAGTTTAAGTATTGTTCATTGAGCTTAATGGTTTGCCCTACCTCATGAGTTATAGATTTTGCTTATCAGTATTTAAGACCTCCTTGTTATAGGTATTTGACAAAGGATTCTTGATTTCCCTTTGCCTTACCTTATTCACAAACTTGATGTCCATCCCATTTCAAATTTGATGTCTCCAATGAAGAAAAATCCTCAAAAAGAGGTACTACAACCATACAAATGGACAGAAACTGCCTTGACAACGTTATTTTTATTAGGTTGCAACAGTTGTTGATTACAAATTAGATCTAGAGCAAAATAATGCATGAAAATTCAGATCTATGACATATCCATACACTATAAAGACTCTTCGTCAAAATCCCCTTGGGGTTTTCAGCAATACATGAAGCACATGGAGTAGATCTGAGATCTAAAGCTGTAGATCTGCAAAAATCTTCAGATATTCAGGAATATTCAAATATAATCTTATGTATACAATAATATCATCCTCTTCAGTGGATCTCAAAGGTGAAGGGCAGATCCCCAACACATGAAAATCACTCCTCCAAAATGTTATGCCAAAATTCCCTGCAACAACATCTACAGAAAAACGCAGATCTGGAAGTAAAACTGCATTGTAGGGTTTAAGATAAGTTTGACCACATGCCAAGATCTGAATCTGATGCTCCAATGATCCAATACTCTCTTTCCAATGGGTTATAAGCCTTCCCCACTAAAAAGAGGCACTAGAATGGTATAGATCTGAGAAGATCTAGCCTCCACTTGCTGCAGCTTACAAAGAAAACCAAACCCTCAACAGGATTTGCACTGTAGTTGGAAGAAGAATCTTGGCCTTCAGCCTTATAGTGGACAAGAAATTAAATTCTCTTCCAAGAGGCCTCTCAAGGAAAGAGATGGGATTCCTTCATAGGAAATCCTTGTGCTAAACAACACTATTCTCTGCTAAACAGCAAGGAGAATGAGATATGTCTAAACAGACAATATAATCTAAAAAATGTAATCACTTTAACAAAATTCTCATGCTGCCATCCTCTTCCTTTTATAAGATGAGAGCTTACAAAACCCTAAACCACCTTGAATGAAATAGCTCCTTTCCCATGAGCCACCTCCATCTAAAACTGCACTGTGCCTCATTGATGGCCACTCCTCCAAGACAACGTTGTAGATTTGGTCATGGTTGACCCAATCAAAATTCTTAGCCCCTTTCACACCTAAGGGTTCTTTCTTATTCAGCTGAGATATAACCTTTTCACATTTGGCATTGATTTATTTTGCTGTTTAGGAGTTTTATGATCCTCCTTTACATTTTTATTCATGAAACAGGAAAACAAAACAAAAATGAATATTCCCATTAGTTTAGGACTAATTGGGAATATTACAGTCCTCCCCTCCATAATGTTTCTTGTCCTCAAGCAACTGATAAGGTGAGTATTGCAACTCTCCTCCTCCATTGGTGACACCATCATGTGTTAAGCTTCCTTCATAAGCTATGTATTCACCAATCCAACCCTCCATGAATTGCTCCTCCAAAGTTCTCATGAGATGCAAATAGCCCATCTCACAAGGAGACAATAGATCACATGAAACAAACATGGTTTGTCTAATGTTCTCCCTAAAATATGTAACATAAGGTACATGGAGAATATCCATCCCATAGAGCACATACATACCTTCCCTCCTCCCTCCATATATCCCCATAAAAAGTACAAGTACATCATCAATGTAGGGGATCAAAAAAATGAATATGCAAACAGAAATTTGTACATATGGAGGTGGGTCATAGTCCCACATGTGGAACCAGCGCAGTGCATCTCCTGCCTACATCAGATCTAGATGTGGTAAGTGGTTTTCCCACCACTTACTTTCTGCCCATACCATCTCACCATAGGGAAGCACCCATCATGCTGCAAAATCTCCCTTTGTCCATCAAGGGAGTGGCCAAATTCAGAAATTTTTGTGGCCCAATATTGGCCATGAAGTTTACATGGCTTGCATAAACATGGTGAAAGAATGCATACAATCAGAATATAAAACATTTTTTATAAGAGCATTTCCCTCACCAACAATCCTCCTCATATTAAGGGAGTGGGGCATAGATCTATCTCCTTCCTCAAAAAGAGAAAGAGAGGGCCGATTTAACTCTCCCATAGAGTTATGTTGTTGCTCCATCTCCACATGGTACATGCATCTTTGACAATGATGATATAGTTCTTTTTCAAAGCCCTCCCAACAGTATCTCCTCAAGATGATGTTGTTGAGCTTCATTGAATATGTTTGGCTGAAAAAGAACTCTTCATAGACCCTTTGTAGTAACTTCTCCTTGAGCTTGGAGGCTCTAGACAAGACGATCCTACCATGGTCATAGATGACTCCATCTTGGACTGAATAACCCTCATCATATAACAAGTCATCAAGAATCATGCATGTGTGAAGATCCTTGGAATATTCCACCAACAGTTGGGATTTCCAATATGGATCTAATTTGCCCAACAATGACAACACTGATAATGTGTCAATTGAAATTGCTTCCATGTTTATGCTCTTCTCCTTGACATCTCCCATGCCAAAGGTGTATGTTTGAAGGCCATGCCTCCCATTTCTCTCCTCCTTGACATCTCCCACGCCAAAGGTGTATGATGGAAGGTTGTTATTCCTTCCTTGTTGCCCTTCTTGCATATGCACATGCTCATCAAAAAATGGAAGTTCTTGGAATTTAGTCTCCCATGGAAGGCTATCATCTATCCAAAACCTCCTTGGCCTTGCCAAAGTATGCATGTGTGACCACCATCTCCTATCATGTATGGAAGCTTGCTCTCCAAATGAGATTGTCTTCTGATTTTTCACAACCAAGGATTGCCTTCCTTGCTCCATGATGGTGTCATTCTTCATCCTTGCAGCATCTTTTCTCAGCGTAGTATGAGATGAGAGAAGGGATAATGGTGTTAAGGTAAAAATATTTCCCCTCTCCTTGAGCTTTCCCCATACTCTCAGCGTTGTAGTATGGTCTTCTAATGCTCCCTTCCTTCTTGGATCTACGGATGGAGCATCAGTGCATGAAACATATTTCACCCAATTTGAATCAGGTGGTTTACCACAAGATAATGATGTCTCATGGCTCATTACCATGTGCATAGTAGATGGGACTATCATATCATTGCTTCCACTGGGCAAATCCATCTCTGATTTTTGTGTGGAAGTCTCATGATAATGGGGTATCACTCTTAAGGATGCAAGAGTGCTTCTAGTTGCAGAAATTTCCCCATATTTTCCTCCATGTAATGGTGGATCACCTCCTATCATGTCAATGTTGTGATCCTTCCTCTGTTATTCTTCTCCTACCTTCTACAATATTTCACAATCTAAGGTGTTTCCTTTAGATGTAGTTAACTCATGAACACCCCACATCTCCTTGGTGTCAAGGGTCTTGATCACAAAGGACTGATCTTTCATAGTGTGTGTTCCCATAACTATATGCAATGTTGGAACACATTCCCTCAATTGTTTTTCCTCATTGTCTATCATCATAGACACAAGTTTCTCCTTCTCTTCATGTGTAATATCTTTGGGAACTTCTTGCAAAGATACAAGAGCTCTCCTAGTGGAAGCAAGTGCTTCCCCTCCATCTCCCAATAAAACTAGATCTCCTCTTACTGTCACAGCGCTGGAGGACCTTTCCAGCCCTTCTTCCTCCTTCTCCTCATCAATATAGAATTCCTCGTCATTAAGAGATCCTTTTTCTTGATCTCCTATTGAAAAAGGAACCCTCATGTCTTCTTCTTGAGAAGAATGTTCTTGTTGAAGTGGGTCCTTTGCCCTTGGAAAATCATGTAGAAGATCTTTAACTCCCTCAGTAATGTTCTGAAATGGAGTTATCTTCATGGATCCTCCCATATCATGCAAAGGTTCTGAATTCTTTAGCTTGGTTGGCTCTTCTAAAGAAGTTTCAGATGGCTTAACATCAAATATTTTCACTAAACTTCTAGTGAACTTTGCATAAGTAGAGATATTGACATTTTTCAATGAAGAAAATTCAAATATCCACCAGGCATAAGCCTCACCTTGGAGATGCAGCGCTGCTACTCTAATGGCTTCTTCTTCTTAAACTTGATGCAGTTGGAAATATGTGTCTAGCTTCTTTACCCAAGACTTGGCTGACCTCTCAGGTGATCCATCAAAATTAGGTAGAAAGATCCTACCCAAAGTGTGTTCCATGCACCCTCTTCTTCTCTTGTATATGTTGGATCTTCTCTCTTCTTTAAGTTGAAAAAACTTTGGAAATATTAGATGCTCTTTGAATATTTTAGACTGAGATTCATATTCTTGGAGATAGTCACCAAGAGTCTCCTCTTTTGGTGTTTCTCCTTGTGCTTCTTCTCTTGATAGGAATGTAGGCATGCTACAACGTTGTAGATCTAATTGTGTGGCTAAATGCTCACACACATCATATGAAGAACTGGGGCTTTCTTCATGTGTAATTATTATTAAGGGATCTTCATGTCTTTCCCTCCTCATTCCCCTGATTTCACTTTTTAGCTCATGCATAGTTTGGAACAGAGTTTTTGAGAAATCTTTCCCTTTCATTCTTCTAGATAACGGGGTTTTACCCTTGTCTTCTTTGTCTTCTATGTAATCAATATTCTTCTTTTGTCTTTCCTTTTCTTGAAAAGATATATTGGCTTCTCAATAAGCACATGTTGTGCCAAGATGATGCTCTCATACCACTGTAATATTCCCAAATGGGAAATGCAACAATAATGAGCATTAAAATAACGTAGATCATCAAGATTATAGCAGGAGGCCAATATGGAGACCCTTCTTCAACATATATAACAGAAAATTAGATGTATAATGAAGCCCATGAGATGTATAAGAGGAAATAGAAGTCTCCAATGAAGAAAAATCCTCAAAAAGAGGTATTGCAACTATACAAATGGACAAAAATTGCCTTGACAACGTTATTTTTATTAGGCTACAATATATGTTGATTAAAACTTAGATCTAGAGCAAAAAAATGCATGAAATTTCATATCTATGACAGATCCATACACTATAAAGACTCTTCTTCAAAATCCCCTTGGGATTTTCAGCAATACATGAAGCACATGGAGTAGATCTGAGATCTAAAGCTGCAGATCTGCAAAAATCTTCAGATATTCAGGAATATTCAGATCTAATCTGATGTATATGATAATATGGTACTCTTCAGTGGATCTCAAACGTGAAGGGCAGATCCCCAACACATGAAAATCACTCCTCCAAAATGTTATGCCAAAAGTCCCTGCAACAACACCTATAGTAAAATGCAGTTCTAGAAGTAAAACTACACTGTAGGGTTTAAGATAAGTTTGGCCACATGCCAAGATCTGAATCTGATGCTCCAATGATCTAATACTCTCTTTCCAATGGGATAGAAGCCATCCCCACTTAAAAGAGGCACTAGAATGGTCTAGATCTGAGTAGATCTAGCCTCCACTTGTTGCAGCTTACAAAGACAACCAAACCCTCAACAGGATCTGCGTTGTATTTGGAAGAAGAAGCTTGGCCTTCAGCGTGATAGTGGACAAGAATTGTAATGCTCTTCTAAGAGGCCTTTCAAGGAAAGAGATGGGATTCCTAAACAGGAAATCCTTGTGCTAAACAACACTATTCTCTGCTAAACAGCAAGGAGAATGAGATATGTCTAAACATAAAATATACTCTGAAAAATGTAATCACTTCAACAACCTTCTCATGTTGCCATCTTCTTCCTTTTATAAGATGAGAGCTTGCAAAACCCTAAACCACCTTGAATGAAATAGCTCCTTTCCCATGAGCCACCTCCATCTAAAACTGCGCTCTACCTCATTGATGGCCACTCCTCCAAGACAACGCTATAGATTTGGTCATGGTTGACCCAATCAAAATTTTTAGCCCCTTTCACACTTGAGGGTGCCTTCTTATTCAACCAAGATATAGCATTTTTCACATTTGGCATTGATTTATTTACTGTTTAGGAGTTTTATGATCCTCCTTTACAATTTTATTCACGAAATAGAAAAGCAAAACAAAAACGAGTATTCCCATTAGCTTAGGAATAATTGGGAATATTACAATAGATCCGTAGTGATCTTTAGGCAATAAAAAGGTAGGAATGAATGGAAAAACCCTTCTATTTATAACAAAATATTGATTTAGTCTAGATATTGGCGTATAATTAAAATATTATTAACCAACTTCTAGAACCACCTTTTAGGAATATTTTATTATATTTGTTGGAGGGAAAAGGATTTTGACTTGGGTCAAATCCTTTATTTATAAATAATAAATAAATAAATGATTTATCTATTATTTTAAGGAAATGGTGGAAATATAATTAAATAAATAATGATTTATTTAATTATTTATAAATGATTTAGTCAAATTTAACTAGGAATATTATTTAAATAAGGATTAAATAACTTATTCCTAGGAAATAATCAAATAAATAAGGATTTATTTAATTGATTTCCTTATTTTGGGTTAAATATGACCAGAAATAATAATTAAATTGATGTTTAACTAATTATTCCTTGAGGAAATATAAACAAATATAGATTTGTTTATTATTTCCTTTTGGGGTTTCCCGTTTAGACCATAAACAACTTAATAACAGTGTTTTACCAAGTTATTTCACATAGTGAAAGCAATTTTACTTAGGGTAAAATTGGTCTTACATGGTGTACTTTTGTCCATCTAATAGTAATGAAAGTTAGATGACCAAAATGGTAACGCTACGATCGCTAATGTATGACACTGCTGTCCACCAACTACTATGTTGTTGCATCTATGTTGTTGGTGACCTTGCATAATGCTGCCAACTGCATCTGCACTGCAACTCTGTTGTTGTTGCAGTAGAAAAACATCCAAAATATTGAACTAAGTGTTCAACATGATGCATCTGATACTGAAGATCTGACTGTTGCTAGTCTTTGCGCAGACCATTTGAAGCCTCAACACTGCTACTGAATCTACTCTATGCCATATTCATTGCTTCCAACTCTGTTCTACTTTTCTCGAACTCTGGTGCTCTCTAGCCACTGCACTTTCACTCCAGCACTCCTCTGCACCAACTTACACTGGTCCATACTGCTAATTATGATATGGGCTTCTGTAACAAGTTATTGATCCAAGAGGTGGAATCCTCAAGGATCGTGCCCAACTGTAGCTCTTTCAAACTACAGTTCTAGATCACCCCAATTCTCCCCCAGAGATATGTGGGTAATCATATCAAAATATTCATCCTCGATCCTCACATTTGTAGCCCGTGGATCATGTTTCTCATCATTTTACTTCTTCTTGAGAGGACATTGTGTAGCGTAGTGACCAAATTCACCACACTGGAAACACCTGATCTTTGAGACATCCTTCTTCCACCTCCACTACACCTGCTACCCCTTTGATGTAAGGGCTGCATTCTCGTCCTCCTCCTTGGAATTTGTACCACTGTTGTTGATGCCATCAAGCTTGCACTTGACTAAGTATCTCCTCATATCTTCCTGCTGAAGAGCTGCCCACATCCCTTCCCTATCCGGTAACTTCTCTATGCCCAAGATATTCTGGACAAAGACTTTCCAATCTTTGGAAATGGAATCGGAGCCAATCTAACCATCTTCGTGGCATGAGGTGTTGACCCTACAATTGTCAGCTGATCTCGAACATCCTGAAGCTTCGATAGGAATGGATCTATGCATTCACCTTGTGCATCTTCGTCGATCGCATCTTCTCCTCCAAGAACATCTTCAGTGGCACGGAAGACCCCTAATATAGCGTAGCCAATGTGTCCCACATCTCCTTGGTAGTTCCTTTGCTAGAAATGTGCGAAACTATATGATCCCTCACTCCGTCAAGGATCAATCTCTTGGTTTTTGCCATATATTTCTTGTAGGCCTTCAATGGATCTGGATCTACAGGGACAGCTACCACGTTGTCGATGAAGGTCTTGAGATCATGCTCATCCAGAAGGAAGGAGATCCTTGCCTTCCAAATTACATAGTTGGAGGCACCCTCCAACCGATCCTAGTATCACATGCCCCCGTGGTTTCCATCTCACCAAATAAAATGTCAAACGACCGCCTAACCCTTCGTGCAACTTCCGGTCATGTGACACCTCATCGGGAGTGCTTTTGTGCCAAAACTTAGTTTCTACTTCTTATACCATGAACCGAATTTCTTGGAATGGTGTTCCCCGCATGCTCCTTCCTTCTTCTCGATGCTTTTTGCACCAAAGAAACAAACCGTGTCCTACTAGTAAACTACTCTCATGTTGAACTGGCTGCTACGCTACTCCCTTTATCGCCGAAAAATCATGAACTAGAAAATCTTACATTTCTATCAACTCACCCGCAGAGATATTTCGGTTTCAAATACTTGCCCTACTTGAAATGGACTATGTATTCCCTTGGGGATTCGATCTTCTACCTACGCAACCCTTCGATATACCTCCTTCTCTTCAACATTGAAATATTTCGGTTTGCTCTCTTGCTTCACTTGCACTCTGATACCATGTGAAAATTCAATGACCCGAATTCCCACTACAACAAACTGATATTAATTCTTCTACTTGTTAAATTATTACAAGTTAATTATTGTGTTCTATAGGTAAATATTGAAACAAATAAAAACTACGGTCATCACTAAATAAATAAAATGTGGAAGACAAGTATTGAGCAAGAATAAATACAACACACATAAGTGACACCGTTATTTTTGGACTAATGTACTCAAAAAAACCCAATGCGGGGAAATTAGTGCAGTAACTATGAGTTTGTATTATTATGCAGTAATTTTTTAATACAATTTGGATGCCCAAATCTGGTTATGCAAGAGAGAATTTTACTGGTAGAAAATTAGTGAGGATTACCTCACACTAACACTAGAGATCTGACACTGACCCAACCCTAAACTGACAATCCCCACACTATCTCTGTGCAACTCTGCATCAAAAATAGTAGGAACTGCATCACTCCTTCCAACTGATCTTTATACTAGCTGGATTCTTGATCTTTTGGTCCTCCTGTCTCAAACCCCGCCTCCTGACATTGAAACTTATCTAAACCTCAGCAAAATAACTATCTTCACAAGGGCTCAGCGCTGCCCAGCATAGCCCTTACATTTCCGCTTCTATTTCTTCCTCTTCCTTCTCTGCGATGTATTCCTGACTTAGGAAAAATATCTCCAACCGGAAACTATATTTTCCCCTCACTGCAAAAATTACTTTGATGATCTCTTCGGCTACTCTGTGCTTCTCACTTGAGAAATAAATCTCTAGATTCTCTCCCCATGTAATTTCCAAATGCCCATGAAGCCTTCTCTTATAACCTTCTCATTGAGAAATCAAAGCCTCAGATTAAAACATAATGAAGGCCTAAGATTAACTTGACTTGATATTCTTCTTTTTCTAGAAGATTCACACCCATTTCTATTAATACACTTTAATTATTTTAATTCTGTAAGTTTAAACATAGTCTCCAATTAAAAGTAATTATTTATTTTAATAAAACCTCATTCGGGTGGAATTTCCCAAAATGCTTTCTGGATATTTTGGAATACATGTGTCTCAGTGATATGAAATGAATGTATTAGTTTTGTTGTGCTAAGTTCCTTTTCAGTTTAAAAACATGTGCATACTTGTCTCATTATTTTGCATAAGGATTGAGGATTTTTTCCATGTATTGTAGATGATTTTTAGTGATTTATAAGCATAAAACAAGCTTAAATAACACTGAGAAGTAGTGTAAAATAGAAAAATAAGTCACCACATGAAATTTACACAGCAGGCATGATGAATCAATTCACCTCTCTTGGGCTACATCTACTAGTCCAACTCCCAATGGCATGTTCGTCTTTCATTATGCCCAAAATGTTTCTATTACATGTAGCTACAGTGCTCTAATGGTTATTTTCTCTGCACCAATGGCTCCATAATGCTATAATTAGTCAAAAATGACTTTTCATTCACTCAGAATGGGTGAAAATTAAGTCTCCTTCTCATTTTCCCAGTTTCACCTAGGAAAGCTCCACTAAAAGTGGAGAACTCCACTTAACTGGAGTTGAAATTGGGCTTGTCCACAAATTTTTTCACGCCCACTAATTTTCCGCTAAATCTAACTGTAGTATTAAATTTTTGTAGCTGGGCACATGCACCCCCAAACTCGCAGGTTTCATAACCGTCGGGCAGAACTCTTGTTGCAACTACAGTTGAACAAGTTGAACTATGGTAATGCTGGTGGGTTAAACACTGACCACGCGGAGTTAACATAATGGTTTTGTTGTTTTTCCCTATTACAATATTGTGGAATGTTGGTAGGTTATCATTTACCATGAATGTTTTTGTTGGAATTTAATGGTTGCATGTGATACATCTCAGGGAATTGCTGGCAGGTTGGGACCGCTAGCGGTTCCCAACCCCCAACCATAACTGCAATACATATTAAATATAACTCGAAACCTATGAATGTTAATAACCAATGCATAGAACAGTCGATAATATGTGCGTGTTCCCAACAGGAGGTTTGGGGGTCGATTCATATGGACCCTCTACAAAATTTTAACACGTCATTTCAAGGACACGTGGTATCCTTAGGGCTAGCCACGTGGCACCTTCTAATTGGCTTTCCCCAAACCGTACCTTCAAATAGAAAATAGACACTTGTAAAACCTTGATTGGCTCAATGGAAAGGAATATTTTGAGGAATATTCCTTTTTTTCTGACTGTACATTCCACTTTTTCTGATTGCGCATCCCAATCAAACCTGGTCAAACTGTCATAAATTTACCTATTTGGCATATCAATCAGAACGCAATATCTTCCTCACATGACATCGGTTTTTCAAACCATTTGCGGTGCCAAATTCAGGAAGATGATATCTACGCAACCATTTTGGTTTCAACCCAATCCTATAACTTTGAATTTTGAGAAAAATTTATGAACTCCTGATCATTCCTCCCCATTTGGAATATTTTGGACCCCAAAAGACTTGATTACCTATTCAATAGATGAGGGTACAGCTCCCTCACCTTTCCAACCTCCATGTATTTTTCCTTTCTTGGTTTAGTGCCTTTGAGCCCAACTCAAAAGTAGTCAACACTTCCCCTCTTTGATGCTCTTGTCCTCCTATCAAGAATCGTATCTTCTTTGAGCTCAACCAGAAATTCTGGTGAGAAGTCTTCAATAAAAGGTAGTTGAACATCATTTCCTTGATCATCTATCAAAGGTGGCTCATAAAAACGTAAGTTTTCAACATTAACAATTGAATACATTTTCATATAAGAAGGCAAGTCAAGTTGGACCATAGCGAATGGTTTTGAGATTTTTACCTTCCCCTTGCATCCTTTCTTTGCTAATGTGCAACCATACCTCATCTCCCTCTTGAAACTTGTGATCAACCCAATGTTTTTCATGCCCCTATTTGTATTTTCTTTGAATTTCTTAAGTTTTTCTTGAACTTGTTGATGTTTAATCTGAATTTTCCCAATGAAATTTCGATCCTTATGAATGTCACTATGGCCATCAATTGCAACATCCTTCCCAAAGATGAATTCCAATGGAAATTTTGGCAAATACCCAAAGCATACTTCAAAAGGTGAGGTTTGTGTTGAAGAGTGCTTTGTCTGGTTGTAAGCGTGCTAAATGTAATGTAGTTTTTCATCCCACAACTTAGGATGTTTGTTGTAATATTCTCTCAATACATGAAAACTGTTATGTTCACCACGACGGTTTGTCCATATGTTTTTGGATGAAAAGTGGTACTCTTTTTCAACTTTGTGTCCATCTTTATCCATAGATTTGACCAAAAATTACCAATGAACCTGGAGTCTCTATCACTAACAATAGAAGTGGGCAATCCAAAATGAACCCAAATATTTTGAAAATAAAGTTCAGCAATTTGTTCAGTAGTAATGGTTTTCTTACATGGCATAAGTATACACATTTTACTGAATCTGTCCACAACTACATAAAGATAATCATGTTTCTTTCTTGACATAGGTAGACCTCCAACAAAGTCCATGGAGACACTCTCCCATGGCCTTGATGGTAGCGGTAGTGGCATGTACAACCCAAGCTTCCTATTACTAGGCTTACTTGTTGCATACATATAACAACCTCTTATAAAACATGACACACTATCTATCATGCGAGGCCAATAACAATACCTCTATAGATTCGCCACTGTTTTTCTTACCCCAAAGTGTCCAGCAATAAGAGAAGAATGATCTTCTCTCATGACACTTAGCCTCTCTCCTTGTGGAATACATAACTTGCCCAAATGAAACAACAAATTTTTATGCATGTGATAATATTTTTCTTCAACTTGATTCCCTTCACTCAAACTAGCATACACATCTCGAAAATCAATGTCATGTGCATATTGTTCTATGTAACTCTCATATACAATAGAATAATTTTTTAGTAAAGTAGAAGCACTAATTATTGGCCTTGAAAGCATATCTGCAAATTTATTGAATATACCTTTTTTGTACCTTATAACCAAGTGAAATTGTTGAATAAATCCCATCCACCTAAAATGTCTTGATTGTTGCAGTTTTGTTAGTGACTGCATGTACTGTAATGGTTGGTGATCGATATGTACAATAGTCTCTTTACCCATCAAGTAATGTTTCCACTTCTCGACACTTTGTACCAATGCATATAGTTCTTTGTCATATGTAGGATAATTAGTCACAACACTATTAAAGGTTTCTCAATGAAAGGCAATAGGCTTACCATGCTGCAAAAGTACTACGCCCATGACATAATGACTAGCATAAGTTTGTAACTCGAATGGTTGTCTCAAATTTGGTAATGCAAGGACTGGAGCTAAACTGATGTTTTCTTTTAAAGCTTTGAAAGCTTGCTACTATTTGCCTCCCCATTGGAAGCCTTTCTTCACACTTGTCACTGCATGCATAGGAGCTGCGATGGAAGAAAAGTTAGCAATAAACTTCCTCCAATATTGAGTTGCACCTAAGAAACTTCTTACCTCGGTTACTATTTTGGGTGTGGGCCAATTCACAATGGCCTCCACTCTACAAGGATCAATCCTCAATTCTCCTCTTCCTACAATATGTCCCAAATAGACCAAAGAAGTCTTTCCAAACTCACATTTTGACATCTTAAGAAACAATTTCTCTTTCTTCAAAATATGAAGCACTCTATTCACATGCAATACAAGATCTTCTCTTATTTTGCTGAAAATTAAAATCTCATCTAAGTACACAATAAAAAATTCATCAATAAATGGTCGCAAAACACTATCCATAACTTGCATGAAAGTTGTCGGTGCATTACATAAACCAAAAGGCATAACTAGCCACTCAAAGATCCCTTGTTTGGTTTTGAATGTGGTTTTCCATACATCAATTTCTGCAATTCTTACTTGATGATATCCACTTCATAAATCTAACTTAGTGAAAAAAATTTCTTCTTTCATTTGATCAAGAAAATCATCTATTCTTGGGAGTGGGTAACAATTTTTTACCGTAATCTTGTTCAACGCTCAAAAATCTACACACATGCGCCAAGTCCCATATTTCGTTGGTATCAAGACTATGGGTGAACTGCATGGCGAGGTACTTGCCCTTATGATTCCTTTGTCCAACATCTCTTTGATTTGCCTCTTTATTCAGCATTCTCCATTATCGACATATGATACGTACCGATGTTTGGAAGAGGACAATCTTGCTACAACTGAATCTCATGTTGAATTTCCCTTTTTGGAGGCAATCCTGTTGGCTCCTGAAACATCTCATGATGTCCATTAACCACATCATATAAATCTGATTTAAAATTAGGATCACATCCTTCAAAATATTCATGATTAATATCAGCTTTAGGCTTAATCATAAGAAGAACAAAATTCTTACTTGAATTTACCAACCTCTTTACCTGTCCAGCATTTACCATAGCAATGTTTGTCTTCTTGCGATGTGCCCTAACAATGAACTCCTGGCCATATTTGAATAAATGATACTTGTTCTCATGGCCATAGAAGATCACTTTCCGCTCATACAAGTAAGGAATTCCTAATACAATACCAATTATGTCAAGCAGAACCACATCTAATTCAACTGTGTCAATAAAGCTTGCAGTGATTGCAAACCTCAATATACATTTCTTTGAAATCTGTAGATTTGCATCCTTACAATTCCAAACCAATGGATATGGTTTTGGATTTGGTACGGTCTCATGGTTAATTTTATTGACCAAATCTTCAAATATTAAGTTTTCTTTTGATCCACTGTCAAATAGTGTGTCAATATTGTTATGCTTAGATATGACCCTGACATGAAACAATTCTATTCTTTATTCTTCATTTGGAGTGTTTATGTGACAGTTTGATGTATTGGTACTGGGTTTAATTTCAATTTATTTTCCCTTCATGTTCTTCAATCCCATGGTTGTAATTTTAGATTCATCACCTGAATCAGATCCTAAATCATGTTAAGCTATAGAATCAATTTTTTGTTTCCCTTTGTTATTAGGTTTCTTTGGCCTCAATTCGCGATGTAATTTCCAACAATGAGTTTCATCATGGCCTTATTTTAAACAATGTTTAAAAACCACTTTTTCTTCCTCTTTCTTAACAGATGCATTCTTTTTTTTTTTACCTTTTGAGGTCTTTTCCTTAGCTTTACCCTTAAAAGGCTTCTTTCTACCCTCTTCAGAAATGTTCTTCCCTCTAGCTTCTAGATGTGTGGTCTGAACACAAACTTCATCTAGACTGGTGGGGTTAAAAATGAGAATAGTATGTTGTAGGTAGCTATGTAAGCCTCCTATTTACTTTAGAAAACTATCTTGGCTCTACAAATACACCCCTAATAAGAGAGATGTTCTCCTAAATTCTTGGGTGAATTCTTGCACATTTTTTCCCTTTAATTGCCTAAAATTCTGTGAGTTTATTATGGCTTTTTGCATATGAGATAATGGATAAAACTGTTGTTTAATAGCACTAATTAAATTTGACCATGATAGAATAATCTTACCATGTTTCTTGATTTCCTCTTTTGTCTTGGCTTCCCACCAAACAAGTGTTGCACCTTCCATTCTCAGTGAAGCTAATTGAATTTTTGTATCACCATCATGAAGGTTCTGTATTCTCCAATAAACCTCCAATTGCCTAATCCAATTATCTAGCTTTTATGCATTTACTTCAGCATTAAACATTGGCAATTTGAAATTAACATCAAGTTTTAAAAAATGATTTTTACTAGTGCTCTTGGACTTGTGTGGCTGATGTACTGAAGAAGAAGTAGAAGATGATGATGAAGAGGGTGAGGATGATGGTTCTCCATTACCTCCATTTACTCCATTTCCCTTCTTTGACTTATCTTCATCATGTTGACCTCCTGAAGATCCTTTTCCTTCCTTGTGAATTTTAGATCCTTCTCCTTCCAGCATCTCATTCCTTTCTTGATAAAGGATTCTAACCATCTCAGCCATGTTAGGGAATGCTTTCTTGAACACTCTTTCTTCCTCTTTGGGATCAACTTCTTCATGGATTTATCCTTCCTCATGAGGCATGCTTAATGGAGCTTCTGCTTCTTTAGGAGGTGAACTAGGTGGTGGAGATTGTGGCAATCTTGCTCTCCTTTTCTTTGGCTCCTTTTCAGACCCTCATGCTTCCACCAATTTTCCTTCTCTTGTTTTGAGCTTGAGCCTTGTAAGCATCTAAAAATTGTAAATAGTTAAACAATTATTTTCACTAAACAACACCAGAGAATAAAATCTAGCTTTGATACCAACCTGATCTGAAATAACTGTATTAGTTTTGTTGTGCTAAGTCTCTTTTTATTTTAAAAATATGTGCATACTTGTCTCATTAGTTTTCATAAGGATTGAGGATTTTGTCCATGTATTGTAGATGATTTTTAGTGAATTAGAAGCATAAAACAAGCTTAAATAACACTGAACAATAGTGTAAAATAGAGAAATAACTCACCACATGAAATTTACACAGCATGCATGATAAAGAAATTCACCCCTCCTGGGCAACATCTGCTGGTCTAGCTCCCAATGGCATGTTCATCTTTCATTATGCCCAAAATTTTGCTATTACATGTAGTTACAACTCTCTAATGGATATTTTCTCTACACCAATGGCTCTAGAATGCTCCAATTAGTCAAAAATGACTCTTCATTCACTTAGAATGGGTGAAAATTGAGTCTCATACTCTTTTTCCCAGATTCACCTAGGAAAGCTCCACTAAAAGTGGAGAACTCCACTTAATTGGAGTTAAAATTGGGCTTGTTCGCCAATTTTGGCACGCCCGCTAAATTGTCCGCCAAATATTTCTGCATCATTAAATGTTTGCAGTTTGGCACATGCACCCCAAAACCTGCAAGTTTCATAACCGTAGGGCGGAACTCTTGTTTCAACTGCAATTGAACGAGTTGAACTGTGGTAATGCTACCGGGTTAAATGCTGACCATGCAGAGTTAACATAATGATTTTTTTGTTTTTCCACATGAAAATATTATGGAATGATAGCAGGTTAGCATTTACCGTGAATTTTTTGGTGGGAATTTAACAGTTGCATGTGATACATCTCAGGGAACCGCTGGCGAGTTGGGAACGCTGGCAGTTCCCAACCCCCAACCATAACTACAATACATATTAAATGTAACTCGCAGCCTATGAATGTTAAGAACCAATGCATAGAACAATCAATCAGATGTGTGCATGCCCAGCGAGAGGTCTGGGGTCAGTTCGTGCAGACCCTCAACAAAATTTTAACACGCCATTTCAGGGACATGTGGCAGCCTCAAGGCTAGCCACGTGGCACCATTTAATTGGCTCTCCCCAAACCGTACATTCAAATAGAAAATGGACACTTGTAAAACCCCGATTGGCCCGGTGGAAAGGAATATTTTGAGGAATATTCCTTTTTTCTGACTGTAGATTCCACTTTTGTTGAATGTGCATCCCAATCAAACCTGGTCAAACTATCGCAAATTTACATATTTGGCATTTCGATCAGAACTCGATATCTTACTCATATGACATCAGTTATTCGAACCGTTCACGATACCAAAATCAGGAAGATGAGATCTACACAACCATCCTAGTTTCAACCCAATCTTCTAACTTTTAAGTTCAAGAAAAATTATGAAATCCTGATCACTAAGCCTCCCTACAAATTTGAGACTTAGAGCACATCTAATGCTACCAAAAATCAACACTTAGCACTGCCTAACATACCATGTCACTCCCTCCTTAACACACCTGGAACTCGTTCACACTACCTGTCACACACTCTTATAATTCATTCATTTCCATGCATTTTGACATAGTTCTCCCTTGTGTTTGCCTCGAAATAAATAACACTCCTTAACACACATTATCATACCTTGGCACTTGGTACATCTTAGCATGCTTCCCTAACAATCTATCATGCCTTGGAACTACCTATCATACATTGTCACTCCCTCCTTAACACACTTGGAACCTTATAACATTCACTATCACACAAAAGTATTGATTCACTTCAATGCAATTGAAACTAGTGCTCCTTGTGTTTCTATGGAACTTGCCATGTATTGGCATGCCTAACATGTCTTGGAGTTGTATAGCATATGCTAGGACTTCTTGGCATTCCCTGGCACACCTTGCCATGCCCTATTTTTCATATCCTTATAGATAGCCTTAATTTTTTTATGATTTGGGAACCCAACCATGTCATTGAAAACTTATTTTTGTCTAAAACTACTTTTTTCTATCCCCTTATTTCAATCATAGGCTTGCCTCCTGAAATTCCTATTGTAAAATTCTCCTAATAGAATTTTCCCTTGAGACACCTTGATTTCCCTGACAGAAACTCGTATTCACTCATTTCCATGTGTTTTTACCTAGTTCTCCTTTATGATGCCCTGCACACCCCAACACTCCCCACAATGCATTGACATTTTCTAGAATTTGTTAGCACACATTTTTATTCCTTGGCACACGCTAACACTCCTTAGCTTTCATGCCCAGAAAACTACCGTTACATTTTTTGCAACTTGGGAACCTAACCAAATCCTTCCTCGAAAACAACAACTTGACCAAGTTATAGTCACTAGAACTAGACAATTCCTTTTTCACCTAAGAACTTCCTATAAATCATCTTAGGATGCTCATGTTGAATATCGAATAATACAACTTAAAAAGCTACGAATACAATGGTCAAATCCAATCGAGGTTGTAAAAAAACCAAGAAACATTGTTTACATCTTGATATGCCACAACACCTGGCACACCTAACAATCCCTTTGCACTATGTGGCACGTGATAGAATCCGTTGCATTCCCTAGCATGATTTGGAACTCCCTAAAACATCCTAACACTGCCTGAAACCTAGCACACCTGGAAATTTCTGATAGCCCCCATCACAATATTATTCATTCATCTCGATGCATTTGAAACTAGTGTTCCCTTGTGTTTCCCTCACACTTGGCCTTAACACACTGTATAATGCATTGGTGCCACATCCTTTCACGTGACACATCTTGTCTTGCCTTAACACCTGCCATGTCTTGGGATTCCTAACATGCCTTCTAATTGTCTAGCATGTGTTAGTACTTCCTGGCATTCCCTAAACACCTTGGAACTCCCTAGTTGTCATGACTTCATAGGTAGCCCTTTTTTGTGACTTGGGAACCCAACCAAGTCTTTGGAAAAATAATATTGTGCCCAACCCAAAGTATCCACTTCTTTGAGACTTTTTTTTCCACACCTTATCACAACCATAGGGTTGCCCCATGCAAGTTCTATTCTGAACTTCTCCTAAGACACTTCATCCTTGGGACATCTATAATTTGCTGATAGTCCTTGGCACACACTCTTATTCATTCATTTCCAAGCGTTTTGACCTATTTGTGCCAACTTGTGTTTCCCTGGGACTCCCTAACACTCCTCAACATTAATTGACATTGTCCAACATGTTTTATCATGAATTTTATTTCCTTGCAATTCTGTGGAACTCCTTAGATATCATGGCCTCACAACTACCCTTAATTTTTTTTGAGATTTTGGAACCTAACCAAGTCCAGCCTCTATTACAACAAATTGACCAAGTTACACTTACTCCAACTAGACTATGCCTTGTTCACCTAAGCACTTCCTATAACTCATCTTAGGCTACTCATTTCCAATCTTAACTCACCCCACTTAACAAGTTACCAATTCAAGGCTCATGTCTAATTGTGGCCATAAAACAACTAATAAACATAGTTTACATATTTACATGTCATAACACATGGAACGTCTAACAACACCTTGGCATTGTTTGGCATATGTTAGTATCCCCTGCATTACTTGGATGCTTTGGAACTCCCTAACATAGCCTGCCATTCCCTGACACTCCCTGGAACTCTAGCATTCCTTGGAATTGCCTATCATATAACCTTATCACTCCCTCCTTGGCACACTTGGAACACACTAACACTCCCTATCACACACTCTTATCCATTCATTTCCATGCATTTTGAACTAGTTATCCCTTGTGTTTCCATGGAACTCCCTAACTTTCCCTACATGCATTGCGTCACCCTTCGGCACCTCGACACATCTTGGGCATGTCCCCCACTAGCATGCATTTTCACTATCTATCATACCTTCTCACTCCCTCATTATCACACCTAGAACTTGTTGACACTTCATTTCCATGCATTTGAAAGTAGTACTCCCTTGTATTTCCCTGGCACTTAACCCTCACACTCCCTAGTGCGTGTTTGTGCCACACCCTAGTACTTGACCCTCACACTTCCTAACAAGTGTTCGTTACACACCCCTGGCACCCAACATATTCAGTTATGCCTTAGCACTTGGCCCGTCTTGGCATGTTTATCATTCTTTGGAACTCATTTCAGCATGGTTGAGATTGTTTAAGATTAAAGTTATTTGAGATCAATTATTGGAAAGTAGGAGAGAATTAATAGAGGAATATTTGAATTAGAATGCACTAACAATTGGAAATTGGCACATATTGGCACCTACACTACTACAAAAATGACTTTAGGGGAAATTTGGCCTGCGACGTCTTACCAAAACCACCTCTAGAAGTGTTTTTAGGGATTTAAGGGTCATTTTTTAAAACCCCCTCAAAATTCATGAAAATTTGAACTTTTTCAAGGGGTTTTCTAATAAACATCTCAAAAAGTGGTATCTCATGAATTTTGGAGTGGGTTTTTAAATTATTTCCCCTAAATATATTTTTCATCGTAGGTTTTTGAAAACTCCCTTAGAAAGTCATGAAAATTAAACTTTGCGGGGGGGGGTGGTGTGAGGGTGGGGGGGTGGGGAGGGGGTTCTAACAACTACCTCTAAAAGTTTTGTCTCGTGACTTTTGTGGGGGTGGGGGGGGGGGGTGTGTGGGGGTGGGGAGGGTCGGGGGGGGGACCCCAACCACCCGCCCCAAAATAATTTTCTCATGGAGGTTTTTTTAAGATCCCCCTAAAATACATGAGAATTGAACATTTGGAGGCAATAATTTAACAACTACCTCTAAAATTTTAATTCTCATGACTTTGGGATTCAACATAAGTGAGATGAGTCATCCTAATAAACAATTTATCCTCCTTGATATGTTCCATGTCGTTGGTAATGTGTATGCTAGTGTATATACTTCCTTTTAACCTTTGTTATTTCCTTTGTAATTTCCTTAGCCATATTAAACTGAAAGTGACACCCACAAGGATGTTTTGCCCCAACATTCAGCTTGGAATACATGTCCCATGCCCTTGGTCTTATTTTTCCTTTATTAGCTTTATTAAATGAAAATTTAACTCGGGGTTGTTATAAAAATATTTTAGATTATGAACCAAGATATCCGTTCAAGTTTACTTCCATTTTATGCCATTTTAGTTTGAAACTATAGCTTATTTAACATTCATGAAAAAAGTTCACTGTGTTGTATTTTCCTCATTAAATACAATTTCTAAATTAGATTTCCCATTTTTAAGGATTTTCAAGTTAATCGAATTATAGGTGGCATGTATCAAACGTTCACCTACTAAGTATGGCTTGATACCTATGATATCTCCCCTTTTCTAGATATTGGATTATTATGATTCCATGTAGATAATTTGTTTTATGTAGGCTTTAGATATGTAACTTTAATATGGTAGGAATAGCGTACCTAGGTAGAGTACGTTTAATATTATCTTGGTTTTGTATTGCAATTGTGCACGACGATAACAAGAATAATTGTGGGGAAATACTATACACGAGGAGTAGTATACAAATTTAAGGCACTCATAACCCTCATCTTAGCCATAGTACTAGATACTTTTCGCAAAATATGTTTGATGTCTCCTCTCAATAGTAGTTCTTAAATAAAAGGATCCATCAAAACCTATCTTAATTTCACATTTTTCTTCTCAATTAATCTAAATGTACAACTACCTTAAGAAGGGTGATGCTAAAAAAGGGGGCAAAAATTATAGGAAAGAATAGTGGCCAAATCCTTCTCTTAATCTTTCTTCATTTCCCATACCTTTTTTCCATAGAAGATACATAATCCTTCCATATAAATATAAAATGAGTACATATACATATTTTTTTGAAACAAAACCTCTGGGATATACAAACTTACAAACCTCTGGGAAAGAATAGTGGCCAAATCCTTCTCTTAATCTTTCTTCATTTCCCATACCTTTTTTCCATATAAGATACATAATCCTTCCATATAAATATAAAATGAGTACATATACATATTTTTTTGAAACAAAACCTCTGGGATATACAAACTTACAAACAACATAAAGTTCCAAAAAATAAACTAACTAAGATTGATTCATCCCATTTATCACCTACCAGAAAGTTTGAGATTCAAACCCAAAACTACTGATAGAGAAATCTTATATGACAATAGCCTCAAAACTATACATGCATAGATAAACAATACAAAAACTGAAAGCAAACAAATGACATATTCTAGGAATTTAAATCAAGTGATCCAACGGAGCTAGTTGAAGATCACTTG
The DNA here is from genome assembly GCA_034641835.2 of Pinus albicaulis. Lineage (NCBI taxonomy): Eukaryota > Viridiplantae > Streptophyta > Pinopsida > Pinales > Pinaceae > Pinus > Pinus albicaulis. Next base: position 34,022,622 of record MU968411.1, on the reverse strand, counting down.
GAATTTGGATAGATCCCCTCCTTAGAAGTCGAAGACCTCTTCTTTCCTTAAAACAAAATGCAATGATCCTCCACCTACAAACATTTTTTGGACAATAGGTCTGCCTGTTGATTCCATTCTCTGAAGATGTGTTAGAAGAACAAATTTTGAAAGAGACCTTTGAGATTTTAAATGCATTCCCTCCAGTGCTTCAGTGGGAGGACCCTTAGATGGCCCTTTCCAGAAAAACAATACACCACACACTTTGAATTGAAAAAAACATGTATAATGGATATTAAATGAGGCTAAAAAAAATAATAGTGCCCAAGCATCCACTACTTCTACTTTAGTATTTTTCCCTGCACCTACAGCCAACTAGATGTAAAAGGAAACATTTCACGAACGAAAATGGTGGCTCCCCCTCCGCAAACCTCGTCTAGATATGCTCCATAAAAGAAGCCAAGGTTTTCAAATAGAAAACTAGGTGGAAGGCAGAAATATCGACTTTTGAGAGGCTTCCAAGGCTTGACATAATCCAAAAAGAATCCCAAAATCTGGCCCAAGATTGCAGTGATATCTTTGGGTCTGCTTTTAAATATGAGATTATTTCGGGCTTTCCAAATACCCAATGCAATGAAAATAGATAGTGCTTTATAATTTACCCCATTTTGATCACACCAAAGAAGGCACTGGTCTAGTGGCAACATCGATCCATTGACCTATAATTTTAATACCCCTAAGACATCTGACTAGAGGGACCTAGAAAAGGAACAATTAAAAAATAAACGATTGACAATTTCTGAATATTTTATGCAGAGAAAACATATATTTGTCCCATGAAAACTTTTCCGCAATAGGCAGTCCCAAGTTTGAATAAAATTCTCTAAGGCAAGTGAGATAAAACATTTTAGTTTAGGGGTAATAGGCTAATCCCATAATTTTGAATGCCACCAACTAACCCTTTGCAAAGGGTAGCTTTATGATATAGCACAATAGGCATGGCGAGCTATGACATGGCTAGACAAGGAGTTCCATTCCCATTCAAAATAATCATCCTCCTCAGATAGTGTAAGACCATTAACAATGAGGGATTTGGTGAAATTGTCCCACTCCACAGGAAAAGAACTCCACAAGCCAAAATCATGGGCGCTTTTCCATCTTCCAACTATGAACAACTCCGAAGGGAACACATAAACCCAAAAAAGTCTGGTAACACCTTGAGCACAAAGATGGTTGGAAAGCTTAGGGGAACATCTATGAGAGCACAAAAACACCTACTTCTCTAGCATCTCCTATAATACTTTTGTGGGTTTCACTAATCACCCTTTGGCCAGTGTCTGCACACTAGCCTAGATTCTAAAGTGATTTCCTTACAATCATAATCAACTAGGTCTATTTTCTCTTAGAAAAATATTCAAAGATAGAGGGCCAAGTTCCACCAAAATGGTTCCTCCTACCTACCTAGTACCTCCATTTATTTGATAACAAGACTACCCTATAAGCCACCAAATTTCTATCATATCCATGAGGTCAACAACAATTTTTGGTTCAATATATAGCTAAGTTGGAACAAAATTAACTCTAGATCCTATGGTATTTTTCAACCCCTAATGTTTATGGACAAAGAGATATCAATTTTCTAAAGCATATGGGAGCCAAACTATCACCAACTTTCCCATGTTGACTCCCTATATTAAACATCATGGAAAATATCCATAGATTATTTATCCTTACTAAACAATACATTTCATTAGAAATGATAATTAATCATTAACATGACATTACTACTTAGCTGCACTTCTTGACCACACAAAACTTATTTTGATTTCACCATAATTCACCTACAATATCACAACCAAAACCCCTCAATAATTTGTAGTGACATAGAAACCCAACAATTTTCATACGATTAATAATTATTTATAATTAGAAATACTTCCCTATTAACAAAAAAAAATTACACATTCCATTTAATTCCCCTTGAAAATCACATATGCATTTCATTTCAGTTCAATATTTCATGGGATATCTGGCTTTCAAATATCAAAATTGATCATTTCCCTCATTTATTTCCCTCACGTTGCAAGGTGTGTATCCAAGGAAGGAAGGGCACAGCCATGCCGTCGCAAGTATGATCTGATACATTTGATTGAATCCGGAGATTGGATTCTCGATTCATCCAATTGTGCTTATTTCGTTCTACATAGGGGATTTGGACAAGGTTCCCCACATTCTTGGGCGATGGCCCATCCCTAAGCCTCTATTTCTCTTTGCAACTTCAAAATACTTCTAGACAAGCACAACTAGGCATTCAATAGGCTATATGTTTAGGATTCCATGGAGGAATATGAATTTGAAGGCATGGGCGATAATAGATTCACCAAAGAAGACAACAGGTGCCTTTCCAATTCAAAAATTAGCGAAGAAGCAAATAAGAGAGTGAGAATACATTGATTGCAATAAGGAAATCAAATATCCTGAGATCATAGGTGGTCACCAGCTAGATTCTCTAGCACAGATGGATTGTGATGATCTAGTCATCCCTCAAAATTCCAGAGACCCAAAAAGGGCATTCATATTTTCCTCAAAAAGGGCCTGGGATTTTCCTGGACCCATATTCCCAAGAGTCCTAAAGCAAAGAAACTAGATCCTAAGGAAATGACCGTTTACTCAGACAAGTAGCATTAAGGCTCTGTTCTAGAGGAGAAGCTTCTAGAGGCTACAAAACCCACTCAAGAGGTAGCTAACTACATTTTATTTTTATTGTTTAATTATAGGAATCATTGCAAGAAACTATCCCATGAGGGACTTCCGTTGGCTTAGCTGACGAGTATGAATGGTAAATATTCTTCCAAAATGGCCTAGTTCTTTCATGTTATGCCATTTAGGTGGCGCGAACCATAGTGAAAATGAAACCTAGTGGTTGGGTTAAACTATGCTAACCTCACTAGTGAACCAATCTTACCTTGGGTGTCCTAGGTGGATCAATTAGGTTTCATGGCATTCTCATTTTCTCACTATTTTAATTGTTTCTTTTTTTTCAATCCTTCTTTCCTTACCTTTTCTCATATTTGTAATTCCTTGTTGCCCTATTAAAATTTTATGGTTACCGATGGAGTGTATTTTTTCTTTTGGTGTCATTAATCTAGGATGTTGTAAACACATCTTTATTTTTAGATGTAAATTTTATTTTAGCATGAAACAAGTGGAAAACAAGCAATAAAATGGCTTGTTCCCTAAAATTTGTGCATTGCATGGCTTAACCTTTCAAGCATGGGAAAAATAGATAAAGGATTAAATTGAATATAGTTGATGTTGTTTTTGTGATTGATGATCTCAATTTGAAGGAAATGTATAGATTGGAAGATGGCATCATAGATCAAATGACAATGGGATCTCAAAAGCTAAAAGAAAAGTTGATAGATTCAACCTAGAAAGTGGATCAATCAGGCAAGAGTGCAAGATTTTGACCAAGATTCAATTAAAGTTATGAAAATTTTTGTTAATAGTGAGTTCATCGGGGTTTTTTATCCCAATGTATGATCATGCTTAAGATAGAATCACCATAGGAGAGTTCTTAGCAATCCATTCTTGAAATTATCTTAACTTGTTTGTAGTCACACCATAGAGAATTCTAGGATTATGTTCCCTCCATAAAGCACTCTTTGAGGCTCCATAGGCATAAAATGATGCCACAGTTAGGTTCTTATCTAGCCATCTCGCTCAAATATTTGTCATATTCTCCCAAAACAACATACTTTCCCTTAGGGCCTCGATCAATAAATGTTTTTTGAGACTTATGAGTTGCTTGTATAACACTTATGAGATTCTTCAAATAAACTTCAAGATTATTAAACAAATATTCTCGAAACCATTTATCTCACATGAATGGAAGAAGTAAATTTTCCATAGAACCAAAGGAATCTACATATTCTTTCATCAAATTCTCTTTCTCAACTATTTTATGTTTACTCTCTTTTCACACTAATGGTGCTGATACCACTGCTCCCTAAGTCGTTTTTGTTTTGGATTTGTGAAATTGAAACTATTGTTTCTTGTTTCTAAAAAATAAACTATGTATTCAACTCCTTCTGCACTTTTTGTTGCTCTTTTTTTGCAATCCTAAATGCATGTCAAAATTTTGAGCCTTTCTATAGTTTCAAATTTTCATCCAAAGGATAGTCTATATTATTTGCAGCTTGCTGATGCACCTTCCCTATTTGTTTACACTCAATCTCATTCATCCTTCAACATCAACAAGGTAAGTTCATAGCCCACTAAGATCATGTAATGCTTCCTCACCATAAGCATGTTCAACATATCCAATATTCATTGTGTTTCGTAAAAATTCCCTCTGTTCAAACATATTATCAAAGACTAAGCATGCCTCTTCTATGCTGCCACATTTGGCATACAAGTCAACAAGATAATTTGGCATACATGTCAACAAGATAATTCTCCACAAATATATTTGAGTCCAACCTAACTTTAATGATGATTATATGGAACTGCATCCTAAAGTAGTGCATGTTGCAAAAGAAGTGGAAAAGGCGAAATTATCCACTTTCATCCCATTTTGTTGCATCTGATTGAACAATTTCAACAACTCCTCACAAAGACCATTGTGAGAATATTCTTCATCACGGAGAATACCTTAACAAGTTGATCCTTCAACATAGCTAACATTTCTATATCCAACCTCCAAGAAACATAGCTGACATTTCTATATCCAACCTCCCAACATCAAATTGGTTAACTCTTGATAATTCACTAGTGTTAACACTATGCCAAAATAAGGGGTAACACAGGCTCTAACTCAGAGATGTTCTCTTCTTGGGAGTGCATGAGAGTCTTATAATTTTGACATATATATATGAGAATGGCCCCCCCTTCTAGTAAAAGCACCACAAAATTTTTTCTTTTACAAAGAAAAAAACAAGTATCTATTTATGACAAAATGAAATAAAATTTAGTGATCAAGGGAGCTTATTCATGCTACACTATTGCTCAAAGGAGTTTATTCCTTTCCTACCCTACTGTAGCATGTGAAAAGTGAGGGTGCTACCTGAAATCATTGATCCAATGCAATGACCTTAAAACTTCACCAATAGAATGTTTTCTTTCCTTATGCTTAGTTATCATGCAAAATAATGAAACATTAAAATTCCAACATTCATAGGATGAGTACTTTACTATCACTGATGGGATGAACAAGAATTCGGGTACCTGAAAATCAGCAGTACCTTACAATTCCAAACACATGTAAGTGTTGACATAAGTTGCTACATGATCTGTCCATCCGAGATTGAATAGGACTGTAATAATTATTGCTCATTAACTTTGAAAATTATCCTTTGCTACCACTTGGGAGTACATAATGATGTTATGTTTTGTCCCTTGTGAAATATTGGCTCCATGGGATAATATAGCATGTTGTTTTGGTAAGTATGTATCAAGGAATGTGAGTGATAGACACATATCAACCATTGTGGGATTAGATACTACTGTCTTAGGCACATAATTTCTTTTGAAAATTTTCATCCACGCCTTTATCAATCCATACTTTTTCATTATCTATTGCATTAATTATATAACATCCCATGGAAAATTTCCAACGTGATGGTTGTTGAGATTGTGCATTCACTATTTTTACAGAGTTGGAAGTGTTTTGAAAGAATTTTTCACGAATAACATCTTTCCCAAGTAAAACCTACATACCAAGGCTATTTCTTCTAGTAGATAGTTATGTCCTCGTCTTCAAAAATTTATAACCAATTTCCTTCACATTGAATACATTACTCCTATCTGAATCTATTATAAGCGCACATATTTCACTAGCCAAGATCATTAAAATGGCATCCAATATGTCAATGGTGGATATTAGAATCTTCCAAACTACTGTTTCACTAGGATACTGACATTGTTTTAGATTGTATGAAAATGAAATTCCTTGAATGCCACAGAATTGGTATCACCTACCTCTTGCAATCATCAAGACAAAAATTCAAGATGGAATCAAATCTTATGATCTTTTCCATACACAAATTCTTAGGATTAAGGTTGAGAAAATAATTAATTATTAGTGAAATTTCAAGAATCAAATGTTGATCCCTTATATTTAGAGAAATGCTCAGAAACATATGCTAGTATCACTTGTAGTGGTTTTATATTAAACCCAACCTCTAGGTCTATAGTGTCACCATTTTTAACCTTTATAGATGTAATGACAAACAACAATTCGAATGTTTTATTCAAAGGATGTCATGCCTAAAATAGATTGTTAGCATCAATTTGACAAGGTCTCATATGCATATTTGTAAGTCATGATGCTTGCAAAAGGAGGTGAACTAGAATGCATTAGTTATAAGCTTTGCATGAACCCTATACTGCTTCCTGGAGGCCAAGAGTAATATGGATAGAGTATATCTTAAAGGATGTATATAAATCATTCTAAAAGTTTCTTATACTAGTCTACCTTATTCTGCTATGTTGAATATTATAAAATTTTCTTTATTTAACTATCGAGGCTAATTATTATTGTTTACATTTGTTTCTCCTTTACCAATAAAATTCTATTGATAATTTGAACTCCAATTTATCTGGTTGCATAATCATTGAAAATGGGTACCATAATGCATGCATATTGTGTTATAGGAATTCCATTAATGTGAAATAGCAGCAATAGATCACAAAATAGCAAGAAATGAATGACTTCAATACAATGTGTCCTTTAGCTATGAAGAGCAGTCATTGGCAATTTTTTTGGAAATGATTTTTTGGTGTAATTGTATTGAAAATCAGAATATCTTGTCAATATAATATAGTGGTTGGAAAATTCGTAAAAGATATCTTGCTACTAGGGATTATATTCTTTAGAAACTAGTAAAGTTGGTGTCTAAGATGAACTCTTCAATTGCTGGCATTGTCTTGCAACCCTTAGGTAAGATTGTTGCCACTGCACCCACTAGGCGTTTTCATTCTTCAAGTGGCATGCCTTTATAAATAAAAAATTGCATCCATATTATGATTGGAGAATACTATTATGGTTCCTTCCTTGAGGGAAAAATTATAGATCAAGGTGCTTTTAAATACAACTTAGCTCCATTCATCCTCCACTCTATTCCATGTGATGGTTTGGTGGCCCCATACACCAAGTTATAATTAATGAGGGGCTTAGTTGTTGCATCTCACTGATCAAATTGCATGAATATTTCAAAGAAAACCCCAAGCTCTAGCACTTTGCAATCATATATTTTAATTTCCCAAACATACAACTAGGAAAAGGAATTCCTTTGAGGATACTAGTAACTTTTTGATGACCAACATCAAATTCCACATGCAGGTTGCAACCACATGAAAAGATCTTTAGTGAATAGCTTCATTTTAACATTAAGCAACCCCCAGTCTCTAATTACTAGCTTGGTTAACATGTTGACAACGTTTCAACGTTATGTTATGTTTAACCATGCTTTATATACACCACATTTATCATCACATTATGTAGCCAACACAACCAATCCGTTCAATGATAGAAAACCTATCCTCACAATAAACTAGCTTGAAACAATTAACTTGTATTAATATTATTAATTTCCCTACACTTGAGCTTCATAAAGTTAGAACAATAAGAAACCTTCACCCACCCTAAAGCCCTTGAAAAAACTTTGCATCACTTCTTTGAAGTGAAAGGATATTCATATTAATTTTACACCATTGCTGACTTAATGTTACAAAAATGCCCCTTGTTACATGAATCATTGCTAGTGTTTTTTCTAGCATTGACTCAGACTCAATCGATTGTTACCAAAATTGGCCTTATGGGTAGTTCCTAATATAACTTCAGAAATATACAACCATATATTTTTTCCCATATAAATATGATATGGACAAAAAAATCCTCTAGATATGTCTTCAAAAATAAATACCAAATTGTATCTGTTTCAATGGAAGAAGACAAAAATAAGTACTCCATGTGAAAATTTGTGTCTGCTTTTAATAGTGGATTTAGTTCGCCATTGATGTCTGAATCAAACTTGTTACCAATGGAATCATTAGCTAATGGACTAAACCATCGAGACAATCATTCCCAACAATTAATAAGCAGTAGCACTCTTGCATCTAAAAAAATGTACAATGCAAACCATCATTATAGCCATACAACTATCTTTGCAAAAGGAAATGATGGCATAACTATATGAAAAAAAAATTGATGATATTAAACCATTACCAAGAGTCAAGGTTTTATAAGAGAGTTAAAGAAATAAATGCATATTTTTTTCCCCATATCCAACTATTAGTCAGGATACTAATGGATTGAACCACCTTTAAACATCAGATTTTTATCTAAGCTTCACTGGAAATAGGCAATAAGTAGCACCAGTACAATTTTTTGGAAAATTTGCAAAGACCTTCACAATAATGATACTTGAATGCACATAAACAAAGGCCCACTTACCAAATAATATGGGCCATTATGAACACATGAATATTTGGTTTCTTTTCCATCTACCATAGTAACCAAGAAGTTGTAGTAACCATAGACTCCAAAATCCTAGAACTCCAAAATGTCAATTATTTATTATTGGAAGTTTGGTGATTTAGAAAAATGCATCAATGATGTAAAATTTTGTTGTCATTTCCTTGAATAATGGTCTCATTTGGTTGGAGTTTTAGTTCCTAGCAGAATCTACTATAGCTAATGCTTGCTTGAGGTTCGCAATCCCTAGTTTTTGACAATTCATTTTCATATCCACACGCATTGTTTCTGCAAGCCATTGAATTATTGAGCCTAATCATCTAATGTAATGATTTATATAGGTGTGTAACTTTGCCAATAATTTCTACAAATCATTTAGAAGGTATTCTTATCTACTGCAATATAATGAACATGCCCAACTTGTGTTAGGAGTTAATTATTGTGTATGCCTTTAGATGTGGTGCCTATTTTGGCAACAACAATTAAAGTCTCCCAAAATATTCCATCAATATATCAACTCAACAAATCAAAAATCTTCCAAATTTTGTTGCAGTAATCAAAACTAGGAATGTAGCACAAGATACCTCAAAACTAGGAATGTAGCACAAGATACCTCAAAACTATGAACTTCTAGTGGTTGACATAGTAATGGAATAGACCACCTCTTTCTACCAGATTCTATTTAAGACATGAGAAATGGACAAGAATTAACAATGGTGGTGCAAAGTTTCTGACCATCATGAGGGTGATATTAAAAAACAATGAAAAAATATATTTTAAGAAGGGAAACCATGTATTATGAGCCTTTACTGACATGCATTTTGGCATTCTACACTATCTATGTTAGACACAAAAATTCACAACATGATTATGTGATTTTTTACAATACTAAAGAGTAGTAGTTACAAAATCCCAGAACTCAAAAATGAATGTATTTTACCAAAATTTTTCTTTTATTAATATTAATATAGCTCCTTAGTTTTCTTAGGCCAGAGTGGTGACTTGGGGTCCAAAGTCCACCCGCATTTTTGAGTGGAATTCATTTATGCATTGTTGGTTTTTAAAGAGGGTGAACTTAGTGACCCTTACCAAGTTCCCCATCTTTATGGAGTTTCTGACAGGTTTTATTACTCCATGAATTGATCCTCAAGCCTGTTGAAGGCACTCTTCTCTAACGCAATATATTGAATATGCCAAAATGTCCCAGAATTGGTTACCCTGATGAAGTTCCCCATCTTTTTGGAGTATCTGACAGATTTTCTCAATTTGTTAATGAATCCCCAATCCTTTTGAAGACACTTGTCCCTAATGAAATATATTGAATATGCCAACATGTCCCAGAATTAGCTCATTGTTTTATATGCCTCAACGGTGGCTCATGTTCATAGGACATTGATTGCTTCAGTTTTGGAATGTATGACATCTCATCATGGTTAGGTCAATTCTCAGCATAGTTAGGTAAATTCTATATGTGAAAATTATACAAATTTTCATTGGACCACTATTATTGCTGAGCCTTTTTTATTTCTATCCTTTTCATGTGGAGCCTCTATTATTGTTGTACTAAATTAGGAATTACAAATTGTGATCCTTGTTGTAGGTATGAGATTATATTTCATTGCAGCCCAAACAAGATGGTTTGTCAACAACCTCGTGTAGGTGCACTTGTATGCATACAAATTGGAGAAAGAAATATTTAAAGGATGTGCATACTAGCCTTCAATGCACCAACATATGAGGTTGATGAATTCTAGTAACAATAGTACCATGCTAGCAACAAAAAGGACAAGCCAAGCAAGCCAAATTACTCTAAAAGCAACAACAAAAATGCAACATTTGCATTGTTAATCTGCAACAAAATATTGTTTAAATCGTAAGTCTGGGGATAAAAAAAGGGCATTCCTATCATACCTACAATTGTTTTCCAAAATTTTTTACTTTGATATTATTTGCATTCTCTACTTTAACCCTATACAGGGGAATATGAACCAGAGCCTAGACAGTTACATGAATTTTTTCCACTAAAGCTTGATTCAAATAAAGTCTTATAGACCTCCAATGTAATTTGTATGATTCGACCCACCTGCATTAAAATATGTGATATGAAAATAATATATTAAATCTTAAAGATGATACTTTTGAATAGTCTTCAAAAGAAATCCAGATTCCAAAATGCAAGCATGGTGCTGGAGCACAGGGCGCCAAAGAGATCTTTTTGAGGTTATTCTTTCTCCTCCACTTTTACTTGCAGACATGGCATGTGAATAATATGAATTTTTTTGTTTCCTTGGCCTATTTCCTGTGTATTTTAGAGAATTGGTCATCAAATAAATAACTTTTTAGGACCAGAATATAGCTTGAATTACTTAAATAAGAAAGATAATAGTTGTTTCTAAAGAAAAAATTGCTTTGGATTCAGGTTTACTATGAGGTTGTCGTGGATAAAAGTGTATCAAATTCTCAACAGAATTGCAATTTTTAAGGATGCATATGAAAAACTTGTCATTGCATCATGGGTTGATGCACTCACTTTTGGAATTTATGGGGTTAAGGAGCTTGCATATTTTTTCGAGAAGTTCACCATGCACAAGAGATCCATATGAAGCGTTTTACTCAACTTAAATATTTCTGAAGTACCTGGTGAGTTTTCTATGATCAACTATTTTTATATGTTTAAATAGAAAATTGGTGCTACACTTGTACATTAGCCCTGAGACAACCTAAATAAAAACAGTCCTTCATTAGAATTAAATGCCGGATTGTTGGATCTCAGAGAGGGAAAACACACTATAAATTTTAGTTCTTTTACACATTTATTTGTTGTTTTAATCTTCTCTTATTTGGGTTCCTGTGTTTTCTATTTTTAATAATAACAACCATATTTTGTATTAGAAAGTTCTTGTGGTTGCACTGGTCAGCATAATAATAGAAAAATAAAGCAACTATCCAAGAAGATATCCTAAAAATTGCCCAAATTTGGAGTTTACTGGCTAAAGAAGCAAAACAATCCTTTGCAAAGGATTTTGGATAGCTACTATTTGTATAAAGCTATAAACTCAAAGGTATGGTGGTTGTAGGTAGGATTTTTTTACTAGACTCTCAACCATTTTTTCGAGAGAAAAACACTCAATGTGTCTCTTTTGATTGTGTGTAAGGTTCTCAAAAAGAAGGAATACTCAGTGTTTAAAGCTTCTTCCGGAAATGATAATTCTCGGGAATGCATCCTATCAATATTAGAGAAAATTTAATTCCTATTATTAGGGATGAAATCTTCTTACCTCCTTAGAGCTTTGTTAATGTTAATGGTCTCACATAATGGGCATTTCCAAAGATGATCGTGCTCCATTATAAAGCCATTAGATAAAACCTGTAAAAACCCTTATCATTCCTTAATGATAACAATCTATCATAACCACTAAATTCACCCCTTTTCAAAATTCCCTTAGAGATCTGATATACAACTTACATTTCCACATCTTGCTTCTGATGATGAACAATCTCATCTTCCTTGACCTCCTCTACAGTAGGAGGAGGTCAAAATGAAGGCATACTCAGTTTGTATAGCTTCTTCTGGAAATTATAACTTGTGGGAATGTATCCTATCAGTATTATAGAAAAATTAATTCCTATTATTAGAGATGAAATATTCTTACCTCCTTAGATATCTGTTAATGTTAATGGTCTCACATAATGGAAATTTCATAGGATGATTTTGGTCCATTATAAAGTCACTAGATAACACCTATAAAATACCTTATCACTGCTCAATGATAACAATCTATCATAACCACTAACTTCAACCCTTTCCAAAATTCCCTTAGGTATCTGATATACAACTAACATTTCCACATCCTTCTGTTGATGATGAACAATATCATCTTCCTTGACCTCCTCCATAGTAGACCCAATTGATAGCCAAGTATTTGAGATCAGTGAAATAGGATTTTTGAACAACTCCTAAGTTCAATATCTCATTAAAATATTTGATTACCAACAGCCATATTAAACCAAAAAGGAAAATCATTGGTTCCTATAATTGTTTGAGACATCAAATATCCAATTGGTAAATTCTTAGCTCACTACATCAGAAATAATAATTCTTTCCCCAGGGTAATTAAAATGGCTTGATGATCTACAATGTTAAATATTTTGTAGATAATCTTCTCTCCATGACTATCCCAAATTATTCCTTGATGCAAAATTAAGGTAGAAACTTATTGGTTGCATGGGTGGAAGTTCTCTATCTCACATTTTAGGTTATTTTTATCAAGTGCATGGACCCACTTGTATCATGAAAGACATCATATATCACATGTTCGTTAGACTCCTAATAGGACTTTGGTTGGATATTATGAAAATTTTTAGGGGTATTATCTCTATGCCCCTCCCTCTCACCAAGTGACTAAGCATCATGATGCTATCTTTGATGAGCCTTTTCATGATGACTGCTAGGATCTCTTCTATAGCTCCTTTCCATTGATGACTCTCAACATGTATCCCTGGAGCATACCTCTTCTTTTCTTGTTGGGTTGCTTGTTGATGACTCACAACTGGTTGTAGTGAAACTTTCCACATCTCCATCTTGTGTTGGTTCACCTATAAAAACTCCTCTGAGTTCATCCTTTGTAGTTATTGAATAGTCTATGTGGAGTCGGGACTAAAGGGATTGCTTCATCATCTAGTACATCCTCTCCTTTAGATGTTTCTTCCATCCTTCTCTTACTAGATGAGGTCATCATTTTTTATACTTCATCTTGAGGTGTACAACCTAACAATGCTTCTCCTTCCAGAATGTAGTGATGCCTAGCTTTGAGATGATATTTTTCATGTGGATGTACATCATTTTGATGATGGTGGTAAAAAACCGTCTACTACATCATTTCCATCTTTTCATTGATGGATTTTTTATTGGTTATCTCATGCTTCTTGTTCTGAGTTGGTCTTGGTGATGCATGCACCTTTCATGTTGATGTAGATAGTTTGTCTTAATGCATATTTTCTTTCCACTCATGGTTTTATGGATCATAGTAACATTTTATTGGACACATGAAACAATATGTGTCATGTTATGAGGATAATGTGCTCTCAAAGTATGTCTATATTTTGAAACTTGTCCACAACCCCAAGGGAAATATGAATTGGCACTTGCACACATGTTGATATTATTGGCTACAGTAATGGGACCACAAACATATATATTCTGGAAGCTCCGAGCTCATCATTGTGACTGGAAAAGATATAAAAGGCTAAAATATTACCAAGCTATTCATGCATTGGATTTTAAATCAAAATGGTATTTCTGATAATAAAGATGTTGTTAGGCTAAGTGGTGTGTTCTTTGTTAGCAATTTGTTATACAATGGCTAGTGTTATTCCATTCGATATATGGGAGAGAACTTCATTTCCAGCAACAAATAATAATATACTTTATGACAATGAATTCGAAAAGACATTGGCAAGAATTTCACATGGATCTATTCACTTAGCAGCCTATATCCAAATAACTAGCAATTTCTCCTAAAGGTGAAAAGGTACAACGAAGAAATAGAATATGTGAGAAGATCATCACGAAAAACCAAATCATTAAATATGAAAACTTTTATATAAAGAGTGATATATATCTCCATCTTGTTAAATTTAGATAACCATGGTGCTCTATGCTTGATGTAATTTTAATTCAATCTTTCTTAGGCCCGATACAAAATAGAAATCACATAAACATGAAATTAAAATGCTGATAGAATGCAATAATAGATCAATAGAAGACAAGACAAATATAGATAATATTTACAATTCCTTTTGTCCATCAAAGATATGAGATATTTTTTTGTTATGGCAGTCAATAGGATGCTTCAACCAGCAAATCCTTTCTAGATTAGCCAACCTTCCATGCGTCACACCCACGACCCTCAAAGACAGCTCATCACAAGTCAATGCTGGTCAACCCAAATTCAATGCAAGACAGCAACAGAAAATCAATGCAGCAGATTAGGGCTTCGGTCAAACAACTCAGATTTCCTCAATTTTAGTGCCCAACAGTACGACCTCCTAAAATCAAAATTTTGGCAGAGATTTGAGGTCAAACGACCAAGGGTTGACCAAATTAAACACTGGTCAACACTATTGGAAAAGTTCCCTAAACAAATCCGCAAATTTCAGACTTCAGCTCCACATGTGTGAGGGGAAAAAGGCCTCCAAAGGCTATCAAACCAATCAAATCACAATGAGAGATGTGTGATGATTTGATGATGAAAATTACCTCCAAGTCTCTCCAATTTATATCCATCAGTGAGGGTGTATGACACATCTATTAGGCATGTGAGCCTACATTACAAATATGGCCAACCTTGCACATGTGGAAAATAAATTCAAAATAAATGTTTTGCTCATCCAAACAAGATGATATTTAGATCAATCTTGCACCTCTCCAAAAGAGGAATCGAAAAAAAAATATGACCATTCTCATATGAGTAGTGCAACATGGAGTTTTGACCTAGTTGCCCAAAATTAACACTCCCTCTCAACTAGGGAGAATTCCATCTATCCACAAGTGCCATCCATAAGTACCATCGTGTACTTTTACCAAACACCGTGCATCATACTACCGTAACTTGCTTTGTTGGCTCCTGTTCTCAAATAGAACAAAAATGTGAGTCACAAACACATCACACTCAGCTAACCTGAAGTCAACTTAGAGGTTAAAACCTCTCTTGGACTCAAAAAGAGTCTCATACTAACCCGAAGTCAGTTTAGAGGTAAGAACCTCATCATACTCGATCCCAAATCAAGGTGCTGGACATGTGCCATCCTAGACATAGAGAGTATGACAATCTCTGATGCGCCCATCGGTCTTGCTATTGGTCTCTATCCACATTTTCCACCTCATTGGCCAAATGAGAGATACTTCCCATGAGTAGGATTCGTGCGGGGTATAGATCAAAGAGAGGTAAACCAAATCAATATCATAATGGTGGGGAAGAATCACAACAAGGTTTGGCAAGCCTAGCCCCATGCGTGCTTATAGCTCCAAGAAGCTATCGCCAAGCCCTCTGGAGCTCCCAGAGCTCATGGTCCAACTCAAGCAGGACCCTCGGAATAGGGTCTTTCCATGATTCAAAGCTTCTTAGGGAAGGTTAGGAGCTTGACCTTCCCCACGGGCTTCATGAGAATATTTGCGACCTGCTCATCAGTTCCTATATAATCAAGCCTTACGGCACCTCATTGTACCATATCCTAGATAAAGCGGTACCTGATATCAATATGCTTGAATCGATCGTGGAACACAGGATTCTCATAAAGATGAATCCCACTCTGGTTATCATAAAAAAGGATAACGGTGGTATCTAACACATTTCTGAATAACTCATTGAAGAGCTTTCGCAACCAAACAGCTTCACAAGAGGCCATACTTACTGCAATTTATTTGGCCTCATCAGTGCTTAAAGCCACCAACTTCTACTTCCTACTCATCTAAGCTATCGAAGGAAAACCCAAAGTGAAGCAGCATCCATGTGTGCTCTTGCGATCCACCACACTGCCAGCCCAATCGGCATCAGTATATCCATGGAGTCTCAAAATCTTGGCAGTGTATCTTAGCCCATGGTTGATTGTGCCCCGAATATATCTCAATATATTCTTGGCACCAATCCAGTAAATGTGATGAATATCAACCATATGTTGACTCAAAGTGTTCACTACAAAACATACATCTGGACAAGAGTTCACTAAGAACATTAGGGCCCCTACAAGTTGTCAATACTCGGTAATATTTTCTAACACGGGCCCAACAACGCTTCCACACAACTTCTTAAAGTTGAGTTCCATCGATGTCGACAAAAACTTACATTCCACCATACCAAATCTCTCGAGCACCTTCATGACATATTTTCCTTGATAAAGGAATATCTCGCTTGGCCTTTGCCAGACCTACAAGCCTAGGAAGTAGTGCATCAATCCTAGGTATTTCATCTTACACTGATGAATGATAGGGTCACCACTTGTCAGGAAGAGATCGTCCACATAGAGAACCAAAATGAGAGGCCTTTCTCTATCAACCTTAAAATAAAGGTTTGGATCAGCATTACTTCGAGTGAATCCCAACGTCATCAAGTTGTTATATATTCTCTCGTACCAAGCCCTGGGGGATTGCTTCAAGCCATAAAGTTCTTTATTCAACCTACATACATGGGTGTCTCTATCTCGCATTTCGAACCCTAGAGGTTGCTCCACATACACATCTTCCTCTATAGATCCATGCCGAAAATCGGTCTTCACATCCATCTGATGTAGACTCCATACTTGCGTAGAAGCAAGGTCAATGATAGAACGGATGGTGGTATAGCGGGCCACGGGTGAAAATATATCATCATAATATATGCCTTATTTTTGAGAGAAGCCTTGGGCAACAAATCTTTCCTTGTACTTTTTAGCATTTCCATCAAATCCATGCTTGATCTTATAGATTCATTTCAAGGTGACAATAGATTTTTTCTCTGGTCGCGGGACCACTTCCCAAACATCATTTTTCATAATGGACTCATATTATTCATGCATAGCATCCTTCAAAACTTTATGCTTTACATCTTATTCAAATGATCAAGGCTTAGATTGTACAATCATACTCATGGTTCCTAGATACCCTTGGTATCTCTTTGGCTTCTTACTTTCACAGAATGCCCCCCTTGGGGCAATATGTCTCTTAGCATCTGCGAGAGTATCCCTAAGCCATGAGGGTCTTCTCTTATTTGAAGGAGGTGGATCAATAGGATCCATGGGTCCTTCAACATCGGCATCAGGTCATCCTTCGACTCTTCCTGCTTCCCTACTTCTTCATCTTCTTTCTCTTCCTTGGAGCTAGGAATATCTCTCAATTTCTTGAGGGACACATCTTCATCAAAGGTGACATCGTGGCATTTCTCCACTTCTCTTTGACCAGACACATAGATCCTATATGCCTTCGAAGTTTCACTATAGCCCACAAACATCCCTTCTTTCCAAAAGAATCCAGCTTACTTCCCTTTTATTTTGGCACATGAAAGTAAACATGAAACCCAAAAACTATAAAATGAGAAACATCAAGTTTCTTACCAGAGAATACTTCTTTGGGAGTTTTGGAGTCCAGTGTGGAATGCGGCCATCTACTTTGAACATACACAGTAGTGTTCACAGCTTCTCCCCATAGAAACTTCGGTAGACCTTGGTCACATAGCGTGGAGTGGGAAGCTTCCACAATGGTCCTGTTCTTTCTTTTAGAAACACCATTTTTATCAGGAGTGTATGAAGTTGTGGTCTCCCTCTTAATGCCAAATTCTCTACAAAATTCATTAAAATCATTTGACTCGTACTTGGTCCCATTTTCGGTCCTCAAAAATTTTATTTTCTTCTCGGTTTTATTTTCCACCAAGGCCTTGAAGGTACGAAACCATTTGAATGCTTCATCCTTCTTCTTCAAAAAATATATCCAGGTCTTGCGGGAGAATTCATATGTAAAATTCATGTAATAGGAACATCCTCCCAAGGATGTCACGGGCAGCATACCAGATAAGTTAGAATGTATCAACTGCAAAATATCAGTTGTCTTTGTGACACTTGAGGGGAATGGTCCCCTTGTATGATTCCATTCGACACAACCCTGACATATACCTTCATGATCATCTCTAAATTTGGGCATCCCTGTCACCACCTTCTTTGCTTCAGGAAGGGCTTTGTAATGAAGGTGTGAAAACTTACAGTGCCATAACTCTGTTTGAAGAGTTGTATCATATGACATAGCCCTCAATGGGCTTCCTCCAACTTGGTAGAGTGTATCAACTCTAAAACCAATATAAATGAGCTTCCTTGAAGTTATTTTTGCAGATAAGTGCCTTTCCATCAAAGAATGCCACCTTGAACCCTTTGTTTTCCATTGCCGAAATGGACAAAAGGTTCTTCTTCAAATCAAGTACGTACAACACATCTTGTAATCAGAGGACTTGACCTTGTGATAGATGGAGGGTCACAGTACCTGTCCCTTTCACGAGATAGGTGGCATTATCTCCAAGGATAATTTCCATATTAGTATCCTTCTCAACCAAATCAGAGAGGCCTTCTTTATAACCAGTGAGGTGCCTTGAAGTACCACTATCAATTAACCAGACATCCAAGGTGGAGATGCAGCAGAGAGGGCAGATACAAGAATAAATTCATTTCTCTTATTATCAACAACATTAGACTCATCGTACCTGGAATTTATTGACCTCTTGAAAGGTTTCCATTTCCACTACAATCAGAGGGAGCCTTCCTATTTCCTTTGAACCTTTTGTCCCTTTGATTTCCATTCCCTCTCGAGTTGTTGCTTTTATAATCCCTAGGAGAGTCCCTTCTATTAGGGAACTCTCTTGCATAGTGACCAATCTTGTTACACGTGTAACATATTCCCTTTCTTCCTTTGGGCCCCACTCTACAATGGTTTTGATTTCTTGCACCACCATGGTTCTTCTTTTTTGAATGAGTGGCAAAGGAAGTAGGGTCACTTCCATTTCCATTCGAGGTATATTCCATCATTATTTTTTCCTCTTGAATACATCTCATCAATATTTCATCAAAATTAGGAATCACATTGTTATTAAGAATAGTGGTATTTAATACATACCAATCACGAGAGAGGCCTCCAAGTGCAATAAGAACCATCTCTCGATCAAATATTGCTTCCCCAATAGCTAGGAGGTTATTCTTGATTTCAGTGAGCCTCATAAAATATGATTGAATAGATTCATCCTTGCCCTTATTGATATTCTTGAATTGATCCTTGAAAAAAAGGATTTGATTAGCATTGCTAGCCTTCAATATTCTCACCATCTTATCATACATCTCTTTAGATGTGTTCAGCTCAGAAATGTTGGCAACCAATTCCTTATGAATAGAATCCTAGATAATCATATTTGATTTGATTTCCCCCTTTCTATACTTCGTCTTTGTGGCAGCAGCTTAATTTGATGGAGGCTCTTGAATCTTCCCCAGCACATAGTCCATGACATCTTGATATTCTAGCACCAAGTCCAAGGACATATTCCATGCATGATAATCAGACTTATCAGTTAATTTATCATCAACCTTGTAAACCTTGTAGGTTGAGGAGGCCATTTGTCCTTGATAAGATTTCTTCCTTCAGTGATTTCTTCTAACACCACCTTGGACTTTGTCTTCACCTCAACTCTGATACCATGTTAAATTTAGATAACCATGGTGTTCTATGTTTGATGCAATTTTACTTCAATCTTTCTTAGGCCCGCTACAAAATAGAAATCACATAAACCTGAAAGTAAAATGCTGATAAAACACAATAGTAGATCAATAAAAGACAAGCCAAATATAGATCAGATTTACAATTCCTTTTGTCTAACAATGGTATGAGATATTGTTTCATTACAGTAGTCAACAGGATGCTTCAACCAGCAAATCCTTTCTAGATCAGCCAACCTTCCATGTGTCACACCCACAGCCCTCAAAGACAGCTCATCACAAGTCAACTTTGGTCAACCCAAAGTCAACACAGAAAATTCAATGCAAGACAACAATAGAAATTCAACGCAGCAGATTAGGGCTTCAGCCAAATAGCTCGGATTTATTCAATTTTAGTGCCCAACAGTACGGCCTCCTAAAATTGAAATTTTGGCAAAGATTTGAGGTTAAACGACCAAGGGTTGACCACATTAAACACTAGTCAGTTCCCTAAACAGATCCGCAAATTTCAGACTTAAGCTCCACACGTGTGAGGGTAAAAAGGCCTCCAAAGGCTATCAAACCAATCAGGCCACAATGAGAGATGTGTGATGAGTTGATGATGAAAATGACCTCCAACTCTCTCCAATTTATATCCATCAGTGAGGGTGTGTGACACATCTATTAGGCATGTGAGCCTACACTACAAATCTGGCCGACCTTGCACATGTGGAAAATAAATTCAAAATAGACGTTATTCTCATCCAACCAAGATGATATTTAGATCAACCTTGCACCTCTCCGAAAGAGGAATCCAAGAGAAATATGACCATTTTCATATGAGCAGTGCAACATGGAGTTTGGACATAGTTTCCCAAAATTAACACATCTATATTTTAAAAAAATGTTAAAATCCTTTTAGTACATTTAAAAGTAAGATGACATGGTATACTTAGATCGTTGTCACTGATTTTCTTATTCTTTAGTTTTATTTACATAGCTCAACTCATGTTAATTTGATTGGAAAAATTATTTTCAAGCAAATACATTGAGTTTTCATCTAGAGACATTCATTGTTTAAGTTATTTTTATGCATTGACGTTTCTTCCTCAACTTCAATCAACCTAGGTAATTTCATCTCCATGAATTTCATTTAAAAAATGTTATACTTATCATTTGAATATGGATTTTAACTTGATTGTTATTGATTCACTATATATCTTTTTTAAATTGGTTGTTATTGATAAGCATAACCTTTTTAAAAGCCATATTCAATAAATGTCTAATTATTGATTCATTAGATACCTTCAATTTTTTTTTGAGTAAGTAATCAGGTAAAAAAGGTTTATGCATGGATGTCCACAACAACATTTCTGTCAGTGGTTGTCCAAGCCTTTCAACAGTGCAAACATTTAACAACTCTTCGGATTCAAAAGTTGAAAATAATTAATATTATTTTATATTAATGGAAAAATGGTTACACAAGTTGTAACGTATCTCCTTAGTTTAGGATTAGTTCCTACAATTTAGGAGTTTGTTTGCAACTTACTAATTCCTAGTGATGTACTTAATGATGTAATGTCTCATTCATGAATGTAGAGTAAACTCAGAGTGTTCTCTTTTTTTGAGTGCAGTCTCCAGGTGCAGTACTCACCTGTGAGTTGCAACTCCTTCTTTCTCAATTCAGTGTCATTTTTATCTTGGTATCAGAGCTCAGAGTAGGGACAGCCTTAATTTTATTTTTTTAGGATGCATCATTGATTACAGAACCGTAGTGGCGGAAGAGCTTACAGAAGTTTTCGTAGATTCAGGTGGACTGCAGTAACACCTGAAACACAGGTCTCAGATGACTAATCATCTCTGAGCGGGAGAAAGCATTGGCACGGGTTTTTTCGCGAACAGTCGCGCCATTGGCGCAGGTTTGAGGGAGATAAGTGTGCCAACGCGCCAAAATACGCTATTGGCATAGAAGTACACGCAAAAGTCGCGCCAGGGTTGGGACTCGCACGCATTTCGATTTGGGCGCGGATTTTTCGCATTAAAGAAGCGCCAGCCTCTTTCTCTTTGGGAAGGTCTGCAATTTTTTGCAGATCGGCCCTGCCCGGTGGTGGCACATTGAAGTTCCGAATTTGCCCGGAGGTGGCAAATCGGACTTGCCCGGTGGTGGCACATTGAAGTTCTGAATTCGCCGGTGGTGGTAGATCGGACTTGCCCAGTGGTGGCGCATTAAAGTTCCTAATTTTCTCGATGGCAGCAGATCGGACTTGCCCGGTGGTGGCGCATTGAAGTTCCTGATTTGCTCGATGGAAGAAGATCGGACTTGCCTGGTGGTGGCGCATTGAAGTTCCTGATTTGCTCGGAGGCAACAGATCGGACTTGCCCGATGGTGGCGCATTAAAGTTCTGAATTCGCTCGGTGGCAGTAGATCGGACTTGCCCGGTGGTGGCACATTGAAGTTCCTAATTTGCTCGGTGGCAGCAGATCGGACTTTCCCGGTGGTGGCGCAGTGAAGTTTCTGATTCGTCCGGAGGAGGAAAATCAGATTGTTATGGTCAAGATCTGGTATGTGGTGATTTTTTTTAGTGTGTCCTGCAATTATTCAGCTGGGTAGAATTATTCATCAGAGAATCAGGAATTTTATTAGTCCAATATGAATAACAGTATAGAATCATATCTCCACGAGTCTGGAAAACTCGATGGATCGAATTTCTCCAACTGGAAATTCAAGATACAAACTTTACTTGAAAGCGCAAATGTGTGGTCGATCGTTACAGGAAGTGAGCTAAGACCAGGATCAGCTGCACAAGAACAAGACTGGGATAAAAGGGAGACAAAAGCAAAGGTCATATTGAAGATGTCCGTCAAGGACAATATTATCCCGCATATTAGAGACTGTAAATCAACCACTGACATTTGGACGATGATTAAAAACCTATACCAGACACAGAATACAAACCGTGTCTTGTCACTCAAAGGAAAGTTGTTTGCGATGAAGATGGAGGAGAATGAGTCCGCTGCTGGATTCATTGCGAGATTCAAAGACCTGAAGGACAGATTGGGAGATATCGGAGAGAAAGTTTCCGATTCAGATCTGGTCATGATCACGTTGAACGGAATGACAGACGAATACCAGATGTTTATCACAAGGCTGGCAGCAAGGGAGAAAGCCCCTGCGTTTGAAGAGTTAACAGGGATTCTGCTACAGGAAGAAGAGCGACGACAAAATTTGAAATCGCAGAGCAATGACCTTGCTCTGATGGCGAAAAGGCGGTAGTATAGAGGGAAGCAGCCATAGCAGCAACAACAACCACGGCAGCAGTAGAGAGGAGCCAACATATTTCAGAAGAGATCGTTTAAAGGTATGTCTGCTAATAATTTTCCCAGCAAGAAATGTTTTTACTGTGGAAAACCTGGTCATGAGATTAAAGATTGTTATAAGAGGCAGGCAGACGAAGTAAGAAACAAACAGAGAAAGCACAAAGGTTACTTCATTGGGGAAGATGAGGATCAGAGCCACGATCTTCGACTATTTATGGCTGATTGTGCCCTTTCAGCTTCAAAGGGAGATGAGGACGACATATGGTATGTCGACTCTGGTGCATCCTCACATATGACAGGTAAGATGGAATGGTTTGAATGTCTTGAAGAAACTTCATGTGGGTCGAAAATTTATTTAGGGGATGATAGTGGATATGAGATCAAAGGATATGGTGACATTCCGGTAAAATTACCTAGTGGTAACATTAGACGCCTTAAAAATGTATTGTATGTGCCCGGAATTAAGAAAAATTTGATCTCTGTCTCAATGATTACTGATCAGGACATGCAAGTTCAATTCTTTAAGACTAACTATGTCATAAAGGATAGCCAGATGGAAACAGTTGCAACAGGAGTGCGTGTGGGGAGCTTGTACAGATTAGACGTGAAAAGTATGACAAAGAAAGCAATGGTTGCAACTGGATCGACAGCTGAAGCTCTCTGGCATTAGAGATTTGGCCATCTTAATCTGCAAGACCTCATCTTACTTCAGAGAAAAGGTATGGTTGATGGACTCCCTGTTTTCCATAATGTTAAGTTGGATTGTGATGGATGTGCATTAGGGAAAATGCATAGAGAAGAGTTCCCTTTGCATGTCAATGGAAAAGAAAGAGATATCTTAGAACTGGTGCATACAGATATATGCGGACCTATGCAGACTAGGTCATTAGGAGGTGCATATTATTTTCTCTTATTTACAGATGATTGCACTAGGTTCTCATGGATATACTTTCTGAGTAAAAAGAGTCAAGCCTTTCAGTATTTTAAAGAGTTTAAATCTATGGTAGAAAACAAGACAGGAAAAAGGATAAAAATTCTCCGCTCAGATCAAGGGGGAGAATACAGGTTTGGAGAATTCATGAATTTCTGCAAGCAGCATGGGATTATTCAACAGTTCACAGTGCCACACACTCCTCAGCAGAATGGAGTGGCAGAACGAAAGAACATAACTCTTGTGGAGTGCGCAAGGATCATGCTTCAAGGGAAGGGTCTATCAAATGGTTTTTGGGCAGAAGCTATTAACACTGATGTCTACTTAAAGAATAGGAGTCCTACTAGATGTCTAGGCTTCAAAACCCCTTTTGAAGCATTATTTGGATTCAAACCAGCAGTGAATCATTTAAGAATATTTGGGTCAAAAGCTTATGCTCGTATACCTAAGGCAGATAGGAAGAAGTTAGATCCAAAAGCCTTGAAATGTATCTTTGTTGGATATGGCACTGAGTTAAAGGCATATAAGTTATTTAATCCTGTGACTCATAAGGTTTTTGCAAGCAGAGATGTCATATTTCATGAACAGGATGAAGAAGGAAAGGATGACTGTAACAGAGATTGGCACATTCCATTGCTAATGGAAGAAAACAGTGAGGATGATGAAGAACAGGAGCAGAAACAAGAAGAAGAAGTAATAGGTAATGTAATGAATGATGCAAGCCCAGAGAAGGCTGAAATAGACAGATTTGAGGTAAGTCCCCTACCAAGGAGATCAAGTAGGAAGACTCAATTACCATCCAGATTGAAAGACTATGCATTAATGACAAACATTTTAAACATTGTAGAACCTGCAAATTATGAAGAAGCATGTCAATCTGATGCATGGAGGGCTGCAATGCATGAGGAAATTCAATCAATCAATAAAAACCATACTTGGGATTTGGTTGAATTGCCTGAAGGTAAAACCCCCATAGGATGCAAATGGTTGTACAAACCTAAAATAAATGCATATGGGAGTATAGAAAAACTTAAAGCTAGACTGGTAGCAAAGGGTTACTCACAGCAAGATGGAATAGATTTCGATGACACCTTTGCTCCTGTAGCCAAATTAAACACCATTAGAATGCTAATTTCCTTAGCAAAAAAACATAAATGGAAACTACACCAGCTAGATGTTAAGTCTGCATTTCTGAATGGTGACTTGAAAGAAGAAATTTATTTAGTTCAGCCTGAAGGTTTTGTGAAAAAGGGGCAGGAACATCTTGTTTGTAAATTGAAAAAGGCACTTTATGGTTTAAAACAAGCACCCAGGTCATGGTATGAGAAGATTGACTCATTTTTTGTATAGCATGGCTTTCATAGGAGCTTGAATGATCCAAATCTGTATACCAAGTTTAATAAATAGAGGCAAATTATTTTGATTTCTTTGTATGTAGATGATATGATCATAACAGGGGATGCTAACAATCTGATCAAAGAAATCAAACAGCAGATGTCACAAGTGTTTGAGATGAAAGATCTCGGAAATCTCCATTACTGTTTGGGATTGGAAGTATGGAGAGATTCTGGACAAAATTTTCTTACTCAAGGGAAGTATGCCAAAAGCTTGCTAGAAAGGTTCAGAATGGAGCAGTGCAGATCAGCAGCAACACCATTGCAACAGAACTTAAAGTTGAGCAGTGACGATGGTGTTAAAGAGGTGGATGCCACTATGTATAGACAGCTAGTTGGCAGTTTGATATATCTCACTACAACTAGACCAGATTTGGCATACTCTGTTAGCATGTTGAGTTAGTTTATGTCAAAACCACTCAAAAGTCACTGGATCGCAGCAAAAAGTGTGTTGAGGTATCTTAGTGGTACTAGTAATTATGGTATTCTGTACACTGACACTTCTGATGTTACTCTAGCAGGTTTTTCAGATTCAGATTGGGCAGGTAACTTGGATGATCGAAGGTCTATCACAGGTTATGCTTTCAGCATTGGATCCGGGGTCATAGCATGGAGCAGCAAAAAGCAAAGCACTGTAGCCATATCTTCATGTGAAGATGAGTACCAAGCATTGTGTGCAGCCATATGTGAAGCTATCTGGTTGAGAAGACTTCTTAACGATGCAGGAGAAGAACAGAAAGAATCAACTATCATCAAAACTGACAACCAGAGTACCATCAAGCTTGTATACAATCCAGTCTTTCATAAAAATACCAAGCACATCGATACTCAGTTCCATTTTGTTCGAGAGAAACTACAGTCAAAAGAGATATTTGTTGAATATTGTAAAACTTGTGACAATATGGCTGATATATTTACTAAGCCTCTTGGGCGTGTAAAGTTTGAAGTGTTTAGAAGGATGCTAGGAGTTCAGGATAATCCTTTCTCCATTAAGGGGGGGAGTTGAAAATAATTAATATTATTTTATATTAATGGAGAAATGGTTACACAAGTTGTAACGTATCTCCTTAGTTTAGGATTAGTTCCTATAATTTAGGAGTTTGTTTGAAACTTCCTAATTCCTAGTGATGTACTTAATGATGTAATGTCTCATTCATGAATGTAGAGTAAACTCAGAGTGTTCTCTCTGTTTGAGTGCAGTCTCCAAGTGTAGTACTCACCTGTGAGCTGCAACTCCTTCTTTCTCAATTCAGTGTCATTTTTATCTTAATAATGAAACTAATTCATGGAGTACACAGCTCTCAATATCTATTACTAGTACAAATTCAAATGAGAAAACAAATGATATATCAAAATGGGCATGGTAGGGAGCATGCCACTCCTCTGCCACAGTGATATCTTTATTTTCCTGTTAGCTTTGTAAATGGATTACCTTCTCAATGATCTCTTCCCATTGGAGAAGTTTATTTCAATCCTTTTGCATTTCACCTACCAGCTTCATCTCATGTGCCAATTTCAGGAACTTCCATATTTTCACCATATTATTACCCATGTATTTGCGGGCATCCTCTTTACAATATACAATAACTCCCCCATTTTTGCCATTATTTTCAACTGAATTTGTTAGCTTACCCCCTCCAACTTTGAACTCATCTATTGGATCCTCTTCTACATTTATTCCTCCCCTGCCACTAGATCTGCATAATCTTAGTTTCTCTCCAATCTCATTTTCGGTGTCATCATTGGTCAATATTCCAACTTCACTATAGACTTAAAATTTACCATCTTACTTGAGTGACCTATTTATTTGAGTCCCATTACATGTTTCATCATTTGTAATTGAGCCCACTCCACAACGTTATCGATTTTCAATCCCTTTTTCTCCAACCCCATTGTGCACATTCCAGTGATAGGTTTTCACTCCTCTAGTCAGGGTTATTTTGTAAGTGCAAGGTCATCAATCTCATCTGCAAGATATCCAATTCTTCCTAGCTTGTTGAGCACATCAATTCCTGAATTAGGCTCTACAGATGAGAAATAAGATTCCCATGCTATACAAATTTTAACCAGCTTAATATTTTCATCACCTTGGATAGGATCTGAAGGTGAAAGCTGCCAGACAACTTTCAAGTCAAGATTTCCTGCTTTGAGAAAGCATCAAAATGAAACAGAAAGCTTGTATGCCCATTTGGAAGCTCTACGTAAAATGGGAGAACAAGAATATCTTTATAAAAATTGCTTTGGGTTAATATCTGGCACATTAGGTAATCAAAACAACATATGCTTCAGTGTACCATCTGAGCAGAGTGGGTTGTTATTGGGAATTGTACCCACTGTTTTTTCAAGTTTGAACTTGTCCTACTTATATGTTTTTCATATTCTCTTCATTTGTTTTTTATAAAATATATTTTGACCCGTGTTCCTTGAAAACCATTTTTTAGGAATCATTTGCTAGGAATGTAAATGCTGAAGATTTCCAGATTTTGTTGATATTTTACCTTCCACTTCTTTTATTGGTGTGGTTCATCCTTTCATTCCCACACAAATTCTCTTTTGCCAGTTTTTATACAATTATCACATCCACCTATTTAGACTCTATGGCATATTTTCCCCAAATTAATCTTGCCCTATATACATTGACTCATTGTTTCCTCCATTCCACAAAAAATTATGGACCAGGAAAATAAAATACAGAGATAAAGGTGGTTTTGGGATTCTTGATCATGTTGGATCATATTCTCAAGATGCCCCAATGGAGCCTAAATATTTTCAGTTGCTGATAGTATCAATAAACTCCACAAAAACTCGTTCTGATCTTCATTCATAATAATCGAACAAGAATTTGGATTCCTCTTAATAAACTACAGGAGAATAAATGACATGTTAACCTGAAAAATGACCTTTCTTAATAATTATAACCACCACAAGAATTATGCAATCTTTCACAAGGAGAAATTCAATCAAAATTTTAATGAATTTCTACCAAATAATTTTTATCATTCTTTTAGTTTTCATTACTCAAATTACACTTATTCCATATCATTATAATATCAGAAGCACTCCCGAATTAAAATTCTCTACCTCCTTACGTAGCAATTGGTTATGGTTTGTCATGCATTTACTGGATGTAAAACCTTTCTCACAACATTTCCATTCTTGTAAACAAAACAAAATTGAAAGCATATACCATATGAAAAGTCTGTCTTCCGAGAACATTAAAAGAGGGAAAAAAATACAAATCATAAATAACATTAAAAGAGGGAAAACAAATACAGATCATAAATACTAAAGGGTAAGAGTGCCAGGGCCTGAAAGTGACATCAAATAGATAACCTTGAGAATCCAAACCTTGCATAAAACAACATAATGCGGATGTAATGGACCTAAGGGCACTATGGGGTTGCCTTTGACTTTGAGCTAGCGAAGTTCAGGGCTCAAACTAACTTCAAGCATTGAGATAGGATCGAGTTGACAGAGCGTATTGCATGAAAAATAAAATGAATTATTGAGAATGTTACTAGAAATGTAAGGTGAAAAACAAGGCCAAGGGGGATTGTAACATCTAACGAATGGAAAAAAACAACATAATGATACTGAAATTTGTACAAAAGAGAAAGCATGACCATTTGTGCCTCCACAACACCTGCAACCACCATTAGTGCTCCCAAAGACACCATTGGGTAACATTTATATATATGTTTTCTAGTTTCCTTGCATGTTTCCGCCATTGTGCTTGTATTAGTTATCCATAGAAACCAACCTCCCATAACTATGGGAAAAACAATTGGCCCCAAGTAGAACACTTCCCGCACAACCTACAAACCTGAAACGACTCAAAAGATGATCCTAAGCCCGCTATACAAAAGAAAATAAACTTAAATGTGTTCAGATTATGGCGTTTAAGAAATCTCTCACCGTTGAATGAGAAATTTAAAAGCTCATATGTGTTCATATTCTGGAATTTAAGAAATATTTCACAGGTGAATCATTACAAAAATCATAGGCAAGAATATGAAGAACAATCAATGCATCATTTTTCCACTAGAAGTCAATCAAACTCTTCCGACAGTGCTAGCAGTCGGTTGCTAAGGAAATGAGCACCAACTTTTTAGCACAATGGGGATTTCTTGGAAAATCCATGAATCTATGACCACTCCAACGAGGTCATGGTTTTTTTAAGTAATAAAGTGCCCATTGTGGTTTCCACCAAAGAAATACATTTTCTCTTGCACTACTGTCGCTGCATGCTCATAGTGGGCTTTCGGTTGTCGACTAATTACTCACAGCGAAACCCACTGGTCATAAAAAATAATTGATCCTAGGCCTTCTAGTATAATGTCCTTATCTTTTGTCTCTACAAAACTTCCATTTTCAATGGAAGTATCTTTAGGAACAGAAACATAATTGTCGTGATCGGAAGTTGTTTCCTTGGATGGTTTTTCCACTTCCACCACTGTCTCAAGTGAAAACTCCGGTACCTTTGAATACCATGTAGTGTCTTCCTCCAACAATATTTTAACAAAAAACCTCATAGCTTCCTGGGAAGGCATATTTCCATATTGTCCATTTTCTATGGTCAATTGGGTTCCAACTCTGAGGTTTATAAACATTACATGGGCCCACCATCGCTTGTTGGTAAAGTCCATATATAAGCAATTTTTTCTTGTTTTGAAAGCGTGAAATTACAACTTTCCAAGAGTTTTGAGATCATTTGAGGCTTGCTTTGGTTGTCGCAGCGTAAAACCTGTTGGGATATGCCATTGTAGAGATGGACCTCGCCATTGTTGGAATTAATTTCCAACTGCACAGTGAATGCAGTGCAGAGATGAAGCAGGAGTTGAGTCCGCGGGGATCCGGCAAGACAGGCCGGCGGTGTACTGAACCCCCTCGGAGCTGGCCCACACCATACAGCTGCAAAGACTGTCCGCGGGGGTCGATGAAGTGATTTGGGCGGAGGAGAATACCCCCTCGGAATTGTTGCTGACATCACCGCAGCTGGGGGGCCACATATATAATACGGCCCACATGTTATATGTTACATGGTATATGTTAACAGATTATCGCTGGTTAAATGATTTAATACGGTATTTGTTTTAAAAGGAACACAAGTCTGTTTTTAATGTTTTATTTGTTATTTGTTTTATTTTTAATATATGTGAATTATATATTAAAAAGCCCGTGAGGCATGTATGTTTTATTTTTTGTATTACACAGCAGTGTATATATAAAAAAAAGACAGCATAATGTAATTTTTTATTACACAGTGAAAGTGCACAGCAGTGCGTGAAGAAATATCACAGAGCCACCGGTCAATTTTCTATCAATGCATATTAGAGTGGTGCTGACAGAAGTAATGAGCCATAAATATTTCTGAAGCGGTGAATTTAGTGGTTGTATGTCAGTTAATGGCATTAATTGAACCTGAGATCTTTTGGGATATTTTTGTTTTGTAATATGCAGAAACAGAGCCATATTGTTTTTTGTAATGTTTATATACACAGCAGCGTATTTTAAAACAGAGACAGAGAATAGTTTTTTTTTACACAGCAGAGCATTGTTGTTAAAAAGACAGAGAGCAGAATTTGGAAATACACAGCAGAGTATTTTTCCAAACAGAGACAAAAAAATACAGAGCATACACAGCAGTGTTTATTTTAGTGAGACAGAGTGTGTTTTTACACAGACAGTGAGTTTTATTTGTGCACTGTGACAGCAGCAGTCACAATTGTAAATCCCTCTTTTGAGGAAGAATCTGTAACAACAGTTTTTTTTTATATGAAATAGAAATTTTTTTTTGAGTTGAAAACTCTGTCTGTGAGTGAATTTAGTATTTTTTCTCTGTGTTAAGCAAGCCAGTTTTATTATTTTGGAATTCTGAAAATTCCAACATGGTATCGGAGCCAATCCAGGCTATTTGAAGGTCAAATAAGCTGAAGGGAAGGAGTTCTTTATTTGCAGCAACCTCTCCAGCAGTGTGAAGGTTCAGACAAGAAGAATTCGAAGGTATTTCTCTATATAGTTTTGTGTTACTGTTGTAGTACAGTTGGTTAGTTTTAAACACACAGTTAAGTGTTTTTTGAGATCATAGTTAAGAGTGCAGAATCGCTGGAGCCAGCACAGGTATGAGTTTGGGAAATATCCATCTCCCACAATTCAATGGGAAAAATTATGACTACTGGTCAATAACTATGAAAGCTTTATTTACCTCACAAGAGTTATGGGAATTAGTTGAGGATGGCTTTGAAGAGCCAGCAAATGAAGCAGAGTTTTATGTCTTAACTCAGGCAGAAAGGGAGTCACTGAAGAACAATAAGAAGAGAGATGCCAAGGCTCTTTTATTTTTGTATCAAGCAGTGCATGAGAGTGTGTTTCCGAGGATAGCAACAGCTAACAGATCTAAAGAAGCATGGGAAACTCTCAAGACAACTTATCAAGGTATGGAGAAGGTGAAGACAACTTCAGTTGCTGAGGAGAGATTTTGAGACTCTCTGTATGAAAGAGTCAAATAATATTGACTCATTCTTCACTCATGTGATTGGAATGGTCACACAAATCAGATCTCATAGAGAGACTCTTGAGGACAAGAGGATTGTGGAAAAACTCTTGAGAAGTTTACCCTCAAGATTCGATGTGATTGTCACCACCATAGAGGAGACTAGAGATCTCACAAATTTTTCAGTGGATGAACTTCATGCATCACTGATGACTCATGAACAGAGATTGGGTAGGAGTGAAAACTCATCTCTTGAGCATGCTTTTAAGACCTAGATGTCTTTCGGAAGAGGAAGAGGACAAGGCAAAGGAAGAGGAAGAGGCAGAAGCCAAAACAGAGGTGGAAGGAACAACCCTTCACATTCACATGGAAGGTGCAGCAATCCAAATCAGCATCAAGGCCAAGGCAGCAGCCAACAAAGTGGTCAGCAGAATGATCAAGGACAAAGGTATGATAAATCCAATGTTCAATGTTACAATTGTAAGAAATATGGTCATTATGCTAATGAATGTAGAAAGAAGAAACAAGATATGAGAAGTTTTAACCTAGGCAAATTTCACAAAAAGGTAAATATCAACAGTAATTTGTTTTTAGCTTGTAATATGGCTGAAGAAAAGAGTGAAGACTTATGGTTTCTAGACTCCGGTTGCAGTAACCATATGACAGGAAACTTAGCAATGTTTTCTATGTTAGATGAAAGTGTGCAGTCACAAGTCACACTATGAACTGATAGCAAAGTTTCTGTTATGGGAAAAGGAGATGTAAATGTTTTAACAAGATTAGGTGCAAAGAAAACCATAGAAGATGTTTATTATGTTCCAAGAATGAAGTGTAACCTCTTAAGTATTGGACAACTTGTCCATAAGGGGTATAATGTTTTCTTTGATAATGATGTTTGTACCATCATGGATAAACCACCCAGCAATCAGTGTATTGTTGAAGTGAAGATGACAAGGAACAAGATGTTCCCTCTTAGAATGAGAGCAGACTTGAAGAATGGTGAAGAGAAAGCAGCAGTTGCACAAGAAACTTTCCAAAGTGAACCAAAAGATGATAATTGGTTATGGCACTTGAGATTTGGACATCTCAACTTTGGAGGTCTTAATCTGTTGAACAGAAAAGGAATGGTAAGTGGTTTACCGTTGATAGAGAAACCAGACAACCTTTGTGAAGGTTGTATTCTTGGGAAACAACACAGAGAAAGTTTTCCTTCCGGGAAAAGCATAAGGGCAAAAGCACCCTTAGAGATTTTCCACTCAGATGTATGTGGACCGATGAAAACTCCGTCACTTGCGAACAAACACTATATCTTAACATTCATAGATGATTTTACAAGAAAAACTTGGGTTTACTTTTTGAAAATAAAGTGAAGTGTTTGAAAAATTCTGCAATTTCAAAGCACTTGTTGAGAATCAGAGTGGGCTGCATATCAAAGTCTTAAGGACTGATAGAGGAGGTGAGTATATATCTAAATATTTTCTACGTTTTTGTAGAGAAAATGGTATTCAAAAGCAGTTTATAACTAGATATACTCCGCAGCAAAATGGAGTAGCCGAAAGG
Organism: Pinus albicaulis; assembly: GCA_034641835.2. Classification (NCBI taxonomy): domain Eukaryota; kingdom Viridiplantae; phylum Streptophyta; class Pinopsida; order Pinales; family Pinaceae; genus Pinus; species Pinus albicaulis. Next base: position 33,989,272 of record MU968411.1, on the reverse strand, counting down.
AAGAATAGAACCATAATGGACATGGTGAGGAGTATGTTAAAGGCAAAGCATTTGCCTAATGATTATTGGGCTGAAGCTGTACATTGTGCAGCATACATTTTGAATAGGTGCCTTACAAAAGCAGTGATGAACAAAGTGCCGGAAGAGGCATGGAGCGGCACAAAGCAAAGTGTCCCACACATGAAGGTTTTTGGATGTGTGCTTATGCACACATTCCGACCTACGGCAGAAAGAAGTTGGACAAGAAGGGGAGAATGTATTTTCATTGATATAGAGAATCCAAGGCATGTGTTATATAACCCATCCGCTTGTAGCTTGTGAGTGACTACAATGCACAAAGAGTAAGCTTGGATGCAGCTAGAGAAACAAAGTCAGGAATGTTAAACACTGCTATTTCATAAAGGTAGAATACAGATAAGGTCAGTACATCCCAACTCCCAACACCTAAATAAAAGAAGGAAGCACACCCTTGAGGAGAAATGACAGTGCTTCTCCAAGCACACCACAAGGAGGAATTTCAAGTGCTTCTTCAAGCATTTGTACATCTACCGAAAGAGGTAAGAAATTCAGAAGTTTGAAAGACATTTATGAACATGATATAACAAATGAAGGTATCAATTCTTTGTTTGCTTTATATTGTCATGTTGATGATCCTGTTCATTTCGAAGAAGCTATCAAGAATAGGAAATGGATAGAAGCTATGGATGAGGAAATAAATGCCATAGAGAGAAACAAAACTTGGGATTTGGTTGAACTCCCAAAAGGTAAAGATGTCATTGGTGTTAAATGGGTCTACAAGACTAAGAGTAATGCTGAAGGCAAGATAGAGAGACACAAGGCAAGGCTTGTTGTCAAAGGGTATAAGCAGAAGCATGGCATAGATTATGAGGAAACTTTCGCACCGGTTGCTAGAATGGAAACCGTGAGAGCAGTGTTGTCCATAGCAGCACAAAATAAATGGAAATTTTACTAAATGGATGTGAAGTCAGCATTCCTAAATGGAGTGTTAATGGAAGATGTTTACATTGAACAACCTCTCGGTTATGAAAAGAAAGGCCAAGAGCACAAAGTGTGCAAGTTGAAGAAAGCTCTTTATGGGCTAAAGCAAGCGCCAAGAGCGTGGTACAGTAGGATAGATTCCTATCTACTGGAAAATGGTTTTGAAAAGTGTGAGGGAGAACCCACCCTCTACATCAAAGAACAAGATGGTAAAATTTTGATTGTATTCTTGTATGTTGATGATGTTATTTTTACAGGTAATGATGATTGCCTTATTGAACATTTTAAAACAGTCATGAAAGAAGAATTTGAAATGACTGACATGGGTTTGTTGAGATACTTCTTGGGAATAGAAGTAGAGCAAGATGAAAGTGGGATTTTTATCTCACAGGAAAAGTATGTTAATGAAGTTCTTGAAAGATTTAACATGTAGGAGAGCAAAGGAGCAATCACTCCCACAGTGATGGGATTAAAACTCAGCAGAGAAGACAGCAGTAAGGATTTTGATCCTAGTTTATACAAGAGCATAGTTGGCAGCCTTATGTATTTGACTACAACTAGGCCGGACATAATGCATGCTGTTAGTTTGATTTTCAGGTTCATGGAAAAGCCAAAGGAGCAAATACACAAGCAAGAAAAAGAATTTCAGTATGTTAAAGGTAATAAAAGGTTTGGTATTTTATATACTGCTTCAGAATGTTCAGATTTAGTTGGATACACTGACAGTGATTGGGCTGGAAGTGTAGATGATCGGAAGAGCACTTCCGGTTATGTTTTTCACATGGGTTCAGGAGCCATTTCATGGGCCTCTAAGAAACAACCCATTGTAGCATTGTCTACAGCGGAAGCAGAATATGTGGCACATAAAAATTAGCCATAATAAGTGGCCCAAGTCCATAAAAATGTTGAGAAGCTTATGTGAAGAACAGGTAAAAGGGATAGTGATATTTTGTGACAATAGTTCTGCTATTGCATTGTCTAAAAATTCTGTTTTTCATAAAAGAACAAAGCACATTGACACCAAGTTTCATTTCATACGGGAATTGGTTAGCAATGGTGAGATTGTTTGCAGCATTGCAGAACAGAGGATCAATTTGCAGATATCCTCACAAAGCCACTTCAGCAGAAAAGCTTTGAATATTTCAGGAAATGCTTGGGTATGCAGGAAAACCCAGCAGTTGAAATTAAGGGGGAGTGTTGGAATTAATTTCCAACTGCACAGTGAATGCAGCGCAGAGATGAAGCGGGAGTTGAGTCCGCGGGGGTCCGGCAAGACAAGCCGGCGGTGTATTGAACCCCCTCGGAGCTGGCCCACACCATACAGCCGCAAAGACTGTCCGCGGGGGTCGATGAAGTGATTTGGGCGGAGGAGAATACCCCCTCGGAATTGTTGTTGACATCACCGCAGCTGGGGGCCCACATATATAATACGGCCCACATGTTATATGTTACATGGTATATGTTAACAGATTATCGCCGGTTAAATGATTTAATACGGTATTTGTTTTAAAAGGAACACAAGTCTGTTTTTAATGTTTTATTTTTTATTTGTTTTATTTTTAATATATGTGAATTATATATTAAAAAGCCCGTGAGGCATGTATGTTTTATTTTTTGTATTACATAGCAGTGTATATATAAAAAAAAGACAGCAGAATGTAATTTTTTATTACACAGTGAAAGTGCACAGCAGTGCGTGAAGAAATATCACAGAGCCACCGGTCAATTTGCTATCAATGCATATTAGAGCGGTGCTGACAGAAGTAATGAGCCATAAAGATTTCTGAAGCGGTGAATTTAGTGGTTGTATATCAGTTAATGGCATTAATTCAACCTGAGATATTTTGGGATATTTTTGTTTTGTAGTATGCAGAAACAGAGCCATATTGTTTTTTGTAATGTTTATATACACAACAGCGTATTTTAAAACAGAGACAGAGAATAGTTTTTTTTTACACAGCAGAGCATTGTTGTTAAAAAGACAGAGAGCAGAATTTGGAAATACACAGCAGAGTATTTTTCCAAACAGAGACAGAAAAATACAGAGCATACACAGAAGTGTTTATTTTAGTGAGACAGAGTGTGTTTTTACACAGACAGTGAGTTTTATTTGTGCACTGTGACAGCAGCAGTCACAATTGTAAATCCCTCTTTTGAGGAAGAATCTGTAACAGCAGTTTTTTTTATATGAAATATAATTTTTTTTTTGAGTTGAAAACTCTGTCTCTGAGTGAATTTAGTATTTTTTCTCTGTGTTAAGCAAGCCAGTTTTATTATTTTGGAATTCTGAAAATTCCAACAGCCATTGGTTCCAGAAAAACATATCTCTAAAATCCTCATGATTTCGATCCAACCCCTAAGTAAAATGGATTATTCTGTCAAACACTTCGCATCGTCCGCATTTTTTTCTTAAAAATATCACGATTTATGTTGTGGAAGCTCAGAACCAAGACGAGTGCATGTAGGGAAGCGGTGACTTGACATCACATGACAATAAGCCGACAGGAACAATGATAGCCATGATTCCACGTGTCAGTTTGTTGTTCGATTGAAGGGCGAAAATGAAGATTTGGAATTGGTTGGGACAAACAGTGTTTGCCCAGGCAAATCTGACCAAGAAAACACCTTCGGTGTAATTTCACCAGCATTCATTCTCAGGTTTGATATTATTGCATGTCCAACATATTTGTCAAGACTTCATTTGTAAATCATTATGAAATCGTAGTTTTCATCATACAATGTTACATTGTAGCTACACATTTTTGTATTGATTAGGTCATAGTATTGAAATCTATCGCGGTTTTTTTGAAAATTAAGATTTATTTTGATTTATCATATTGCTTCGATCCCTGCTATTCTTGTAGTTCATTCTCTCGTATCCAAAAAAAACTTACATACAAATATATCTGTCTTAATCTACATTATCTCTTTTGGTCCTGATGTCCGCTTGTTTTTGTCGTATGTTTTGGGTTTCTTATTATGCATCACGCTATAACACTTAGGTAGAAAATCTTTGTAGTCTCCCTTAACACACTTTTCCACACCAATGCACTTCTATAATCCTAATTTATTCTCCTTGGTCAAGTTTCTATTTTTCAGGATCTCACCACCCATTGTAATTGGAAGAGAGATACAAGTGTGAATGCTTGTATTTGTATTTTTTTTTAGCTTTCCTTTCATTCCCAAATTTAGCCCAGTAATCCTTCTTGTGTACTTTGGATTCAGTGAATAAGCTAAATAATGCAAATGAGTATTTTATATATCCCATCTATTTATAATTATCCCCTTCATGGGTGACACACAAAACAAGGCCCCACTCTTAAAGAATATGTTGAATTCTTTCCAAAATACAATAAATATGCTCATAAATGTCTCCAAACCTAGGGATATCCATATCACACAATTTTTAACAAATCAAATATGGCTTCAATATGGAAAGAAACAACTCAATCTAACCTCACAAGCCTTATCGAGAATGATAGTTTTGATGTGCATTGCTTTTTTAGTGTTGGGTGATCTCCATGTTCGCCACTTGGGACAAACTGCCATAAAAGGAAAAGCAACCCAGTGCTGCATAAGCAAATCAAGACATGGTGTGATTCAAATCTATTTTCTCAAATACTAAGAAGTTGGAGCTTGGGAAATTGTCTACACATTTTTATGCATGTTGGACTTTCGTAATAAAATATTATATTTCTTTTGCTTCATCACAATGTTTTTTCATTTGTGCAACTTCAATGATAATAACTTTGAAAGAAAGATTCAAACTATGAACTGCACATTGTGTCCCAAACATATGGTCATACCTACTCAATGATTGCATCAATTTCTTTACATGACCTCGCATTGTCTATGATATCTTGCATGACGTTTGAGGCATAGTCACCATACAACCTTGTTTTGGTTTGGGATATGTATTTTTTTTCACATTTTATGTATTTTACATATAAAATATGGTCAAGATATGATTTATTGTATTGTATCTGTATCTGTATTGAAAGGTAGAACCAAAAATATGCCCTATATAAATTCATGGAAAATCTCCCCTAAAATCATTGTTAAAAAAAAAAAGTCCTAAAAAATATTGATTTCATATGACAATGGCATAAGCTTTGTATAAGTGTATAGCACATGTTTAATTTTGTCTAGTTATTTTTAAAATTTTCTATAATTTTGGAAAATTCACATTTTTTTCATTTTGTGATATGTTGACACCTACATCTGGTTGTATGGGATTTGTTTAGGTACACATTTTTGTTGTATAGAATCAATATCCATATTCATATAATGTAGCCATTATTTGAAATATCAATTACTTTGTAAGTCTCGTCCATGCATTCAATGCTCTTCTCCTCGTTTGAAGTATATTTTTCTCTCAAGAAGTATGGGCTGGAAGGAGACATACTATCAAATTTATTGATGGTCTGTTTGTTGTATTAGTCCACAACAAGTTCTCCTTCTGTAGAACGATGGTGCATAATTTTTCAATTTTTTTATCTTTTAACCCATGGATGCTTCATTCACCACACTAAACACGACTTTCCAATATAGAGACAAAATAATCTATAATGGGAATACCATCTGCATGCATGGCAAGGGTAACTCCACTATCTGTTTCTTCCCTCTTGCCACAATCAAACATTATTTCCAAGATTTTGGTGTTCAATCTCTTCCAAGCTTCCTCAATTGTTGAAGGAACTTATTGCCCCTTTTTTTAACATACGAGAACATGCTTGTAGTGTCTCCTTTCTTCCCTGGCTAACTGTGTGTCATCATGCTCCTTTTGAAATTGTTCCTCAATGTTTGGGGTGATATATTACAAAAATTAACCCCATTGTTAGGAATCCAAAACAAAATGGATTTACCCCTCGAGTATGAATCCAAAATTTCCTCTCACTTATGCAATTCCATAAGTAGTTTCCACCTTAGTTTTCTTGTTTTTCTCTTTCTGTGACCCACTTCCATAGAGGGGAATCAATGGGAAATTTCTATTATTTTTTTCACCATCTCCTCTCCCTTCACAACTTCTTCCACCATGATTTTTATAATCATACCCTCCCTGAGATGATGAATGAGATTCCATCAAAATAATATAGGATAGTAAGAAACGAAAGAACAAATAAGAGTTTTGAGTGTTTTTCTGCTAGCAGAAACTATGTTATGAGTTCCTCCCTTCAAATATCCTTGCCAAAGTTTTTTTTCAATGTTTTTCTACCAAAATTTTCCACCCTAAGTTGTTCTCATTTATGCTGTCCAAGTATTCTCTCCAAAGTATGCAACTAAAAAATGAGATGAATTGGGGTTTAAGGTACTTTTGTAGAGAGCCAGGGGAAAAACTTTGATAAATAGGGAGCTCAACCCTCTTCAAATTCCATTTGGTGTGGGGTGGCCATGTGGACCACTCTACCTATTCCCTCCAAAATCAACAAGGTATTTTACAACTTTATTTTTGATTTTATGCAGGAAGTGTTTCTCATGTTGATAAGTGCTCTATCCTAGAGATTCTGATGTGAATCAATAAATCTATGCTTTTAATACAAACTGGAAATTTGTTTACCAACCTAGGATGGTGATTCCAAGGGTGGAAAACTATATATGATTCATTGTGTATTTTTAGTATTTCATTGTCATTAAAATAATTATTATATTTATGCTTTTAATATGCCTTGAAAGCCTGATCTGCCTAGTAGAAATGGTACTTATATTATGTATGCTATGATAATATAATTCACAGATGGAGGTTGTAGCCTAAAAATCAATCTAATATTCTCTATGAAATTTTTCCAAAAAAGTAAAGTGGTTCTCAAAATTTCATTCTTGAAAGTATCTCATGTGTTTGACTGTCTCCAAACTAGGTGACATCTTGATATTATGTGATATTCTCTTTTCTTGAAGTCAGAATTTATGGGAATTTCTTTGCTATTGTGTTTACAAGTTTTTCTTATGGGTGCAAGTCATGATTAGTTAAAGAATGTTAACATGTTTTTTATTATGCAGTGTTTGTAGCTTACCATTTAGCCCTTGAGACATGTTTCCTTACAAATGAAGGTGCCATCCTGCCTAAACTTCCCTTGAAATCACCAATAAGTGTTGCATTTCCAGACAAACAATTAAATTTAGATAGATATATTTCTATGATACCAAGTTCTTCGTGTATTTTTCTTCTTACGTAGTTTTCTCTTGATATCTTGTAGAATTTGCATTTACATAGTAATAATTGGAATATTTTGATGTACCAAAATACCAAAAACATGTAGAATTTTGGTTATCATTTATGTAATGAATCCTCAGAAGCACATGTTATTTTCTACACACATCATCAGGGAAACCTCACAATATTGTTAAGATAGTTACCTTTATTATTGACATTACCTGGTCAACGTGAAGGAAAATATGGATGTGGCATAGGTGCTTAAAATGTTCATGGAAATATGGAGTTCCAGAATCAACTCGATGAGTAGTCATGTCTGATGCTACATGGGGTTTATCCTTTGGAAAATTCCTAGAGCTTAGTTTTCCTAATGGTGTTGTAGCAAGTAGAGTTGTCAGTTGTGGTCATTCATTACATTGAGGTTTCCTTCAATTTTATGGGTGTGCCACTGAATTTTGTTGCTTTATATTTTGCAATCAGTTTTCATATTTTTTTTATTTTTTTTTTATTTTGACCTTGTGATATCTTACATAATTTATGTAACTCATGATTTTTCCGGAGTGCCAATAATTGTGTATGATAGTTAATGGCTATTCCACACTAATATATTGGACCTACGTTGTTCCCAAATTCATTGTGATAGGTTTGGAAATATGATTGCATGTTTCTGATATTCCTCCATAACTATTTTGTCTATGCGTTTTCCACCTTCAAAATTAGAGTTCCATGATCCACATCAACAAGATTGGATTAGAAAGGAAGTTACAGAGGTACTTTATGATACAAATTGTACATATGGGTAGTTGTTTGTTAATTAATTTATATTCCTATCATACCTATGGCATAGGACCCCCCAAATCCAAACTAATGTGCATTTTGATGCAAATGTACAGGTTGCAGATAAAGAGGAAATGTTGTTTAGAGAGGTTTTTAATTTTCTCTATCACATAGGACAAAAAATCACCACATATCGATCCTTTTATTTTGGTATTAAGGAGGCAAATTGCAAAGCTTGAAGGATTGTTGAATAAAGAGATAGTTGAATTTGAGGTGATATTATAGATGTATATAAACGATGTTTAGTATACTTTAGGCTGTCTAACATGATATTATGCTAGAATAATCTTTATTCTTAATGAATATTTCCATATTTTTTTATATAAATTGCTTAGTTGGAAATAATTTCTACATAGATTAATTCATTCTTTTGATGCAATATATCAAATTAAAATTGGGTTTGTTGCAAGAGGCCATCATTAGTGATGGGCAAGTTGGAAGATTTGTTGTTGATATTTCAAAGCTAAACAATATAACATGTCTTCTTCTTTTTGAAGCCCGTGAATGGGATCATCGTCTTTGCCATTATTCATAACTATGTCATATATACTCACTATTTTTTACTTTTTGGCATGAAAATCAGCCTTTTAGAGACATATTTTTATGTTGTCAAAAGATATTTATATGATTCACAAGGTGAGAAATCAATCTTTACTATAATTGCATATTTTAGGTTTTATAATTATAGGTCATTTATAGGCTATAATTGTCTTCAAAGTTTCACTTCTAATTGAGTATTCAACTGAACATATTGAGTTTTTTTATACGTAACTATCTTCCCTCCACCCACTTTTCATAACTTCCATAACTAATAGGTAGAGACTTGCAACTTTCATGTTATTTTGCTTGTTTAGTGAAACATTTTACAATACAAAGTTTTATAATTTATTTCTAGTTGTAGAAGTTACAATTTATAAAGTTTTAATGTCTTTTTTTTAAGTCCAATTTTTTGAAGGGTACTAGCTCAATGGAAGAGCACCTGCTTTACAAGCAGGAGGTTGGTGGTTTTATTCCATCGTGCCCTGATATTCATATTGAATAATGATGATCATTTTTGGTGACAGAGGCTCTTTTGACCATCACTAATGAACTTATGGTGACATTTTTTGAAAGGTCCATCACAATAAATTGTTTTTGTTCATATGAAATGGTGATGGTCATTATCCACCATTATAATCAGTATTCATGATGGACCTTGAATGTCACCACAACACCTATACTTTTCGTGATGCCACCTTTGGTGACATTCAGTTTTTTGGTGACAGAGGCTAAGGTTCATCACAATTTCTCTTATGAAATGGTGAAGGTCATTATCCGCCACTATAAATAATTATTGGTGACAAACCTTAAATGTCACCACAACGCTTACACTTTTGGCAATGCCACCTTTGGTGACGTTAATTTTTCTGGTGGCAGAGGCTAAGGTTTATCACCATTTCTCATATGAAATGGTGACGATCACTATCTGTCACTATAAATCATTATTGATGACGAACCTTGAATGCCACCACAACACCTACACTTTTGTCGACGCCACCTTTGGTGACGTTCAATTTTTAGTGACGGGGGCTCTTTTGACCATCACCAATTAGCTTTTGGTGACATTTTTCAACCCTCACCAATGACCTTTTTTCTTGTAGTGCAAAATAAACCTTATAAGAACCAATAGGATTCAAGATGATGATGCCAACCATGGGGGATGATTCACCATTCTGGGAGTAAAAATGTAAAAATATTAATAAATAATAAAATAATAAAACTACTTTTTCAACACATATTTTCAACTTATCTCCCTAAGGTTTTACTCAAAGTTCGAGTGGGTGTACTTGTTGGATGAAAAATTTAATTCTTCATCCAAGGAGTACCCATGTTGCATACTTTCAATGGTCCCTTCTACACAAAAAGTTAAAATAAATGAAAACACGTGATTGCACTCACGCTTTTCATGTATTTCTCATTTTTCATGTAGCAGGGTCCATCGAAAGTATGGAACATGGGTACTTCTTGGATGAGGAATCAAATTCTGCATCTAATGAGTGCTGCCACACGAAATTTGAGTAAACTGTTGAAATTTCAACAAGAAACAGTGAAACTGGCATCTAGAAACAACACACACACTGGTGTGGGATAACACACACACTGGTGTGGGATCACAGCTCACACAGTGATGAATCCTAGTGACACATTAGTGTGCAACCAATTTATTAAATAAATTGGAAAATAAATTTTAATCTTATATCATAACAACTTGTAATAGTTAACTAAATGTGATAGACTCAGTTATCTCATGAAATTTGAGTTGAGGGTGGTTGGTGAGGCACGTAGAGTGATTCTATTTGCTTTAGAGTCCAAGTTGTAGTTAGTGTATTATTTTAATGCATGAGAAATCAATTAACTCAATTAAGTGAGTTAAATTCAGTCTAACTAGTTGTAACTGATTGTTGTACTAGTGAGAGGTCAAGTGAATTAAATCATATTTAATTCACATGCAGTGATCTATCAAATGACTGATGATTTACTATTAATAGTTGCACGCATGTCAGTTTTAATGAAGACCCAGTTGAGACATAGGTTAAATGGATCTTATCTATCATTTGTATTATTAACAAATTTTTAGCGCGCAATTATACAACCATAGGATTGCTCATGATGTATTGCGTAGTTTTGGAAGGTTAAATTTCCTAATTAATAAGGATCAATTGTTCTTAGAATTGTGCAAGCAAGGCAGGCTAAGCAAAGGTAGGAAATTTTCTAAGTGTTGGTCGATTTTGTCCGGATCAGTGTGGGACAGTTGGTAGAGTGGAGCAGACTCTCGTGAGAAGATTGAATCGTAATCGTTCCATGATTCCTTGGTTTTATACAATACAGATAGAGGGGTTTTGAGCATATTTCTTTCCCTAGAAAATTTCATGTGTTGTGGATTTGATTCTTTCTCTTACTTGGTGTGATTGTGCGATCGTGTTTAATTTCCGCAAATTAACTGTAGAAGGATTCAATATCTTGCTCTAGAATATTGCATGATCGGATTGATTGGTATACATATTGTTTGTATAATTTCTACATCGTATAAAATTGCTATAAATCACTATAGTGGAGAAGAAATTGAGTTTCTACTAAAGAACATTCAAATTTGAAAAAATATTCTTTGGTGCGACAGGCGGATCAACTTGGATTTCAATGGATTAAGATTGGAATATGCACTCAAGGGAAGTTCTATTATATTGCATGGAAAGACATAATGGAGGTAGTTCTGGAGGACAACGGGTTGAAAGAATTTATCAACACTAATATTCCAAGACCCGTAGCAGCAGACGCCGCTCTTCTTGATTCTTAGCAAAAGAGGGTTGCAAAGATGAGGAGGATCTTATTAGAGGGAGTTCAAGAGCACATTGTCTCAAGTCTCCATGGAAAGAAGAATCCATATGAAATGTGGAAGGACTTGACAGATCTATTTCAAAATAGCAGTGACCACAGAAAATTGGCACTAAAGGATAAGCTTAGGAAAATAAAAATGGAGAAAGGCGAAATTATTCCTAAATACTTGAACAATTTCATCCAATGTTGAGATGAGCTTGGAAGTGTCAGTATTACTATAGCTGATGATGACTTGGTGAGCCTAGCACTTCTAGGCCTTCCTAAGAGTTTGCATAGTTATCAGGACTCTGTCAATGGCAGGGAGAAGCTACCAGATTGAGAGTGACTTTGGTCGAATTTGGTACAAGAAGAATTCAGGCAGAATACCAGGGATGGATCCTCATCCAAGACAGATGATGAGGAAAATTGTGCCTTGGCTAGTAAGGAAAAGAAGGGGAAGGGAAAGAAATCCTATTCCAAATCTGAGACTGGAAAAGAAGGCAAGAAGCGTGACATTTCTATAGTGAAATGTTTTCACTGTCACGAGCATGGACATAATGCCACTAATTTTCCACAGAATAATAATAGCAAAAAGAAGGCTTCAGGATCTACAATGGTGATGCTTTGGATTCATAGTTCGAGTTGGACTTATCATTCATCGCATGCATGGTGTCTAGTGCGATGGGATCAGTGTGGTACTTGGATAGTGGTGCATATTTCCACATGACAGGAGACAAAGAACTCTTTAGTAGCTTGGAGGAGAAGGATATTCAGATGCACATCAAGATGGGTTATGACGGGAGGTATAGCACTACTGGGATTGGTACAGTTACTTTCCAGAGACAGTCAGGTAAAACTTTCTTATTAAAATATGTCATGCATGTATCGGGCTTGAAAAATAATTTAGTTTCAATTTCTATGTTGGAGGATAGAGGATATGATGTTCTTTTCAGTGAAGGGAAAGAATTCCTTCGTCACAAATCTACATGATAGGTTAAGAATTTTGGGGTCCGTGTGAAGAACCTTTACAAAATTGATGCAGATGGCTTCATAGAATTTATGAGTAAAGCAGAGAGAGTGGTGAGTCAGGATGGGGGTGAGTTATGGCACAAGAGATTGGGCCATCTACACCTGAGTGCTTTGAAGGTCATGCAACAGATTTCTACGGGGCTTCCAAAGGGTACTCGTTGCGCATATAGACACATGCAAGGGATGTACTATGGGCAAGTATACAAAGGCCACTTTTCGTTAGAAGGAGAACCGAGCAGCGGAAATCCTTGAGAGATTTCACTCAGATGTGTGTGGACCATTCTCTACAGCTTATACAACAAAGCATAGGTATTATGTGATTTTTGTTGATGATTTTTCTAGAAAGTGTTTTTTGGCTTAAGGGATCATGACCCAAGTTCAAATTTAAGGTTTGCCAACAAACCCCTATACTAATGGCCCTCTCAGCAATTACCTACTTTCACAGGCCAAAGTCTCACTCGAAGTAATATGGGTGGGTGCTAGAACCAGGTTTCTACACCCTGGGAGAGAGTGGGTAATTAAGGCATATCTTGTTGAGTTCTATCAGGTTCGCACAAAAACAAGTTTGTTATCAAGCCCTTAACATTATAACTAACATGTAAACATAAACAAAGCTACTATTATTAATCAGTTCTTATCAACACCTTCGCATCCACATGCGCATCAGCAATTATCATCACAAAATAACATAATCGCATATTATTCATATATCATAGACACAATCGCAACTAATTCAAATAACATAGAGGTACTTCAGTAGTGAATACAACAAGTTCAGATAACATAATAGATTCCATGTTCATTACCGTCTAAAACAAAGTTACAAACCCAAGTCACAACTCACGCACACAGCCAACGGGGTCTGCACACAGCAGGACAGAGGCTCTCTGCGTACACAACCAACATGAGTCCTTAGACAAAAATACCCAAAATAGATCTCAACAGTTCGTACGTAGCATCAATCTTTCTTACTTACCGCTAGACTCAAACTATCTATATATTTATATCATCATATCTTGCGTTATCCTGTGGTCCGCAAACCATGGTTTCCGGACTCTAGGTCTATCCTTTGACCCATTATAATACATTGGGGACTTTGACCTACCCCAAAGCCCCTGCGCAAGACCAATTACTACAAAAATATATCAAATAGCGTAGCGTTGGAACATATCAAAATTCAACTAAGGGACCCTGTTCCAACAGGCCCCCAAACCAATCTTGTGACTCGTCCCGAGTCACAGCGGCCCTAGGGTTTGCATCTTTGCCTTGAGTTGCTTAATGGCATCGAACAGGGGGGCAACACTCCTTCACTCTGCGCAACAGCATTCTGTGTAATTTCCACCAACTTCTGCGAAGTTGGGCCTTCAGTGGCAGCAGTGATACTTTCCAGGGTATGATTCAGCTGTTTGACCGCAACATCTAAGTCTTGAGATATCTTGAGGGCTTCATCGGCCCATAGCTTAAGGTGGTCGCTCAGAACCTTCTTCTTGTAACGCAGCTCTTCCAGGTCATCTTGGAGCACATGGCTGGCTCGCAGACGTGTCAGGCGTTGAGAGGGGATTAGAGTGGGCATTGTAGCCTCTAGTTGCTCGAATTATTCTTCCTTCAGGCGTAGTTCTTGGGTAAATTCACGTAGGAGAGGGTCGCACTGCACCTTAGACCACAACTGCATAGATGTCTCAAGAAATTAGGCACCCTGAGCGATTTGAGCTATGATGGTGTTCATGGCTTCTGTGACCAATGCAACTCTCTGGGCTCATACCTCAGGAGGAGTTTCCGGCTGCAACTTAGCTTGTAACGCAGCAATATTTTGTTCCATCTCGGTCTTAACATTCTAGATCTTCGTCCAAGAAGCTTTCAAGGCTGCGATGAGTCCCTAAATCTTGGATTGGGGGGTGGTAGAGGCCGAGATTTCTTCAGTCACATCTACACAGAATTTGCTGATCAGACACTCCAACTCGGTTTTCTGTGTGGCGGAAAGGATTCACGCAGCCTATGCCTAGGACGCCTCGATAGTTTTTTCTACAATTGTCTACTCATTTGTACTTAGCTAGTGCTGCACTCGACGGTCTCTGTGCTGGATTTAATTACAGAGGGATGTGTGGAGAACATGTAGCAGCTCATCCAGAAGTCGGGCCAAGTCCAAATGTACTTCTACGCAGGCCTGTACTTACACACATAAGGCAGGTAGACTCAGAGTGATTACCACGCTTGGCAGGGGGCAGAGGCAACTCTCAGTTGTGGAGATCAACTCAGTGGTGGTCGCTTGAGGTAGCCTCGCTTGAACCACACTCTTCTCTAGGGTATCGGCCTTGAGCTAAAGATCTTGGAGCTCAGACTATAATGTGGTGACTGCAGCCTTCTGCTGCTCTTCCAAGGCAAGCCATCTGTCTTCTAAAGCGAGGGTGGCCACATCTGTGATTTATTCCAAATATTCCTCGGTTAAGGTAACCTCAGTCTCCCTATCGAGTCTCGTAGCCCGTCGTTTTTTTCGCTGGCCCTTGAGAGGTTTGCTTGTCTGTTTCGTGCCATGCGAGGAACCAACACCCTGCGCATGCAAACCCTCGATTTCCATGTCCTACTGCGATTCCAACTCCACGCCCTGCACTGTGTCTGGGGGAAACTTTGTCCTAGTGGAGTCTTCCGGGCAACGACCTTCTAAATTCTTGGTGGTATCAGGTGGGGTGGGGGTCTTCGAGACAGTTCTTGTACCAATGGTGTCAGCTGTGGCTGATTTGAATCCCAATCTCCAGTGTGGTGGCCAAGTGTGATGAGCCGATAGATTTCCTCATTGCCGACGATGTAAGGCAGCGAAATCCAAGCTGGATCCTTACAGCCACAAATCTGCATGTGGTGCATTGTAACCTGGCATGTTGCGATGCTCTTATATTTTTCATAGACCGTCGATGACAAGCATGGCTGGGAGTGAATTTTTGCTGTGAGCGCGCTCTGAAACAATACCCAAAATACTTTGTTTTCCTTAATATGTTGCTCATCCTTTGAATCCCATAAATTTGTGTATCACGCCCCTTCAAACATGTCAGGTTCAATCTCAGGGAGGACCGATCCTTCAAGGGCTTCCCATGCGGCCAACGCAATTAGGAGTAGTAGCCAAGAGTAACAAAACACCCTCCCATGATCCTGGCTTTGCACAAGTTTTCCAAAAACTCATTGCAGAGGAACTGCGACTAGTTAAACCAAACCCCTTTTCACAGTAGCTAGCAAGTTGAATCACGTAGGTAGGGACAGTCGTAGCCTAGCACTTGCACATCATTTTACAAGCCCGCAGCAAGGTACCCATGCGCACTCTAGGGTCATTAATGGTGTTGATTTTGAACCCTTTGGTGTTTCGCTTGACATGGTAGTCTTCTCGCACCTTGTCGACATTATTTTTCTCGTACTTTTTGCCAATGCAATCCATGGGATTCGGCCCCTCAATGGGGAGACTATTGATGTTGTGGATTAGGGTGGCATCGATGGGAATGCGGTCCTAGATCCACAAGCTACTGTCATGGATCAGGGCTAGCAGCTGTCGAAAAACTTGGTCAATTACATTGTAGCAGAAAAAGTGAGGTATCCGCAACAAGTTTAGTAATCCAGATTCTTCTAACCCACGAGCCCACGACATTGGTACGACCCTTAGCACATTTTCCTCTAGTACTCTTTCTAGATAGAGTTCAGGTGCCAATTCTGGGAAGGCCTCCAAGTTGGCAAGTTCATGATCATCGAAATTAATTGAAGAGAGCTTGCCGAATACTTCTCCAATTATGGGGACTTCACCCGGAATTAGTGACATTTGTAGATAAGAGCCCAGACCCTTGATATTCTTGGGCGTGCACACCGAGGGCCTTCGGGGCAGAACATAGGGTAGTAGCCAAGTGATTGGGGCAGTGCACCGAGCTTCTTCCTGAGCAGACAGAGGTCGCTTCGCTGGGTTAGGCGAGCATGCCTTAGGCATCACTCAAGGATATTACACTTTCCGATGGGAGGTGCGCAGCTTCCCCCCAGCCCATTTCTTAGCCCTCCCCTGCCCTTTCTCCTAGCCTTTCCCCTTAATCTTATTTTTCTCCACCTGCTTCCCCTTGGTGGGTGTGAACACGACTTCTTCGACTTTAGGGGTGACCTCCAATACTTCATCATATGCTCTCTCAGTAGAGGCCATGGTCTGTGATGATTCAATGGGATTGGACGCAATCATGCTTTCTCAAAAGACGAACTCAAGGTTGCCACTATCAAAGGGGGTAGCATGCCCAGACATGAACAGAGCATAATAGTTATAGAAATTTGCAAGGCACAAGAATTTCAGGACATGTGGAACCCAATTCTAAGCTGACCTCCTCCATTTATAGCTTTGAATAGTGAAGAACAGTCAGATGAAACTGAGCTGAAACTTACCATCAAGGAAACCGTAAAAAATCTTCAGAAATCGTCGCATTAATTGCCTACTACCCGCTTCTTCCAATAGTAAAGTTGGCTTTTTACCCAGTGGTACTGTTCCAATGGCTATTTTTCACAGTTGTGTATTACCCCTGCGCAACTTTGTTTTCTCTCTGTGCTCCCAGTGCACCTCCCCGGGCTTCCTGACCTGCGGTTGACCCCTGCGCGTATAAAAGGCCTGCTTGCGTTTTTCTTCTTACCTGCGCATATCCATCCTAATACAGCTACTCCGGCCATATAGTCATTTGTTCTACGCTGAGTTGGTTCGGTATGGTTTGAGACAACTGCTATTAACATCACCAGGCAGGGTGTCCCCACACAGCGTAGCCAATTTCACTACACCGGCATTCGTAATTTCTGGTACGATATAAGGTCCCAACCATTGTCATATAATAATACTAGCTCATCTTCTTTAAACGATTTTTTTTCAGATATGTCTATCGTGCTAGGCATTTTCCTGGGCCTTCTGAACTTGTTGATGAAAGTTAGCAATGAACCGGTCTTCTTCCAAGGCGTCTAGTTGCGCTAAGCATTCCTCCATGATATCGGGCTCCACCATGTTCATAAAGGTTGCGATGCACAAGCTAGGAATGATATAATCCATGGGCATAATGGCCTCCTTTCCATAAACCATATGAAACCGTGTTTTCCTAGTCAATTTCTTGAACGTGGTCTGATAGGCCCAAAGGACCGATGGGATGTGCATGTCCCAATCACTGCGCTCGACATTACAGACCTTGGTAAGAACCTATTCCAGAATTTTATTAAAATATTCTACCATTCCATTTTCTTGCTAGTGATATGGGGTACTTTTTTCATGGTGGATTCGAAACTCTTCAGTCATAGCTTGTATTGTGTCATTGATGAAATGCGTACCTCTATCGCTCATCAAGATCTTCGGACAGCCAAACCTGGTTAGAATATGCTCAAAAATAAAGTGCCCAACAGTATCTGTAGTACAATCCTTCACAGCTTGCACTTCTACACATTTGTTTACATAAGCAGTCACAGCGACGATGTAGCAGGCACCTGTCTTCTTACCTGGTGGGTTGATGGGCCCAATGAAGTATATTTCCCATTTATCGAATGCCTGTAGGGCCATCTACAGTTGTAAGGGCATTTGATCCCTACACGATGGTCGTTTTGTCCTTTGGCATGTGTCGTAGACTTTGCAATAGTCATGGGAGTCACTATGCAGTGTGGGCCACCACAACCTAGCCCTTAAGATCTTCTGCGCCATCACTTTTCCTGCATAGTGACCTCCTGCTATGCCGTCATGAGATTCTACTAAAATGGCTTGTCTTTCATGCTCCAAAATGTATCTTTGCAGTATCTCATCAACTCCCATCTTATAAAATTGGCACGCAATGATGGTAAAGTCAGCTACGTGGGTTACCATCTCTTTTTTTTGTTGTACTAAATATTCTGTAGGTGCCATCCCCGTAGTTAAGAATTGAATAATATCGGCAAAGTTCTCATCAACCATCTTAATATAAAATAGTTGCGCATCAGTCAATCCTTCCTCTAGGTTGGTTGGTTCTTCACCACTCTCGATTCGGGACAAGTGCTCTGGTCCAACATTTAATTTCCTCGGTTTTACAATTATCTCAAAGTCATATTCTTGAAATAGCAGTAACCATTGGCAAATATCCCCCCCCCCCCCCCACAACACAGGCTTATTGACTAGGTACTTCAAAGCTGAGTGATCTGTGAAAATCTTGAAGTGCCCTCCTAGCAGATGATGTCGGTATTTCTACAGGGCATACACCATTGCTAGCCCCTTGCATTCAGTAGTGGAGTAGTTACGCTCTGTGCTAGAGAGTTTTCTAATAACAAACGCAATCAGGTGGTTAATTTCCCCCTCCCCAGACTGCATAAGGACAACTCCCAGGACGATCCCTGAAGCATCCACATGGACATGGAAAAACTTTTCCCAATCAAGAAATATGAGGATAGGTACAGAGACCATCTTTTCCTTGAGTAGCTCGAAACTCTTCTGACACTGTGCATCCCAAAAAAATGAAACATCCTTTTTTAGCAAATTTTCCATGGGTGTTGTGATCAGTGCGTACCCTTGAATAAAATTCCTATAGTAGCCCATGTGCCCGAGGATGAAGCACAACTATTTCTCATTCATAGGGACTGCTAAGTTGATGATAACTGCTGGGGTCAATTATCAGTCCCTGCCGACATACTATTGACCTAACAAGATCCTGAAAGGTACATAGAATATGCACTTCTTAATATTTAGGGAGATCTGGTTCTTTCTACAGGCGTCCAACATCATGCACAGGTTCGAGGCATGCTTCTTGACCAATCCAAATACTGTCCAATCGTCAAAGCATACCTTAAGGAAATTGTGAATGAAATCCTTGAATACTACGACCACTACCTACGAGAAGATGGTAGGGGCATTTTTTAGCCCAAACAACATGATAGTGTACTAGAAGGATCCCCTTTCAGTGGCGAATGTAGTTTTGCTACGATCTCCAGGTGCGATCCTCATCTGATGGTAGCTCGAAAACCCATCAGTGAACGAGTATGCTTCCTGCCCTCCCACCCTATCGAGAATTTCATTCGAGAATGGCGTAGGGAAGGGATCATGTACGCAGGCATCATTCAGCTTATGGAGGTCGATGCAGATTCCTATTTCCCCTTAAGTCTTTTTCTCTTGGACCACCATAGGGCTTACCAAATCTGACTGTTTGATTGGTTCGATGATACCTACAACTACCATTTTGTCAATTTCTTCCCTGACTTTCTGCTTATACTTGGGGTTCAATTGGTAAGTTCATTTCTTGATAGGGCATGCACCAGTTTTAAAGTGATTCGCATGACCCCCAAATCCCCTGTAATACCCTTGAGTTCTGAGAATTTCATAGGAAACAGGTCTTGGTACTCCGTGAGAAGCTCCGCGACTTTCCCAACAATATCATCATCCCAATAGTCCCCAATTCTAGCTAGCTTAGGTTTTTCTTCTGTTCCAATGTTGACTTCGCTTAGCTTAAGAGGCTTGGTCGCTTCGACGGTCAGTAGTGGGGGTCCAACAACTGCTCATTCACCCTTCGATTCTGGGATAGTGATATTTCACGGGTCTTTGTCACATTCCTCCATTGATAGATTGCGGCAGTTAGCAATATCCCACATCTGTGTATCCCAAGCTAGTTCCCCATACTCCACACAAGGACGTAATTCATCAAATACTAGGGCATCTATGTCTTGCAGGGCTTCGTCTAATTCATCTGTTCTGCCAATCAATCCGAAGGTCCCAAAAAAATTGTCCCTCATGGTCTCCCAGTGGTGGGTGCACTAATGTAGCTCTGCATCTAAGTACTATGCGGTGGGGATTGGCCCCAAGGCATGAATGAACACGTGGACCCATTCATCCCCTATCCTTTTGCACCACACCTCCATCCATGCGGCCAATTTCTTGCACAGGTCCCCTTGGTCGAGGAAAATCTCCATGCGTAGGTGAACCATAGGTTCAAACCATAGGATCACCATCTTGCGACATTCCTCCCAATCTTGAAATGTCCCCTTATGAGTTTCCCACCACCGTGCAGGGGTCCAATGCATGGCTAGGTTAAGCGCCCACATTCTTCGCTCCTTGGGACTTCTGCTTTGAATTCTCTAAGAGAATCCCTAATACTACCAAAACCATCAAAGTAAGGAAACTCCCTTACCTCTGAGGAGATACACCGGAAGCTCTTTGTGATCCTAAGACATCATAACGCAGATACGTCATGCAGCCGATTCTACCAAGTTTTGATCTACCCATCAGAGTCAGAGAGGCATTCACTATCTTTCTCCTAGCAAAGCACGCCATCAACCGTAGGATTAATCCAATCCTTGTCCCGAGAGGTTTGTTTATAGATGTGATCCACGTCTTCTTCTTCGCGCACGGGTTCGGTATACTGTTCTCCTTCTACTGGGTCTAGAGGGACTATTACTCTCGTACCCTCATTCTAAAAAACCATGCTCCTTTTATTCAAGTTGATAATGCCTCCCATGTATATAGCCCAATCCAGTATCAGGAGCGTAGGATAAGGGTCTGCATCCTATACAATTTGAATTACCTCAAAATCCACGTATACCTTAACCCCTACGATATCTACCATAATATTTGATAGTCTCCCCAACAAGATGATCTTCTGTTGGTTAGCCATGCATAGCTATATAGTAGACCATTCTAACTTAGGTTCTCCCATCCTCTGCCACGTCTTTTTGGGGAGGACATTCGCATCGGATCCCAGATCCAAGATGACATGATCCATTTCATAATCGGTAATCTGTGAAGTTAGCCGCATTTCCCGACTAGTGCATTTCTTATGCTTGTAAAGTTTGTGACCATATTTAACATTTGTTGGAGGGTCAGTTTTTTCTACATATTTGTCTATCACTGCTTGAATATTTTATACTACCTTTTGGCTGCGTAGCAACTTCATACATGCCTGTAGGAATGGTTTAACTTCTTCGTCTGCTTTTAGGTTTGTTTGAGCCTTGGAAGTAGATGTCTCATCCTTGATAAAGTGCTTGTGAGCTTCTAGGGAGGTTTATTTTTCCTTCTGTAGGTCGAAGCTTTCCTTTTTTATAGCGACTTTTCGGATAAGGCGTTCAATCGCAACTCTTTCCTCAACCCCTCCAGTAGCCATGCCACTGTGTGTAATGACATTAATACTGGGTCCCTCATCACGTGGTTCTGCCTTAACCCTTTGTACATTCTATGTTGGAGATTTTTGTTTTTCCTGCATCTTGGCTATCAGTACCGGACAATCTTCGATCACATGATCCAATTGCCTACAATATATGCAATATTTTCATGCAGGCTTCGGATGGTCCCTTGTGAAGTGTCCTACTTCTCCACAATTATAACAGATCAATTGCCCTCTTCCCCAACCCACTCTGCCCATCCCCCCCCGGCCTCTGGCACGGGATCCTCCTCATCCCAAGGGAGAGAGTGGTGATGAAGGGTCATCCTATACCCTGTACAGGTTTCCTAGGTCTATCATCAAGTCATATGTCCGACAGTTGTGTTCGTCATGTCCCACAGATGAGCAGAATCGGCACCATTGTTGCTTCAACTCTGTAACATAGGCACGAAGACTGGGGCGGTGGTTGGTATCATGTAGTCCAGCTACGCGGAAATCAGTGCACCACAAGGTGGAGGTGCTTGGTCCTGCAACCTCCTTAGAGCGCAATGGGTTAGGCCCCCCAGCCTGCATGTAGTCTACTAGCAGAGGGCACTAATTCTTGGTATGGCCTGACACCTTGCACCTTATGCACCATATGTCTAGACTAGCTTCTTTTCCTTGCTCCTTTCACAAATTATGGATTTCGAGGTGCATTTCCTCCAGTTGTCCCTGGATCTATTGTACCCCAAACTGGGCATCATCTCTTGGCACAACTTCTAGCTTCATTGTAATCTCCAAGGCTTTCTCTTATGTCTCAATTGCTTGTTTTCCCATAGGCCCACGCAGGTGAGGAAATAACATGGCAATGAACCATTCCTTGTGTTGTCTATCCTCATATGTAAATTCCCCATCTATGATAACCTTCTTTAGCTATTGATCAGCCTCCCATACTGATTTAGTGGGTCCCTCTTTAAATTCTTTCAAGTCAACAACTAGTTGAGCATAGGACTTAGGCTTCTAGAACTGTTTTTTTAAAGAATCCTTAATTTCTTGTATTGATGGATCCACATGTTGGCCTATGTACCCCATGAACCAATCCAGAGCCCTTCCTTCAAAGGCGAGTGATAGTTGTGCCCTTTTTACGGCATTGCTAACAACATTCTACATAATCCACACTAATTCTGCTATGAACCAAATTGGTCCATGTCTTCGTCTCCTACACCCTTGAAGGTGGGCAGCTTCATTTCTATGGCCATATCCTCTTTTGGTAGTGGCAAAGGTGTAGGGGAGTTCTTTCCCTTATGCTGACTTGACGACGGTTTCATCGGGGGACTAGTTCCTGCGTGCGCAAATGACTCTCTTAATGGGTTGTAGATGGATCTATCCCCTTCTCGGTTGAATCGGTAGTACTTACCACTTCGTGTTATACTCTCACCCTGATCAGAGGTCATTCATTCAGTGTGGCTGCACAAAATTACTTTTTTCGCACAGTAATATTTTAATTAATAGTGGCAATGTCCGCAAGAACTTACCTCAAAATCCTTTGAAGAACCTCCGCTTCGCCTTAGAGTAGGATACAAACTGGTCGCCTGCGAATTTTGCTACAAATAATCCTAACACACTATCTACCGAATGATCTACAGTCTGGGTGATTGTGTTGTCAGCCTTCTCCAACTATTGAATCAATTCTGAAGTCCACTGCGTAACCTGATCATCTTTCCAACACATCTGGAACTCTACTAGCCTCGATAGCCACTCTTGGAGCTCGTGCGAAAAAGTTACAAAGAAAATTTCATATACTTCTATGAAAATATATTTGTTCTTCCACTTCTCAACTGTTAGCTTTGAGCTATGATTCTCTTTTACGAAAAATTCCTAAATTTGTTTTTCGAACCAGTCCTCGAGCTTCAATTTCTCATGTCTGCAACGGCCTCGTGGCATTACTTGATCTCTCTCTCAAAATGCTCCTGGTCCTGGAAACGGAAACATTTTTTGGCTTGAGGGGTCCTGACCTAGGTTCAGATTTAAGGTTTTCCAACAAACCCCCTATACTACTGGCCCTTTCAACAATGACCTACTTTCGCAAGCCAAAGTCTCACCCAGAGTAGTATGGGTAGGTGTTGGAACCAAGTTTCCACACCTTGGGAGAGAGTGGGTAATTAAGGCAGATATTGTTGAGTTCTATCAGGTTCACACAAAAACAAGCCTGTCATCAAACCCTTAATAGTATAACCAACATGCAAACATAAACAAAGCTACTATTATTAAGCAGTTCTTATCAACACCTTCACATCCACGTGTGCATCAGCAATTATCATCATAGAATAACATAATTGCAGCTTATTCATATATCATAGACACAATTGTAGCTAATTAAAATAACACAAAGGTACTTCAATAGTGAAAACAACTAGTTCAGATAACATAACAGATTCCGTGTTCATTAGCGTCCAAAACCAAGTTACAAACCCAAGTTACAAACCCAAGTCACAAACCACGCACACAGCCAGCGAGGTCCGCACACAGCAGGATAGAGGATCTCCGTGCACATAGCTAGTAGGAGTCCTTACCCAAAACTACCCAATTCAGATCTCAACAGTTCATACATAGCATCAACCTTTCTTACTTGCCTCTAGACTCAAACTATCTATCTATTTATATCATCATAGCCTGCACTATCCTGCAGCCTGCAAACCATGGTTTGCAGACTCTAGGGATACCCCTTGACCCATTACAATACATTGGGGGCTTTGACCCACCCTAAAGCCCCTGCGCAAGACTAATTACTACAAAAATATATAAAAAACGTAGCGTTGGAACATATCAAAACGCAGCTAGGGGACCCTGTTCCAATAGTGTTGGATCTACTTCATGCAAAAGAAAGATCATACGTTCTCAAAATTTTGTGAGTTCAAAGCACTGGTTGAGAAATATATAGGGAAGAAAGTGAAGGCTCTAAGGAGTGACAATGGTGGTGAGTACATATCTAATGAATGCAAGAACTTATGTGCCAAAGAAGGAAATCATAGAGAGTTTATTGCGCCTCATAACCCACAACAAAATGGGGTTGTAGAAAGAAAGAACAGAACAATTGTGGGTGCAACACGAGCTATGTTACATGATCAGGGCCTACTGTTGTATCTGTGGGCAGAGGCATGCAACACAACGGAATTTGTGCAGAACAGTAGTCCTCATCGGATATTTGGCATGAGTACACCAGAGGAGGCTTTTTCTGGTAAGAAACTTGATTTTTCATATTTTAAAATTTTTGGCTCATCTGTTAATTGCCATGTGACCAAAGATTCCTAAAAGAAGCTAGAACCAATAGCAGAGATTGGGATATTTGTGGGGTACACTGACACTCCCCACAACTATTGGGTGTATTTTCCGAATAGCAGGATGACCGTTGTCAAACGAGATGTAAAATTTGATGAGGAGAAATCCATGTGATTGTCCCTTGAGGGGGAGCTTCATTTGCATGCAGATGAGGAACGCTTTCTTCCAAAGGATGAACCTCAAGATGTGGAGCAACCACATGAGGAGGATCATGGAGTGGCAGAAACCACTCATGCAGAGCCATCCACCAGACATGGTAGGAGGCACACCACAGAGGCTGACAGATTGAGACTTGATGCAGCAGAACATGTAGGAGCACCTACATTATAGCACACACAAAGACAGTCACCAGACAGGTATACTGGATACATGGCTCTTATGAGCAAGTGTATTGTGATATAACCATCCTCTTTTGAGGAAGCAATGCAGAAACCAACTTGGGTTGACTCCATGGTTGAGGATTATGACTCCATCGTCAGGAAAAGTGCATGGGATGTTGTCCCAAGACTATTCGGGAAGTCAGTGGTTGGATCTAGGTGCATCTACAAGGTGAAGCAAATAGATACCTCCAGGAGGGGGAAATTTTGAGCCAGATGGGAAAAGGGAGTACATGCAGCTATATCTCCAGGTGTGGGGTGGGGTGATGTGCAAATATGATCCCAAGAAGAAATTTGGGCAGGGTCCATTGAGTTGGTGTGCCACATGGACAGAACCTGGCAACGAGGAGTCCATAGTACAAAAATAGTAAGAAGGATCAATTATATTGATGCAGTCAGATGTCAGGAGACAGAAATCAGAGTGACAAGTGTTGGATATTGGAGCGCAGATTAGATTTGGTAGCAATGCAGAGTGCATGGATGAAGATATCAGCAATGCAGGGAGTCCAGTAGACATGTGCGGTGGATAGTAGAAATCAGAAGACTCTGATGGCAGATGCATTATATTGATTCAATTGTTTGGAGGCTATTCAATTTCAGGAGAGTTGCATGTGCAAACAACACTAGAGCAGTGTTGCATGAAAGAACATTCCAAAGGTACCGGATCAGGACATATTGATTCCTTTCTTGTTGAGAGGGAGTGTTGAAAATTGCAACAAGAAACAATGAAATTTGCATCTAGAAAAAACACACACAATGGTGTGGGATCATAGGTCACATAGTGATGGATCCTAGTGACACATTAGTGTGCAACCAATTTATTAAATAAATTGGAAAATTAATTGTAATCTTATCTCATAAAAACTTGTAATAGTTAACTTAGTGTGATAGACTCAGTTAGTTCATGAAATTCGAGTTGAGGGTATTTGGTGAGGCAAGTAGAGTGATTCTATTTGTTTTAGAGTCAAAGTTGCAGTTAGTGTATTAGTTTAATGCATGAGAAATAAGTTAACTCAACTAAGTGGGTTAAAGTTAGTCTAACTAGTTGTAACTGATTGTTGTACTAGTGAGAGGTCAAGTGAATTAAATTAGATTTAATTCACATGCAGTGATCTGTCAAGTGATTGATGATTTACTATTAATAGCTGCATGAATGTCAGTTTTGATGAAGACCTAGTTGAGACAGAGGTTAAAGGGATGTTATCTATCATTTGTATTATTAGTAAATTATCAGTGTGCAATTACAAAACCATAGGATTTCCCATGATGTATTGTGCAGTTTTGGAAGGTTAAATCTCCTAATTAATAGGGATCAGTTGTTCTTAGAATTGCACAAGCAAGGCAGGCTAAGCAGACGCAGGAAATTGGCTAAGTTTTGGTTGATTTTGTCTGAATCAGTGTGGGACAGTTGGTAGAGTGCAACAGACTCTTGTGAGAAGAGTGTGTTGTAATTATTTCATGATTCCTTGGTTTTATAAAATACAGATAGAGGGGTTTTGAGAATATTGCTTTCCCCAGAAAATTTCATGTGTTGTGGATTTGATCATTTCTCTTACTTGATGTGATTGTTCGATAGTGTTTAATTTCCACAAATTAATTGTAGAAGGATTCAGTATCTTGCTCTAGAATATTGTTGGCAATATGATGCAGAGTGTTGTCCTTGATGGCAACCCACTTAATGAAGATGAAGACATGAGATTGTTGGCATATGCTGACGTTGATGGAAATCCACCTGATGAAGTTATTCTTGTCTTGATGGACTTGGTAATGATGTAAATATGATGTGATATGATGTTGTTGGCAATATGATGCTGAATGTGTTGTCCTTGATGAACAACCCTCTTGATAGAATGTTGTCCTTGAATGGCAACCCACTTGATGAAGATGATGGCAACCTACTTGATGAAGTTGTGCTTGATAGAATATGTCTTGATGAACTAAATCCGATGTATCTACAGTGAGTACAGAAGGTAATGAAGAAAGGAATTCAACATGTGCTATATCTATGATGAAAAGAGTATGTCTCAAGGCATACGCGGATTTTTCTAGGAGAAGTCGCGTATGCACGCGGGAAATAACGTGCCAAGTCGTGTATGGGCAAAAGCACTCATAAAGTGCAAAACCAGGGGTAACCACCATGGTATTGACCCATTGTATTGAGTAATGAGTCATCTAAATGACCCCGTCCAGAAATACCATCGGAAGTAATGTGGTTTTGGCTCATGATATTGAAAAAGGGTAAACCTATAAAAGGAGACGAAATTCATTGTGCAAATCATGAGTGTGGGTGCAAGATGTCTGAGCTTGAATGAATACTTCTCTTTGAAGTATATCTGAATGGAAAGGGTTATAGTTTAATGATAGATCTAAATGCATGATGCACCAATGAAGAAATGATGAAGAAGGGAATCTAGATCTGGAATGTATTTGTATTTGCTAGATCTGTTTATGGAATGATTAAATCTGAGATGAGGCAAACATCTGTCTGAAGTAAAAGGGTTAAATCTGAACTGAATATCTGATCTAAAGAAGTATGCTGCTCTATAATGACTGAAGATGTATACGCTAGTTCGGAACAGCGGAAGCGCATATATACGCGGGTTTGGTAAAGCGAAAGCGCGTATCTGCCCTGAAGTATAAACAGATGTATACGCTGGTTGATGTGAACGGAAGTGCGTGTATCCGCGATATCAGTGAAAGGAAAGCGCGTATGCAAAACTAGGGTTTGCTGAAATATGAGTATGAAATGTCTGATCTGTTCTGCTATGTTTCTGCTATCTGTCTGGGTTATCTGAATTGACAAGTATCTGTTGGTGATGTATGTTTGAGATTATAAGTATGAAGTGGGTCCAGTCTGAAAATATGATGAAACGTGGCCTTCAAGTTGTGTTCTAAAGGAAGCTTTGGATCCAGTATGAAAATTGATGAAACATGGTCCAAAGAGGTGCTGAGGGTTGTAGCCTTCAGTCAGGGGGTTGTAGCTCCCTTCCAGGTGAGGCTGGTAAGCGAGATCAGGGGGTCGAAGCTCCCTTCCAGGAGAGGCTGATTTTCAGTCAGAGTTGGTGCTCCACACTGAGAAGAAGCTGGTATGCAAATGACAGTGGGTGCACATATCTTGGTATGATGCTGGCAGGTGCATAGTTGTAAGATGTTTTCTCTATAATAAAAATCGTGAAGGGCAGGCTGTGGCGGTAGTTTTTCTCAGCAGGTTTCCACCTAAAATCTTGGTGTTCATGTGTGATGCTTATGTGTGATGGTTTAATCTGTTCTTACTGCACATGTTTACTATTTATTAAACATCTAATGAATGAATGATGGAATGATATAAGTAAATAATTAATGGCATAATTAGATCTCTATGTATACGCGAGTTTCATAAAGGGTATCCGCGTATATACGCGAGTCTGTATCAGGAAAGTAGCATATGAATTTTAGAAGCGAGAAAAAGTTAAAGTTTTGAATATGCAGTAAATACTGATTCACCCCCCCCCCCCCCTCTCAGTATTTTTCCCAACAAATATTGCATGATCGAATTGAATCCATTGGTATACATATTGTTTGTATAATTTCTACATAAATGCATAGGGAGATAAGTTGAAAATACGAGTTGAAATTTTTTTTTTTTTTCCTTTTTCCCTCTAAAATTTGATGATGTAATCTAATGTTATTTTATTATTTCCACTATTATTTTATAATTTCCTTTGGATTCCCATTTTAGACCTCAAAATTCCCCTAATTAAAAGTATGGTTGGCCTAACAATACATAACAAACTTCAAGAGGATCAACATCACATAAAACCTCTTCCATGAAGGGCTTGATGTTACAGGGAAGGTGATACTGTTGGATGATGCGGAGATCTTGTCCTTGGTGAATCCACCCAATGGTGTACGATTGTGGGTGTGTTGTGGTATATAGGCCCAATGACTTCATGACCTATGCTGAAATGAGGTTATTTTGGCTCATATTGTCCACAATGAACTGCAGTGGGGAACCCTTCACTCACATCTGGGAATGGAATAGGTGCTCCTCCTCCTCTATATCTTCAGGGTCCTCCTTATGGATCTTGGTGGTGGCAACGGTGGCACTGGGCTCTGTATCGATAATCTGCTTCCTTTTGTCATTCTTCTTCTTAGGTTTTGACTCAGAGTCAGAACATGCATCTGATTCAGAAGCCTTCAGCTCGGCCAACAGTGACTGCTTGGTCTGACACTCACTTGTGTTGTGAGTGGAGCTCTTATGGAACTTACTCCATTTCCTTGTGTAATTCTTGGGCTTTGTGGTGGTTTTCATCGCTTGCAGCTTAGGTTGGTTTTCTTGGGCTGTCTCGCCTTGGATTTTCCCTTTGTTTTGCAGTTTGGGGCCTCTTTTCCCCTGCTTCTGATTCGCAGATCCAAAGTCTTGCTTCTTCTGTTTGAATTTCTGCTCAATCTTGGCAACATACCGGTGCACTGCAACAAGCGAGGAGATGTTGAGGAACTCCATTTCATCCTGGACGTATCTGTGCAAAAAATTGTGGTACATAAGCACCAAATGTTTCTCTGAATCTTTGATACCCAAATTTGTGCGCATGGTATGGAATAGATTCGTCATCTCATGCACATATTCATCCTTTCGATGTTGCAATGCAGTCCATTGTATGTACTTATCCTCATATCTCACCACGGGGTAGTATTGTTTCTTAATGGTGTCTCAGAAAGAATTACAAGTGGTTGCAACTGAGAATAGGGAGGATTCCCTCTCGTCTTTTTTCTCATAGTAGGTTTCCCACCAGTCCTTGACATGGGGGGCGGCTTTGAGGAGTGAAAAAGTAATATTTTCCTGAATGGAAAAGACATGAACCAAAAAATATCCTTCTAATAGATTCAACCATATATATATGATGTCTGCATCTATTTGGCCGTTAAATATGGGAATGTCAAATTTAACTTGTACCTTAAAACGAGTGTCGCCTCCAGAGTGGCTGTTGGATGAAGATGCAATGCCAGTGGGTAGTCGTCGAAGGATCTGGGAAAATTTATCCATCATTGCATTTATATGTTTCTAGTGGGCCTTTTCAAGCAATATTTTGATAGGATCTCATGCTCCCTCGTCTTTCTTTTCTTCCACCATGGGAGGTCATCGGGGTTTGCGAGGCTGATCTTGCAAAGGTTCAACTAGTTCAAGCCCTAACTCATTATACCCTAATCTCATTGGGGACATGCAAAGAAATATCGAGAAAGAGCTGACTACTCTTATACCACTGATCCAAAATTGTGCATGAACACAGTAAAATATAGAAATAATCATAAACGCTAAGATGCAACAAGAATAAAATTTCATTTCATTAATATCAAATAATTGAAATATGCTTACATACAAAATGGAAATAAACTAGCTAAGGCAATGGTAGCTTATCTTTGAGAAGAGATGTGGCAGCTACATCCCTCTCAACTCTGTTACAATGAGGTTCAAGGGCCTTTTTATTATTTAGCAACATGGGAAAACCATAAATAACCAAAAATCTTACCCCAGGAGATGGAACTCCAAGAGTTTGTGGGCCCTGTTGGGGTTAGTTGGGTAGTGACCTTCCCAGGGTCATAACTTGGTCATATTATCTCCATTTGGCACATACAATATACCATTGGAAATATCTCTCTGATTACTATAGGATTTATGCAAGCCCTTTCCTACAGCCATGGGCCTACAATGGACCTCAAAAAAACATCGTTTAGGGGGTCAAAACTGCTCCTAAAGTTCCAAACCCTAAAAACAGATAAAAATAGTAAATAATGTTATAAACAAGGAAACTGATGAAACCGGCTATAGTTCAAGGTGAAATAGTTGGGTGGCCACCAATACCCACCTTGATCATTCCTCCCCACTTTGGAAGCAATGGTCCCTATTGGGTGTAGATCCTCCATGAGGTGAGGAAATTTCAGTTGAACCTAGTCCCTTGTGAACCACTTGCTCTGGTGAAGTAGTTGGCCTACTTTGACAACTCAACATAGATAGATCCTATTTTGGTGGGTGTTTTTGACCTATGTTCCCATGATCCAATCAATTGTGTCTTGTTCCATGCATGTTGGGTTTAACTTCGTTGGTGTGAGTTGTTATGCAATGTTGGAGGTGTCTAGTAATGGTGGAAAGTAGGGTCGAAGACAATCCACATTGAACACTGGGTGTAGAACAAGGAATGATGGAATACTAAGCTTGAAGGCATTGTCCCCTGCAACCTTGGTGATGGTGTATGGACCATATCAGAGCAGTCAAATCTTGCAGTGGGGTCTAGCGAGGCACTCCTTCTGCAAATGTAGCCAAACTTTGTCGCCCACCTGGAACTGGTGTTGAACCCAATGCTAATCATGTTGCTACTTTTACTTAGCATTGGTTCTATCCAATATGATGGACCTATTGGAAGATGTGGTGAATGTGCTCAATGAAGTTGTTCGCCTTGTCAACTTCAGACTAGACATGAGTCAAATCTGCCTGAGTAGCTTCAAATGGTATGGCCACATCAATGGGACATAGTGGCTGGAATCTCAAAACCACCTGAAAGGTGTTGTGGCCAGTTGAGTTGTGGAGACCCCAGTTATAGTTGTGCTGGACATAGGGAAGGCTTTCATCCCATGTGCGTGGATGCTTTGAGTTTTACATGCACATAATGTGTATGATCATCCTGTTGATGACCTCTGTTTCACCATCAGTTTGGGGTGGAAATTTGTGGACTTAGTGAGCTTGGTGTCCAACATCGACTAGAGACTCGATCAAAATGTACTAAGGAACCTCATGTCCTGATCTAAGATAATGGAAAATGGGATGCCAAAGTGTACCCACACACATTCAAAGAAGAGTTTAGCAGTGGCTTCTACTATGATATTCTTCTTAAAGGCTTCCATAATGGCCATCTTAGAGAATTTATTGACGACCACAAAAACGCAGTTGTTGCCATGCTTGGTAGAAGGAAGGCCTGACATGTAATCCATGGAGATGGATTCACAAGGTCGACTAGGAGTAGGAAGTGAAGTATATAGGACTTGCTTCTTTATGGTTGGTTTGGAAATAGCACAGGAAGTGCAGGATCTAAGGTACTTCTCGACATCCTATGGAAGTTTTGACCAATAGAAATACTTTTGTAGTAATGCCACTATTTTATCGACCCCAAAATTTCTAGTGACCCAACTATAGTGTGCTTCCCAAGTCATATTGGCATGCTCACTTGAAGGACCAAAGAGTTGTCCCAAGTGGCATAACAATGCATGCCAGAGGTGAAAATATGGAACTTTATTACCTTCCAGGAGTGCCTGGTATGTGTTGTCGAATTCTAGATCACTTTTGTAGAGATGCGTCCAACCCGAAGTCTCGTGCCCACAAGAGTCGAGCACAGTGGTTAGCGCCATGATTGGTGGTCGACTCAGGCAGTCTGCAACATTATTGGTGTTTCCCTCAGTGTAATTGATGTTCAAATGGAACTATTTTAGGTATGTGGACCATTCATGATAGCGATCATTCTGCAAATTCCCTTGTGTCTGTATGAATTGCAGGGATCGGTGATCTATGTGGATGACCATTCCCTTCCCAAAAATGTAAGTCTTCCATTGTTGACATACCTTCACAATGGAATACATATCTTTGTCATAGGTGGGATACTTTCGGACTATTTTTGAAAGTGTCTCACTGTGATATACCACTGGATGCCCTTGTTGAGTAAGAAATACCCCAATAACATAGTCAAAGGAATATGTCTCAATCTAAAACATTTTCTGCAAGTAGGATAATGTGAGCACTGATGCAGAGAAAAGGTGATGATTCAACTTCGCGAATGGCTTATGTTGAGATTCAGACCAAAATAATTTTTCTTTTGCTCCTCCCTTGGTGACTTGAATCAAAGGCCAACTGATCTGAGAGAACCCCAACACAAACCTGCGGTAGAAATTGGCGAGACCCAGAAAGCTACAGAGATATGTTAGAGTGGTTGGGGCTAGCCAATCCCAAATGACATGGATCTAGGTTGGGTCCACATGCACTCCCCGCTCATCAATGATGTATCCCATATATTGAACTCGGGTGATGCCAAAAGTGCATTTCTCCAAATTGGCACAAAACTTGTGTTGTTGTAGTGCTTGGAGGACCTGTTGAATGTGGTGGAGGTGCTCTTCCCAAATTTGGCTAAAGATCATGATGTCATCCAAATACACCACCATGAATGAGTTGATGAATGGTCGGAAGATGTCATCCATCAGCCTCATGAAGGTTGTGGGGGAATTTTTCAACCCGAAAGGCATGAAAAACCATTCAAAAAGGCCCTCCTTGGATTTAAAGGTAGTCTTCCACAAATTGTAGGGTTCAATTGGTACCTAGTGATACTCAAACTTCAAGTCAATATTGCTAAAGTATTTTACCCCCTTGAGTTGCTCTAGAGGGTCATCAATCCGTGGGATCATATAACTATTCCAGAGTGTGATATTTTTCAATTCCTGATAGTTAATACAGAGTATCCAGGTCACATCCTTCTTCTTCACCAACACGATCAGGATCCCACAGGGTGACGAGCTTGGTCGGATGTGAACTTTCTGCAAAAACTCTTGAATCTTCCTCTTTATTTCATCGTTCTCCAGAACATAGTGCCGATAGATCGGTCCATTGGGTAGTAGTGCGCTTGGGGTTAGATCGATAGAGTGCTTGACCTAACAGTGCAGAAGTACCACTGCGAGTGAGGTGAATATGTCCTTGTACTCCTGCTTGTCCATCTATTGTTGTCGTGCGGAGGAGCCCTGTTTGGAGGTTGTGACTACAAAATTATTCTTTCCTTGAGGGTGGATCATAAGGACAACAAATTTTCCGGTTTGGTAAATGATCTTATTGAATTTATTTGCAATGATCAGAGATATGGCGGTATGCAGTGCTACCTTCGGTATCATATACAACTTATTTCCCAAAGTAACAATAATAGTGTGAGGCCTAGACTCATACACAACATGTTTCTTCCAAAATTATGGCTGGCCTAATAATACATCACAAACTTCAAGAGGAGAAAAATCACATAATACCTCAACTGTGAAGGTCTTGATGCTCTAGGGAAGGCAACACTAATGGCTTATGTAGACATCTTGTCCTTAGTGAAGCCACCCAATGGTGTATGTTTGTGGGTGTGCTATGTTCGGCAGGCCCAACTGATTCATGACCTCGGATGAAATGAAGTTATTTTGGCTCCTACTGTCAACAATGAACTACAGTGGGGAACCCTTCACCCACATTTGGGAATGGAAGAGGTGCTCCTCCTCCTCTGGATCTTTGGGTTTCTCCTTCTAGATCTTGGCGGTAGAAAATGTGGCACTGGGATTCACATATGATTCAGAATCCTTCAACTTGGCTACTAGTGACTGCTTGGCATGACACTGACTTGTGTTGTGAGTGGAGCTCTTATCGAACTCACACCATTTCCCCATGTTCTTCTTTGGCTTTGTGGTGTTGTTCTTCCCTTGCAGCTTTGGCAGGTTGTCTTGGGCCACCCTGCCTTTTCTTTTTCCTTTTTTTTGTGGTTTTGGGTTGCCTTTCCCCTGCTTCTGATTAGCAGATCCAAAGACTCGCTTCTTCTATTTGAATTTTTCGTTCGTCTTGGAAACATACCAGCACACAAAACTAAGTGAGGAGATGTTGAGGAACTCCATTTCCTTCTAGATCTATTTGTGCAAATAACTGTGGTACTTAAGCATCAAATGTTTCTTTGAATCTTTGATACCCAACTTTGTGCGTAGGGTATGGAACATATTCATCAGCTCATGCACATCTTGATCCCTTTGCTGCTGCAACATAGTCCATTGTATGTATTTGTCCTCATATCTCCCCACGGGGTAGTATTGTTCCTTGATGGCGTCTTGAAAATAATTCCAAGTGGGTGTGGCCAAGAATGAGGATTCCCTCTCATCATTTTTCTCACAATAGGTTTCCCACCAGTCCTTGACATGGGGGGTGGCTTTGAGGAGTGAAAAAGTAATATTTTTCATGATTGGAAAAGTCATGAACTGAAAAATATCCTTCTAATAGATTCAACCATATATCTATGGCATCTGCATCTATTTGAACCTCAAATATGGGAATGTCAAAGTTAACTTGTAGCTTAAAAGGAGTGGCAGATCTAGAGTGGATGCTGGATGAAGATGTGTCGCCAGTGGGTAATTGCTGTAGGATCTAGGAAAATTTATCCATCATCGTGTTCCTATGTTTCTTGAGTTCCTCCTCAAGAAATATGTTGGATGAAGATGTGTCACTAGTGGGTAACCGTTGAAGGATCTCGGAAAATTTATCCATCATCGCGTTCCTCTGTTTCTCGAGTTCCTCCTCATGAAACATTTTGATAGGATCTCCTACTCCCTCATCTTTATTTTCAACCACCATGGGAGGTCGTCAGGGTTTGCGAGGCTAATCTTGCAAAGGTTCAACTAGCTTGAGCCCTAACTCCTTATACCCTAATCTCGTTGGGGATATGCAAAGAAATATCGAGAAAGTGCAGACCTCTTTGATACCACTGATCCAGAATTATGAAGGAATGAAATAAAATACATAAATAAACATAATGCAGAGATGCAGTAGGAATAAAACTTCATTTCATTAATAACAAAGAACTAAAATATGCTTATAGACCGAATGGAAACAAACTATCTTGGGAGATGTTAGCTTATCTCTGAGAAGAGATGTGACAGCTACATGCCTCTCAACTGTGTTACAATGAGGCTCAAGGGAATTTTTACTATTGAACAAAATGGGAAAACCCTAAAAAACCAAAATCCTAACCCCAGGAGATGGAACGACAAGAGTTTGTGGGCCCTATTGGGGTTAGTTAGGCAACCAACTTACCATGGTAGTAACTTGGTCATATTAGCTCCATTTGGTGCGTACGATATATCATCGGAAATATCTCTCTACGTACTAAAGGATTTTTTGCATGCCCTTACTCAAAAAAGTGTTATTTAGGGGTCACAATTTCTTTGGAAGTTTAGGACCCGAAAAATTGCTAAAAATAGGAAATGATGCTATAAACAAGGAAACTGATGAAACCAACTAGAGGTCTAGGTGGAATAGGTGGGTGGCCACCAATATCCACCTAGATCAGAATAAGCCTTAAATGAATACATACTCTACCCACCTCTAGATTTAGGCCTTTAACTTTTAAGATGAAACACATACTCTTAACCATGTTGGAAGAATAATTTGTTATTGATTTCAAAGGATGTCGTGATGAAGGTAACAATGTAATAAACTCAAAGAGCACATTAATCCATTTCCAATGAGCTATAACATGCCTCCTCAATCCTCTCAGTTGAGAAGAAATGATTTTTTTAAGTGGAGAAACCAATTTTTGTCCCCCTCTTCATGTCGGCCTACCTTGAGATCAAGTTGACCCCCTATAGACATGAAAATTTAGTGTGGGATTAAACATGTATAAATAAGAGCCAATACTCTTCATTTACTCATCCAAATCGGCCATAGATACAAGAAGAAATTGGATTTATGTAAAAGTATAAGGGTTCTTATCTCATGAAACTAGGAGTTGGTTGCAGGAACAAGACACAAATTCTATCTCTCTTTTGGTTAAGGAATCTTGTTTGAGTCTATTGGAATTTTTTCTCCTTTGTGGCATCTTCTAGGAAGAATAAGAATTTCTTTTGGAGTATTACTTCAGTCTCCTTGTGGTACTAAAATATTCCTAAAACTTAGCCTACTTTAGACTGTGACAAAGACCATATTTGACCACTTTACAGTTTGAGATTCGTCTTGTAGCTAATCCCTAATTACAAACCTCATACTTGTGACTTAGCTTATGAATTTCAGTATTGTGGAGAAGCATATCTCGACCCTGTAGTCGAATCAAATCTCGACCCTGTGCAAAGACCATATTTGGTCCCTCTCTATGAGTTCCGGTTATGTGATAGTTGCAGACTTGAAACTTGTTTAGAGGCAGCCTTATGAAGCACTCTATGAGTCATTTTGAAGCAAAATTTGAGCAGATACTTGAAAAATTTTAAGATACCTATGAAGCAACCTTTTTTACTCTTTTGGAGCCGTACTTAAGGAACTTCTTTGGGCATACTTGTGGATCAATTTTGAGCAGACCTTGGAAATTTTTTTAGCAACCTTTGAAGTATCATTAGAAGTGATTTTTGAAGAATACTTAGAGCAATTTTTGAATATTTTTGCAGCAACATCTTTGGAGCAGTTGTGAAGAAGTTTATTGTAACAGAGTTTAAGTTATTTGGATTATATTCTGAATTAGGGTTTGAAGTCTTAGAAGCAGTTGAAGGTTGGAGCCTAGGAGGATTGGAGTCCTCAATTTGACCAAGTTGGTGCTTGGATTTGTTAAGAGGATTGGAGTCTGCATTTTGACCAGGTTGGTGCATGGATTTGCATTTGATGATTGGAGTCCTCATTCAAGGTTGGAGCCTTAAATATGTCAAATATTTTGTTGTACAGGTTGGGGCTTGAGTTTTTGTAAATGAGGATTGGAGTCCTCACTATCTTCTTCAATAAAATTATATTTTGTTCTATTTCTTGTGTTCTAGTTTAACTTGTGATAAAAATATTAGCTAGCATAATATATAACAATTGTAATAAATATTGATTCACCCCCCTCCCACCCTTAGTATTTCCAACAAATCGCTAGACTAACTTACTCCATACTTATCATACCCATAGACATGTCTATTTGAAAATAGGTCTTCCACAATTTTAATTTAATTATAAGTAATTATTAAGTGGATGGTAGAGATTTAATCTCCTTGAAATATGCTAGTATGTTCATATATCAAGGGTTGAAATTTATCTCCAAGCCTATGGTATTTTAATTAATTTATCTCAAATTAATTAATTAAAGAAAATGTCATATCAACACATGTAATATTGGGCATGTGGTATTGATAAGCCATAGTATTGTAAAAAGAGCTATTTACACATTAAAAAATTTCATAGTAAAATGAAAATAAATTTTCATAATTAAAAATATTATTACATGTTTTTTAAAATACATATATATTTAACTAATATATTAATTAACTACTAACTCCATTAAATTACATTAAAAATAAATAAATTAGTAAAGAGACCCAAAGCATCGACAATAGGTTAGATACAAATATTCAAATTCCTCGCTCCTTCCATCGTGGCTTATCATTCAGATCCCAAGTGTGAGATCTATGTTAATCCTATTTTTTCGGATAAATCAAGTTTTATAATCAAATTTGCTCCGTTTTTTATTTTAAACAAATATAGGAAAATTTACCAAAGAGATAAAATATTGAACAAATTGATAAATCTAAACCTTGGATATTTTGATTAGCTTTCATGGGTAGATTTTACGTCATATGGAAAGGGTTTATTATTTTTTAGAGCTAAAAAGGTGTCTCTCATTTATTTAAATGGATGAATGAGGAATTTGAGGTGAGAAACTTTATGTTGCAGTCCTTGGCGGAGTTAAGTGGTATTGTTATATTTTCATTTCATCACCTTTCAACACATATACAAGAAAAAGGAATCAAAGAATTATTTATTGTTTTATGACTCTAATATCAATGTGCTATTCGTGGGTTTAAAATCCAAGATGTACTCATAAATGTCTATTTTGATATAAACATAAGTAGATAGATGTATGTTGAGAAATATATAAGTTTGTACAAAGATAGTGTTGGCGTAACCATACAGTGTGAAGGAGCATAAATTTTATTTATTAGATATTTATTATAAGGATTTATTATGTGATTTTAAAATATATTTAATAGTTAAAAAGAAAAAATTAATATGAAAATAAATATAGATATTATAGAAATAATATTTCAAAAACCTTCAATTAAATTTAAAATTAATTGATATAAAATTAACATTAATTTGTTTTAATTTTAATAAATTATATATTACTATTTAAAATGATAAAGTTTAAAAAAAAAATATGTATATTTGGAGAAAAATTCTCTGGTTTCACAAATAAAAGAAATTCTTATATTAACTTGCTATCTAACATATAAATAACTTTAAATAAGAAAACTATAATAATAATTATTATTATTAAAATTAAAAAAAATACATTTTAAATATCTATGTAATTTGTAAGAACATCTGAAATATGTATGAATATCTCAAAGTCAACTTTAACAAAGAAATAAAAATTTAAAGTTATACCCGAGAACATCTCAAATCTCTGTGAACATTTCAAAACCAAATTCAACAAAGAAATGTGAATTTGAGATTATACCCTAGAATTGATATTTGTAAAGTAATTTCACCATCAAATTCTTACTAGTAAGTGTTTATTAATAGCCATACATGTCAAGGCTATCTTCTCAACCACGAAATAATTTAGCACAATTCCTTGATAGGTACTATATTTTCAACTACAAAATAGTTTAGCCCAATTCCTTAATAGGTAAGAATATGTACAGTTTTCATGGAAATTTAGTTGCCATAAATATGAATGTACTAATGTTTCCCATTAATGGCTATGTTGTTGAGTCCATAACCTATTGAATCAACTCCTACAATTTCTATTGGTCTAGTTCCATGAGAGGAGTGTCCATTACCAAAGCGGCCTATACATTTCCATATCCTACACTTGCTGAGCTATATGATGCAACCCCCATTCCATGCACATTGTAATGTGCCACACAACATTATGCATTGCTTCTATTTGACTTCCCACGGTAAACATGAAATCCCTCATTTCTTCCTTCCATTCCCTCATGCCTTAAATGTGAAGTCTAGGTTGATAGATCATGTGATAGTGTTCCTTTTTCAACATCCTTTTCACATTGTTTGAGCCCTTATGCAAACCCCTTAATCTAAAATAACACATTATTTACTACAATAATGAAAATGTTCCATGCTTGCCCCTAACCTTGGTGACAAGAACCAACAACTACATAAAGCCCTAACTATGTTAATGATGTAGGAGCATCATGGTTCCAAATTTTGTACATTTAGTAGAAACTAGGGGGTCTTGTATTTTCAAGGGAGTTGGTTCCCTACGTATTTAATTAATGTAATTTTCAATTTTTTGAGTGATTTTATGTGAGAACTTTAGAATAGGATTTAATTAAATATTGTGAGGCATATTTGTAAATGTTCTCGAATGTAGGAGAACATGAGTAATTGGTGAGGATTGAGAGATTCTGAAATATTGTAAATGTTAGATTAGAAATTGGTTTCATTATTTTGTGGAACTAGAGAGGATCCTTAGGAATTAGTTGAGTCAAAAGTGGATTTAGAGGATTTGTAGAATTTAGTTGAGAAAATTATGGACCTGAACCATAATTGGTTGCAGAATCCTTTTGTATATATTTAAGCCTCAAAGGCATTAAGAGACCATATTCTTAGATAGCTAATAGAGGAGATTTGATTGTAAGCCTACAGACAGAGAGAAGGATGAGAGAAGGTCATTTTTAAAGAAAATCAAGCCTTGAATCAAATACATGGGAACATGGATCGACATAAGTTGTATGTACCGTATTTTTAATTGAATGTAATGAAATCATTCTTTCATTTGAAATTGCATTTACTTGTGTGTTCTAAGAAATCTAAGCATGCATAGATAATTGTACTATCCGATATTTTGTAGAATGGAGGAATTAAATTAAGCAGAGAAGTGACAGGAATCATTTCTGGGTACGATGGAATAACTGTAATAAATCTTAGGAGGGTTTTAACATTGTGGAGGATTGTGAAATTAGTATGTAGAACATGTGTAATCAACAGAATTCATTTATGCGTTAAAGGAGTGTTGTGTCGAGCTTGTGTAACTTTCTCCAAGAACTAAAATTCCAAATATTTCTGATTGAAAGCATGAAGATTGAAGATGGGCGGTGGAGATCCAATTGCAAAATTGAAGTGAGAGTGATGGACGGCTAGGATCATATCGCAGAGATGAAGGGGGAATTGACGGTTGTGATCATATCACAATATAAGTGGGAGAACAGATGAGGAGCCACTTGTTAGCATATGATTCCATCGCATATCTCATTCGGTAGAAGGAGATAAGGATTTGTGATGCACTATGAAGTTGATTTTGCGATGCGTGATGAGCGTTAAAGTGTAAGAGCCTAAATTTGTGATATGTGATATTGCGTGGGTTGCGATATTGCGATGTGACATTGCTATTGAATATTGCATTTGAATGAAGGATCCAAGGATTGTGATGTGGGATAGTTTGTGATTTAGCGATGCTGTGGATATCTGCAATATAAATATGCGATGTGCCATTTCGTATTGTGAAAGGCAATAAGGGTCATTATAAGCATTTAATGTTAAATGTGCTTATTATGAAGTATTACTTTGGTTTTAACCTGGAGTCCCACAAAGCCTGGTTTCGATGTTTATCCCGTGTAGAAGTTTGGGATTCTTTTCTTTTTTATATAAGTTTGGCATAAGGCTCATATGAAGGGAGCTTCCACTAAATTAATTTTATAATGATTAAAGTGGGTTTTTAAAGGTTCTTAGAGATATATGAACCTATCTGAATGTGTTAAATTCAGAGTGTATACTCTTTTTTTAGTATAATCATGGGATATAAGCGGGCTTAGTCTTTAGCCCTGCATCAATTAGAAGGAGATAACTATAGAAGTAGCAAGGGTCCTATAGCCCTCTAATCCTCCTCACAAAGCTTGGTAATGAATTTAGGAAAGATTATTAATAAGTTAGAGAAAACCTAAAAAATCTCACATGGTAATGAATTTAGGAAAGATTAATAAACTAGAGAAAGCCTAAAAAATCTCACATGAAGGAGTAGATGTCATCATCATACTATTCTATATTATATCCTTTGGAGTAAAATGCATGTTGCTTCAAGGGAAGTAATAATATTTACACTCTAAGAGTATATTCCAAGATAAGAAATTACTTATTATTGTACCCCCTCTTTTTACTTACTAATTCTCACCCCCTCCTTTGTCTTCACTTTAAGTTGATGGGAATGAGATCATAAATTCATCATAAGTCATCAATCACGATGGCCTTTTGAACAACTTTATTTCTGAAAAAAGAAAGTCTTATGGGTTCTTCAATTTTATTATTTCTAGTGTTTTCCAAACCCCAATTAAACAATAATTTA
Organism: Pinus albicaulis; assembly: GCA_034641835.2. Lineage (NCBI taxonomy): Eukaryota > Viridiplantae > Streptophyta > Pinopsida > Pinales > Pinaceae > Pinus > Pinus albicaulis. The sequence goes on along the minus strand of MU968411.1, from coordinate 33,947,055 downwards.
TTTTATTAGACAATTTTATTAGGATAGCTATATAAATTTAATGGATGATCAACACTAATAAGCAAAATCCATCACAAATATCTAAACACTTATCTCATGATACATCTTATATTGCCAAAAAAAAAATTAAATTATTGTTATTATTATTATTAATTATAAAATAATTAATATATGATTTAAATATATATACATTTAAAAAAATGCAACAAGACAAGTTCCAGGAAAATAAGCACAGAGTCAAATACTATAACAAAATCAAACACAATATGATACTTGTGGACATGCTATTTCTTTTTGGTGACACATATCCCTCTTAAAATAAAATAGCCTATTCTCTAAATAGAAAAACAAATTTGTGAACTAATTCATATGGATATCAACTTTATATATATCTATATATAAAAAAAATGTTTAAAGAAAATATTTTAAAGTTGTATATATAACTTATTTAATGCGGCTTAAAATTATATTAATAACAATAAAATCATTTTAATGTGCTTGATAAAATCTCTCGATACACATGTTATGTAAATATTTTAATGTTAACTGTATATATTATATTATATAATCATTTTTTAGGTATATATTTTTTGTTGAAATCCAATAAAGAGTTTTTTGACTTTCAAGTTTAAGTTGTATTTTATATAGCATTGAAAAATACACTTGAGACAATAAAAATTTACACATTGTATTTTGCACTCTAGAAGAATTTTGCACATGAAAAAATTTGATCCCTCCAGGGTCATGTTAGATCCGAAGTTAAATGGATCTAGGCTAGTTAACGTATTTCAATTTATCAACCACTCTGAATCAATATATATATATATATATATATATATATATATATATATATATATATATATATATGAGAGTAAGTTGAAAGTTGTAAAAACTTGAGAATTTAAAAAATCCAAACACTCATAAAAAGATATTAACTCAACATATAATGAATATGCTAATTTTAACTTAGCATGAATAATTGTTTCTACTTTAGATTATACATTAAACTACTAAAGTTGTGCAAAAATCAAGAATAAATAAAGTATTCTAGCAAATGTTACCAGTAGAGTCAACCAGTCAACCATGGATGAATGCAGTAATATATAAATAAGATTTATGGTCTACTCTCTTAAACCATATTAAACATGGGCATCATAGTCAACCCTGACCATAATCATTTATAGCAAACACTAATAACCATAAAAACCATGTACCCATATTTTACCATGTTTGATGAACTCAATTATGGCCAAACATGGTTAAACAATCTCAACCAGGGTTATATATGGTCAAACATTGTCACTCATTATCGCCCATGTTCAACCATACACAACGTTAGTTAGCCATAGGAAACCATGGTCAACCTTAGTCAACCATGGTAAACATTTTTCAACCATAGTTAACCATGGCCATCTCTAGTCAACTATAGTCAACCTATATCAACCCATGCTCTACCCATTGAATTTAACCATGGTAATCATTATCAAGTGAGGTCACCTAAGGTTAACCACCGTAATCATGATTACCATGAGGTTAATCATGGTAATCATGGTCAATTGAGCTTAAACATGGTAATCATTGTCAATCATAGTCAACTAAGCTTAACCATGGTAATCATTGTCAATCATGGTCAACTGAGGTCAACCATGGTAATGATTCTCAATCATGTTCAACTGACATTTGACCAACAAGGGTCAACCTTGTCAACCATGGTCAACCCACTTCAACCATTAATATAACCATTTTTGTAACATTAGCATTAACATTGATGTAAGATCAATCATCGTCAAAGATGTTGACCATGCTCAACAATAGTCAACATTAATGTAGTATTACTATAACCATGTGACAATATTCAACGTTGGTCAACCATGATAGTCATTGTCAATCATGTTCAACTAGCTCAACCATGTTCTACCTTGACTAACAATGGTCAACCCTCACCATCAATGTAACATTAACATTACCATTAATGTAACATCAACCATTCCCAACCACGGCTAAAAATGGTCAACCATTGTCAATATCAATGTAACATTAATGTAACAATGGTCAACATCAATATACCATTGTTATATTGATGTGACAATATTACATTGTTACATCAATGGTTGACCATGGTCAAATTTAGTCAACATTAGTCAACCCTCTTCAACATTGGTCAACCTTTTCAAGTATCTTCCATGGTCAACTCATCAACCCTCTTCAGCGATGGTCAATGAATCCAACCCACACACATCAATTGTCAATTCTTTCCAGCCTCGATCAACCATGGTAAACCAAGGTCAACCATAATCTTCCCCTTAATCCTTGGTTAACCATGGTAATGATGGTTAATCATGCTCGACTAAGGCCAACTATGCTAATTATTGGTAATCATGGTAAACTAAATTCAACCATGGTCAATGTTGAGCCCTGAAATTGTCTTCTCTTTTGCCAAACTTCACTTCATTTCATCATTCCTTTATCATTTCATAAACCTAACACTCAATGAGAATGAATAAGATTACTTAAAGGTTGCATACAATGATTAACTTATTGTACTTTTTTTATTTTTGTTTTCTTAATTATTTTTGAACAGTTTAGCTACAGAATGCAGTCATTCTATAGCCAGTCAAGCGTTCCGTAGCTGCTTTTTTGTTTAAGTATGTTACAGGTGTCATATGGAGAAAAGGCACACATAGGTGGATTCCAAATCTTTCCTACATCATTCGTTCCCTTCCACGAAGACTGGGTCGATAGCTGGAGGTACCTATGCACGTGGTCAAAGAAAAATTCAAACAAACTGTCTTCTACAGGAATCAGGACTCCTGATTTTTCTTTACAGCAAATCAGGAATCCTGAAAGAGTTTCAATTTGATTTTGACTTTACAACTACACCTCTACCTACTTTTGTTCAATGTTATTTATGTAATTGCATATAAATTCAGCTTGGTAATTCTGAGAGAGACAGTTGATACATATTTTATCATTACTGTGATATTATGTTTTTCAAGCATTTTGATAATAAAAGGAGTAAAACTTTGATGCTATTCTGAATACAACCTTGAGGAGTTAAAGATTTAATACCGAATTGATAGCAGAGGGCCCCTGCTATTCAAGGAGGTTTTACATGCTTTCTAGATAAGTAGTTTTCAATTATGTTTTTTCATATTTCCTTACTTAGACTGCTTTCTAAAATTATATCTTTTAACATTATGTTTCATGTCATTTGCTTAGATAAAATATCCTCATGATATTACAGTTAATATTTTTCTCAAGTTCTTCCAATATATCTCTATTAAATGAATGAGATTTAATTGTAATATTTTGAGTTACTAGCATTTCATTTTTTGTTATTTAGATTAAGAAGATCCTCATTATCTTACAGCTATTCTCTTTCTCAAGCTCTTCCAATATATCACTACTATATGAATGAGATTTAGTTGTACTATTTTTAGTTATTAGCATTTTCTGTTCTTCAATTAGATAGAATATCCTCATCTTATTGCAAACAGTCTTTTTCAAAAGCTCTTCCAATAAACCTCTAACTCACGAATAAGACTTAGTTGTAATACTGTGGGTTACTGATTGTTTGTTTTATAGAAGATCCTTATCACATTATGCTTAATCTCTTTCAAAAGCTCTTCCAATAAACCTCTAACTCATGAATGAGATCTTGTTGTAATGTCATAAGTTGTTTCAACATTTCATAGGAGATCCTTACTACATTATAGTAATCTTCTTCTCAAGCTATTCCAATAAACCTCTAATAAATGAATGAGATTCCACTGTAATGTTCTGAGTTATTGTTTGTTTCAATTTTAGGAGATCCTCATTACATTAGAATTAATCTTTTTCACAAACTCTTCCAACAAACCTCTAACTAAATGAATCAGATTAAGCTATAGTGTTTTGAGTTACTTTTTTATTTCATGAATGTTCATTTAGCAGCTGTAATGTCCATGGATTAGGATTCTCTATTTTTATCACTTCCTAGTTAGGAATAGATCTTGAAATCAAATTCTGTTTTAATGCATTCCTCTTTCGATGGGCGATTTGTAATGGTGCTGGGGCAGTCTCGATGTGTGATCTGTGAGGCTGCAACCGAACACTTTTCACAATCTGTAATTATAGAATGTATATAACTTTCCCATATGAATTCATAGTGAATCTGTTGCTCATTGCATCGGCTTTCACCAAATATGGAAGCACAGTGTTCATGTTGCAATCACTGCCATGGCGTTGCAAACACTGTATATACCCGGATCCTATTTTCCATCTACGGGGTACTTGAAATTATATTGAGGTGAGATTAATGCATCCATCCAACACCATCTTATGATGCCTTCCATATTTTTTCTCATTTATGTAATATTCTAATTTATGTCTCATTTAAAATAATCTAAAATAATATGGATCTGGATATGAGGTTAGATCACATAATGAGAATATCTTGGGTGTGATAAGCTTTTGAGTCTGTACAACAGCCTCTAGAATGACAATATGGGTCTGGATGTAAGGTTAGACCACTTAATGATAATCTCTTGGGTTTGATGAGTTTTTGATTCTGTACAATAGCCTCAGGAGCGATGAGTAGGATGAGGGGGATGGTGACTAAGGGTTGTAAATTCATTGTGAATTGATGGAGGTGTTTAATCTCTTCAGCAAAGATGGATATGGGTGCATATGCGCTTCTAAGCTGGAACAGATTTTACAATCATTCTCACTGCACATATTCCAGCAAGAACCGTTCAAGTTGGAGTCTGATCCCCATAACGAAGTAGCATGTTAAATGTAACATACATCACAGTAAAATAAAAAAATAAAAATTACACTTACTCTATTTTATCCATAGATCCATATAAATATTGTTAATATACAAAGTAAAACTATATACATTATATCAATTTGGCCCTCGCCTTATATTCATGACGTTATGGATACCCACGTGGTCTACTGCCTTGGGTTAATCCTACACACCTATGTTAGACGCATGTCTTTATGCAGGTCACTTATGAGTTTACAATGGTTGGTTGTTGATATTAACACTCATAACACTTATCATTAATTTTTTGGAGGAAGGTGCGATAATTGCACATCTTTAACCTGTACATTTGACTTATTCATGGTTTATTAAGTCTCATCAGAGATTAAGTGTCATAAGGTTGATTTTTTGTACTGTACCTACACCTGGGAATTTGTATTTCATGTGGACATATGTCCTGCTGATCACCATTGGATTTGGAGTGTTAAGATCCACGGTGGAGAATATTATGGTACCCATTTAGGGTATCGACCTATGCGAACCCTAACCAACTCTTCATTTTCGCGCTTGTGAGTTCTCCCAGCGTTGCCCCTCTGCAACTCTGTCGCGGCCTGAGCTGTATGAACTGAAAACCTTTCCTCTAGTTCTATTCATTTTTTTCCATGGCGTATTCGAACTAGGTAAATTCATTTCACTTACAGTTTTTTGGGGCTTAGCCCTTTGCAGCATTGTTGAGCTAGTATTTATGTTGAGTAGGTTCTTCGCTTATTTTTTTCGCAGGGAGCTAGAAGTGGCTCTATGCCACTGGCTAAGCGCTCAAGTTTGCAGGAGAAATATAGTGTAATGTGTATCGAATTTTCCAGGTTTCGGGAACCATTCCAGTTTCTCTTGTCGTTTGCCCACAATGGCTTCCTTTGACTGTGGCAGGTAAGCCAACTGAACGCTTAAGTTTTATGCTTATTAATTCTCTGAATTTATATCCTCTCATCTTTTTTTCCCTAAAAATTACCCTTACCATTTCTCTTCACAACGTTACATTTATAGCCTGCAAACTAATTTCAAAACAGGTATTTTAATTTTGCTCTGTCTTTTCCTTAGTTCTTCCCTTCGCTCGGCAAGTTGGAAAGTATAGTTTTTCTAATGATTTTCGTCTCATTCTTGAACAGGTAAATACAACGTGGTCGACTGGAAAGGGTTTACATAGTGTGTTTATCATTTCTTGAAGTGCTTTGGTTTCATTCCTGACTCTGTCTCTTGCTTAACAGGTACCAGATCCTCCGCAGGGTTTTAAATTGTCGAAGTAGTCTCAATGCTAGCTTCAATGGTACTTGTGGCATCGTGCACGCTAGATTTAATTCTATGGAATCTTTGTTTTTTATTTTAGTTCCTTTTAAGCTTGAGGGAAATGCCTTGATTGGAACAGTTGTATGCAACTTGGAATGTTACTGTAATTATGTGCTACTCTTGACTGTCAGTTCAATTCACGCCCCTGTTTTAAGAGGAAAACTCCTCGAGGCAACATGGTTTTTTTTTAATGTTATTTGAATCTTTTATATGAAATATTATTTGACTCTATGTATCTTCGAATGATAGCTCATTCTGCTCTTCCATTAATATTTCTTTACTCTTAAGAAAATACAAGTGGCAGAATGTGTCATTTCCTCTTGTATGTATAAAAGTATGCTGCCTTAGTTTTTCTTTTCTAGATCATTTGCATTAAGTCTCATTTAACTTTCGATTATGCTCATTATCTTTCTTATTCGAACAACAATGTAGTTTTATTTTATTCATTAGTCTAAAATAAAGAATATTTTCGATGTTGTTTATATTTACAATGGCAGTTGCATTTCAGGGTTTTTACCGCACATGTTATTTTAATATTTTTATGTATATATTTCATCTCAAACTATGCTTTACATTATTTCTTTGAGGAACAGAATCTGTATTATTTCTTTCAGTTAATAAAGGTGTCCGAACCACCTATATTTTGGAGTTGTCATACCGCAACTCTGTTGTCCGAGTATATCATAGATCTACAGATTAATGACTAGTTATGGGTCCAGCGTTTTGACTATGGGCCCTAAACTAACATTTTTCTAGTTTTACTTCTTGTAGATGTTCCTAGTTTGTTTTACTTGATAATGTAAACACTACTCTTTCTTAAATACAAAATTTAACTTCCAAAAATGTAGTTTTACACAATTTATATAACTAATGGTACTATTGTGATTTCTTGATTACTTAAATAAATACAAATAAATGTATACCTATAACATTCATTGTGTAAAAATCTTCATTTCATAATTTAAGAAACATTTTCTCTATTAAAAATATTCTTTCTAAACAACAGTTCCAGTTATTACTATTTTCGCAGTCTGTTACTTATCTCATTTCAGAACTTGCTGATGATGTCCTCCCTACCATGAGAGAGGCAATTACGTTCTCATACCCCCCCATGCTCCACACTTGAGATGATTAGGTTGACAGATTTTCCAAAAGAGACCTCAAGACCCCTAGTCTAGTACTCTTCTTTTCCAGGATTCAGGAACGCATAGTGTTTCCACTGGTCACCACCAGGTCAGGATTTTTCACTCTCTTCCTACCTCTCCTTTCTATCTTTAGTCACAGAACCCCATTTCCTCACTGGGATGTACTTTTTATCCTCAGAGGAAAGGTAATTATTTTTAACCGCTTTCTATTCAACCACTTAGTTCTTGGAATACTTTTATCATGAGTCTTATTTTAATTTTATGGAACCAAAATTCCATAATTAAATTTATTTCAAAAAAACATAATTAATTTATGTTCATCATTCGTAATCGTTTTCTCAAAAAATGAATGTTTAGTCTCTTTAAAATAAACAACATAACAATTAGTTTTCACTTAAGTCATCTGTCACAACTTCCCCCTCTGGAAGTAAACACTGTCCTCGATGTTTCATTCCAGCTCGACAAACAATTATGGGTAAGCCTCACGTACAAATCCTTTGTCTTCCCAGGTAGCCTCATTCGAGTTGAAGTGCTTCCACTGCACTTTAACCTGGGTGATGGCTCGCCTTCGAAGCATTATTTCTCTCTGATTAAGTATACGTTGAGGTTCGACCAGAAATTCACCGTCCGGTTAGACCTGAATTCACTAAAACCTTGAATTAAAATTTCATACAAATTCGTATTTTAAGATAGGATTTTTCTAATCTTACCCTACCTGAATCCTTCTCTAGTGGATTACATGTTTTGGGTCATACACGTATCATTTTATTAAGGATATATGAAACACATTGTGCACCCAGATCTGGCTGGGTAAAGCCAACTGATACGCCACAGGTCCCACTTTTTCCAATATCTGGAAAGGTCTACAGATTCTAGGAGCCAACTTGGCATAGGAGGTCCACCTTAGTGTGTTGTTCTTAGGTTTAATCCTTACTTACACATGATCTCCCACTTTAAATTCTCGGTAAGTTCTTGTTTTATCTATGTATACCCTCTGCCGATCTTCAGCCACTTTCATATTTTGTCTGATCTTTCTCACTTCTGATTCCATCTCAGCCAACATTTTCGGTCCAAGCATCAGCTTGGTTTCGGGACTGCTCCAGTTAATGGGAGTACGACAATGTCGCCCATACAAAGCTTCAAAGGGGCTCACCTTCAGAGACTCTTAGTAACCATTATTGTATGCAAATTATACCAAATGTAAATACTCTTCCCATTTCATTGGTTGTTGCATCACGTCCATACGCATCATATCTTCCAAGATTTTATTCACCCGCTCAATTTTTCCATCTGTTTGGGGATGATAAGCAGTGCTCAAGTTTATTTGAGTTCCCAAACCCGTAAATAGGGCTTTCCTGAATGCTGAAGTAAACTTCACATCCCTATCTGACATAACAGTCTTTGGAATGCCATGCAGTCTAAAAATCTCTCTCATGAAGATATCTACTATTTGCACAGTTTTGTAAGTAGACTGTACGAGTATGAAGTGTGATTCCTTACTCAATATATCCACCACCACCATAATGGAGTCATTGTGCCTTTTTGATCTTGGTAAACCAGTAATAAAATCTAAGAATATAACTTCCCACTTCCATTCAAGCATTGGTATAGGCTGCAACAATCTGGCTAGGTGTTGATGCTCCACCTTAACCTGTTGACATTCCGACATTTGTTTAAGTATTCCGAAATATTTCTTCGCATACCATGTCAAAAATAGACTTTTCCAATTGTTGTTAGCATTTTCTAGTATCCTGGGCGTCTCAAATAATTATTGCGGTGATACTCATTCATGATCAACTCTTTTAAATTCATTCGATTTGGAATGTATAACCTTCCTTTGAAGGTTAATAATTGGTTCTTGTTAATTCCATAATCAGAAGTTTTTTCCTCTCTTCTGGCCTCCTCCACCTGCTACCATAAAAATCGGTATTCAAGATCCTTCTCAACTTCCTCTTTTATCTAATCTAAAAATTTACATTCGATTTGATTATAGCAAAGTTCATATACACAATGCAGTTTCCTGCTTAAGGCATCCGCCACATGATTTTCTTTTCCTTTTACATGCTTTATATCAAAATCAAATTCACTTAAGAAGGCATTCCACCTTTCCTGGCGAGTGGTTAAAACAACTTGCTTAAAGTAGATAGTTAGGCTGTTGTGATCGGTCTTTAACAAAAATATTTTTCCTAACAAGTAGTGCCTCCATACCCAGAGTGCATGCACTACTACTGTCAGCTCTAAATTATAGGCTGAATATTGTTGCTCATGATCCTTTAATTTTCTCGATGTTCATGCAACCACCCTTCCTTCCTGAGATAAAATTTCCCCAACTCCTTCCTTACAAGCATTGGTATAGACCTCAAATTCTTTGTTTGGGTCGGCTACCCTCAACACCAAGGCAGTGGTCAACAAATGTTTTAACCTCTTGAAACTATTTTTACACTCACTGGTCCTTTTAAATACTTTTCCCTTTCTCTGCAAATATGTAATTGGAAAAGAAATTGTGAGAATCCTTCTATGAACCGTCGATACTATCCAGCTAAACCCATAAAGGAACAAATGTCCGCCACGTTTTGGGGTACTCGCCATTCCATAATAGTTTTAATTTTCTCTGGATCGACTGCTATTCCTTCAGCGGAAATGACATGGCCTAGATACTGGATCTATTCTTTGAAAAAGTCACATTTTATGAACTTGGCATACGTATGATGTCTTTGTAACATCTCCAACACTATCCTTAAGTGCTCCTTGTGCTCTTCCATGATTTTTGAATAAATCAAAATATCGTCAATGAATATCAGAAAAAATATTTCCAAAAAGGGGTGAAATATGCCATGCATTAGCCTCATAAATGTTGTTGGTGCATTAGTTAAACCAAATGGTAATACCACAAACTCGTAATGCCCATATTGAGTATGGAAAGCAGTCTTGTAGATATCCTCGTCTTTAATTCAGATCTAGTGATATCCAGATCTTAAGTCTATTTTCCATAATACAGTTTCCCCCTTCACCTGATCAAACAGGTCATCAATCTGTGGTAATGGATACTTATTTTTTACTGTCAATTTATTGAGTTGTCTATAGTCCATGCACATTCGCATAGTTCCATCCTTTTTCTTTACAAATAACATTGGTTCTCCCCAAGGAGACACACTGGGTCGAATACACCCTTTGTCCAAAAACTCTTGCAGTTGCATTTTCAGTTCAATTAGCTTTGGTACACTCATTCGATATGGTGCTCTTGAGATTGGTGATGCTCCTGGCATCAGTTCAATAGTGAAATCAATATCCCTTCTTGGAGGTATACCTGGTACATTTTTTGGAAACACGTCCATGAAATCTTGTACTACTAGTATGCTTTCCAGCATAGGGGTATTCTCTTTAGAGTTAGAAAAACCCGCTTGAATGGCATATATCAGACATCCTTTTCTAATACACTTACTCAATTGGGAGGCTGTGATAGGACGCAACTGTAAGGGCTTCTTTATCCCTTGTAATTCTTGACAAGTTCCATCTAGCATTCTGTAATATATAATTTTCTCTGCCAGAGAGCAATGTCTCTCCAGCCAATCCATGCCCAATAGTACACCATAGGATCCCAAGGTCAATACATTCAGTTCCACATTTAACTCTTGGTTTCCAATTTCCAGTTTACAGTTTGGAAATTTGGCACAAACTTTCATCTTTTCCCCAGTGTCTAGCTGTACTAGCCAGGGATTTTTGAATTTTTGACTTTTTAATTTATAGATTTCTACTATTCTAGGGTTTATATAAATTAAACTCGCACCTGGTCAACCAAAATAGAAACGGATTGTGAAAGTAACTTACCTTCCAGTTCTATCAGCGTTGGTTGATAATTTGCCTGTCGATCCTCCAAATCTGCATTAATTATGGGCATGTTTCGGGCTACATCGCCCACTATAGAGGATTATTGTAGATTAGCTACTGTATCATTTCTTCCCCGCTGTGGGGAATTCTTATAATAGTGAGCCTCACCACACCCCCAGCACTGTAGAGGTGGTTTCTGGTTTTGTACATGTTTTGGCTTGCTGGAAGCCTTTGTAGGCTTTTCTTCTATAGGCCACTAGGTTCTTTGATGGTTTCTTCTGAACTGTTTTCTCACTAAATTCCTTGTATAATTCTTAAAGTTATTAGTCCTATCATTTTTGTAATTTGAGTTGTTTTTTTTCCCTTTTCTTGGCTGCCAATTTTTGCCTATTTCTCCTTTTGCCTGGGACTGCTGGTAACACATTCTCACTTTTCAAATTTCTTCGTCCATGGTCCTTGGATTCACGAACTCAATTCGTTCTTTCATGTGGGTCGGAAAAATACTCAAGAACCACTGAACCTTAGCCTTTTCATCCATTAAATAAGGAGCGCATCTTAGTAAGGAAGTGAACTTGGTTATGTATTCATCCATTGTCATTTGACCCAACCTCAAATCATGGAATTCTTTGGAATTTTCATCATAGAAACATTCTGTTAGATATTTGTCCTTAAAGTATTGTTGAAATTCATCCCATGTCACATCATGGTCTTCAATACCGTGGACATTCTTGACTTCCTCCCACCACAAGGTAGATTTTTCTCTCAATTGATAAATGTCCAATTTGGCTTTAAGGTTTTTTCTGTACTCATAAACTTGAAAGTATTTATTCATATTAATCAGCCAAGCTTCTTCCACCTCCTCCGCTTCTCCATCAAACGTAGGTGGTTTAATATTTCGGAACTCACCTTGTAACTCCACTTTTTGTTTCTTAATTTCTTGTTGTTCTGACATGTTACCAGACTCAGCCTCATTATAGTTCCTATTCTTGTTACTTTGTTGTGAATGGCTTATTTCCACTCTGTCATTATTTTAGTCCTTAGCTTTTCGTTCATTTTCTTCTTGCGTATCTATTTCAGGGTTGGATTGTAACACTCCTTGATTTTGCTTATCAGAAAGGCTTTTGAGTATATTTTCCTGCTCTTGCATCAAGCACTCATTGTCACTCCTAACCCAGACCATGTCTTCCTGTAACTTCTGCACAGTGCTTAACAGTATACTGGTTTGATACTAATATTCTTCCAGCATTATACTAGTCTACTGGTGTTGATATACACTCAGCTGAATCTACATTTCTAGATTCATTTATGGATGGGATTTGGGTGTAGGTTTCCCTACATTCTGGGGTGTTTGTTGTGTCGATCCCATCCTCATTTTCTCTTCTACTATGTTATTTATTTTTCTGTGCACCATTTAGACACAAAAATTTATCATATTAGGTGACCCATTAGGTCCCATCATATGAACCCTACTCTGATACCACTTGTAACATACATCACAGTTAAAAAAAAAGATTTCAATTACTCTATTTTATCCATAGCTCCAGATAAATAATGCTAATATACAAAGTAAAACTATATACATTATATCAATTTTTCCCTCGCCTTATAGTTGTGACGTTATGGATACCTACGTGGTCTACTGCCTTGGGTTAATCCTCCACACCTATGCTAGACACATGTCTTTATGCGGGTCACTTATGAGTTTACAATTGCTGGTTGTTTGATATTAACACTCATAACACTTATCATTAATGTTTTGGAGGACAGTGCGATAACTTCATATGTTTAACTTGTACATTTTATTTATTCGTGGTTTATTAAGTACCGTTAGAGATTAAGTTTCATAAGGTTGATTTTTAGTACTGTGCCTACACCTAGGAATTTGTAGTGCATGTGGAAATTTGTACTGTTGATCATCGTTGGATTTGGAGTGTTGAGATCCATGGTGGAGAATATTACGATACCCATTTAGGGTACCGACTACTGCGAACCCTAACTAACTCTTCATTTTCACGCTTGTGAGTTCTGCCAGCATTGCCCCTCTTCAAATCCGTCGCGGCCTGAACTCTGTCAACCAATAATCTCTCCTCCAGTTCTAGCCATGTTTTTCCATGGCGTATTCGAACTAGGTAAATACATTTCATTTACAGTTTTTTGGGGCTTAGCCCTTTCTGGCATTGTTGAGCTAGTCTTTATGTTGAGTAGGTTCTTCGGTTATTTATTTCACACGGAGCTAGCAGTGGCTCTATGCCACTGGATAAGCACTCAAGTTTGCAAGAGAAATATAGTGTAATGTGTATCGAATTTTCCAGGTTTTGGGAACCATTCCAGTTTCTCTTACCATTTTCCCCAAATGGACTCCTTTCATTGTGGCAGGTAAGCCAACCAAACACTTAAGTTTTACACTTATTAACTCACTAAATTGATATCCTCTCATCTGTTTTTCCCTGAAAATTACCCTTACCATTTCTCTTCGCAGCGTTACATTTATAGCCTGTGAAATAATTTCAAAACAGGTATTGTAATTTTGCTCTTTCTTTTCCTTAGTTCTTCCCTTCGCTCAACAAGTTGGAAAGTATAATTTTTCTAATTCTTTTCATCTCGTTCTTGAACAAGTAAATACAGTGTGGTCGAATGGAAATGGTTTACATCGTGCATTTATCATTTCTTGAGGTGCTTTGGTTTCATTCTTGACTCTGTCGCTTGCTTAACAGGTACGAGATCCTCCGTAGGGTTTTAAAATTATCGGAGTAGTCTCAATGCTAGCTTCAATGGTACTTGTTTAATCACACACGCTATATTTAATTCTATGGCATCATTGTCATTTATTTTAGTTCCTTTTAAGCTTAAGGTCAACACCCTACTTGTAACAGTTACATGAAACTTGAAATTTTATTGTAATTATGTGCTACTCTTGACTGTCGATTGAATTCACGCCCCAGTTTTAAGAGGAAAATTCCTCTAGGAAACAGGTTTTTTTATGTTATTTGAATCTTTGCTATGAAATTTTATTTGACTCTCTGTATCTTTGAATGATAGCTCATTCAGCTCTTCCATTAATATTTCTTTACTCTTATGAAAATAGAAGTGGCAGAATGCATCGTTTCCTCTTGTATGTATAAAAGTATGTTGCCTTAGTTTTTCTTTTCTGGAGCATTCGCATTAAGTCTCATTTAAATTTCGATTATGCTCGTTATATTTCTTTTTTGAACAACATTGTATTTTTGTTTTCTTCATTAGTCTAGCAGCAAGAACATTTTCGATGTTGTTTATATTTACAATGGCAGTTGCATTTCTGGGTTTTTACTGCACATGCTATTTTAAGATTTTTATGTATATATTTCATCTCAGACAATGGTTTCCATTCTTTCTTTCAAGAACATAATTTGTATTATTTATTTCATTTAATAGAGGTGTTCGGACCATCTATATTTTGGATTTATCATCCCACTACTCTGTTGTCCGAGTATATCATAGATCTACACATTAACGACCATTTCTGGGTTTTGACTATGGGTCCTGAACTAACAGTTTTCTGGTTTTACTTCCTATAGATGTTCCTGGTTTGTGGTTTGTTTTACCTGATAATGTAAACACTACTCTTTCTTGAATACAAACTTTAACTTCCAAAAATGTAGTTTTACACAGTCTATATAATTAATGGTATTACTGTGATTTCTTGATTACCTAAATAAATACAAATAAATGTATATCTATAACATTCACCGTGTAAAAATCTTCATTTCATAATTTAAGAAACATTTTCTGTATTAAAAATATTCTTTCTAAAAAGCAGTTCCAGTTCTTACTACTTTTTGTAGTTTGTTACTTATCTCATTTCGAGACTTGCTGATGATGTCCTCCTTACCATGAGAGAGGAAATTACGTCCTCATCTCCCCTCATGCTCCACACCTCAAATGAGTAGGTTGAAATATTTTCCCAAAGAGACCTCGAGACCCCTAGTCCAATACTCTTCTTTTCCAGTATTCAGGAACGCAGAGTGTTTCCACTAGTCACCACGAGCTCAGGATTTTTCACTCTCTTCCTACCTCTCATTTCTATCTTCAATCATAGAACCCCTTTTCCTCATTGGGATGTTGTGATCGCTGCATTTAATGATAACTAGTTGTTAACTAGTTAAAAGACATTTTAATTATTTGTTTTAAGAAAATACTGGAACTATTAATGTTTCATTAAAAAAAAAAGGTTATTTTCATTAGTGATTAATTATGAATAATAAAATCAGTTATGGAAAGTGACTCCATAAAAAATTAAAAGTTGATGGTAAATGTTTTTCAAGAACTGGAAGGTGGTTTGGACAGTTGGAAACAATTACTTGCTCCTCTGGGGATAAGAGACTGATCACCGTGCCGAGTAGGGACTCTGTTCATGGACTAAGGAGAGAGTGGAGAATTTTCCTGAGCTGGTAGAGACCAGTGGAAAATCACTCAACAAATCGTGATTTAATTTCTGACACTAACTGGACCAGGAGTCTGGAGGTCACAACATAAATTCCACTGTCAACCCGTACCTTTCAGGAGTGGAGCACGGGGGCAAGAGGAGGACATGATCACCCCTCTTGATGTTTGGGAGGTCCACAACTATAAACTGCATAATTCAAATAAGTAATTGTCTGTTTTAGTGAGTTAAGAACTGCATTGCTTTTACACTATGTGTGAACAGATATTTATTTACTAGTGATCGTAATAGTTGGTATATTTTAGGAAAGTGATGAGAAAGAATGGTGCTGATCATCATTATTATTATCTCATTATGTATCACCTAGACAAGTATGGGTAATATGATTATGCACAGAATTTTCATTTCATTTAAAAACTTGGTGTTTTTGATTATGTCAAGAAAGGAATGGAATATCTAAGTTCCAGTTTAAACGGCAGTGGCTGTCTGGTGTAGGAAATGGGAAAAGAAGATTTCTAAGATACATGTATAATATAAATTTTTCATTAAACTTCATACTCAATAAACTATTGATAAGTTAAAGGAATGAACTAAAAACTGTGTAAAAGAAGGAGATTATATTTATATCCTGTAAAGATAAAATTACACATATACATGCTTAAAGAAGTTTCTTTTGATAAAACATTAGAGGGAACTGTCAGTCAAGGGTACATGGTAGAACCCTAACCTAGGACGCAATGTCCCTAAAGCACAACTATACATGGACATTGTAGGTGGTATGGAAACCCAAGTAATTACCTAAGGTAGAAAAAAATGTATTGTAAACAGAGAAACTAAAACTGGAGTATTCTTTAAATTACTGTAAAGACAAAAAAACAATTATTTCTTAAGAAACCAGAGCTAAGACTAATTGTCGAGCTTAACTACATATTATGAATACGAATTAATAAATGAAAATAAACATAACGAAAACTAGAACTAGAATAAGTTCATACATTTGCGGAAATAAGCCTTTCATATCATTAAAATAGCGAAAGGTCACTGTGTGTCAAATATTACATATACTCCAAACACATAATATATATTCCAAAACAACAAGTAAACCTTACGACATTTTCCCTTTCAATACTTCAACTGAGTAAGAGTCGAGATCTAGAATTGAACCTTGGCTATACTATTTTTTCATGTTGAGTAAAACGAAGGAAGATTACGGTGAACCCTTCTTAATAATATTCATGAAATTTAACACAGTAGAGGAAAAAATATCGGAGGCCCAAGGGTTCTGGCCAGAAAATATCTATTAAAATTTCACAATATACATATAAACTGGACCATAGAATAATTAATGCCGATAGTCTACTCAATAGACAGAGTCAAGAAAAGGGTTTCTAAACCCCCAGAAAAATGCTAGAAGATTCGCTTGAGACAGTTATACTTTTGAGTCTGAGTGCAGACATTATGAGTAGCTGGAGGTGAGTGCAATGTATTAGTCATGCACCAAAGTTTATGGAAAATAAAAGTGATATTTTGAAGCATGAGAGCGACCATCGGAGAAATATCACACCTGAAAACAATAACTGTGAAAATTAAAACACAGTAAGGGGAGTGTTCTAGAAGTTAAGAGTAAAAAAACTATTCGAAATAGAGTTTTCTTTGTTAAAACAAATTTGGGTTTGATAAGGTAATTATACCTATGAAGAAGATATTCGCCATGACCAATAGATCATTAAGTCGAAAATCCTTTGACACTGTGAAACAGACTCGATAAGGAACTCGAAATAAGAGAGTAATCCTTGAGAGTAAATATGCATAAAAAGAAAAGTCTATATAAGCCAGGGAAGCTGAATTATTGTTACCTGAGCTGCACTAAAGAGCATAGGAATAAAAATGGCAAGGATAGCCATGAAAACAGAGGTCTCAATACACCTGTAGCTCTCGGCGTTCGGTAAATGGAACATCAAAACCATCATGCTGCCAAGCCTATGGGCGTTTCACCTTTGAGGTCCTCCCATACCGGTGTGAAAGTATTAGTAATGGTGGAGCCGAAGCTCGGAAGCACAACCTCAGCAATAAAAATTCTCAAAGCGGAAGAGTTAATTCACCAGCATAGAGACAAAGGCCGAATAAACCTAGGGTTGGTGTGGTTTACAATGTGAATTCCCACCCAAAACGACGTCCGTTGATCACCTAGAAAACAATGTCCGTTGATTGCCCAGAAAAAAACGATGGAGATCTCAGGTAAGTTCATCAAAAATGGAAAGATCGCAATGAATTTTAGCGCTCAACTTAGTGTTCCTAAATTGAGGTCATAAATTGTCAACCAGGGCTAGTAAACTGTTGAAGTGAGGTGCACTATATGTGCCTAGGTATATGTTTCTCACTATGTTGTATTTAGTGTTTTTCTGATGTTTTTGGTTTTATGGTTTTATGTCAAAAAGGAAAAGAACTAAATGTTGGTAAAGAGAAGTGGATAGTCACACTAAAACAGAGCAAAATCTATTCTAAACTGTGTAAGGAACTAAAGAGCAGAAAATTCAAAGCTTGATAATGATTCATGGTAAAGAAATAAATCACAACATGAACTCAATAACTCACAACATAAACTCATCCAATTCATTCATTAGAAATATGTTGGAATAGCTTGAGGAAAGGACAAATTTAGTGCAAATGAGGTTCTCCTAAGTAAACAATCATCTTACAATATTACAAAGAATCTCATCCATGGCTAGAAGTTTATTGGAACACAATTGAAAAGGATTATTTGTAACACAATAAGATTCCCACTCTACATTAACTTATAATGCTAAGATTAATTCATTCTGCAGCTCAACTTGTCACTACTAAGCCTCATCCAAAAGTTAGAGATTTTCTATAATAGTTTTGGGAAAAGGCTTATTTGTGAAATTGCAAAAGACTGTAGAACAATCAAGGCCTTAAACTAATATCACTAATTCTTGTCCATATGATGATGTATTAATAGAAATTCAAAACAAGATTAGTTTGTAAATAATGAAGGCTATGAAATCTAATGTTGACAGTTAATACTACTTAAAGAACAATGGATAACACTGAACTAGAATGCAATTGATCAAACTTGAAACACAGTGACCACAACTAAACTAAATGCCATTAACATAACTTGAAATACAGTGAACTGGAACTAAATTAGAATGCCTCTAATCTAACCTGAAATGCAGTGAATTAAAACTGAACTAGAGTGCCATTATCAAACTTGAAATATAGTGACAGAATTAAACTAGAATGACATCTACCTCCGGAGTCCTACAACTAGACTAAATATGCAACTAATTACTGGAATGTTTCAGCTCTGTCTCATTCAGAATTAGTGGTATTTTGGAATAGTTTGTAGAATAGGACTGGCTGCAACATGTTATGTAAATGAGCATGAAAGCATAAAATTCAACAAAACACAACAAAGCTCTAAAACACCACAGCTATGTCTCATCCGAAGCTAGTGATATTTTGGAAGAGTTTATAAGATCATGACTAGATGTAACAACTGATGTAATTGAGCATAAAAACAAAATGCACCTAATTCCTAAAATACTACAGTTATACCTCATCCAATATTAGTGATATTTTGGAATAATTTGTGAAAACAAGACTAAACTGTAGTATCCAATGCAAGTGAACATAAAACACAAAGTTCAGGAAATTGATTAAACTAAGAATGAAACGAGGCTAATGTATTTATCTAAACCATATGAAAAAAGCTTCTTAGGTAGCAGGGGCCCTCTACCACCGGATTAGCACGCAAATCTACTCAATATTGACTCAGCTCTTGCAATAAAGTGATGCTTCTTTCATTAAAAGAGAAATTCTTCAAAACAGAGTATTTATGGTCTTCTGAGATCTAGCAATAAAACATAAATCTAGCTAACAGTTTCTCGGTCTCCCGAGTCATACTTATAATGAAATTACATAAATAATCTTGAGAAAAACAGGGATAAGTGTCTTTCCCACTTCTAATCAAATTTAAACTCTTATTAACAGTCTTGTGCTTTACTGCGGACATCTGTAGAGTCTGTGTTTTGATAGGAAATCGCTTCTCTTCTACGTGCATAACCGCTTGGAGACTTTAACTCAGACTTCGTGGGGAGCAAGAGATGATGGGGAAGTGTTGTGGATTTCACCCATATGCCTTTTTCTTTGCAGTGACACCTGGAACCTACGTAAACATGAGGATAGCTGCAGAACAGACGACTGGCTACGGAATGCCTGTATTCTGTAGCCGAGTCTTAGTCAAAAATTACTACAACAACAAAATCATGAAAACATAGCAAGTTAGTCATTATATAAATTCTTAAAGAAATTTTAATTAATCCTATTGATCATTTAAGCCTGTAATTGATGAGGGACAAAGAAAATGAAGTGGAATGTGGTGAAAGAGAAGAACATCTTTGGGGCTCAACATACCCCCACTGCAAGGTTTTTGCATGTCCTCATGCAACTACTCCATGTACTCTGAGACCTCTGCTAGGTCCAACCCTCTTCTTCTGCTTTGCTTGACAGTCAATGGTCTTCTGGGCTTCCTTATGACTAACTTGAATCTTAAATTTGTAAGTGCCCTGATTAGCTTTTTGTTTTTCTTCTTCAATTTTTCACTGGCCTTGTACAATTTCTCCATTTGTAAAGACAGAGTTGAATTCATATCACTTTTTAGTTTCACCTGCTCCCTCAAAATTTCATTCTCATTCTTGATATGCCTATTGAGTACTTCTAACTCATACTTATCTCTTCTTAGCACATCAATTTCAGATTTTGGTGGGCTAGGAGTTCTGTCTCTACTTTCTGAAGCTCTCCTCTCTAATGACTCAATATAAT
This sequence comes from Pinus albicaulis, assembly GCA_034641835.2. Lineage (NCBI taxonomy): Eukaryota > Viridiplantae > Streptophyta > Pinopsida > Pinales > Pinaceae > Pinus > Pinus albicaulis. The sequence goes on along the minus strand of MU968411.1, from coordinate 33,926,726 downwards.
TGTAAATTTGTTGTTGTGCTGGGTCAATTTCTAGAGTTTCTTCATCCTCAATGTTTATGATCCCTGTTTGTCTAACCTCTGTTTTATTTAGTATACCTCTAAGTCTGTGGCTCCGTCTTGGATGAGATGGCCCTTCTCCTCTGTCTTTGGCATATTTTCTTATTATTCTCTCCTTCTTAAGTTGCTTATTTATTTGTGTCAATTTCTCATAAATCATCTCTTCACTGTCCTCTTGAATTGATTTACCAGTTTCAACTTCAATAGATTTGGAAATTTCCCTTCTCCTGCTTCTTCTTGTAGGTTTGCTTTCAGGTGGAGATTCTTTAGGTTCCTCAAAATGGTTGCTCACTAGAAACTCTTCCCAATTATCTCCCATTTTCCTCAAATGATGTTCAATTAAGATTTTGAATAAACCATGGTGATACAAAGTTGTTTCTAGAAATTGAACCCTTTTTTGAACATTTGAGGCCATTCTTTTCAGACTATGAAGCAAGAAAAAGGGCAAATTAATTTCTTCATCTAAGAAATGCATCATTAAACGAATATGATAGACATAGAGGGTACCAAATCTGCCTTCACCAGTTATATTTTTTTGTAAAATGAGCAACATGTTCCTTCACTTATTCTTTAGTGTCGAGCTAGGAATACCCTTTCTAAAAATGGAAACATCCATACTTGGAGTTTTAAGCATTTGTATCCATGTTTCATTATGAAATTCCCTATTTTTGAACCACCTTTCTCCTTGCCTGGGTAATTTTGTTGCCTCTGCAATGAAAGCCTCTGTAACAATGAGTTTAATGTCTCCTATTTCGACCTCGGCTCCATTGAAGGACCGTGCAAATGTTTTAGTCACCTCTTTGTGAAAACCACTGAATTTTTCCAAGAATTGCAACCACCCTGCTTGCTGTAACATTTCTCTGATTTGTGGATAACCCTCCAAGTACTTGGTTCCAACCGATTCAGTCCTCACTATGAGACCCATAGCTTTTCTTCCAACCTTCAGTTTGTTTCTCTTCTGCTCACGGTGAGAATGGCTGTTAAAGAGTTGTTTTTTCCCCACAGATGCTTCCTCTGTTTTTACAAACCGGAATGGCTAAGAATTGGCTACGGAAAGAAATGATATGGAGTGGTTATGAAACAAGTATAATGCGGTGAGGTGATTCATATGAGTTGAAAGCTAACATGGAAGAAAAGACCGCGGAGATATTTCGTGAGAAATTCAAAAATCATCATTAAATACTTCGGCCTAATGACGTGACTGATCAAATCACTTCAGTACTTTAACCGTTAAGTTTTAAATGATGATCGGATATGGCAAGATGGAAGGGTTTTTGTCCAAAGTTTTTATGATGGATTTAATAGGCATGATCAACACAACTAACCAAAATTACTTTTCAAATCATACATGACTTAACTATACTAAAATTTTCATGATCTGTCACTATAATAATTTCATAACTTTTACCTTGCCTTTCCTTTGATTCTTTTGTGGTTTTGATATGCCTTGTCCTCCTTTGAAAATCTTTGATCTTCAGTCCTCATAACTTCTTTGATTTTTCTTGTTGTCTTGGATATGCAGGATCAATTTGTTGCTCAATCAAGTGATTACTGGATAGTGCCTTCAGGATCTCTGGCTGCAGAATGTCTATCTGGCTGCAGAATGTCTGCCTAGCTGCAAAATGTCTGACTGATTACAGAATGTGCCTGTAGAAGCCTTGAAATGGAATGGTTTGAAGCATGAATGGAATGTTGGAATGCTGTATGAAATGAGTTAAAAATGGATAATGAAATATTGTGCAATGGAGTATGGGTGAAGTGAATAATGGAATGAAACAGATCACAATTATGAAGTGGAGTGAAAAAGTGACCTGCAGCTTCTGATCTGTATTATTCAATTGCAGAAAGAAATCAATCTTAAAACTCTGAGATGGAAATGAGGTGGACCATGGAATGAAATGAATGAAGTATGGATGAATGAAATGAAATGGAGTATGGATGAATGGAGTGAAATGGATCATAAGTGGGATGTGAATCACTTATGATTTTATGATAGCTGCTTGCGGAGAAAAAAAACAACTTGAAAAGCTAAAGTGTCAGAAAGATCCTGATTTTCACTCTATCTTTTCTGTATAAACATGCTAATAAGAGATTAATTTTCATGTTTATACTTTATTTTTACTTTATTTTTATTTTTTATTTTTTATTTATTTTTATTTTTTTTCAAATATCTGACTTCAGAAAATTCAATCAAGTTGATGAAGAAGAAAAATTCTTCTTCATTAACTTCATGTCACTGTTTTCCTGGAATCTCTTGACAAATTCTTCTCTTGAAAGTGGCTTGTGATACAGCTTCAATCTATGACCATTTACAAGAAAAGTGACCTTCTCTTCATCTATTGTCCTGGTTTTTATTGCTCCATTATCAAAAATTCTTATAATTTCGTATGGCCCAAGCCAATGTGTTTGGAATTTACCTTGAAAATCCTTGAACTTTGAATCAAACAAGACATCCCAGTCACCTTCTTTGAACTTCTTTTCCTTGATGTACTTTTCATGCCATCTAGTCCTTTGCTGTTGGACTATACTTGTTTTCTGAACTGCATCTTGTCTGATCTCATCCAATTCATTAATCTGCTCCAATCTGTGCTTTTGTGCCTCTGTTAGATCAAGTCTTAGCTGAACTGCCATTTTGAAAGTTTGAATCTGGAACTCTATGGGAAACAAAAATTGCTTTCCATAAACAAGTTCATAAGGAGTATGGCCTATTGTTCTTCTCCATGTAGTTCTATAGGCCCACAAGGCTTCAGGAAGCCTATCTGCCCAATCTCTTCTATGCAAATGAACAGTCTTCATTAGGATCCCTTCAATGACCTTATTAGTAGATTCCAATTGACCATTTGCTTGTGGATGATAGGGAGTAGATTTTCTGTGTCTGATTTTGTACCTCTCCATCATTTTCTCCACTAGCCTTGATGTGAATTGAGATCCTTGATCTGTAACAATTTCCCTTGGGACACCAAAACGAGTAAAAATATCCTCAAAAAGAAAATTAACTACAGATGCTTCAGTAGTAGAAAGTAATGGCTTGGCCTCTACCCATTTAGTAACATAATTAGTGCAAACTAATATATATTTCTTTTGTCTTGATGGAGGACTAATAGGTCCTACAAAATCCAAAGCCCATTTTTCAAAAGGTTCAATATGTACCTGAGGCTGCAATGGCATCTCACCCGAAGGAGAAGGTTTCCCTACCCTTTGGCAACTGTCACACCTTTTGACATACTCTTTAGCATCTTTAAAAAGGGATGGCCAATAATATCCTAAATGAAGGATCTTATAAGCTATTCTTTTATCAGCAAAGTGTCCGCCACAAGGTTCATCATGACATGCTTTGAGGATCTCAGGCATCTCATCTTCCTGAACACATCTCCTAATGATAAAATCTGGACCTGTTTTGTATAACTCATTAGCAACCCATGAATATTTTGCACTGTCATAAATGATCTTTCTTTTGTCTCTTGCATTCATTATTTAAGGAAATTTCCCTGAAACTAAATAATTAGCAATGTCAGCAAACCAAGGAGTTTGAGTAGAAATTGCAAAAAGATATTCATCAGGGAATTGATCTTCAACTGGAGTATTGTCTTGGATGTTTTGGAGTCTAGATAGGAAATCAGCTACTGTGTTTTGTTTTCCAGGCCTATCTAAAATGGTAATGTTGAATTCTTGTAAAAGCAATAACCATCTTATGACTCTGCCATTAGTAATTGATTTGTTCATTAAATATCTAATTGCAGAGGGATCTGTGTGTACAAAAGTTTCATAGCCTGTTATATAGTGTCTGAATTTGTTTATGGCATGAACAACAGCTAAAAACTCTTTTTCAGTTACAGTATAGTTTAACTCTGAAGGAGTCAAATTTTTACTGGTATAGTAGATGGCATAAGGAATCAGGTCTTTTTGTCCCAATACTGCTCTTAGAGCTGTATCTGAGGCATTTGTTGAAATATGAAAAGGTAACTTCCAGTTAGGTCCCCTTAAAATAGGTGCTTCAGAAATTTTTGTTTTCAGGGTCTCAAAGGCTAACTGGCAATCATAATTCCATTTGAATTCATAGTCTTTGGTAAGTAATTTGAAGAGTGGAGATGCTATCTTGGTGAAGTTTTCTATAAATATTCGATAATATCCTATAAATCCTAGAAAACTCCTAACATCTTTTTGACAACTTGGAATAGATAATTTAGAGATGACTTCAACTTTTGACTCATCAACTCTAATCCCATCCCCTGAAATGTGATTTCCCAAAACAATTCCTTCAGTAAACATCATAAAACACTTTTCATGACTTAGTGAAAGATTTGCTTCTTTACATATTTTTAATAATTTTTCCAATTTTGCTAAGGCTTCTTCAAATGTGTTTCCATAGTGTGAAATCATCCATACATACCTCTACACAATCATGTATTAGATCTGAAAAAATTCCTAGTACTGCCCTTTGAAATGTTGCAGGTGCATTGCATAGTCCAAATGGCAATACTTGGTAAGCATAGGTACCCAAAGGATAGGTAAATGTGGTTTTTTCTTGATCTTCCAGTGCTACTTGGATTTGATTATAACCACTAAACCCATCTAAAAATGAGAAGTACTTTTTGCTAGCTAATGTATCTAACACCTGATCTATGAAAGGTAAGGGAAAATGATATTTAAGAGTAACTTTGTTTAATTCACGGTAGTCAATACATACCCTCTATTTACCATTTTTATTTGGCACAATTACCAAAGGAGAAACCGACTGACTATCTGAAATGGGATAGATAAAGTTGAAATTTAATAATTTCTGCAATTCTTCTTTAACAATTTCCCTAAGATTTGGATTCATCCTTCTCTGAGGTTATCTGATTGGTTTACAATTTTCCTCTATGTAGATGTGATGAGTGCAAGTCTTGGGGCTTATCCCTTTCATATCAGTGTACTCCCATGCATATGCAGAAGAATGTCTCTGTAAAATCTTGACTAGCTCTTCTTGTTGAGATTTCTCTAAGTTCTTGTTTATGTTTAAGGTTTTGCCTAGAAATATCTCAATTGTAGAACTGCCAAATTTATCCATGGAATAAAGAGACATCTGCCTTGATGATAAAAAATCAATGTTGGATTCTTCTTGAAATTGTTCATGCTTATATTCTGAAGAGGATTCAAATTTTTCTAAGGTATTCAAAATCTGGCTATCTTCACTAATTTCTGAAATTGTGAAGAGAGGTTGTAAGTCTTCTTCATCCTCTATCCATTGAGTATCATCTAATTCTGTAATTGTTCTTGCTGGAGGATACAAAGTAAATTTCTTGGTTGAACTACCATCAGAGATGTACATATCACCGGATCTACAACTAATGAAAGCATCAGCTGTAGCTAACCAAGGTCTTCCTAATATAATAGGGTGTCCTCCTAGATTATTCTTAGGAGTTAGGATCATAAAATCCACAGGATACTCCCAAGAGTCTAGGGACACTGGAATATCTTCTATTACCCCATCAGGTTTGATTACAGATCTGTCTACTAATTGTAATAATGTGGGTGTAAAACGAAGATTAGGAAGTTTCAGTTTATCCATGATTTGTCTACTCATGATATTGATTGCTGCTCCTAAATCAATGAGTGTGTTTTGGATTTCAATTCCATTGATGTGAATTTTGACAACTGGATTTCCTGGGTCTAGATACTTTGGAATAGCAATCTTACCCATCATGATATCTACTATTTTTCCTTCCAGTTGAATTTTCTTTGTTTCTCTTATTCTTTTTCTTGTTTTCTTCATGCTCAACTCCTTTATTGTCTTTGCTAATATTGGAATTTCCTTGATGGCTTGCAATAATGGAATCTTAATACAAACATTTCTCAGCTCATCTAGGAAATCATAATTAGGTACCATAATTTGTTTTTCTAAACCCCTATCAATTTGTAATCTTTCTGGGAAGGGAGGTGTAGAAGTGGATGTTGATGGATGCTCTAATATAGGAGTTGAAATTATTGGTTCTTTTTGTTTTGATTTTTCAATGTTCGTGTCTTGGAAAGTTGTGTTCTCTCCAAAACTTTTATTTACCTGTAGAGAATCTTCCTCAGAATTGTCTTGCTCTTGTATGATTACAGAAGGTTTCCTCTTTTCAAGTATTCTTCCAAACCTAAGTTGAACATCACTAAGGTCTAAAGGAGTGATCAAATAAGTTGGAAACTATTGGCCTTCTATCATGTATGTGTTCTGAGGATTTTTATTGTTGGGGTTTGGTATGGGTTGGGTAGGCAACTGATTTGTTTTCTGAGGAAATGGTAATGGAAGTGGTTGATTTTGATGTTGTGAATTTTGAGGATTGTGTTGAAGATTTTTTTGAGGAGGGAAATGTGGATATGGTGGATAGGATGGCAGATATTGATAATACTGAGAGTATCTTCCATAGGGATTTTGTGCTCCTTGCGCCCAATTTTGTGATTGATTTTGAAATTGGGGCCAAGGTTGCTGCCAAGCATTCCAATTTGGTAAGGGTTGATTATACATCTGATCATGAAATTTAGGTCCTTGCCAAGGCCTCCTGGAAACAAAATTGAGAGATTCTGTGGAACTTGTAGGAGTATCTTCTTGAAACACAGCTTTAAGACCAGGAAGTGAAGGACAACTCTTGGTATCGTGTTTTTCTGAACAAATTACAAAAGTCTCCACAACTTTGGCATCCAAAGGGCACTCTCTCAAGGCATGTTTCTTTATTCATTTTGGACAAAATATTACTAAGGCATCAGATTCATCTTTTTGCTTGTTTTGTAACTTAAGGGTGTATATTTGTTCACTAAGACTCCCCAAGATATCATATTTGAATTCATCAATCATATGTCCTATTTCTGCTCTACTTACTGTCCTAGAAGCAGACTTACTTGCCCTTGCAAGAGCAGGGTCTCTTGGTCCTTTTACAGTTTTAGATTTCCCTCTTGAAAGGTTGATACATAATTCAGCTATTTCAGGTAATGTGAGCTGAGATATATCCCCTTTTCCCATCATGTTAAGGATATCTAACCATTCATCCCTAATTTTCTTCAACAAGAGAGCTTTCAAAGTGTCTTGGTCTAGGTTTTCCATTTTTGCTCTTTTGATGTTGTAGTTAAATATCTCCAACAAATCTTCCAGATTTTCATCTTCTTTTTGTGGCATTTTAAACACTTCCTCCTTATGGTTGACTGGAATACAGTAATCCAAATACCTCTCTAGAAATTATTGTTTCATGTCTTCCCATGTCCTAATAGAACTGTTGATCAAACTCATAAACCACTTTAATGCTGCTCCTTTCAATGTTGAAGGAAATAGTTTAAGTTTTTGAGCATCTTGTAAGTAGTCATAGGTTCTACATAGGACTTCAAATTCAAATAGGAAGGTTTCAGGATCTTCATTTTTAAGTCCATAAAAGTTTGGAAGGACAGAGGGTGAAATTTTTTTCATAGTTGTATTGGTTTCTTCATATACTATAGGAAACCCAAAAGAGCTTCCCATTTCTCTCCTACCTCTTCCTCTACCTCCTTCTCCTTCTGCGCCTCTACCTCCTTCTCCTCTCCCTCTACCTCTACCCCCTCCAAATAGTGTGTGTTCTCCATTAAAAACTCCTCCTCCCCCTTCTTCTGCCATAGTTGATTCTTCTGTAGAAGTTGAAAAGTTTATGTCCCTAGCATAGGTTCCTGAATATTCTTCTAAGATAGGCTCAGTGGGTAAAGTAGAAGGTATTTCAAATGGAATATCTGATCTTAAGTTCTCTGGAAGTATAGGATCAGTAAAGGATGGAATGTGGGTTTGAGTTGGAGGTGTGCTGGCTCTAGGTCTTGGTGAAACAACTGGTGTTCTAGGAATCAAGCTTCTACTTCTTATGAATTTACCCCTTGAGTCTCTTTCTCTACGCATATCATTGTTTTTGGGTGGTAAGAAACAAGGCTACCTAGTTACACTTCCTCGGAAACGGCGCCAAAATGTACTGCTCAGCTTAGTGTTCCTAAATTGAGGTCATAAATTTTCAACCAGGGCTAGTAAACTACTGAAGTGAGGTGCACTATATGTGCCTAGGTATCTGTTTCTCACTACGTTGTATTTAGTGTTTTTATGATGTTTTTGGTTGTATGGTTTTATGTCAAAAAGGAAAAGAACTAAATGTTGGTAAAGAGAAGTGGATAGTTACACTAAAACAGAGCAAAACCTATTCTGAACTGTGTAAGGCACTAAAGAGCAGAAAATGCAAAGCTTGATAATGACTCATGGTAAAGAAATAAATCACAACATGAAATCAATAACTCACAACATAAACTCATCCAATTCATTCATTATAAATATGTTGGAATAGCTTGAGGAAAGGACAAGTTTAGTGCAAATGAGGTTCTCCTAAGTAAACAATCATCTTACAATATTACAAAGAATCTCATCCATGGCTAGAAGTTTATTGGAACACAATTGAAAAAGATTATTTGTAACACAATAAGATTCCCACTCTACATTAACTTATAATGCTAAGATTAATTCATTTTGCAGCTCAACTTGTCACTACTAAGCCTCATCTGAAAGTTAGAGATTTTCTATAATAGTTTTGGGAAAAGGCTTATTTGTGAAATTGCAAAAGATTGTAGAACAATCAAGGCCTTAAACTAATATCACTAATTCTTTTCCATATGATGATGTATTAATAGAAAGTCAGAACAAGATTAGTTTGTAAATAATGAAGGCCGTGAAATCTAATGTTGACAGTTAATACTACTTAAAGAACAATGGATAAAACTGAACTAGAATGCAATTGATCAAACTTGAAACACAGTGACCACAACTAAACTAAAATGCCATTAACCTAACTTGAAATACAATGAACTGGAACTGAACTAGAATGCCACTAATCTAACTTGAAATGAAGTGAATTAAAACTGAACTAGAGTGCCATTATCAAACTTGAAATATAGTGACAGAATTAAACTAGAATGACATCTACCTCCGGAGTGCTACAACTAGACTAAATATGCAACTAATTACTGGAATGTTTCAGCTCTGTCTCATTTGGAATCAGTGGTATTTTGGAATAGTTTGTAGAACAGGACTGGCTGCAACATGTTATGTAAATGAGCATGGAAGCATAAAATTAAACAAAACACAACAAAGCTCTAAAACACCACAGCTATGTCTCATCCGAAGTTAGTGATATTTTGGAAGAGTTTATAAGATCATGAATAGCTATAATAAATGATGTAATTGAGCATAAAAACAAAATGCAACTAACTCCTAAAAGACTACAGTTATACCCCATCCAATATTAGTGATATTTTGGAATAATTTGTGAAAACTAGACTAAAATTTAGTATCCAATGCAAGTGAACATAAAACGCAAAGTTCAGGAAATTGATTAAACTAAAAATGAAACGAGGCTAATGTACTTATCTAAACCATATGAACAAAGCTTCTCAGGTAGTAAGGGCCCTCTACCACTGGATTAGCACGCAAATCTACTCAAGATTGACTCAGCTCTTGCAATAAAGTGATGCTTCTTTCATTAAAAGAGAAATTCTTCAAAACAGAGTATTTACGGTCTTTTGAGATCTAGCAATAAAACATAAATCTAGCTAACAGTTTCTCGGTCTCCCGAGTCATACTTATAATGAAATTACATAACTAATCTTGAGAAAAATAGGGATAAGTGTCTTTCCCACTTATAATCAAATTAAAACTCTTATTAACAGTCTTGTGCTTTAGTGTGGACATCTGTAGAGTCCGTGTTTTGATAGGAAACTGCTTCTCTTCTACATGCATAACCGCTTGGAGACTTTGACTCAGACTTCGTGGGGAGCAAGAGATGATGGGCAAGTGTTGTGGATTTCACCCATATGCCTTTTTCTTTGCAGTGACACCTGGAACCTATGTAAACATGAGGATAGCTGCAGAACAGACGACTGGCTATGGAATGCATGTATTTTGTAGCCGAGTCTTAGTCAAAAATTACTACAACAACAAAATCATGAAAACATAGTAAGTTAGTCATTATATAAATTCTTAAAGCAATTTTAATTAATCCTATTGACCATTTAAGCCTGTAATTGATGAGGTACAAAGAAAATGAAGTGGAATGTGGTGAAAGAGAAGAACATATTTGGGGTTCAACATGAATCACACCTATTTCTGATGGTATCAATATCTGGTACCTGCTGCATTTAATTTCCATAACCTGCCAGGTTTACCTCGGTTATATCAAGGCGAATAATATCCTGCCTTAGGAGGGCTGAAAATCATATGCAACATTAAATCTTTATGCCATTAGTTTAATACATTAAACCTTAATAAAAAAACATATGTGATGGCAAGACTTCCAATGGTGTGCGAAGGTTAAAGTTATATGTTGATTAAGATTAGAGTTGTTCTCTTATAAAAATTGGCAAAGGTGGGTTTGTATAATTATAATAGTGTAACTCAATGTAGAATAGTAATTTTAGTTTTGGGTAAGTAAGAAGTAATTTTTTTTTATGTTTTGGTATCTGTGTATGTCACAAGTGGTATCAGAGCAGTGTTCATATGCTAGGACCCTAAGGGTCAACTAACAATTTGCATTGTGTGTATACTGATGCACATAATATAAGAATAACAAGAAACATCATGAGAAGGGGAATAATTCAACAACCACCCCAAGACATCGAGGAACCCCAAACACAACTGGTAGTGAGCTCGGAGATGTGGCTTCAGCTGAGTGTCGATCAGCACCAACAAACAAGTAGACTACTGGAAGAACAACAGCATCAAACTAGTATATTGTTGAGTACAATACATAAAATATAGGAAGAGATGGTGTGAGTTCATAGCGATAATGAGCGCTTGATGCAAGAACAATAAAAGATGCTTAAGAGCCTGTCGGACAAGAAAAATCAAGAAATGGAACACCCCGGTGCTGATAGGGACATGCAAGAGGGCGATGAGCGACAAAAAAGGTTACACACCATTGACAGAGTGGAGAGAAGCCCTTCTCAGCAAAGCAATAAAAACAAAAACTACAATGAAGCAAAGTCTAGCAATGTGTCATATCAGCAAGAAGCTAAGAAGCAGAAAGTGGAACTTCAAGGGGAGTTTCGGAAAATAAAACCACCAAAATTTGATGGTGAAGCTGAGGAAGTGGCAAAGGCATGGTTGATAAACATGAATACATATTTTTAGGTATACGAATACAGTAGCAACTTGAAGGCCAGATTAGATATATATCAGTTAAGAGAATAATCCACTGTGTGGTGGGAAGAAGTAAAGAATGTTCGCACCATTGAGGACCAATATGTTACTTGGGAATCATTCCAGCAATACTTTAAAGACAAGTATTTTACAGAATGTTTCTACGATCAGAAAACTAAAGAGTTTCATGACTTGAAGCTGGGAGAGATGACTTTGTATGATTATATCACCAAGTTCACCTCCCTGTTACGATATGTTCCATATCTCCGAGAAGAAAAGGCAAAGGTGCAAATATTTATGAGCAGTTTGCCAACACATATGAAAGAGTGAATTGAATTTGTAAATCCCAATACCATGGACGAAGCCATTTGTAAGGCATGAATGTGTTATCAGCAGTTCAAGGCTAAAGGGGAGGTTGGCAAAAGTTGGCAGCCAAGAAAAGGATAGAAAAGCAGCTCCAACTTCAAAGCAGCCAAAAGCAATAACTTTAAGAATTTTGCGTGAAGTTTTGTCAGTAAAAATTTTGGTATAAATCATCAAAGAACCCATTGGCCAGCAGAAGAGAAGCCTACAAAGGCATCTAGCAAACTTGAGCAAGGGTTGGTGACCAAGCCACCTCTACAGTGTTGGGGGTGTGGTGAGGCACACTATTATAAAAACTGCCCACAACGAACAAGAAATGATACAGTTGCAAATTTGCAGGAGGCTTCTATAGTAGGTGATGTGGCACGAAACATTCCTCGTATCAAAGTGGCGTTGGAGGATCGACAAATAGATTATCATCCAACAATGATTGAGTTGGAAGGTAAATTATTGTCTCAATTTGTTTCAATTTTGGTAGACCCAGCTGCAAGTATAAGTTATGTTAGTCCCAAAATAGTGGAAATTTGTAAATTAAAAGGGCATAAATTCAAAAACTCGTGGCTAGTATAGCTAGCCACAGGAGCAAAAAGGAATGTAACTGCCAAGATTCCAAACTATACATTATAAATTGTAGAACATCAGTTGAATGTGGACCTGAACATATTGCCATTAGGGTCCTATGATGTTTTTCTGGGCATGGATTGGCTAGAAAAAAAATGGACCTTAGTGGACTGCAAGGAAAAGATCATTTATTACAGAATGCAAGATGGAACACGCAAGGAGAATCAATGAATCAAGAAGCCACTACAGCTACATCCAATTACAACATCCCAAATGAATAAATGTATGAGGAAGGGATGTCAGATATATGTTATTCAGGTGGGATATGCTAATTCCAAGGAAAATTCGCCTATGATGGAAAACATACTAGTGGTACAAAATTTCATGGATGTTTTTCTAGAAAACATTCTTGGATTACCACCAAGACGAGATATCGATTTTACTATAGAATTAATGCTAGGACCATCTCCTATGTCAAGGGATCCTTACAGAATGAGTGTTCCAGAACTAACTGAGTTTAAAATGCAGTTACAAGAACCATTGGACAAAGGTTATATTCGTCCAAGTGTGTCCCCATAGGGAGCACTAGTGATGTTCATTAAGAAGAAAGACGGAACCATGCGAATGTGCATGGACTATAGACAACTCAATAAATTAACAATTAAAAATAAATATCCTCTACCAAGGATTGATGATCTGTTCGATCAGGTGAAGGGGGCCACTGTATTTTCAAAGATAGATTTAAGATCTGGATATCACCAAATCCGAATCAAGGATGAAGAAATTTGCAAGACTGCATTCCGTACCAGGTACGGGCATTATGAATTTGTGGTGTTACCCTTCGGGTTAACAAATGCACCAACAACCTTTATGAGGTTAATGCATGGTATATTTCATCTTTTTTTGGATAATTTTGTACTTATATTTATAGATGACATTTTAATCTATTCTAAAAACCAGGAAGAACATAAGGAGCATTTAAGGATTATGTTGGAAATGCTAAGAAAACACCAGCTGTATGCTAAGTTCAGCAAATGTGATTTCTTTAAAACATAAATCTAGTACCTAGGCCATGTAATTTCAATAGAAGGGATTGATGTTGATCCAGAGAAGATCAAGACAATCATGGAATGATGAGTACCCTATAATGTAGCAGATATTCGATCCTTTATGGGTTTAGCTGGGTATTATCGGAGATTTATTGAGGGATTTTCCAGAATTGCTTTTCCCATTACCTCTTTGCAGAGAAAAGGAAAACTCTTTAAGTGGACTGTTGAGTTCCAAAATAGTTTCGAGAGGCTGAAGAAATTATTGACCATTGCACCAGTGTTGAGGGTAGCTGACCCCAATAAATAATTTGAAGTTTGTATAGATGCAAGTCAAGAGGGTGTTGGGTCAAGTTTTATCTCAAGAAGGAAAAGTATTGGCATATGAGTCAAGAAATTTGAAGGAAATTGAACAAAGGTATCAGCCTATAATCTAGAATTAACAACCGTAGTACATGCGCTCCATGTATGGAGACACTACTTGCTAGGTAAAAAGTTTGTGCTAAAGACAGATCATAACAGCTTGACTAGTTATTTCAAACAAGCTGATTTAAACTCCAGACAAACAAGATGGAATGTCTATCTAAGTGAGTTTGATATTGACATCCAACACGTGAAAGGTAAGGAAAACTGGGTGGCTGATGCTTTAAGTAGAAAGCTGCATTATGTCTATGAGATTTACTACAATCAGCTTGAAAATAAATTCTTAGATCAAGTAAAATAAGAAGCACAGAAAGACCCGGAATATTAATTCTTATGGCAGCAAATGGAAGAGACCAGAAAACAAGGAAGTACTTCTGAATATGGAGTTAACCAAGAACAAATGCTAACCTTTAGAGGAAAGTTGTATGTACAAAATCGTGTGGAACTTAAAGAGTTAATCATGGATGAATACCATCAGAGCAACTATGCAGGACACCCAGGATATCAAAAAATGTTAACAGCTATTAGAAGAGTATATTTTTGGCCTGGTATGCATAAAAATATTGCTGAATATATAAATAAATTTTTGGAGTGTCAGCAGGTTAAGGTGGAGCATCGACATCCTGCACGATTGTTGCAGCCCATACCAGTACCTGAATGGAAATGGGAGGTCATATCCCTAGATTTAATTACAGGTTTACTGCGGTCAAAAAGGCACAATGACTCCATCATGGTGGTAGTTGAAAAATTGAGTAAATACGCACATTTTATACCTGTGTAGTCTACTTACAAGACTGTACAGATAGCAGAAATATTCATGAGAGAAATTTTCAGGCTGCGTGGTATTCCGAATATGGTTATCTCAGACAAGGATGTAAAATTTACATCATCATTTTGGAAGACTCTGTTTACAGGTCTGGTGTTAGGTCCTTATATTACTAGTATAGTCCCTTATTGTTTCTATTTTAACCCCCTTATTGTTATTATTGTACCCCTATAACCCCCATATTGTTATTATTATGCCCTTAAATTATTATTGTTAGGTCGGCAAGGATTACATTGTGGCCCCATGGACTCCTATATATAGAAAGGAGGTTTTGTAATTTGTATCATAAAATAATTATTCATTCATGTAATGTATTGGAGGTTTCCCCTTTGAAGTAGCTTATTTCTAAGGTGTTGATATCTCTTTTCTTCTATTTTTGGAGTTGGTTTCACAACATTTGGTATCAGAGCTTTCAATACTAGGGTTTCGCTGCTCCAAATAGGTCATCGTGTAATTTTCGCTATAACTCTTTTTATATGAAGGTTCAGAAGATGCAATTTTTTGAGTGCAAAGCCCAAATCCTGAGGAACATCATCACAAAATTTCAAAGCTTGGTTCGCAATATTTTCATACATATGATCTGTGGAAGTTAGGGCTTTTTGTAGGCTCCTGAATTTCACTTGAAACGGTCATCGCGGAATTTTCGTTATAATGTTCTTTCTACGAAGGTTAAGAAGCTGAAATTGTTAGAGCGCAAAGCCGAAATCCTAAGGAATATCGTCATAAAATTTTCGAGCTTGATTCACAATATTTTCGGAGATATGATCTGTGGAAGTTAGGTTTTTTTTAGGCTCACGAATTTCATCTCAAAGAGGTGAGCATGGAAAAATATTCATAACTCTCTCTCTCTGAGCATTGGATTGGAATTCTATAAAAAGTGACTGGAAGTACACAGACTATAGTTTCCTGGCTATAAATTTTAGAGCCAAATGAGCAAACACTGACATGCAACAAGTTGTACAAGTTCGCTCTACTGAACTAGTCCATAATTAGGTCATTGTGGGAGATTGGACATAACTTTGTCTTGAAGAATCCAAATCAAGTCAGACCTGTGGCATTTGAAAGAAGCTTCAGAGGATTACTATAGGGCCAAATTTCAGATATTGAGGATATGCATGTATATATATAAGTCAATTTCAATATCGAGCTCCTCAAAAGAAAGTAAAAGGTGTGTATTTTTTTTCCAAAATGCATAAGTCTTGTTTGAAGAATCAAGTTGAATTGATTCCAAGGGAATATTGTAGAATAGATATCAGTATTGGATTCTCAAATGGCCCCTAAAAAGAATTCAACACCCATTAAGCCTTTAGAAGGCTCTACTATGACTCATGAAGACAAAGAATGGCAACATGACATATCAAAATTACAAGAGCAAGTGCAACAAATTTTTCTCTCGCAAAGAGAAACAAAAAATGACATGGAAGCAAAGGCATGGAAACTAAGATGGATGGTTTGAAGAAATACGTGGAATATAAGATCGATGGTTTGAAGAATGGCATGGAAGCTGGGATGGATGGCATGGAAGCTGGCATGGAATCTAAGATGGATGACATGGAAGCTAAGATGGAAAACATGAAGAATGATCTAAAAGCAGGCGTGGAAGGTTTGACAAAGTTGATACAAGATATGTTTCCTAATGGTGAAAATATAGTAGAGGAAACTCATGATGAGAACAAAATAAATGTTAATCGTGATTTCATAAACTCTAATGTTGGAGGGAAGAACCACCATATTCCAAAAATGGATATGAGGAAGTTTGATGGAAAGGATTCTGTAACATGGATACTACAGATGGAGCAATATTTTGATCTCAATAATGTGAAAAACACACAAAAGGTACGCATTGCAACTTTACATTTAGAACAAAATACATTTGTATGGTATCGATGGCTTTTCTCCCATTAAAAAATTGTCACTTAGTCAATTTTTACGGAGGAAATGATAGCACATTATGAGGATACAAAGAGCAACGCTTTCTTTAGCCAATTGATAAATCTCAAACAAAAGTGTTCACTGGGGGAGCATAGTGAGGACTTCCAAAAAATTGAATATAAGGGTAACTGATATTCCAGAGGAACACATGATTGATCTCTTCATGGATACTTTAAAGGATAACATCGAACATGAAGTTCACTTTTTGGAACTTGATTCATTGGAGAAGGCATTTAGGTTGGCAAGGAAAATTGAATGTAAAATTATGGCGACAAGGAAGCCTACCACTAACTTCTATAAAGATGGAAGTGTTGCCACTCCTAGATTTCCACAACCTACAAGGTTGACAGCACAACAATTGGAGGAAAAAAGAGAAAAAGGGCTTTGCTACAGTTGTGATAGCAAATACACTAAAGGTCATAAGTGTGCTGAGAAGAAATTATTTTACATAGATTGTGAAGAGGAATAATGTTAGGTCCCTATATTACTAGTATAGTCCGTTATTGTTGTTAGTTCAACCCCCTTATTGTGATTATTGTACCCTTTTAACCCCCATATTGTTATTATTGTGCCCTTAAATTATTATTGTTAGGTCAGCTAGGATTACATTATGGACCCACTAGGATTACATTGTGGCCCCATGGACTCCTATATATAGAAAGGAGGTTTTGTAGTTTGTATCATCCAAGAATTGTTCATTCATGTAATGTATTAGAGGTTGCCCCCTCGAAGTGGCTTATTTCTAAGGCGTTGATATCTCTTTTCTTCTATTTTTGGAGCTGGTTTCACAACATTTGGTATTAGAGCTTTGGATTCTAGGGTTTCATTGCTGTAAACAGGTCATCGTGGAATTTTCTCTATAACTTTCTTTCTACAAAGGTTTAGAAGCTGAAATTTTTAGAGTACAAATAAAAATCTGAAGGAACATCATCGTAAAATTTCAGAGCTTTGTTCGCAATATTTTCAGAGATATGATCTGTGGAAGTTAGGTCTTTTTGCAGGCTCCTCAATTTAACCTAAACAGGTCATCGCGGAATTTTTTCTATAAATGTTTTTCTACGAAGGCTCAGAATCTGAAATTTTAGAGTGTGAAGCCGAATTCCTGAGGAACATTTTTGCAAAATTTCAGATCTTGGTTCACAACATTTTTGGAGATATGGTCTGTGGAAGGCAAGACTTTTTCAGGCTCCCAAATTTCATCTCAAAGAGGTGATCGTGGGAAAATCTTCATAACTCTCTCTCTGAGAATCGGATTGGAATTTTGTAAAATGTGGATGCAAGCACATGGAATGTAGTTTCTTTTCTATCAATTTCATAGTCGAAGGAGGAAGCAGTGACACATGGTAAGTCATACAAGTTCGCTCTACTGAACCAATCCATAATTAGGTCATCATAGGAGATTGGGCACAACTTTGCCTTCAAGAATCCAAATCAGGTCAAACTTGTGGCATTCGAAAGAGGATTTAGAGGGCTACCTCAGTACCAAATTTTAGATATTGAAGATCTGAAATCACAAAGATAATTCATTTTCAATATCGCGCTCCTCAAAAGGAAGAAAAAGGTGTGTATTTTTTTTCGAATTACATAAGTCTCGTTTGAAAAAAATAGTTGGAATTTATTCCAAGGGCATATTGAAGAATATATATCAGTTTTGGGTTTTAAAATGGCCCCTAAAAATAATTCAACACCCATTAAGCCTTCAGAAGTCTCTACTATGACTCATGAAGACGAAGAAACACAACATGAGATATCAAAATTACAAGAGCAAGTGCACCAAATTTCGCTATCGCAAAGAGCAACAAAAAATGAAATGGAAGTTTTGAAGAAAGGCGTGGAAACTAAGATGGATGGTTTGAAGAAAGGCGTGGAAGCTAAGATGAATGGTTTGGAAGCTAAGATGGAAGGCATGGAAGTGGGCATGGAAGCTAAGATGGATGGCATGGAAGCTAAGATCGATGAAAAAATGGAAAACATAAAAGTAGACATCGAAGGTTTGGCAAAGTTGATACATGAAATGTTTCCTAATCGCGAAAAGATAGTAGAGGAAACTCATGATGAGAAAAAAATAAATTTTAATCATGATTTCATAAACTCTAATGTTGGATGGAAGAACCACCATATTCCAAAGATGGATATGAGGAAGTTTGATGGCAAGGATCCTATAACATGGATACTATAGATGGAGAAATATTTTGATCTCAATAATGTGCAAAACACACAAAAGGTACGCATTGCAACTTTACATTTAGAAAAAAATACATTTGTATGGTATCGATGGCTTTGCTCCCGTAAAAAATTGTCACTTGGTCAATTTTTACGGAGGAAATGATAGCACATTATGAGGATACAAAGAGCAACACCTTCTTTAGCCAATTGATAAATCTCAAACAAAGGGTTTAGTGGGGCAGCACATTGAGGACTTCCAAAAATTGAATATAAGGGTAACTGATATTCCAGAGGAACACAGGATTGATCTCTTCATAGGCACTTTAAAGGATAACATCCAACATGAAGTTCGAGTTTTGGAACCTGATTCATTGGAGAAGGCATTCAGGTTGGCAAGAAAAATTGAATGTAAAATTATGGCGACAAGGAAGCCTACCACTCACGTCTATAAAGAAGGAAGTGTTGCTACGCCTAGATTTCCACAACCTACAAGGTTGACACCACAACAATTGGAAGAAAAAAGAGCAAAAGGGCTTTGCTACAGTTGTGATAGCGAATACACTAAAGGTCATAAGTGTGCTGAGAAGAAATTATTTTACATAGATTGTGAAGAGGAAGAAGAAAATGAACAAGAAGAGGATATACACCAGGAACCAGCCCTAGAAGAGGAAGAAATGAACCCGATGATATCGTGTAATGCACTGGCAGGAATTACCACTCCTCAAACTCTCAAGATAGAAGAACATATCAAGAAGAAAAGGGTAATAGTGTTGATTGATTCAGGTAGCACCCATAATTTTATTCATTATAAGGTAGCCAAGGAATTAAATTGTTTCCTATACCCAGCACCAGAATGTCAAGTGATGGTTGCAAATGGAGGAACTATAAATTGCTCTGGAAAATCCCATAATATCAAGCTAACCATGGGGGAATATGTATTGAATAGTTCAATGCTTTCCATTCCTATGGGAGGTGCTGATGTTGTACTAGGAGTACAATGGTTACAATCTTTGGGGACGGTAGCTTTTAATTTTCAAGAACTTTTCTTGAAAAAAAATTTAGAAGAAAAGGAAGTCGAATTACGGGGTATTGCAGGGAAGCCGGGAAAGATAATAATATCTAATGTCATGAAAAATCTTCCAAAGAAAGAACAACAAGGCGTAATTGCACAATTATGCTCACTAGAAGTTCCAACATCAAAATCATATATTTCTGCAGATCTCCAAAAATTATTGGACAATCATTCCAAGGTGTTTGTAACTCCCAAAGGACTCCCACCTATTCATGATCATGATCATGTTATTCATTTTATTTCAAGAAGTGTTCCTCCAAACATCAGGCCTTATAGATATCCTTATGTCCAAAAGAGCGAAATTGAACGTATGATTGCAGAAATGTTAGAGGCGGGTATAATTCAACCTAGTCAAAGTTATTTCTCTGCTCTTGTAGTATTGGTACACAAGAAGGATGGATCATGGTGCATGTGTCTGGATTATAGGGAGCGCATCTCACCATTAAAGATAAATTTCCCATTCCTGTGATTGATGAATTATTGGATGAATTACATGGAGCAATTTACTTTACCAAGTTGGATCTTCGTTCATGATATCATCAAATTAGAATGAAGACTGAAGATATTCTGAAAACAACATTTCGAACTCATGAGGGTCATTATGAATTTTTGGTTATGCCTTTTGGCCTTACCAATGCGCCTTCTACATTTGAAGGGTTGATGAATTCCATTTTCAAACCCTTCCTTCGAAAATTTATGCTAGTATTTTTTGATGATATACTAATCTACAACAGGTCTTGGAAGGATCATATTCAACATGTTGACAGGGTGCTCAAACTATTGCAGGAGAAACAATTATATGAAAAAACATCCAAATGTTTCTTTGGAGTACAAGAGGTGGAATATCTGGGTCATATTGTATCTCATGAGGGTGTTAAGGTAGACCCTAACAAAATTAAAGCCATTAAGGAATAGAAATTCCCCACAACCATAAATCAGTTGCGAGGATTTCTCGGGTTAACAGGGTATTATTGCAAGTTTGTTAAGAATTATGGGAGAATAGCAGCACCTCTAACAACATTATTGAAGAAAGATGCATTTTCATGGACTCTTAAAGCAACTAAGGCCTTTGATCTTCTTAAAGAGGCAATGTGCCTAGCACCGGTCTTAGTTACGCCAGACTTCACAAAAACCTTTATTGTGGAATGTGATGCCTCAAGAAATGGAATTGGTGATGTTTTAATACAAGAAGGAAGACCCATTGCTTTTGAAAGTTGTCCAATTAAAATAAATTATTTACAGAAACCTATTTATGAGAAGGAAATGTTAGCAATACTGCATGCACCCAAGAAATGGCGAACTTACCTAATGGGAAGACACTTCAAGGTAAAAAATGATCATGATAGTCTTAAACACTTTTTGGAACAAAGACTATCTTCAAAAGAGCAGCAAAAATGGGTCACAAAGATGTTGGGTTATGACTTTGAAATAATCTAAAAAAAGGGGAAGCTAAATGTTGTTGCATATGCACTCTCAAGAAATAATGAAGAGGTGGAAGCATTGCTTTGTGTCGTTTCTATTATCCAACCGGATTGGATAACTAAAGCAAGAGATGAATGGAAGAAGGACGAAGAAGTCTGGACACTCATTCAAAATTTGCAGCAAGATCCTAGTACATCTGATACATTTAGTTGGAAAAATGATTCCTTATGGTACAAATATCGCTTATATCTTTGTAAGAATTCCCAACTAAAACAAAATATTCTTTTGGAATTGCAAACTTCTCCGTTAGGAGGACACTCAAGATTTTTAAAAACTTACCACAGGGTAAAGAAATAATTTTTTTGGGATGACCTTAAATCTGATATTCAAAAGTTTGTGGTGGAATGTTTGGTTTTCTAGCAAAATAAAGTTGAGACACTAAATACCCTGGGTCTTCTACAACCTTTATCCATTCCAAGTCAACGTTGGGAGGAGATTTCAATGGATTTTATCACAAGTTTACCTAAGTCTAAAGGAAAGAGTGTCATCATGGTGGTAGTTGATAGTCTTACCAAGTATGCACACTTTTGTGCATTATCTCATCCAGTTAGAGCAAATACAGTTGCTACTACATTTATGGACACAATTCAAAAGCTATTGGAAACTCAAGGGTTATTGTGAGCGATAGAGATCCCATTTTTACTAGAAATTTTTGGACGGAGTTATTTTATTGTTTGGGTACTCAATTAGCTCATAGATCATCTTATCATCCTCAATATGATGGTAAAACTGAGATAGTAAATAATTTTTTGGAAGGATATCTTCGTTGTTTTGTATCTGATAAACAAACACAATGGGTCAAGTGGTTATCTCTCGCTGAATGGTGGTATAACACTTCCTTCCATACTGCAGCAAAAATGACCCCATTTATGGCACTTTATGGATATCATCCACCATCGATCACATCATCTTTAAGGGAAAATTCGAAGGTTCAAGCAGTGGAAGATCACATCGAGCATCAGCAAGAGGTTCTCCAACTCTTAAAGGATAACCTGAATTTGGCACAAAATCGAATGAAACAACAGGCAGATCAACATCGCAGCGAGAGAAGTTTTGATGTAGGAGATTGGGTATTTTTACGGCTACAACCATACAAACAAATGTCCCTTAAGCAAGCTAAGAAGGATAATAAATTATCGCCAAAGTACTATGGTCCTTACAAGGTGTTGCAAAAGATTGGTACTATGGCATACAAATTGGAGCTTCCTACTTCTTCGCGAGTACATCGAGTTTTCCATGTTTCATGCTTAAAGAAGGTTATAGGAGAAAATCTTCCAGTTCAAACAATATTGCCAGAACTTGATGAGGAAGGAAAAATCATATTGGAACCAGAAGCGGTCATGGAATCAAGAACTCGACAACTACGGAATCGATCAATTTCAGAGTATCTCATCAAGTGGAAGAACTTACCCACTGAAGATTCTACATGGGAGGATGAGAATTTTATACAGAAGCACCCAGAGCTACTCAAGCATTGAGGACAACACTTTTTTGAAGGAGAGGGGCATGTTAGGTCCCTATATTACTAGTATAGTCCCTTATTGTTGTTAGTTCAACCCCCTTATTGTTATTATTGTACCCTTGTAACCCCCATACTATTATTATTGTGCCCTTAAATTATTATTGTTAGGTCGGCTAGGATTACATTGTGGCCCCATGGACTCCTATATATAGAAAGGAGGTTTTGTAATTGGTATCATCCAAGAATTGTTCATTCATGTAATATATTGGATATTGCCCCCTCGAAGTGGCTTATTTCTAAGGTATTGATATCTCTTTTCTTCTATTTTTGGAGCTGGTTTCACAACAAAGAAGAAAATGAACAAGAAGAGGATATACACCAGGAACTAGCCCTAGAAGAGGAAGAAATGAGTCCAATCATATCGTGTAATGCATTGGTAGAAATTACCACTCCTAAAACTCTCAAGATAGAAGGACATATCAAGAAGAAAAAGGTAATAGTGTTGATTGATTCAGGTAGCACCCATAATTTTTTTCATTGTAAGGTAGCCAAGGAATCGAATTGTTTCCTATACCGAGCACCAGAATGTCAAGTGATGGTTGCAAATGTAGGAACTATAAATTGCTCTGGAAAATGCCATAATATTAAGATAACCATGGGGCAATATGTATTGAATAGTCCAATGCTTTCCATTCCTATGGGAGGTGCTGATGTTGCACTTTGAGTACAATTGTTACAATCTTTGGGGATGGTAGCTTTTAATTTTCAAGAACTTTTCTTGAAATTTTTTTCAGAAGGAAAGGAAGTCAAATTACGGGGTATTGCAGGGAAGCTAGGAAAGATAATAATCTCTAATGTCATGACAAAGCTTCTAAAGAAAGAAAAACGAGGCGTAATTGCACAATTATGCTCACTAGAAGTTCAAATATCAAAATCATCTATTTCTGCAAATCTTCAAAAAGTCTTTGACAATCATTCCAAGGTGTTTGAAACTCCCAAAGGACTCCCACCTATTTGTGATCATGATTATGCTATTCATTTGATTCTAGGAAGTGTTCCTCCAAACATCAAGCCTTATATATATCGTTATGTCCAAAAGAGAGAAATTGAACGTATGATTGTAGAAATGTTATAGGTGGGTATAATTTCGACCTAGTAAAAGTTATTTCTCTACTCCTATAGTATTGGTACACAAGAAGGATGGATCATGGCGCATGTGTCCAGATTATAGGGAGCTCAATAAGATCACCATTAAAGATAAATTTCCCATTCCTGTGATTGATGAATTATTGGATGAATTACATGGAGCAATTTATTTTACCAAGTTGGATCTTCGTTCATGATATCATCAAATTAGAATGAAGACTAAAGATATTCCGAAAACAACATTTCGAACTCATGAAGGTCATTATGAATTTTTGGTCATGCCTTTTGGCCTTACCAATGCACTTTCTACATTTCAAGGGTTGATGAATTCCATTTTCAAACCCTTCCTTAGAAAATTTGTGCTAGTATTTTTTGATGATATACTAATCTACAGCAGGTCTTGGAAGGATCATGTTCAACATGTTGACAAAGTGCTCAAACTATTGCAGGAGAATTAATTATATGAAAAAACATCCAAATGTTTCTTTGGAGTACAAGAGGTGGAATATCTGGGTCATATTGTATCTCATGAGGGTGTTAAGGTAGACCCTAACAAAATTAAAGCCATTAAGGAATGGAAAGTCCCCACAACCATAAAGAATTTGCGAGGATTTCTCGGGTTAACAGGGTATTATCGCAAGTTTGTTAAGAATTATGGGAGAATAGCAGCACCTCTAACAACATTATTAAAGAAATATGCATTTTCATGGACTCCTGAAGCAACTAAGGCCTTTGAACATCTTAAAGAGGCAATGTGCCTAGCACCGGTCTTAGCTACGCCAGACTTCACAAAAACCTTTATTGTAGAATGTGATGCCTCAGGAAATGGAATTGGTGCAGTTTTAATGCAGGAAGGAAGACCCATTGCTTTTGAAAGTCGTCCAATCAAAGGAAAGTATTTACAAAAACCTATTTATGAGAAAGAAATGTTAGCAATACTGCATGCACTAAATAAATGGCGAACTTACCTAATGGGAAGACACTTCAAGGTAAAAACTGATCATGATAGTCTTAAACACTTTTTGGAACAAAGACTATCTTCAGAAGAGCAGCAAAAATGGGTCACAAAGATATTGGGTTATGACTTTGAAATAATCTACAAAAAAGGAAAGCTTAATGTTGTTGTAGATGCACTCTCAAGAAAGAATGAAGAGGTGGAAGCATTGCTTTGTGCCATTTCTATTATCCAACCAAATTGGATAACCAAAGCAAGAGATGAATGGAAGAAGGAAAAAGATGTATGGAAACTCATTCAAAAGTTGCAGCAAGATCCTAGTACATCTGATACATTTAGTTGGAAAAATGATTCCTTATGGTGCAAATATCGCTTATATCTTTGTAAGAATTCCCAACTAAAACAAAATATTCTTCTGGAATTGCACACTTCTCCTTTAGGAGGACACTCGGGATTTTTAAAAACTTACCACAGGGTGAAGAAAGAATTTTTTTGGGATGGCCTTAAATCTGATATTCAAAAGTTTGTGGCGAAATTTTTGGTTTTCCAGCAGAATAAAGTGGAAACAATTAAGACCCCGGGACTTCTACAACCTTTATCCATTCCAAGTCAACGTTGGGAGGATATTTCAATGGATTTTATCACAGGTTTACCTAAGTCCAAAGGAAAGAGTGTCATCATGGTAGTAGTTGATAGACTTACCAAGTATGCACACTTTTGTGCATTATCTCATCCATTTAAAGCAAGTACAGCTGCTACTACATTTATGGACAGAATTCAAAAGCTACATGGAAGCCCAAGGGTTATTGTGAGCGACAAAGATCCCATTTTTACTGGAATTTTTTGGACGGAGTTATTTTCTTGTTTGGGTACTCAATTAGCTCATAGCTCATCTTATCATCCTCAATCTGATGGTGAAACTGAGATCGTAAATAAATGTTTGGAAGGATATCTTCGTTGTTTTGTATCTGATAAACAAACACAATGGGTCAAGTGGTTACCTCTTGCTGAATGGTGGTATAACACTTCCTTCCATACTGCAGCAAAAATGACCCCATTTATAGCACTTTATGGATATCATCCACCATCCATCACATCATATTTAAGGGAAAATTCGAAGGTTCAAGCAGTGGAAGATCACATCGAGCATCAGCAAGAAGTTCTCCAACTCTTAAAGGATAACCTGAATTTGGCACAAAATCGAATGAAACAACAGGAAGATCAACATCATAGCGAGAGAAGTTTTGATGTAGGAGATTGGGTATTTTTACGGCTACAACCATACAAACAAATGTCCCTCAAGCAAGCTAAGAAGGATAATAAATTATCGCCAAAGTACTATGGTCCTTACAAGGTGTTGCAAAATATTGGTACTATGGCATACAAATTGGAGCTTCTTGCTTCTTCACAAGTGCATCCAATTTTCCATGTTTCATGCTTAAAGAAGGTTATAGGTGAAAATCTTCCAGTTCAAACAATATTGCCAGAACTTGATGAGGAAGGAAAAATCATATTGGAACCTGAAGCGGTCATGGAAACAAGAACTCGACAGCTATGGAATCGATTAATTTCAGAGTATCTCATCAAGTGGAAGAACTTACCCACTGAAGATTCTACATGGGAGGATGAGAATTTTATACAGAAGCACCCAGAGCTACTCAAGCATTGAGGACAACACTTTTTTGAAGGAGAGGGGCATGTTAGGTCCCTATATTACTAGTATAGTCCCTTATTGTTGCTAGTGTAACCCCCTTATTGTTATTATTGTACCCCTATAACCCCCATATTGTTATTATTGTGCCCTTAAATTATTATTGTTAGGTCGGCAAGGATTACATTGTGGCCCCGTGGACTCCTATATATAGAAAGGAGGTTTTGTAATTTGTATCATCCAAGAATTATTCATTCATGTAATGTATTGAAGGTTGCCCCCTCGAAGTGGCTTATTTATAAGGCGTTGATATCTCTTTTCTTCTATTTTTGGAGCTGGTTTCACAACATCTGGGGACCCAAATAAATTTTAGTACAGCTTATCATCCCCAGACAGATGGTTAAACAGAGCCGGTAAACCAAGATTTGGAAGATATGTTGTGCATGTACATGATGCAACATCCAACCAAATGGGAAGACTACTTGCATCTGGTTGAATTTTCTTACAACAATGGTTATCAGGAGTCTCTTAAGATGAGCCCTTTTGAAGCCCTATATGGGAGGCAGTGTCGCACACCCATAAATTGAAGTAGTCCCGAAACAAATTTAATGTTGGGACCATAAATGCTTGCTGAAATGGAATCAGAGGTAAAGATGATAAGACAAAATTTGAAGGCTACACAAGATCGACAGAAGATATATGTAGATAAGAAGAGGACTTATTAGGAATTCGAAGTAGGAGACCATTTTTATGTGAGGATCAAACCCAAGAGAAGTACCTTGCGGTGGACCTCTTGTGCCAAGTAGGCTCTCAGGTTCTGTGGACCCTTCCAAATTTTAGAAAGGGTAGGACCCATGGCCTATCAGCTGGCTTTACCCAGTCACATCTGAGTACACAGTGTGTCTCATGTGTCCCTGTTGAAGCGTTATGTACATGATAGGAAGCACGTAATTCATTGGCAGAATATAAAGGTAGGATAGAATTAAAAATCCTAACTTGAAATATGATTTCTTTATGAGAATTTGACAAGGAACTTTGTTATTTGTAGGTAGAGCTGGACGACAAGTTTCTGGTTGAGCCACAACACATAATTGATCGGAGAGAAATTATTCTCCAGAAGCGAGTCATCACCCAGGTTAAAGTGCAGTGGAAGCACTTCGGCCTAGATGAGGTTACTTGGGAAGATGAAGGGTTTGTGCGCGAGGCTTACCCAGAGTTATTTGCGAAGCTAGAATGAAACACCGGGGACAGTGTTACTTCCAGGGGGGAAGTTGTGACAGCTGCATTTAATGATAACTAGTTGTTAACTAGTTAAAATACATTTTAATTATTTGTTTTAAGAAAATTCTGGAACTATTAATGTTTTGTTTAAAAAAAAAAAAAATCATTAGTGATTAATTATGAATAATAAAACCAGTTATGGAAAGTGACTCCATAAAAAAATTAAAAGCTGATGGTAAATGTTTTCCAAGAACTGGAAGGTGGTTTGGACAGTTGGAAACAGTTACCTACTCCTCTGGGGATAAGAGACTGATCCTACTGAGGAGTAGGGGTTTTGTTCATGGGCTAAGGATAGAGTGGAGAATTTTCCTGAGCTGGTAGAGACCAGTGGAAAATCACTCAACAAATCCTGATTTAATTTCTGATACTGACGAGACCAGGAGTCCTAATGTCACAGTAGAAATTCCACTGTCAACCCATACCTTTTCGGAGTGGAGCACGGGGGCAAGAGGATGACGTGATCGCCCCTCTTGATGGTTGGGAGGACCACATATATAAACTGCATAATTCAAATAAGTAACTATGTGTTTCAGTGAGTTAAGCACTGCATTACTTTTACACTATGTGTGAACAGGTATTTATTTACTAGTGACAGTAACAGTGGGTATATTTTAGGAAAGCGCTGAGAAAGAATGGTACTAATATTTATTATTATTATCTCATTATGTATCACCTAGACAAGTATGGGTAATATGATTATGCACAAAACTTTCATTTCGTTTAAAAACTTAGTGTTTATGATTATGTCAAGAAAGGAATGGAATATCTAAGTTCCAGTTTAAACAGAAGTGGTTGTCTGGTGTAGGAAATGGGAAAAGAAGATTTCTGAGAAACATGTATAAATATAAATTTTCAGTAAAATTCATACTCAGTAAACTATTGATAAGTTAAAGGAATGAACTGAAAACTGTGTAAAAGAAGGATATTATATTTATATCCTGTAAAGATAAAATCACACATATACATGCTTAAAGAAGTTTTTTTTGATAAAACATTAGAGGGGACTGTCGGTCGAGGGTATAGGGTAGAACCCTAAACCAGGATGCATTGTCCCTCAAGCACAGCTATACAAGAACACTGTAGGTGGTCCGGTCACCCAAGTAATTATCTAAGGTAGAAAAAAATGTATTGTAAACAGATAAACTAAAACTGGAGTATTCTTTAAATTACTGTAAAGACAGAAAACAAATTATTTCTCAAGAAACCAGAGTTAAGACTGACTGCCGAGCTTAACTACATATTATCAATACGAATGAATAAATGAAAATAAACATAATGAAAACTGGAACAGGAATAATTTCATACACTTGCGGAAATAAGCCTTTCATATCATTAAAATAGTGAAAGGTCATTGTGTGTCAAATATTACATACAGTCCAAACAAATAATATCTATTCCAAAACAACAGGTAAACCTTACGGCATTCGCCCTTTCAATACTTCAACTGAGTAAGAGTTGAGATCTAGAATTGAACCCTCGACTATACTATTTTTCATGTTGAGTAAAAGGAAGGAAGATTATGGTGAACCCTTCTTAATAATATTCATGAAATTTAACACAACAGAGGAAAAAATATCTGAGGCCCAAGGGTTGCGGCTGGAATCTGTCTATTAAAATTTCACAATATACATATAAACTGAACCATGGCATAATTAATGCCGACAGTATACTCAATAGATAGAGTCGAGAAAAGGGTTTCTAAACCCCCAGAAAAATGCTAAAGATTCGCTTGAGACAGTTAGACTTTTGAGTCTGAGTGCAGACATTATGAGTACCTGGAGGTGAGTGCAATGTATTAGCCATGTGTGAAAGTTTATGGAAACTCAAAGCGATATTTCGAAGCATGAGAGCGGCCATCAGAGAAAGAGCAGACCTGAAAACAATAATCGTGCAAATTAAAACATAGTAAGGGGAGTGTTCTAGAAGTTAAGCGTAAAAAAACTATCTGAAATAGAGATTTCTATGTTAAAACAAATTGGGGTTTGATAGGGTAATTATACTTGTGAAGAAGATATTCGCCCCAACCAATAGATCCTTGAGCCAAAAATCCTTTAACACCGTGAAACAGAGTCTATAAGGAACTCGAAATAAGAGAGTTAGCCCTGAGACTAAATATGCATAAAAGTAAAAGTTTTTATAAGCCAAGGAAGCTGAAGTATTGTTACCTGAGCTACAGTAAAGAGCATAGGAATGAAAATGGCAATGATAGCCATGACAACGGAGGTCTCAATACACCTGTAGCTCTCGGCGTTCGGCAAATGGAACCTCAACCATCATGCTGCCAAGCCTATGGGTATTTCACCTTTGAGGTCCTCCCATATCGATGTGAAAGTATTAGTAATGGCAGAGCTGAAGCTTAGAAGCACAACCTCAGCAATAACAATTGTCAGAACGGAAGAGTTAATTCAGTAGCACAGAGACAAAGGCCAGATAAACCTAGGGTTGGCAGGGTTTACAATGTGAATTCCTACCCAAAACGACGTCCGTTGATCGCCCAGAAAATAACGGTGAAGATCTCAGGTAAGTTCATCGAAAATGCAAAGATTGCGATGAATCACACCTCTGTCCAGTGGTATTAATATCTGGTACCTGCTGCATTTAATTGCCATAATGTGCCAAGTTTACCTTCATTATATCAAGGTGAATAATATCTTGCCTTAGGAGGGTTGAAAACCATATGCAACGTTAAAGCTTGATGCCGTCAGTTTAATACATTAAACGTTAATAAAAAAAGATATATGATGGCAAGACTTCCCATGGTGTGTGAAGGTTAAAGTTATATGTTGATTAAGATTAGAGTTGTTCTCTTATAAAAATTGGCAAAGGTGGGTTTGTAGAATTATAATAGTGTAATTCAATGTAGAATAGTAAGTTTAGTTTTGGGTATAGTAAGAAGTAAAAAAAAATTATTTTTTTGGTATGTGTGTATGTCACAGATGTACATTTTATGCTCAGAAAAAAAAATAATTGTTTTTAAATGTTTTATGTTCAACCACTCTCAATTCTTGGAATACTTTTATCATCAATCTTCTTTTAATTTCATGGAACCACAATTCCATAATTAAATTTTATTTCTAAAAAAACATAATTAATTATGTTCATCATTCATAACTTTTTCTCATAAAATAAAGATTTAGTCTCTTTAAAATAAAGAACATAACAATTAGTTTACACTTAACCCAATTGTTACATTAAATTTATTAACATCTGAAAGTGTATATTTTTATTAACTGAATTCACTGTCTTGATCGAAAGTGTATAGCTTTATTTTAAATTTACAAAATAACATTTTTAATGATATAAATTTTTTTATAATAACATGAATTAAAATAAATGAAAGTATTTATAAATAAGTTTGAAAGAAATAATCATAATATTTTTCATAAAAAAGTTATAATAATGTTGAATTAAAATTTAAAAAAAACGTGAATTAAAATAAAAGAAAGTATTTATAAATAAGTTTGAAAGAAATAATAAAATATTATGATAAGTATCAAATAAGTTTTAATTATAAATTTTTATAAAATAAAATATAAATTAATTTTAAAATTAAAATTAAAAAATAAAAAATTAAAATTCAATTAAAAACATGTAAATGATGAAAACACAAATTTTAATTAAAAACATAACAAATATTTTAAAATTTATAAATACATTTTATAAATCATAATAAATATTTTAAAATTTATAAATATATTTTATAAATAATGTATAGATACATTTAAAATTGTTCTCAACATAAAATATTTTATATGGTTATTTTATAAACAATTATTTATACATTCAAAATTGTTATCCTTTTAAAATATTTTATATGATTATTTTATAAACAATAATCTATATATTCAAAATTGTTATCATTTTCAAATATTGATTATTTTATAAATAATAATTTATTCTGAGAATATTTTTTTTTTAAATAATTTTTTTTAATATATAATATATGATTGATTTTTGAATAAAATGAATTTCAAAATAGAAAATTATAAAAATTATATAATTAAGTATTTATATATAACTAAACAAAATAAAAATATTTTCTATATACTAGCATGATTTAAGTAGGGATTCAATATTTTATATGATTATTTTATAAACAATAATCTATACCTTCAAAATTGTTATCATTTTAAAATATTTTATATGATTATTTTATAAACAATAATTTATTTTGAGAATAATTTATTTTAATATATAGTATATGATTGATTTTTTAATAAAATGAATTTAAAAAATTAAAATTAAAAAATTATGTAATTAAATATTTATATATAATTAAACAAAATAAAATTATTTGCTATATACTAGCTTATATTTATTTAAGTAGGGATTCAATATGAGTTCATAAATCAAATTTTTTTGAATACAATTTTTTTTAGAATGCAAAATACGTGTTATTTTTCATTGTTTAAATTGTAATTTTGAACTCTAAATAGAGTATATATAGGACCAAATAAAAATTTTAACCATAAAAACTTAAATTTTTTCTATATAGAGATATATATGAAGTTGATACTTAATTTTTTTTCTATATATAGATATATATAAAGTTGATATCTATATAAATTAGTTAACATAGATCTTCAAATAGTTTATTTAAATCTCTTTTTGAAATATTTTTAAAAAGCATAAGATTTAAATATATTCATTTTTACTTTTAATTACTTTACAACATATGCATTTTTTTTAAATTATAGCAGACATTATTTTTCTATTTAGAACATAGTTTTTAATTTTAATTCTAATTTTAAAGAGGCATGGAACTGATGAGCAAACTTACACATCCCCTCATACTGGCTATAGAATGAGCCCCTGGCCTCAATTATTTTTAAAATAATATTTTATTTAAATAGGACAAATTATAAAAGTAGTAGACAAATATTTTAGAATTAGTCAACAATTTTTTTTTTTTTTATAAATAATTAACAAAATTTGTAAATAATATAAAGTTAATGTATATTTTTAAAAGTAGTAGACAAAGATTTTACAATTAATTAACATAACCATATATATATATATATATATATATATATTAGTTGAATATCTCACATAATAGAAGACTAAAATTACATACTCTAACCTACATAGTCTAAATAATAAGGATATGAGCATATCAATTAACATCTATCAATAATACTTTGTTAAAATTAAATTTCTATTACATAAGATATAAGAGAAAAAATTACATACTCAAACCCTCATAAAGAATCACAACATAATAATTAGCCTCCATTCACATGATAATGATATTAGTTATTTTGTATGATGTTGTAGTATTGTTTATTTGTTTAATTTTAATTTTATAATATCATGTTAAAAATCATTTAGATTTAAGTAAAATATTGTCCTTGAATCTTTGTATATTAATAATTTGAAAATTTCATATCTAATTGTACATATTTGTTTCATTAAATCTAAAAATATATAAATATATAAGAATAAAATGTTAAAAATATTAATATTGTAGTTAAATTATTATTCTTATTACTATCCAATTTTAAGGTCACGGACAAGATAGACACAAAATTGGTGTATGAGACCCCCTTGTTTATGGGACAATGGACCCACCTCCGCAGAAACAAAATACACAAAATTGGTGTATGAGACCCTCTTGTTTGTGGTACAATGGACCCACATCCGTAGAAACAAAATTGGTCTATGAGACCCCCTTGTTTGTGGGACAATGGACCCACCTCCATAGAAATATTTGACTGCTAAGTCTATGAAACCATACATACTCCACCCCCTCTAGTTTTGAATATGTGACCTCTTAGGAGGAAACACGTGCTCTTAACCATTAGACGATATTTATTGTTAAGTAACCAAAATATCCCACTTTAAGTTGTTATAATAAAGATAAGGTACACAATAATAAAATAAATGTAAATTTAGAGAGGTAGAAAAAAACCTTGAAGTTCTATCTCTCCTTATAAAAATAGTGACTTGAAAGTATAGTGGGAGGAATACAGTCTAAGTGGAGATTCTATTTCTCAATAATAATGCACACAAAAAAACAATGTAAACAATAAGAAAACAATACCCTAAACAATGTTACCATTTGCTACTAGTTATTAATTTTGAAAAGTGTTAGATAAAAAACCAAATGAAAATATATTCCAATAAAAAACAAGTAATTTGAAGAGAAAGAGAAAGAGATTTTTGTACTATAAAGACTCGAGTTGAAAAAATCTCTCGAAACCTTGTTGATGTCGAACTTGTGGAATAATTTCTAGCGCTGAGGTGAATAGTTCATGGCTAATACAAACTTTAGGATTCCAACCATTGAATATTATGGTGCTGAATATTTCTCGCTGATTGAAGACATTCTTAACATCTGCAGACCTAAATTTGTAGATGGGACGTTGCATTTTGTAGCGCAAAAGTCACACAAATCAAGGAGAAGTGGAAGACGTGTAGAACCTATTTGCAACATGGAAGACGTACTTAGAAGTAACCTGAGTGGTGATGGCATACGGTCAAAGTCAAAGGTAAAACAATTAAGTGAATAAACTCATAACTCCTTTTTTCAATGCATAAAGTTTCAAGTTGTGAAGTATAAAGTTAAGGTGGAGTGGAGTCATTTTTTAATGCAAAGTGGAGAAAACACTTTGAGCAAGCATAAATTAAAGTTAAATGGTGAAAATTACTTTTATAAATTTGCAAATAAATGTGAGTTCACTTTTTATAAAGTGATATCATAAAGGGGTTTGATTTATTTTTACATTCATATTTGAAAAGGAAACTCACTTTTTCATAAAGTGATTTTATAAAATCCAAAATAATTTTTTTTTTGGAAAGTTTAAAAGAGGGATAAGGTGGATTAAAGTTTTTTAATGAGTGATTTTTGGAGAGATAAGGTGTGTTTCCATTTTGTATTTGGAGAGATAAGGTGATTTATTGTAAATTTGGAGGGATAAGTGTCTTGTATTTGGAGTGAAATGTGGAATTTCTTTTTAGAGAAATTTCTTGTTGTAATTCAAAGTATTGGTTTACTTTGAAAGAGATTGAGTCGGTGAATATCCATATTTTGAAGATGAATTGCTTCCAAGGGTTGTGAGCTTGGCATATCCATTACTTGAAGGTGGAGATTTATTATGTACTCAATACTTAATAAAGATATCATTTTTTGGTGATTTTGTCCTAGATCCGCCTGAAATTGAATAAGGGGATCTTAGGTACACCATGTGTGTTTGTGATGGTGCATGTTTTTTATGGCTTCATGTTGTTGCTTTTTTATTTGTGTCAAGTTGTGACACATCAATGATTTCATTTAATATTGCATACATAAAGTTCAATATCAGCAAGCACAACACATGTAACGAAATAGCTGCAAGGGAAGAAAATTAAACTCAACACATGCATTTGCGCCACTCCAACAGACAATCAAAGTTGTCAATATCAACATTTTACATCAACAAGAAAATTCACTCGATACAATCAAGTTCATGAATCTGGAAACTCCAGCATTTTCAAAGAAAAGTCTACATCAGCAAATCCATTTAAGAACTTGTAATCAAATTCATTGTTTTAAGTGAATAATTAAAAATTCATTGTTAATGAATTTTTAAGAGGACAAGTGAATTCATTGTTTTAAAGTGAATCATTAAAATCATTATAAGCTTTTTTGGGTGCATTTTCGACAGTGTTCGACACCCTTCCTTTAGGCAAAATCAAGTGAATGCATGAGCTTTTTTAACTCTAAATCAAATAAGCAACAATTTCACATCTCCAACAAGCGAGCGTGATTATTCATTCAAGCAATTTGCATCAAGTCCGTACAAAGATCAAACCATCAAGCGAGCCAGCGTGAAGTTCGTCGCAGCAATCATCAAAGCAACCAAACAAGTTAAAACAATCAAGAAAGTTGAGATCGACATCAAGCGAGCATGAATTCCAGAGTTTAAGCAAGAAAATTCTACAATTCTAGCAAGTGTTCCAAGCAAGCGCAATAAGCAACAAATCAAGCGAGCATGCCATTCAAGCCACATTCAAGCAAGCCTGTCATTCAAGTGAAACAATTCAAAGTACGAAATCTACAATAAGAGAGCCTGATTTCAAGAGCGCAAGTTTAAATGGCACAACATATTCAATTGTTAAACATTCTTCATAGTTTGATCATCTCCAGTGATGAAGACATGGTGCAAGTCAGCAAAGAAACTCTTGCTGATCTTTCATGGCATCTACAACAAACACATGAAACCATTGAGTTTCTTCAACTAGAGTCGCAACTTCAAAGGATTGAATTGCAAGAAAAGAGTGATAATTTCAAGTCTTTGAACCATCCAGATGATAAGTCATTCATTCAAATAGCTTCCAGTGTCAAAGTTGTTCTAGTTCCAATTTCTTCCAAGCCCATCATCAAGCCATGGGAAGAAATTCAAAATAACAGGAATTGACGCGGCTTAGGATATGTCAACAATGACACCAACTTACATATCCCAGATTATTCCAAGCCAATTAAGTTCGTCAATGGAGGATTTCTTGCACAACTCACCTCAGCAAGTTCTGAGAAAGTTGCAGAAAACCAGCAATGCACGCAACCCAAAGTTGCAGACAAACAAAATTGAAAGCAACCTGAAGTTGAAGTCCAACCGAAATGTTCTCATTGTCAAAGAACCGATAATATGGAAGAGTAGTGTTTTGATCTCCATCCTTGTCGACATTGTGACAAGCCCAATCATTCCTCAGAAAAATGTTGCAACCAACAACAAACAACCAGATTGAAGATACATTATGAATGGATCGACCCTTGGAAATGGTCATCCACAGTCAAAATATTGTCTCAGTTCTAAAATCGCCGACAATCACACATAGTGCAGCCAATAGTGAAAAGATGATGGTACTCTCATGAAGTTGAATGGGGGAGTACACCAGTGTAAAACTCCTACACCTGAAGGGGGGAGTACAGGAAAAATTTCCAGAGAATTGTCTCTCCTTTCAGCTGACAAAGGGGGGAAAATGTCAATGGAATTGACAGTGGTTGTCAGACTGAAAGTCTCGACAAAAACAACAAAAGCAGCCAGTGGGCATCAAAAAATTTTCCAGTGGGCAGATGACAACAAAGAAGTAGTGAACAGTTTTCATCACAGCAAAAGCAACAGTGAGTTGTTTTTGACATCATCAGCCAGTGGGCTTTGAACAAATTTTTGTCAGTGGAAAAAGGATGTTGATTTCATGCAAAGGACAGATGGATCCTTTTGCAACTTGGCATGTGAGCTAAATTTAGAGATGAATCAAACATGCAGCTGACTCATGGTCTCTTCAGATTACAGTTTTTCAGCATCCAGCTTTGGCGGTTTTTTCAAGCAATGTTTCTGAGGAACAACATGAGAACTTGGAAGATGGTTCCTCGTTCTTATTTTGGATTTGTCATTGAAGGGGGGAATGTTAGCCTCTCTCGAATAACAATAATAAATCCAAAATAATAAATTAATTAATTAAATATTCCAAGTTAGGAATATGTGCCTAACTCTTGGGTTGTTCCTCAAATATTGGAGTTTGTTTAGTAGCTCCTATCTTGGTGGGTTTTTGGTGAGAAATTTTCTCAACCAAAGGAGTCTAAGATAGCACAGAATATCTTAGAAATTTTCTCTCATCTATTTAAATTGTAAACTAAATTCTTTTAATAAGTAAGAATGATGAGAATGCCATGAGGCTGAAGCCTCTTTTCCACCATTGTTTTGTCTGGTTTTGTATCTGTGTTTTCTGTAATGTTTCTGAGTTAATTTATTTTGTAATACTCCTCAAGTTCTATGAGGAGGCTACTTCCCTAAAGGGCCATGGTGTGTTTTTGAGACATCTTATCTGCAGGTGGAATGCCCACCGACAGGCTTTTTGGGTTGGTCCTACCCAATGGTACGCGCAAACTGAGGCGGACATATATTTCATTATAGGGCTATCGAGAAGAGGGGTGGATTTTCCCTCGTTCCCAGAGGTTCCAGTTGGCTATGCAGCAGGGATTCAGTTGGTGTACTCCCAAAGATACATTAGCGTAAATATACTGTCTCCTTCAGATTTCAGGTCTCCCGAGGTCAGTTATGTATTGTTGCATTTGGTAGTGAGGAGGTGAGGTGCCTCTCACTTCTAATTTTTACCATTTCACACAACACCAGTGACAGGAAACGCATTAGTTTCCCGCTTCTATATTATGTTTATTCTTTAGTACAGGAGCCACGACTTTTCATGTGGTCTTCCATTTTTTTAGGCAGTTCTATACAACCTTAGATAGATGTCGTGCTCATGCACAAGGGAGGGTCAACTTCCCTTTTTCTTTAGAGCTTTTGTGTTTATTTTTTGAGAGGTTTCCAGAGACAAGGCCTAATTTTGTTCGGCAGCCTCGTAGGTCGATGTTGGTGGCACAGATGCACATGTGGGGAAAGATGATGCCCAAGAGGGGCAAGACTGAGTTTTCCATGAGGATATCACATTATGCACTGGAGTTTCTAGCCAGTGTTGACGAGCATCCCTTCATTATGGTCCCCTGTCCTTATGCTAGTTTGGATTGGCGAGGGTGTGCCAACATCCTCTTCACAGATGATGAGCCGCCGGATGATAGAGGTAATATTAGTGTTTTATTTAAATTTATTCTAACATGTTCTTTAAATTGTTTTTATTAAATTGTGTAATGAAATTATCTAATTATTGTTCTATACTTGTATATATTTTGCAGACATTGGGTCTTTTGATGGCGAGGACATGCCAGCACCACCACATGATCCAGGTGTGGATCCTGGTGACGATTAGGATATGCCAGATGCCAAGGATCATCAGGAGGTCGGGGCAGAGAGACTTGCTCCTGTTGGTATGCCAGTATCGCCTTTTGATAGATGCAGTAGGCTTGATAATAGATTGAAGATAGAGTTGGGCGACCAAATCTATGCATTGATTATTGAGGCGGGAGCCAAGCCCACTACTATGAGAGACATACAGGCTGATGGTAGGATGGTACATATGTGGAGAGGCATGTCACATGACATGTATAGCCTGATGTGGCATGTCGTAGGAGCTACGGCCTTAGTTACGTGGCTGAGGAGGACCCTTGCACGTTATAGGCGTGGTCGAGACATAGCATGTGATCGATAATCCGCGAGCAGTGCCAACGCATCATCTGATGATCACGATCAGGGGATTGATCATCGTTCACCTAGCACCACACTAGTTGAGCAGCCTCCGCTAGCATCGAGCAGCAGTCATCATGGAGAGCAGACTGGACCATCGACCATGTCCAATCATCACGATGATCATGATCAGGGTGGACCATTGACCATTTCCAGTCATCACTATGAGCAACCGACAGTTGATCTTGATGAACATGAGGCACTAGTACTAGATCAGCAGGCACGTGATGATCAACATGTATCAACTGCGCTTGTCGAGGCTGCACCATTGACTGAGCAGGCCTCGAAAAGTACTGCTATTGATGATGTACCACCAGCTGATAGATGACATTTATATTACAATTGTATATTTTTTATATTATTCAGTTATATATATATATAGATATATGGTCCATGTATTTTATGTTCATGTTGCAGTTGTAATTAATTTACATGTCGGTGATCATCATGATGTGTATATTGTTAGGTCATGTTAGATATGTTCATTTAACGTGTATCTTGCAGATAGATGTGTATGTGATAGCAGTTATTTCACATGAGATGTATATTTGATGTTTGTGTTGTGATGATGTTATATAATGCTAATTTTGTTTTGTTAGATGATCATGATCATGATGATGTTAGCGAATTTCAATGTGTTTTTTAGTCAAATATGATGTTTGTACGATGGTTATCATGATCGTGATGTTTATTAATTAATTTAATATTAAATGATCATGATATTGTAAAATTGTAATATTTGTAATTCTAATTGTATGTAAAATTCTAAAATTGTAATTGTATTTGTATTAATTGTAATTTTAATTGTAATTGTTATATGTAAAATATTTGTAAAATTTTAATTGTAATTATAATATTTAATTTATTGTGAAATGATTGTAATTGTAGTTTTAATTGTAATTGTATATATGTAAAATTGTAAAATTGACATAATTGTAATTCTA
The DNA here is from genome assembly GCA_034641835.2 of Pinus albicaulis. Taxonomy (NCBI): domain Eukaryota; kingdom Viridiplantae; phylum Streptophyta; class Pinopsida; order Pinales; family Pinaceae; genus Pinus; species Pinus albicaulis. Next base: position 33,887,093 of record MU968411.1, on the reverse strand, counting down.
ATTGTATGTAAAAGTATAAAATTGTAATTCTATGTAAAATTCTAAAATTGTAATTGTAATGGTATATATGTAAATTTGTAAAATTGTAATTGTAATTGTAAATTTTAAAATTGTAAAATTGTAATTGTATATATGTAAAATTCTAAAATTGTAATTGTAATTGTAATTCTAATTCTACTTCTAATTCTATGTAAAATATTTGTAAATTTTTAATTGTATTACTGTGAAATGATTGTAATTGTAATTGTAATTGTATGTAAAATTCTAAAATTGTAATTGTATGCGAAATTGTAAAATTGTAATTGTAATTCTAATTCTAATTGTAATTGTGTGTAAAATATTTGTAAAATTTTAATTGTATTAATGTGAAAATTTTAATTGTAGTAATGTGAAATGATTTTATTAAAATTTTTAAATTTGTAAATTTGTAAAATTTTAAATAATTGTAAAATAATAAATTTAGAATAATATGAATTATTGTAACATAATAAAGTTTAGAAAATAATTCAAATAAATTCATGTGCTTTAGAATTATCATTATTTTGTTATGATATTACATACCAAAAAAAAGAACTTTATATAGTACGCCATTGTTTTTGAGATCAACATAATTGCAAATTATCAAGTGAAATATTGATTTTAACATTAACACAATGCAAGTTACCAATTAATTCAAAATACGTATTATAATGTTTCGAAAAACCCATCTTAAAAAGTATAAATATTGATGATCAAATAACACATGTACCATATCACTCTCGGTTCTCATGATCACCCATATTATCTTCCAGCTCGCATGGCATGATAACACTATTGTTCTCAAAAATGTGTTTTTATCTAGGGTCATGTCTCAATACGAACCACCAATCCCTATCCAACACATCTAGATAAAAAAACACTTGGTTGCAATGTTTGGGAAAAACATAGGGCTCCTTAGCTTCATTCCACATCTTTCTAGATTTGATACATATCAGCCTAATATCGCAATCTTCATTTACATTATTCCGATCAAAGGTGTCCCACCACTTGCACCTAAAAATAACACATTGGAAAGAAGAGAAATCCACTTCAATGGTCTCTTGTATCTTTCCGATGTAGCCTAACGTCCCTCGTACTAGGTTTCCATCATGGTGGCTAGATTGACTAGATTTATCTAACTCGACTTCCACTCCACAGTCTTGTGTGATGTTTCCAGCATCGTCATTTTCTATGCGAAAATGGTGTCCACATGCTCAGATAGATGGGAACAAATGTACCTATTATAAAAAATTTAAAAAAATCATAGTGTCATGTGTCTTATAATAACCCAATAGTTAAAATATGAAATATAGATGTCTTATAAGTTTCAAATGTAAATATAAATTAAATATATTATTACTGAGTTTTTGCACCCAATCCCTATGTTTAGCGCATCCTCTTCATCACGCGGGTAACAACCCGTTGCACCGTATTTCTCTCTGACTTGGTCAGCAACCCAACTATTGGGGTATATTTTTGGCATATTTTCTTTTAAATGGTAAGGATAAGGCACACTTTTACCATTCAATCGTCTAAATTCTTTCTGTCACTATCCCATTTCATCCTCTTTTGTTCGTACAATGTGACCCACTGTTGTGTCGCTTCAGAATTGTAAAGAATGAATTTATTGATTGCTTCAATTTCTGCATTCACTGATGAAATCAAACCGACATTATATAGTACATAGAGATCAAAATATACATTATATCGAAGTTCAAAATGAATATTTACTTTGTGTAAATTTGAAAAATTATAAGTCGCTTACTCTTTATCAAGCGTTTTTTTCCACTCGTTTGGAGAAACTCCCCTTCTCTTTTGTCTTCATCCCTTTCATCGTCGCAAATCACCGCACCTGGTCTGTTGTCGATCTTCTTGATGTACTCACTGGCATAATAAAAAGACTCATACGATATGTACCCCTCTGCCATAGACCCCTCAGGTTTTGCCCTTTGTTGAACAAAACCTTTCAATTTCTTCATGTACCTCTCTAAGAAGAACATCCAACGATAAGAAAACACCCCAACTAATTCAACCTCATCTACTAAGTGGATTAGAAGATGAACCTGCAAGTACATGAAACTCGTCGGTAGTTCCTTTTCAAACATACAAACAATCTCAACTATCTCTTGACGCCACCATGGAATGTTAGCCACATGAATCTCCTTTGGCATGATCCAACGCACAATTGCAGATAATTTAGATATGGCACGTCCTAGGTCTTGTGGGAATTCATGTTTCACACACCCACGTACAAACAAAGGACAATGACACTGCAAAGTTATAAACATGTGCAATAATATACAAAATTAGTTATGTTTTATGATCCTTGCATGGGATAAATTTTATTAATATAACAAATAATAAAATCATGCTTTTGACATTATACGTACCCTTAGAATATTGAAATGGCTATGCGATTTCAACCACGACAAATGGTCATCCATGGTGAAGCAGTGCTGTAGTGAAGACCTATATGAAGATGGCACCCTCACACCCATTACAACTTCCTTTTCCAAAGAAAGATCATTTTTTTTTAAATCCATGGAACATCACCTTCTTTGAAATACCATGAATTAGAGGGACCAACGCCTGCCTCTAATCCTGTACTTTCTAATTGTCTTTGCCAATGTTTCTTTTTAGTTTTTGAAGTAATAAGACCTTTCCTAATAGCCAATGTGTCACATTGTTTCGATGCTATGTTCCTCCATAAAGAAGATGAAACATTTTTAAATATATGAATGGGATCTAATAAGTGGTTAATCTTAATATGCTCCCAATATGGGAGGTTATAAAAGATAGATTTCCTTTTCATCCCAATGGGAAATTTCTCAACACAGGTGTCGAAGAATTTCAGATCATCAAACATAGGCTCCCCATTTGGGATTATAGGCATGTGCCTCAATATCTTAAAAGGAGGACTACTACGTGATTTACCCTTCTTTTTTTATTTATCATACCTGTCATGCCCACATTTCGGACATATCTCTTTTTCTGCATATTCTCCTCTATGTAGAATAAAATCTTTTAGACATGCATGATATGATATGTACTCAACACCCAACATTTTCAAAAATTTCTTTGCCTCTACGCAGCTACCGAGCAAGACATTATCACTTGGAAGAACCTTATCTTTGAATAACCTATAGTTGGTGATATGGACAATATATTAATAAATGTACACTAATGTCGATATAATTATTAACGTTCATAAAATTTACCATTTGTAATTTTCATTGTACTGTACTAATTATATTTCTCAAATTTATATAAGGGAAGACTTTATGGTAACCTACCTCAAAATTTATGAGAAACATGCATTCGAAAAGCCAAAATTTTCTTTCAAGTTGTACAGTAACATCGTTTTCCTCAACTGGGTAGACTTTGACTGACCGCCAGGTCCAAAGAGAGGGGTGGTGGAAGAAAATTTAAGGCTTTTGAAAAAGGTGTCAGCGATATGAGCATCATCCCCTAGCTGATCATCGTTTTGGAATGCATCTACCAACATTGTCTCCATGGTAGTCGTATCCCTTAAGTAATCATCCATACCAACCTCTATTTGATTGCCTCCATTGCCATCTTGTGAAGAATTACCATTGTTGTAGTCATTCCTAATTGGTGAATCTGGATGTAGTGGGAATTGAATTGGTGGTTGATTCAACCATTCTTGGTATCATTCCTCTCCGATTTTTTCTCTTAAATCAGTATTCTAACGATTTGATATTGTCGTGGGGTGCAACAGAAGATGGTAGGTAGGTCACTCAACATCACTAGAATCCTAATAATTTAAAAAATATATTTGAACATGATTAGTACAAAATATATGATATCAATTAGTAACCACGTTGACAATATTACATGATTAATTGGTTTGACGTTGAAATAATTACATTAATCAATATACCAAACAATTATAAATATTACCATCATTGTCCCATGATTGTGGCTAGAAGATGCAATATTGTTACAATTGGTAGGGTGAAGCAGTTTTCCATTTTCATCTACCAAATGCGTCTTCCGGTATGTTGCTCTTGATAATAGCTTTCGACGTTTTGGAGCTCTTTGAATATTTTGTGCATCTGAACTCGATTATGAATCTGCATGGACCTGGAAATTTGTATACTTTATAAATTTAATTAAGTTGTGCATGATTGACATGGATAAAAAACATAAATTCAATTAGATAATGAAAATATAAATAAAATATGAAGTAAATATTATGACTCGATATGGATAGGGATAACCCCACAATGGACTTTGAGAAATATTATGGAACGAGCTGGATTTTGAAGAATTTTCCATTCGATATAATTATGATATTTTCTCCCTGCATTTGAGCAAAATCAACAATAAATTTTGGTGCACACACCTAAAAGTAATTTCAGTGCCTTAAAAATGGACTTCTTGTTATCGGTGCTAATGTACATATCACCACACCGGTGCATTTTTATTACTGCACACTAGTGTTGTGCTATAAACGAACGCACTGGTGCGGTGATATTAAGTGACGCACCGACAACGAATAACCGCAAATAAAAAAAGAAAAACTTTATTTTCTTTAAGTGAAAAAGTGGTAAATTGAAAAATGGGTGACAAAATATTTTCAAAAATCTAATTTCATAAAACAATTCTTTAAATACTAGACACTTTTCATTATTTCAATATTTTTGCAAAAACTTTCAGCCAGAGATTTGCAGGAGACATACCTAGAGTAACAAAGCATGAGAGCATTGTGGAGCAGTGAATACGTTCGAACATAAGTATTCAGACAATCATATTTCCAAACCTCTGGTGATTCAAACCCTGTAGCATATAATTTCAAACGATCTCGTGTTAAATTTTATTATTTTTTTTTACTTTTTCTGCAGTATCTTTTATGCAGTAAGAAAAAACATTCAATTTCTTTTTCATTTTCAGAAACAAAAACAAAAAAAAACAAAAAACAAAAAGAAAATCCATTTTTAACCTAAACCCTACATTCTTTTTGTTTCTACCCTTACTTCTCCTTGTTTCTGTGATTTTAGAATTAGGGCTTTTGATTTTAGATTTATAGGGTTTGTATTGCTATATATAGGCCTAAGAAATCCAACCCACAGGACGAATTGCATAGTCGGATCCCAATCCATGTTGGCCCTTGCGTGAATTAAAAAAAAAAACAGAATTTTTTTTATCGGTGTGCCAGACATAACCTAGTGCACTGGTGTGTTGGACTATCCTAGTGCACTATGGAAGTACTATAAGATAAAAAATTTAAAAAAATAATTTTTTTTAATCAGTGCGCCATATTTAAAATATGGCACCAGTGCGCTATTTCATTACGGCGCACCGTTCTCGTGCTATTTCGCAAAAAAAAATAAAAAATTATTGTGTTAATCGGTGCACCATGTAACATATAAGGCACCGCACTGGGTCTCCTAGTTCACAGAGAGCACCGTATGGTGGTCCCTTGTTTGCGTGTGGTGTTTATGCTACAAAAAATAACATTGGATGATTTTTAATATTTTGTCTTTTAAATCAGTGTGGTGGTTAACATGTAACGCACCAGTGCTCCTTGTTGACACAGAGCATCGTACGATGTGTTATCCTGTTTTGGTGGTGTGTTTGTAAGACCACTACGCACCGAAGTCGGTGTGTACACCATGAATGGTGCACCGGTTTCTTGAGATTTTTTTTTTACCTAAAAATTTGACAATTTATTTATAAAATATATTAATGAATGATATGGTACAGGTATCATATTGATAAAGAAATGGCTAACAAGAGATCAAGCAACAAAATACTGATAACACATCAAGAAAAGAAAAAAATACAAGTTCTTTGTAAATTCTTTACAAAAAATATAATTTTTGAACTATATGTAAGTTTAAATAATATGTATTGTTTACTTTGTATAATGCAGAGCCATAAAATGACAAAGCTCGATATGATTATTTCTGATCTAGGAACAGAAGAGTGTAAAAGCTTGATGGAAAAATTGCAAAAGGATGAATTAGGTGAATGAAAAAATACTATCGATCCAATATGAGTTTCTTTTTTTAATTTTCATTAATAATATACTTAAAATTATTAGATAACATGTGTCTAAAAATACATTAATTCACATCTGTTTAATGTTCTACAAGGACCAACAACTCAGAAAATGAATGTTGTTCTAAGAAAAGAAAAAAAATAGAATATGCAAATGAAAATGAATTTCTCCTTATTCATCTGGAGTGGTGCTGGAGTTTAACTAAAGGAGGAAAATTTTTTACAAAAGTTTAAGGGATCTAGTGGAACAAATGTATAGACGTTCTTTCCACTTACAATACAAAATCCAATCAAATGATTCCAAGAACAAAATTTATCTAAACTACAGGAAGAGTTTCCAGAGAATTGGTCAATGAGACATGTCCAAATTTTAATAGCAAAAACGTACAACAACAAAAAAGAAGGAATGAAAAATTAATATTCTGTTAAATGTTTGTCTACAATTATTTATAAATATCATTTTTGTTATATTTACTTTACATATATCAATATAAAAATTAAATAGTTTATTGTCATGTTAAATTTTCAGGAAGATTATGAAAATCTCAAAGATGAATGAGGTGATATCAGAAATATGCCAGTAGCAATGTCCAAAAAGGTGTACAAGGAGATGGTCAAAGAAATGGACAAAATTGCATCGCAGGAGGAGCCATCTCAACAACAACATGCTTCAAATGTAATATGTAATCATTGAATTTTTCAATCATTAGGTACAATACATAAACACTTTAGCATTAAATATTAATTTTCAAGTATTTTCTTACAAGAAAGAAAATAAAATGGAACCCATTCAGCCCATAAAACAGGACGACAAGGAAGAAAATGGTTGATATATGTGAGTAATTGTTACTTCCTTATAGCAACTTAACTAGATTTCATTTTTGTATTTTTTAAGCTGTTTTACAAAAATCATCATTGCATGTCTTCAAACAGGTGCTAACATACAAAGAAGAAACATTAGACGAATTGATTTACATTGGGTTAAATATGGGTAGTGAGTATATGTTGGCATATCAGAAATTAATTGTGGAATTTGTAAGCATCTATCGATCTTGTTTTACTTAGCTTCGTCTATAATTAATAGAACAAAAAAATCTTTTATATTAAATATATGATTTGTTATGGGGTATAAAACTTGCAGGAAACAAAGTATGGAATTGTGCCAACAGATGAAATCTTGAAAGATGGCATACTACATGGGTTTGAAAGAATGTGTATAGTTCATGAGTCAATTTTTGCTATGGTACGCCATTTCTTTTCGATTTACATTGATGTATATTATTTAATATTGCAATTTTAATTTTTCTCACCAATGTATATACACTCATTACAGTTTATTTTTATGTTTTTAGATGGAAGGTGAAGAAGAAGAAAACAATCAACATTGTGAACAAAACATTCCTAAAGATAACCCAAGTCATGGAAGTAGCTCTAGCAGTGACAACATTTCAAGCGAAGAATGATGATCACTATGTTTGGATATCAAAGCAAGGCATTGTATTTTTTGAAATATTTCTCTGTGAACTTAGACATTTTGTTTAATGTAATGGACATAGTGTCCCAATTGAAAGACAAAGGGGTACCAATAACTGTCTCATTTTGTATGACAAAGACTATCTTATATATATATATATATATATATATATATATATATATATATATATATATATATATATATATATATATATATATATAATATGTTTTAATTTATTCTATTGCGTTCTCCATTGTCGCTGTGAAATGTAACACCACTGATTAAATTTATGGATGATTAAATATTATAATGAAGAGATGTGAAATCTGATGATATGATATAACAAATTAATCCAAACATCACATTCAAATGCACTAATAAAAATTTAATTGATATGAATATTGTTATAAGATATGTGTCATCTTTTGATGAATAATGAATTTTAAAAAATCACAATAATTATGATATGATATAACAAATTAATCCAAACATCACCTTCAAATGCATTAATAAAAATTTAATTAATATGAATATTGTTATAAGATGTGTCGAGTTTTGATGAATAATGAATTTTTAAAAATCACAATAATTGCACTATCATAGGTCGATGTTTCTAAAAAATAAAAAATGAACACCAGTGCGTGTCAGTTACTATACACTGGTGTGTTTGTATGATACAGCGCACTGGTTCATTTCTACAACCTATAGGCACCGCAAAAATACCAATACCAATTATAAATCTCAGTTCATTTGTGCGATACTGCGCATCGGTGTGTTTATGTGAGTCTACGCACCGAGGCATTTGTATGACCTATGGGCATCGCACAAATACCAATATGAATTAGAACAAACAGTGCATTTGTCTGATATTGTGCACCGTTTCGTTTCTATAACTCAATGTACTAGTGCGTTTAGACAACCTATTGGCACCGCACAAATCCCAAGACCAATTAGAACGGCCTCGTGCATTGTACCACCAACACTGTGCCCCGGTGCGATTTTATACCTTGATGGCTCGGTGCACGCACCTTCGACCGCCCCGAGCGACCTTCTAGATGACACGCACCGGTGATTTGACACCTTAGTAGCGCACCAATGAAAAAAACATCCGTAATAACCTCCAGCCACCTAGTTTTTTTAGTTGTGTTGAAATTCTGTTAAAAGTTGCGCCAAAACCTCTATAGCTGTAAATGGATGTTGTAGAAAATGTGTTTTTGACAATTTTGGCCAATTTTATAACACTAAAAACCTCCTTTATAACCTTCGTTATAGGGTTTTTTCCTTATAGTGAAGTGACCCCTTCTTGTGGATCTTCCTCGCATAAATATTCCATCAACATAGCAGTCCCCGTTCTCTAGAGTCCGTGAACCACATAGAAAAAAATGTATATATGACTTCTTTGAAACTAATGAATGGAAGGATTCTTTTGCATCAACTATGATTAGAGAAATTTGTTTAATTAGGAGTAAGCATCACTTACATTGACATGTTTACAATGTCAAACATTTGGTAAATGGACACATGACCACTTTTCTATATATGAACACATGACCACTATGCTATCATGTAATATTTTTTCTTGGTTTATTTTAAATTTACATTTTGGCACACCTTAAGCTATGTACTAACATTTAAAAACAACCCTAACTTGAACAAACTAAACTCCCCACAAGGGTCACGAAATAATTGATAGTTCAGTTTATGACCATGGGGGTAGGCATTCTAAAATCCATAATAGTTGTTTACATTGAAACATATAAGTTTTCCTTCTAGGGAAATTAAAATCCTGCATAACCTAATGAAAAAAGCCAGTGATGAGTAGAAACATGTGAAGGCATCAAGGGATAGACGTCATATTATCATGAGCCCCCTTGTATCTCTCGATGCTTGGTAGGGGATATGGATCCAAAATTTGTTAACCAGAAGTCGATATTCACTCATCCCGATTAGTCATAGGTATCTTAGAGGCCCAATCTTAGTGAATATTTTCCTATAGGTGGAAAGTGCGGGAACACTTGCACCTTGAGGAAATTTTGAATGACTATTGGAAGTGTCGCCAATTTCTTCAGGACATGTCCCTAGTACCCCTCGTTATAACCCTCTTACATACATTGGTTGGTTATTTGGCTACAGGAAATGTCACTAGTACTTTCATAACATGGTCTAGGTAGCCTTGTAACAACCTTCACAAGGCCCAATTACTAATTGAGTGGAGGGACATTAAGTCATTAGGATTTTTTTTCACACGCAAAAACTATTGTCAATTTTTTTTCTTTTTTATTGTTTCACACATTAATATTTTAAAGAAAAATTAACCATTTTATTTTTCTCTTTTTCTTATGTGTGTATAATTTTGTTTTTTTATCATCCTCCCTCACAACATTCTTCACACACTTACTAGGGCACAATAGGGTACACGATGATTTTTTTCCGCTCTAGGCACGTACAATACCTCCTACCCTTACTGAGAGGAGTACCTGATTTATCGCAATCTCGTTATAGACGAAAAAATCTAGTTACTTTAACATGCACATCGATCCTTGGTGCTAATTTGTTATGAAGTAGTTCCTCTCAAGGTACCACTGGCACCAACCCTCGGGGTAACACCAACACAACCCCACATGGTACTACTACCAATACCACACCACAAGGTCATAATACAGTGGCTACCCTTTCCTCATTCCAACTACAATGGCTACTACAATAGTTACTCATTACTACTTTTGCATTTGCATTCTCACTCAAACACCAAAATCCCTTTGGAATCATAGGTGACCAAATGGTCACACATAAGCAGAAGGAATCTTCTGTGTATTCATGATTCCATATCTATGTACATATACAAAATATTCTTATATAAAAAATATGACTTCTATAGATGCACATATATATGGAAGCGTGCATATACAGAAGAGAAATTTTGTATATGCCATACTTCCATATATGAATATAGATATGAGAGCTTGCATACACATAAAATGGTTTATGTATATAGTAGCTTCAATATATGCACATAGATATGGAAGAATGCATATATGGAAATTACACGTATATGGAAATGTTAGGTCCCTATAATACTAGCGTAACCCTCTTATTGTTATTATCAGTGTAGCCCCCTTATTTTTATTGTTAGTGTATCCCTCTACTATTATTTTGGTGCCCATGTAACCCCCATATTATTATTGTTGTGACCCATAGAAGTCCACTATTGTTATTTTTTTTTCCCTCATATTATTATTGTTATGTAGGCTCTAATTATATTGTGACCCCTTAAACTCCTATATATACCAAGGAGGTATTGTCATTTGTATCATCCAAAAATTGTTCATTTATGTGCTATAAAATAGTTTTCCCCCTCAAAGAGGCTATTTATCAAGTCGTTGATCTATCTTTTATTTTATTTTGTGAGCTAGTTGCATAACAGGAAATGCAGGTTCATATAGAAAATTCAATTTCTAGATATGTGCTTGCATATCTATGTACATATACAAAAAATGCACATATATTGAAACCATATTCCATTTGTGGACCTCTATATATGCATATAGATATGAAAGTGCAAGCTTCCATACATACGTGCATATACAAAAGTTGCACATATATAGAAGTCAATTTTTGTATATGCACATAATATTTTATATATGTGCATATATATGGAAGTGATAACTTTTGTATAACTACAGCTTCTGGATATGCACATATTGGAATCATGCATATATAGAAGATTCCTTTTGTATATTTTCAACTTTTGTGTAAGCATAGTTTCTATACATGCATATAGATATGGAAGCATGAATATACGAAAGATCACTTCCATATATAGGAGAATATACAAAAGTTGTGCATATATGGAATATAACTTGCACATATATATGGAATAATGCATATCTAGAAGATAGCTTCCATATATGTGAAACTTTAGTATATGGCCTCTGTATATGCACATTTTATACAACATGGATATGGAAGAGTGCATATAAAAAACATGGCTTCCATATCTATGTGTATGTATAGAAGTTGTGCATATGTAGAGATCATCTTCGATATATGCATACTTCCATATATATATATATATACTAAAGTTGTATATATGCAAAAACCATCCTTTGTATAAGTGTACATTTTTTGTATGCACATATATATGGAAGCGTACATATACATAAGATAGCTTTAATATATGCTTAACTTTTTTATATGTAAAAATTATATATACACATAGATAGATATTTAAAACTATTGGAGGGATATTTTTCAATCCATAATTTTTCTAACAGGGAAAATATTACTTTTTCACTTTTGAAATTTCCCCACCATGTCAAACCTAGTGCCCCTATTGCCACTACCGGTCACGAAGATATATAGAAGATTATTAATCTAGAGCCTAGTTCCACCATTTTCACCACTAAGGTCAATAATATTGAGCTCAAAGATCTAGATGAGTGTGAGTATCTCTTCCACTCATATATGTGGGTGAAGGGTTCACCGCCACAACTCATTGTCGATAGCGGAAATAAAAATAAAGTCATCTTAGATGAAGCCGTAAAATGTTTGGGCCTACCAATAACAACACACATGTAGTCGTTCACCATCATATGGTTCCACCAAAGGTGAGATCTCCACATCAGCGAGTAGTGTCACCTTCCCTACAACATCAAGTCATTCACAGATGAGGTGTTGTGTGATGTTTCTCCCCTTGAAATTTAGAATGTGTTATTAGGCCAACCATACTTTTGGAAGTGTCATGTTGTGCATGATTCCATACCTCGTATTATTATTATTACTTTGGGTATTAAACTATATAAGATACTAAAGGTAGCCCCCCCTACCACCATTTCTTTGATCTATACTAAGAAATGAAATAAGATCATCTCCTAGGACGGGAACATCGTGGACACATCCATGGTCCCTGGAAAGTGTTACTACACGTAACAGAAGCAGGTGGATAAGGTTGTGGAATAATACATGGACATCTTCTCTTCACCCACAGGGTTACGTTTGCAATGTCAGGTCAAGCATTCATGTTGGGTTTTTGTCATATTACTTGGCCTTTGAGTCAAGTTACTAAAGATGGAGCTAAAGCAATGTTTTTCTTATTTGAGTCCCAACAGAAGACGTTAATTGATTTGAGGCATTGCCTTTTCTTTCCACCATTACTCACATTGTCAAACCTGCAACAACCATTTAAAAATGAGACAGATGCCTCCGACTATGCCGTAGTGAAGTTCTCACCTAGCAAGGCCATTTGGTGGCTTATCATGGTGAGAAAATCTCTGATACAATCTGGAAATACCCCAACTACGATAAAGAGATATATTTTATTGTGTAGGCTTGCTGGTAGTGGAACATTTAGTAGATGGGCATAGGTATGGAAGCGTGGATATACGGAAACTATCTTCTGTATGCATGCTCCCATATCTATGTGCATATATATAGGTTGTGTGTATATAGAGTTCATCTTCCATATATGCACACTTCCATAAATATGTGCATATACATAAGCCACATATATAAATAAGTCATCTTCCATATATATATAAGCATGCATACACACACACACACACACACACACATATACATATACATACATACATACATATATATATATATATATATATATATATAAGCATGCATATACATAATATGGCTTCCGTATATGTGTAGTTTTAGTATATTGATTCTGTTTATGCACATATTCTATAACATAGATATGGAACTGTGCATATACCAAATATTGATTTTGTATATGTGAAAATTTTGTATATGCATATATATATATGGAAGTCAACATCAGTATATGCACACTTCCATATCTATGTGCATGTATAGAAGTTGTCCATATACAAAAGTTGTGAATATACAAAAGCCATATTTCGTAATTGTACACTTATATGTGTGTGTGTGTGTACAGAAATTGCACATATACAGAAGCTTCCATATATGCACGCTTCCATACATATGTGCAGATATAGAAGCCACACGTATAAAGAAGCCATATTCCAAATATGTGTAGATTTTGTAAATGCACACAAACACAAAAACATATATAAGTGTGCATATACGAAATACAAATTTCCTATATGCGTAGCTTCTGTATATATACACATATATGGAAGTCATCTTCCATAAATGCACACTTCCATATCTATGAGCATGTAGAGAAGTTTTGAATATATAGAGGTTGTGAATATACATAAGTCATTTTATGTAAATGCACACTTCCATATATGTGTGTGTGTGTGTGTGTGTTTGTGTGTACAAAATATGTGCATTGACAAAAACGTGTTTCTGTATATGCACAACTTTTGAATATACACTCATATATATGGAAGCATGCATATACAAAATATGGTTTCTATATATATACAATATAAAAAAGTTGCACATATACAAAAACAATATTCTATCTATGCACAGTTTCATATCTATGTTATAGAAGATGCACATATACATAACCCATATACTAAAGTTGTGCATATACAGAAACAATATTCCATATATGCATGTGTCCATATATATATATATATATATATATATGGAAGAAATCGTTCTCTTCAGCAAGGTTGAGGTCTTGGATGAGTCCTTCTAGTTCAGCAAAGTTGTTGCTATCCCAACCAATGGATCTATAGAAGATAATAAAGGGGGTACATTCAGAGTCACGAAAGATTCCTCCAAAGCCAGCTTCACCTTTTTGAGGCTCCGTCAGAGTTGATAGATACCTCTTAAGGGGGTCACCCTGACAGATACCTCTTAAGGGGGTCATCCTTAACAGATACCTCTTGAGGGAGAGAAGGTGTGAGAGAGTAAACCGTTGACCAGAATGGAGAAAAAGGGAGAGGAGAGCATACTCATGATCCATCTAATCTAGGTGGGACTGAAGCTGAAGGCCAGGAGCACTTGACGGATATAAGTCCAACTGAGTTTATAAAATGATTTGGAGAGATCGATTTTTAGAAGCATACCTCGATTTTTCTGCATTTTCATAGAGTGTATGAATTCATGCACTAGGATGATGCCATCCAGTATCTGTCTTCCTTCCACATATCCTGTTTGCTAGGGTGATATAAGTAGTGGGAGGAGAGGTTTGAGCCTGTTGGCTATCACTTTTGATATGAGCTTGTAAATGACGTTGCAAAGGATGAGTGAGCCAAAATTGTCTAAAGTGGAAGGGCTTGTTTCTTTCTGCGCCAAGGCGGGACCATTACAGTTGAATAGGCCAATTATCAGGCCCCGAAGCAGGCAGAATGGTGGTGGCCAATGATCATGTATATGAGCATATCTTCCATATGTGTGCATATCTTCTGTATGTGCACATATCTTCCGTACTTGCACACCTTTCGTACATGTACATATCTTGTATATGAGCATATCTTCCATATGTGCACATATCTTCCGTAAATGTGCATATCATCTGTAAATGTGCATGTCTTTTGTATATGTGCAACTTTTATATATGCACATACCCATGCAAAACTCTAACACAAAACTCTGACCTTCGTATATAAATACTTTCCACATATGTGCGCAACTTCTGTGTATATACATATAAATAAGTTATGCATATACAAAATATATGTGCATTTACAGAATTTGTACATATACAGAATATATGTGCATTTACAGAAGTTGTACATATACGGAAGATATGCACTTATACTGACATTACACGAAACTCCAGCCTCTATATATGCACATGTCTTCCATATTTGCATAACTTTCGTATATGTGCATGTCTTCCATCTATGTGCTTCTTCTATATATGCAATTGCTTATTATAGGCACAAAAGATATGTGCATATAAGGAAGTTGCGCATATACGAAAGTTGCGCTTATATGGAAGATATGCGCATGTATGGAAGTTCTGCATAACTTTCGTAATATGCATACACAAGTCTCTATATATGGGCAACTTCCGTATATGCACAACTTCCATATATGTGCAACTTATGTATATGCGTATCTTCTGTATATGCACATATCTTCTGTATATGAGTATATACTGAATATATGCACATATACAAAATATATGCACATATACAAAACTTGTGCATATACAAAAGATATATGTATATACGGAAGTTGCGCATATACGAAAGATAAGCACATTTACAAAACCTACGCATAAACAGAAGATATACGTATATATAGAAGTTGTGCATATACAAAAGATTTCTTCTGCAATATGTGTGACCATTTGGTCCTCTATGATTCCAAAGGGTTCTAGTGTTTGAGTGAGAATGCAAATGCAAAAGTAGCAATGAGTAATTATTGTAGTAGCCATTGTAGTTGGAATGAGGAAAGGGTAGCCACTGTATTGTGACCTTGTGGTGTGGTATTGGTAGTAGTACCATGTGGGGTTGTGTTGGTGTTACCCTTAGGGTTGGTGCCAGTGGTACCTTGAGAGGAATTAATTCATAAGAAATTAGCATCAAGGATCAATGTGCATGTTAAAGTAGCTAGATTTTGTTGTCTACAATGAGATTGCAAGAAATCAAGTACTCCTCTCAGTAAGGGTAGGAGGTATTGTAGGCGCCTAGAGCGGAAAGAAATCATCGGGTCCCCTATTTCACCCTAGTAAGTGTCTGGAGAATGTTGTGAGGGAGGATGATAACAAAACAAAATTATACACACATAAGAAAAAGAGAAAAATAAAATGGTTAATTTTCATTTAAAATATTAATGTGTGAAACAATAAAAAAAAAAAAATTGACAACAGTTTTTGCATGTGAACAAAAATCCTAATGACCTAATGTCCCTCCACTCAATCAGTAATTGGGCCTTGTGATGGTTATTCCAAGGGTACCTAGGCCATGTTATGAAAGTATTGCTAACATTTCTTGTAGCCAAAAAACCAACCAATGTATGTAAGAGGGTTATAACGAGGGGTACTAGGGACATGTCTTGAAGAAATTGGTGACACTTTCATTAATAATTCAAAATCGCCTCAAGGTGCAAGTGTTCCCACACTTGCCACCTATAGGAAAAGATTCCCTAAGATTGGGCCTCTAAGCTACCTATTCCTAGTGGGGATGAGTGAATATCGACTTCTGGTTAGCAAATTTTGGATCCATATCCCCTACAATGCATCGAGAGATACAAGGGGGCTCGTGATAATATGACGTCTATCCCTTGCTGCCTTCACATGTTCATACTCATCACTGGCCTTTTTCATTGGGTTATGCAGGATTTTAATTTCCCTAGAAGGAGAACTTATATGTTTCAATGTAAACAACTATTATGGATTTTGGTATGCCTACCCCTGTGGTCATAAACTGAACTATCAATATTTCATGACCCTTGTGGGGAATTTAGTTTGTTCAATTTAGGGTTTTTTAAAAGTTATTACATAGCTTAAGGTGTGCCAAAATGTAAATTTAAAATAAACTAAACACAAACATTGCATGATAGCATAGTGGTCATGTGTGCATATATAGTAAAGTGGTCATGTGTCCATATACGAAATGTTTGACATTGTAAACGTGTTCATGTAAGTGATTCTTACTCCTAATTAAACAAATTTCTCTAATCATAGTTGATGCAAAAGCATCCTTCCATTCATTATTTTCAAAGAAGTCATATATACCTTTTTTTCTTTGTGGTTCACAAACTCTAGAGAGCGAGGACTGCTATGTCGATGGAATATTTATGTGAGGAAAATCCACACAAAGGGATCACTTCCTGTCGGCTCAACCAAAGAGCCTTCCCCAATAGTGTTAAGAGAATTGAACTCGTGACCTTTCAATAGTAAAGGTGATTTAACGATGAGCACTCAACCAATTCAGCTAACCCTTGGAGCTAAAGTCGTATATCCCTTACCATGCCACAATTCTTTCATTCTATTCTTTGAACATTGTGTTCGAGAAGAAATATGAATTTGGAGTTTTCTCCTCTGGCATTTGAACCTCTATCATTTTCATCTTCATTTTAATTTTCTACTGCAAGTTTTGTAGCTTGTCTTTTCCCTTGCCTTACCATTTCTCTCATGTAAACAACATATGATAATTAATAAAATATACAAATTGAAAACAAAAGATGAGTTTAAAAGAAAATGTAGACAATTACTAATGAGGTGAGGTTAAATTTTTTAATAGACCAGTAATTTTATTAGGAATTTGAAAATTGGAGTACAAAGTTAAAACTCTTTTACTATGCAACAATTTGGATTTTTTTTTAAGGAGATAAGTAGATTTTTTTTCTAAAAATCTTCTTAGTACAAAACACATTAATGTAGAGGTGAAAACATTAATAACCATTAAGTTTCCAAGCATGATATTGTTCCTAGGATGTTTTGTGCAAGGACCTTTTGTGCGGGGACTTTTGCATATGCACATATCTATGGAAGTCTCTATATATGGAAGATGGCCTTTGTATATGCATAACCTCTATATATGCACATATATATCGAAGCATGCATATCGAGAAGATGACTTCCGTATATTCACATAGATATGGAAGCCATTTTCCCTATATGCATGATTCCATATATGCACACATGTATTGAAGCTTTCGTGTATGTGTATAGTTGTATATGCACATATATGGAAGTTTCCATATATGTGCATTCCATATATGTGCACATATATGGAAGCTTCCATATATGTGCACATATACAGAAAATTTCATATATGCACATATTTGTATATACACATAGGATAGTAATAGTGGCATATACATAAGTCATCTTCCATACATGCACACATATACAGAGGTTAGACGTATATGGAATTCATCATCCGTATACATGGTTCTATTTAGTTATTTATACAACTAGAACAATACACTATTATCCCTTTATTCAACATGCAATTGCACTTTTATCTTTGGACAAAACATTCATTCATTGTTGCAACATGAATTTGACAATTTCCCTATCCCATTTATGGGATAGTCATGTGCGAGTGATTCTTAGTTGATTCACACCCATTATAAGTGGAACAAGCTAATTTAATTTAAGGGTGTTTAGCCATACTTGGAGTTCTTACATTCACATGGAAAGGGTTCAACATTCAAGGTACATTTTTGACCCAATAAAATTTATAAATAGAGACCATCATCAATTATCTCAACAAGTTAACCATATATTAGTATTATGTTGACCAAAAACTTCAAGGATTGAAGTGCCCAATTGCACCAATATGTTTTATCTTGACTCTTCTTCATGTTATGCTGCCTAGTTTCCCCTTTCATATGACCATTTAATAAGGGAAGCAACTATAATTGAAATTGCTTCATAATCAAAGAGAGTTCTTTTCTTATAGTTGAGAAATATTTTTTAAATATTTTTACATCAATAATAGTACAAAAATCTCTTTATTTTTCTCTTCAAATTATCTCTTTTTTATTGGAATATATTTTCATTTGGTTTTTTATTTAACACTTTTCAAAATTAATAACTAGTAACAAATGGTAACATTTTTTAGGGTGTTGTTTTAATATTTTTTACATTGTTGTTTTGTGTGCATTATTATTGAGAAATAGAATCTACACTTAGATCCTCTTCCTCCCATTATACTTTCAAGTCACTATTTTTATAAGGAGAGCTAGAACTTCAAGGTTTTTCTCTACCTCTCTAAATTTGCACAAGTATTTTATTATTGTGTACCTTAACTTTATTATAACAACTTGAAGTGGGATATTTTGGTTACTTAACAATAAATATTGCCTAATGGTTAAGAGCATGTGTTTCCTCCTAAGAGGTCACATGTTCAAAACCAGAGGGGGTGGAGCAGTCAAATCTTTCTGCGAAGGTGGGTCCATTGTCCCACAAACAAGGGGGTCTCATACACCAATATTGTGTCTACCTTGGTCGTGACCTTAAAATTGGATAATAATTTAATTACAATATTAATATTTTTAACATTTTATTCTTATATATTTATATATTTTTAGATTTAATGAAACAAATATGTACAATAATTTATGAAATTTTCAAATTATTAATTTACAAAGATTCAAGGACAATATTTTACTTAAATCTAAATGATTTTTAACATGATATTATAAAATTAAAATTAAACAAATAAACAATACTACCACATCATACAAAATAACTAATATCAATATCATGTGAATGGAGGCTAACTATTATGTTGTGATCCTTTATGAGGGTTTGAGTATGCAATTTTTTCTCTTATATCTTATGTAATAGAAATTTAATTTGAACAAAGTATTATTGATAGATGTTAATTGATATGCTCATATCCTTATTTTGTAGACTATGTAGGTTGGAGTATGTAATTTTTGCCTTCTAATATGTGAGATATTCAACTAATATAAAATAATTTTTTTTTTAATATGTTGATGTTAATTAATTGTAAAATCTTTGTCTACTACTTTTAAAAATATACATCAACTTTATATCATTTACAAATTTTGCTAATTATTTATAAACAAAAAAAATGTTGACTAGTTCTAAAATATTTGTCTACTACTTTTATAATTTGTCCTATTTAAATAAAATATTATTTTAAAAATAAATGAAGCCAAAGGCTCATTCTATATCCAGTATGAGGGGATGTGTAAGTTTTCCCATCAGTTCCATGCCCCTTTAAAATTAAAATTAAAATTAAAAATTATGTTCTAAATAGAAAAATAATGTTTATTATAATTTAAAAAAAAAATTGTTGTAAAGTAATTAAAAGTAAAAATGAATATATTTAAATCTTATACTTTTCAAAAATATTTCAAAAGAAGATTTAAATAAACTCTTTGAAGATCTATATTAACTAATTTATATGGATATCAACTTTATATATATATATATATATAAAATTAAGTATCAACTTCATATATATCTCTATATAGAAAAAAAAATTAAGTTTTTATGGTTAAAATTTTTATTTGGTCCTATATATATTCTATTTAGAATTCAAAATTACAATTTAAACAATAAAAAATAAGACGTTGTATTTTGCACTCTAAAAAAATTTGCATGTGAAAAAAATTGATCTGTGGACTCATATTGAACCCCTACTTAAATAGATATAAATATATGCTAGTATATAGCAAATATTTTTATTTTGTTTAATTATATATAAATATTTAATTATATAATTTTATAATTTTTTATTTTGAAATTCATTTTATTCAAAAATCAATCATATATTATATATTAAAAAAGCATTATTCTCAAAATAAATTATTGTTTATAAAATAATCATATAAAATATTTTAAAATGATAACAATTTTGAATGTATAGATTATTGCTTATAAAATAATCATATAAAATATTGAATCTCTACTTAAATAGATATAGAAAATATTTTTATTTTGTTTAATTATATATAAATTTTTAATTATATAATTTTTATAATTTTTTATTTTGAAATTCATTTTATTCAAAAATCAATCATATGATGATGATGATGGTGGTTAACGTCCATTGAGACCAATCTTTGGTCTATCAGACCTAAAGAAAAGAGTTATTTAATTTGATTTAAGATTTTATTCCTATCCCGAGCTTACTATAATTTTGACATATTAAAAGGCTAGGAGGTCAGTATTGCAATAAATATTATGAAATTGAGCTCTAATGTGGTTGTATGCGGGGCACTCTAAGAGGAAGTGATTTTCATCCTCGATGTTCATATTCTCACAGAGATGGCAGATCCTTTCCATCCATGGTGTTTTAGGAACTGTCCAACGACCTGTTTCACTATGGAGCTCATGAGAGTTCATTCTAATCTTGGCTATATTAATTTTCTTCTTTGAGCTAGTTAAAATAGAGAGATACTTTTGATCTTCTAAGGTGGGGTTGATGACCTCCTTATAATACCTTAATTTTCTTTTAGCTGGTAGATCTTTCTCGCACCACATTTTTTCTTTGAACTTAGAAGTAACAATTTTTTTAATGTTATTTATGTTTTGCAATGCAACATTCTCGTCGATCTCCCAATGGTTTAACTAGGCCCTGGTGTCTTTATACCAACCTCGTTTAAGCCTTCAGTGATTTTGGCTGGAATTTAAAGCTAGCTTAGGAAGTCTATGGTCTCCTATGTTATTGAGCTTGTGCTTGTATAACAGAAGCATAGTCATAGTAGGCTCTCTATAGGGGAAAGACCCACTTCTATGAGGAGAATAGGATAGGATGTATTGCTTTTAATTTTAAGGTTATATGTTATAAAACGCTTCTGGATTTGCTCAATCTTTCTCCAGGATTCTCTAGAGATGCTGCAACTCCAAACCTCACATCCATATAAGATAACAAGAGTGCCTAAAGTTTCAAAGAGGAACTTCTTTCTATCCCACATTACGAGGTTTGCCATTTTATATTATATATTAAAAAAACATTATTCTCAAAATAAATTATTGTTTATAAAATAATCATAAAAAATATTTTTAAATGATAACAATTTTGAATGTATTGATTATTGTTTATAAAATAATCATATAAAATATTAAATCCCTATTTAAATAGATATTGCAAATATTTTTATTTTGTTTAATTATATATAAATATTTAATTATATAATTTTTATAATTTTTTATTTTGAAATTCATTTTATTCAAAAATCAGTCATATATTATATATTAAAAAAAATTATTCTCAAAATCAATTATTGTTTATAAAATAATTATATAAAATATTTTAAAATGATAACAATTTTGAATGTATAAATTATTGTTTATAAAATAATCATATAAAATATTTTAAAATGATAACAATTTTGAATGTATAGATTATTGGTTATAAAATAATCATATAAAATATCCTAAAATGAGAAAATTTGGAATGTATCTATACATGATTTATAAAAGGTATTTATAAATTTTAAAATATTTGTTATGATCTATAAATTTTAAAATATTTGTTACGGTTTTAATTAAAATTCGTGTTTTCATTATTTACATTTTTTAATTGAATTTTAATTTTTTAATTTTCAATTTTAATTTTGAAATTAATTTATATTTTATTTTATACAATTTTATAATTGAAACTTATTTTATATTTATCATAATATTTTATTATTTCTTTCGAATTTATTTATAAATATTTTTCTTTTATTTATTTTAATTCACGTTATTATAATATTTTTATGGAAAATATTATGATTATGTCTTTCACACTTATTTATAAATACTTTCTTTTATTTTAATTCACGTTATTATAAAATTTGTATATCATTAAAAAAAAATGTTATTTTGTAAATTTAAACTAAAACTATACACTTTGAATAACAACAGTGAATTCGGTTAATAAAAATATAAACTTTCACTTTATTATAAAAATGTTAATAAATTCCCACATAATAAAGTCCCCACCCTCATAATGGATTCGGCCACTAATACATTTAAATCGGATTCGCTACAGAATGCATCGTTGACAGTTTGTCTCTTCCGAGATGTTAAGTTGGTGGAATCCATTTGTAAAGGTGGGATCTTGTAACCCACCTTATCCTCCTCCAATGCCGTGTCTGATCAAGCCACTGCTTCTCCACCTCATTACTTTCAAATAGTGTTGATACAATACCTTTGCCTATTTAAACTTTTATCATCATACAATACCACGTGATAATGTTTTGTAATTCTGAGGATGAAATAATTTAGAAAGGAGTCCTTCTAAAGGGAGGATTTTGTGGGCATTATTTTATGAGTTAGGGGTAGATTTTTTAAAGGATTCTTGCCCTTAAACTTCAGGACCTCTCTCACACATCACTCTTAAGTAATGAACGTGATGAATGGTATTCAATTGTTTGTTTTTCGGGGTCAGTGAGGCTTTGAATCAGTGTTAAAAAAATAATATTTTTTAAGATTAGTAAAATGTATATTCTCTAATTATTTTTTATTGATTTTTTAAATAGATTTTTTTCTTTTTCTTTTGTTTCATTGTGTTGAAAGGGTCATCAGTCTTGTATGAGGGGATATGTAAGTTGGGATGTGTAAGTTTATCGGCCGCGTTTCTTGCAAATGGGGTAGCAAGCTCAGTGTGTTTGATTTTGGGGAAAACTCTACAATTAAGCGCGCTTGAGCTAGAGGAGTTGATGGTCATCAATGAATGACTTACTTAAAAAGTGTTTAAATCTTATACTTTTCAAAAATATTTCAACAAAAGATTTAAATAAATTATTTGAAGATCTATGTTAACTAATTTATGTTGATATCTCTGTAGTCAAATCACGTGAAGGTGGGTCCTTTGTCCCACAAACAAAGGGGTCTCTTATACCAATTTGGTCTATGTCAAGGTGGGTCCCTTGTCCCACAAACAAGAGGGTCTCATATACCAGTTTGGTTTATGTCTTGGGTGTGACCTTAAAATTAAATAATAATAATAATAATAATAATAATATCAACTTCATAAATTATTTGTCCTATATATACTCTATTTAGCATTTAAAAATACAATTTAAATAATGAAAAATAACACATTGTATTTTGTACTCTAAAAAAAATTGCACGTGAAGAAATTTGATCTCTCAATTAGTCATGTTAGATCCATACTTAAGATGAATCTACTGTCGGTAATCAAATCCAAATTATATTTCAAACTTGGTAACCATAGTTATTTAAAAATTCAAACTCAGACAACTATGGTTCATAGCTACGAATGTTTGTAAAGTACAACTGACCACAAAAATTTATCGATAAATAGATAACTAATCTGTAAATTGATTCTCACAAAGACAACATGTTCGATATTATTTTTTGCGAAAATGAATCCATTCTTGCATTCCTCATTCGACAGTAAAGGAATGAGCACAATTTTAGCAAATATTTTTTTGCAAAATATGACGTTATATAGACGTGTCTTTCAACTTTTTCAGAGAGGAAAAAACGTTGTTTTGTATTATAGACAAACGGTTCATTACAACTGATATTTTGCTTCATTGATGCCTAATGCCTCAAAAATTACAATTGAGATTATGTTTCATGATGCCCAATGTCCCGAAACAAGAAAATGGATAGACATCATAGATAGTCACATAGAATTCAAACAACCAACTTCAGTAAAATTTGAGCATGGAGGATACAAAATAGAAAGCGAAAAAAACCAGGGAGCATGGAGGATTAAGAGAAAATTTGAGCTCCAAACCATAAGAGGAGATTACCAAAACAATCCTCACAGGGAGAAACATGAGAGCCATCACCCAGCGAGAGAAATCGATTAGGGAATCGGGAGAGAGAAGGAATCGAGACATCACACTTTTTATGAAAGAAACAGCATCCGAACATGGCCGAAAAGGTTCAAGCGAGCCCTTCTCGGAGAGCAGTCTTCCCTGTTTGTTGGCCTCCTTGTAAATGTGCTCAAGAGTAGGGACTCTAAGTCGTCTGAATAATATAGGAGACCCAATTGATCCGGTTGAGAAGTCCAGGGCAGACTAAAAAGTCACAAAGTCCATTTATCCCATCGATTACCATTTTGGCATCATTGTATATATGAATAAGAGGAAGTTGCAAGTTATAGGAAACCCATAGAACGCTCCGAGAGAGCTATAATTTCAACTTTGGTATTAGATCCAAGACCTCCATTCCAAAAGATGGAACATCGATCCCCAACTTACAATTTGATCCAAGCCCGCGAGCCTACGATTCCTCGTTGCTCGGCTCCATCAAGGAATCCAGCCTGGGGGAGGAGCACACGATGAGGCTGAAGTCGATAAGAGAGATCTGTGGGAATCGAATCTAAAGCATCCTGGAGATTCAACCAAGCCATGATTGCATAGTAAACCTTATGTGGAGAAAAATGGGCATCTTCGAGAATGAGCTTATTCCTAGCCAGCCACACCTCCCAAAAAAAGAAGAAAGGAAGGGAATTATATTTCTAATCCAGGTGTGTCCAAGTGTGCATAGTGTGGAGAATCCCAAGAGGGCGCCAGCCACGATCCCGCAATAATTTAGAAAACCAAGACCAAATCTCAAGAATAACATAGCATTGCATAAAAATATGAAAAGCATATTCAACCTCCATCCTACAGAAGGCAGAACCCCGGCCCCTAAAAGCCTCTCTTGTTCAAATTATCCTAGGTGAGAATCTGATGTCTCCACAATAAACAAACAAAAATAAGAATATTTAATGGAACACTGCACTTCCAAAAGGATAGAAAGAAAGGTTGATCCTTCTCCCAGGGGGAGGACGAGATGATGGTGTTATATAATTCCACCACATTGATTGCACCGATTTTCAGAAGACCATACCATATAATGTGATCCCCGTCTTGATTGAGACATAAATCTGCATGTTTTAGATCAAAAGAGACATCCCTCCACATTTCCTGATGTCATCCCTGTGAGCCCAACTGAAAAACTTCTTTCCAAATTGGGAAAACTTGTTGCCAATGTGAGATGAGTTGGAAAAGGTGGAAAGTCCCCTTCAGTGCAAAGATATGTTTGAGTCGAGTAAGGCACATGAAAACCTTGGGCAAGCCCCTCAAAATGGTTCTCACCAGGATATTTTTTTTCCCTTTGCCGAATAGACACTCAAGCCTGCTTAGAAGAGTAGTTGTTATGCGTCCGAAAGTTGAGCAATATATGAGATCCCCATGCAAGAAGGAGGAATTCCAAGTCTAAAAAATTCCATCAAGTCTTGTCAGCAAGTTATATTTCCCCCCTAAACAAAGATGGCCATAGCCCCTTCAATGTTAGTGATCTCCAAAACTATTTGGCCAGGAGGGCCCGAGAGAAAACTCGCACCTCCAATAATCCCCCAGCTGCCCTAAACGCTTCGGTAAAGTGATCATACCCAACTTGCATAAATGGAATTTTGAAGGGCCCCTCACCCCGGACCGGAGAAAAACTCTGAAATAATATTTTTGATTCGGGAGATAACAATAGAGGGAATGAAGAACAAATGAGCCCAATACACCACAATTTGCTAAAGGACACCCCGAGTGAGGATAAAACGTCCACCTAGGGACAACCATTTGTGAGACCAAGCATCAAGTTTCCTCTTGAATTTGTCGATCAACCAAAGCCAATCTTTTTTGTGATAATCAATACATGGCTTGAGACAGAAACCAAGATAAGGGAACACCTCAGATAATGAAACACAGAGTCATACGAAAAACGCTTGCAATGATCATAAAATCCATAGAATTCATCGAGGCCAAGATGATGAGGGACTTATGTCCATTGATTATCAGGGCCGGGAGGCCGCCCGATATCACGAGGAGAGTGTAGTGCATGGCAATCCAATGAGGCGTGCGAGATGATACCAACCAACAAAATATCATCAACAAAAAAATGAGTGTGTGATAGAAAAAGGCCCTGGTTAAGTTGATGTCGGAGAAGATTTCACTGGATTGTAACTCCTTGATATGATAAGCGAGGACGTCCATGATAAGTATGAAGATGAGGGGCGAGAGTGAGCACCCTTGACGAAAGACCCATCCTCGCTTAAAGAAGTTTGTTGGAATACCGTTGCTGATGACAGAAAACCACACTTTGGATAGATGCATGACAGGGATCTAGTTAACATTACGAGGGTCCAAACCGATCTTATGGAGAACGAGACGAATGAAGGTCCGATCCACATTGTCGTAGGCCTTGTGGAGATCTACTTTCATTATGATTGCGTCCAACTTTTGGGTGTGCACGAGTGTAGACATTACTTGAGCCACGACAATGGCGTTGTGTATATGCATGTCAAGGAGAAAACCATCTCTGTCCACGCAAGATATAAACCGAAAGTGTTTCAATAATGTGGCGGGAAATCACTTTGGAGATGATTTTATAGGCCACATTACACGTGAGAGATTGATGCGAATTCCGGGAATGATTTCGACCTTGAGGACTTCAAGATTAAAACAATAAAATTTGAGTTTAAATCCCCCAGGATGAAACCCGATAATCGGGGATCCCTCGAAAACATTCAAAAGATCGTCCTCGATAAGATCAAAAAAAGTGCAAGAACATCTACGTCGACCCAACCATTGGGGCCGAGACTTTTGTCTCGCGCAAAATATTTTAAAACCTCTAGTATCTCGGCCTTAGACAACCGGTTTTCCAGAGCCTCGTTTTCCACTCCATCAAACATATGGGGATATTTTTCTAGTGCCCAGTATTGGTCAAGTGGACTTACCCCCTCCCTACACCTGAATTTTTGAGAGAAAAACTTGAATGCCTCCCTTCTGATCTTGGATGCACCATGCACAAGGGTGCCATATTTCATCTCTATTTGTCATATGGCATTATGGTTTTTTCTATTTGTTGAATAGTGGTGAAAAAACTTGGTATTATGGTCCCCTTCCTTAATCCAAACAACACGACTCTTAAGTTTCCAGGTTAGTTCCCGAGCACGCAGAATTTCTCTCTTCCTTTATTCTAAGTTCGCCAACCGCTCCATAAGAAAACCCTTCGGAGAATTTTTTTTCATGGAGGAAAAAATTTCTTCGATCTCCCCATCAATGGAATGCAGATCAAAGATGATTTTGTGCTTCTTGTGGCGTTCCCAAATTTTAGTTCTGGCCTTTAGGACCTGAAGTCTATGGGTGAACGACGATGTAGCCGTCTTACTTTGAACCAGTTTGACAAAGGTCCATACCTCCCTTACCAAGGAAGCAAAAATTGAATCTTCGAGCCACAGTCTATTGAATTTAAAAGGGAGGCCAGTGCGCTTCCATTCAAGGCTCCAAAAGAGGCATTAAAACGGAGGCATTAATCTGATAGAGAAGACATTAAAACGGATGAGCGCAAACCTCCAATAATATCCAAAACAATTTCATGAACCAAACACCTATCTAGTATTTTTCCAATGAAGGCCTCGCCAGTACGACGATTCGTCCAGGTTTGAGACATGGGTGAGGGTCGGATATCAACCAAATGATGATCAACAAAGATTTGGGAAATATGGTCAGTAAGAGGATCAAGACGACTGCCTGCACCCCAAACTTTCGACACTTTAAGAGTGGAATTAAGGTAACCAATCAAAATTAGATTAGGAATTCTCATAATATCACTGAGCAGACGTGGGCCCAAAAAGGAACACGACTGCGGCATGGGGCATGCATATTAATCAGGTGTAAGCAGGCATAATAGCCCCGTATTTTTCCAGACAGAAGAATACCCGCAAAGAAACTATAAGCATGAAAATTTTCAAACTTCGGATCCCACATGATGACAAGACCCCCGAGATAAGTCGACCAAGCCAACCCCGACAAGCCGCCAGCCTGGTCGAATAGCAAGAAAGTAGGGGACTGCCTTTGAAACGACACACATTGTTTCTTGGAACACATCGATGAATGGAGAAATTTTTTAGACCAAATCCTTAAGACACAAGAACTTGGCGTGGTCGCCAAGCCCACGAAGGTTGAAATACAAGATTTGGTTCATGGCGAAAGAGAGCTAGGGATGCACACTTTAAGTGCCCGAGAATCAAAGGATTGGATGATGGGTATGTCACAAAGACCTTCACAGTTGATGGAGAATAGAGACTGGGTTTTCCGACGACCCCTAAAATGGCGACTTTCATTCTTGCCCCATTTCTGAACCGTGATATTTTGGTCCGACTTAGGTGAAATTTTGATTGGGACACCCTTGTATCGACCATCGTGGACAGTTAGGGTCGCCATGTCCAGCTTCAAGTTCATGAGAAAAAATTCATCGTCACTTTTGATTGAATTATGAAGGGAATTTGGGTGCAGTGTCGAAGATTCAAAACCTCCCCTTCTGGAGACAATCTGGCTGTGTTTGGACATCAAGTGACCATTCAGACATCCCCGCATCAAATGGCTGGTCTGATGGCACAAGAGGCACCTAAAGGGAAGACCCTAATAGTCTTGCCTCTAGTGGTGGCAAGAGCTGGCCCACTCCAAATCAATATTGCTAGGCAAGCCCCTGAAGAAATTTACTTCTACCAATATCCATGCTATTCTCTTATCCCAAGCCCCCATGCAACTAGTGTCGATAAATCAACACATTTTGATTGAATTTCCAATAGCCGAAAGCGTGTTCTTAGTCCAGTACTCCAGAGGCAAGCCACAAAACTTGACCTATACCAGATTGTTTGAAAGTGTCTTCAAGAGAGAATTGAACCTAATGTACTAGGTGTGGAGCTGCAGAAAACCACGTTCATGGACCCAAGCTCGATTGAGCACTTTCTGTGCATCCTTTGAGTGCATAAAATGGATAGAGAGCCATGAATTCATCAAGCGGCTAACCTTAGGAGGGTAACCAACCATCGGTCCCTACCCTTTTTTACCCATGCTTGCATCGCAACCTCCTCCATGTAAGTGAATACCCACCTCCCATCCAGTTCTCTTTTTTGTAGGTTGGTTACACGCCCCCATAACTCCTCATAACCAAAACTCAAAAGATTTATATCAGGACCAGGGTTGATAATCGTATTAACCGAATGTGCAGCTCAACACTTCAATCTATAGTTACCTGACCTTCTCTTAGAACCAGGGTGAAGAAATGGGTGTGAATTTGAGCGAAACGTCTCATGAGAAGATTTATGGTCGGGCTATGGGCAGCTTGCATGATTTGCATGTCCCGAGCCCAATGTCTGTTTGGCATCTATCGTCGCTCGGATGAAAGCTTCGTGGGATGACATGTCAGACCCAAAAGGGTCCATTGGACCCTCCATGCTCCAACACCAGCGAAATGTCCTCTAGAACCGCAACACGTGGAATCCAGTCTCATGGACAGGACAACCTAAGGTGGAGAGACCAACAGACCGAAAAGGGAAGATTTCGGCTAAAAACAGGCAAAGGAATGTCAATACGAAGATAAAAGTTAACCAAAAAAAAGAGAAAGAAAATGTATTGTAGTGGTAAAGGAAAAGCTCGAGTAGAAAAGAGTCAGGGGATTCAACCACTCTTATTCAGGGAGTATATGTGAATATTTTCCATAAGGGAAGCATTTAGATTAGAAAACAACCCCAGTCTTAGAGCCAAAAAGGAATTGCAGCTATTGGAAATCAGAATCATTAAAATTAGGATAAAATGATTAATATGATGCCTCGAGAGAGTGACTCTGGATCCAAAGAATGTCAGAAAGTTCCCTCGGAAGGGATGTCGATGTTTGATCACGATTTAAATCCTGCCAGATGTCAAAAGGTAGGTAAATTTGAAATGTGGCTGGAAAATGGGCTGTTGGAGAAAAGGTGGTACCCGAGAATTGTTCCAGAAAAAACCATGGCGGATTACAGGGTATGGAGAGGCATGATATGGGGTATGGAGAAAGCACCCTAGAACGAGCCTAGAGATGACAACAACAACAACAACAACATCCCATGGTCGTCCACCGGCGGTTACAACAATTAAAACCAAAATCCTTGCATGGTCTGGATATAATAAATGAATCCAACCACTTCTGCCATAGGTGATGCCATTTTGATTGGTTTGAGGATTCAGAGGAGTTGGAGTCCTTATCCGAGCCGGAGGAGAACAAGTAGAAACAAAGGTTAGACATGTGGATACCTACCCAGAGCCTAGTAATGTGTTAGCACTCACTGGACCAGAAGATACAAAGAGATGAAAGCTGGGATTAAAATATGGAGGATTTCTCCAGTTTCCTCCGGGAACATGTTGGGAGTGGGTGTTGGGCAGCTAGACCAGAGATCAGGTGCATTCTAGGCCCATCGCTCCATGTCTAAATGTATAATCTTCCCACCCAGAATGACAACGCACAGAAACACACTTAATCATAAGAAACAACCTTGAGAACCACGATGTCGACGTTATATGCAACTTGTGGCGTTATATTCAACTTGTTTTTCAATTGGTTTGCTAGCATCTGTTAGCCATCATAAAGACTGGAATTGGTCTAGCTAATTGTCAAATGAGGGTTCGTTGTTTCTTCCTCCTCAATTTTATATGTTGAATAGTTATCTTAGTTCCTGTGATTTGGGAAAATCTCCAGATATATTGGTATGTAATTGGTTAATTTGTGACAATGCGTATAAAATAATTGTATATAGCATATAACTTCAAAAAATATTAAAAGATTAACTTATAGTAACAAAAGTGTTTATGTGTTCTAAATTTGAAAACTCATATTTTTTCTTTCTCGTAATATTGATGGCTGCAAGAAATTACGAGAGACAATTATATCAAACAAAAAAACACAGGTTTCCCTTGTTTTATCACATTGTTATATCTAACAAAAAAATCTCCTATGATTTAGGAAAAATCTCCAAATATATTGGTATGTAATTGGTTAATTTGTGACAATGCATATAAAATAATTGTATGTAGCATATAACTTCAAAAAATATTGAAAGATTAACTTATAGTAACAAAACTTTTTATGTGTTCTAAATTTGAAAACTTATTTTTTCTCTTTCCCGTAATATTGATGGCTGCAAAAAATTATGAGAGACAATTATATCTAACCAAAAAAACAAAACAGGTTTCCCTTGTTTTATCACATTGTTATATCAAACAAAAAAAACAGGTTTCCCTTGTTTTATCACATTATAGTCCACGCAAGGAATAAGCAGCCTTGCCGCTGGTACCATTTGTTTTATTACTTTACCATCTTTAAGGTTGCCTCTTATGGTTAATTAGTCACACCATATTCACTGCAAAAGGAGTACGAACATTATGCTTTCCATCACTCCACACGAGTGTACCGAAAACATATCCTTTGGTGGCAACCTTGGTTGCTGTAAAAACTACACGGAAAGATAGCTTCTTGGCAGTTTTAGAGAATTGAAGAATCTCTGGATAGACATTCACACTCAAACCCGGAGGTGCACCAATGGTAACCTTGTAAGTAGGGGCGAGATCAGGACTGATGTTTGTGACGCTTCTGCTTACAGTTGTGCTCCCATTCACAATATTTAACTTGGAAATGGCTATACTTGGATAGTTCATGTTACTGATCAGATCCACCTTTGCACTGGATGGACACCTATAGCTCTGATTCGCCGCAATGAGTTTGATATTCTCAGAGTCCAGACCGTAATTACACAGAAAGTGGAAGTAATCATCGACTGATGTTTCATATACAAGTCCTGGTTGCAGAGCTCCGATTGGATTCACTACTCCCGCTCCAAAATCAAATGGCGTCCCAGCGATATCTGATGCATTAGTCAATAATTCTCCCCTATTATTTCTTACAATGGCTGCCATATACATTAGAGTGCAGATGTTAGAAAAAGATAATGTAGATGTTAGAAAAGGAGGCAGTTGTGAAACAGGAATTTTTGTGTAAGAGACATATATGCTGACATTGAAATAATTAAATACCCATTAACATTGACTACAATCACTAGCTGAACTAATTCCCAATGTAGAATATGATTGTGAATCAATACTTGACTTAAAAAGATGGCCCTGAACTAACCCTAGGGAAAAACTTGCTTTAAGGGATTATGCATTTCAAAGTACTAAATTCAATTTAGGCATTACTGAAATTATAAATATCCAGTCTTTCGGAATAAGGGGGAAAATGATCTCCAGGCTTTGGTCAATGTGATATTTGCATTATTACATGAAGCATTTCAAAAATAAAACCTGATTATAAGTACCTGTTGTCATCAGCGCTGATCTGATAGCAGAGGAGCTCCAAGTAGGATTCATAGATTTTACAAATGCAGCAGCTCCGCTAACATGAGGAACTGCTACGGATGTTCCAGACATCAAGTAAAATGTCGCAGACGCATTGTAAAAATCTAAAAATTCTGTATCTGCCTCAGGAGGATTCGATGCAGCAATGATGTTCAGACCTGGTGCACTGATGTCTGGCTGCGAATAGAATATCAATTGAAGGATTCAGGTTGTGATAATGTCTCATAACTAGGTTGTGATATGAACTCTGAATCAGTGAGTACTTACCTTGAGAATGTTCTGGGTCAGCGCTCCAGGACCTCTTGATGAAAAAGATGCAACGACAGGGGCCGGCTTCTCACTTGCAACCACCGTTGATGGAGTAATTGTTGCAACAGGTTTTCTATAATGACAAGGCTTAGAAGATTATAAACAGCCACACTGTAATTGTAATTGGATCAGCCAAATGAATCGATATAAACATGTGAAATGAACAGGAATGGTAGGCGAACGCACCTGGTTGACTTAATGTAAGAAAATATTTCTGTTGCAGAGGATTTACTTATTGCAGTCCCTGCAAAGAAACCGTAGTCATATGCTTCAAATAGCTGTAAGTCGTCCACAACAATCATGCCTACGGCTCCAGTGTACGCCTCGATTTCTGCTACCATGTATCCCCTTAATGTAGCTGTGTCATTTGCAATACAGAGTACAATCTTTCCTTTCGTTTTGTTTGCATCTAAGCAGTCTAGAACACAATTGCTGCAGAATACCTTCCTTAGAATTTCCCCTCTTCATGAAAAATATAATTATAAAATTCCAACAATGTATAGTTTAATTTCCCTACGTTGGAAGTTTACCCATATAATTTACCTTGCGGCTACTGGGTTACAGGACTTGGCAGGAATGCTTCCTCCGTACACAAGCGGGTGCACGGCCGATTGGCTGAGATTGGAATAGGTAATGCCCTTACCCTAAATGCACACTACAAATCTTTAAAGCCAAATCCCAAAATAGTGGATCTAGAAATCATGAAAAATGTTAACACTATAAAATAGTGTTTAACACTATTAGCAAAAAGCATGAAATTATCACTATAAAAACAGGGCATGCTCTGGCAGAATCTATTAGTGAAGTGTTGAACGAGTGAAAAGTACCAACTGTTATGTAGGTTTCCGTGAATCCCCTGTTCACACCTGAATAATCTTTCCGTTGCCTAACACAACGTTTGATTGGAATTCCCGGTCGATTGAGCTGGCTCCCACCGTAAAAATCCATGGCGCAGTATTAACCACTGTTTGGGAATCAGGTCCCTCGTTTCCCGCAGAGGATACAACCAGAATTCCTTTCTGAGTAGCATGAAATGCTCCTATGGCAATTGCATCCTTCATAAAATCGGCCTGATTACTCGACGAAACTCCAATTGAGATGGATACAATATCCACTCCATCTTTAACTGCATCGTCAAAGGCAGCTAAAATCTGTACACCTGGACACCCATAATCCCACCCACAAACCCTATAGATGGCAATTCTGGTAGAGGAACTGGCCGGTCCACCTCTGGCTGTCCCCTTAGCGAGACCATTATAGTTTGCATTCTCCACAAAGCTCCCAGCTGCAGTGGAAGCTGTAAACGTGCCATGGCCGTCATAGTCCCTTGCAGACCCTCCTGCTTGTTGCCATATTAATTTCTGTTTAATATTTGTCACCAAATCACCGTCATCTCCACCTGAGTAATATCTTCCGCCAATTATTTTCCTGTTAAAACAATTATATTATTTTAGCTGTGAATCACACCAGAGTAGAAACAACGAACGAAGTTATTTCAGTTGCAGTTGCATATATAGGTCACCTGTTGCAGTTGGAGGCATTGAAACGGTCTCCCTCAACGCACTCTCCCTTCCACCGCGAAGGAACAGGGCCCATACCCTTATCACTGAAGCTGGTTGCTTCCGGCCAAATGCCTTCGAGATAAAACATTATTTAATTGAATAAAAACTTTAAACATGATATTATATTACAATATTTTTATCATACTAAACTATTAAAAAAAATTATAAAATTTATTTTGATAAACCTATTACTTTTAGCATATTTCAAAATTTCATTTCAAAAAATTTAAATATGTTTTCAAATTTCTTTCCTTAAATGGAATAGGAAGACAAATAAGAGAGTGAAAATAAGTATTGATCTTGTTAGTAGTTTAACCAGCTTGTTATTTTTCTCTGAAAATCATGAAAATTCTAGCAAGATTTTAATAAATCTATAACTTCAAGATTTTGAGTGATCTAATAGTTTTTGATGATGCTGAATTCATAAATAAATAAACATTTTCATTAATTTACTAATTTTAATAATTAATTTCTCTATCTAATAATAGCTAGTTTTTAACAATTAATTTTTAATGGCTATTTATTCATTAAAATCTATCATCTTTTCATCTTATTTGAAAACTAACCACATTAATTAGAAACGTCAACCAAATTTTTTTTTTTCTAAATTATAAATCACAAAAATCTTAAATTTAAAATTCTAAAATAGATATTTCCATCTACCTACACAATTAAAACTAAACTAAACCAAATGAAGTTTAAAAAGCTGCATATTGCCTTGTACCCGTATCTAGAAACCCTATTATGACGTCAGCGCCAGAAGACTTCGGCTTTCTGTAGGAAGACCCTGTCATGGCCAAGTCCTTTTCTAAGTAGTCCCATGAGCGTGTTGTATGAAGGTTTAGCACTGGATTAGGGAACACTGATAATACTGCTGCTTTCCCTGCTAAATCGACATGGGAATATATATATCAGAATACTAACCTGGGGGCTTACAGCTAGTTAAGAAACACACTGGTTAACGAGACGTACCAGATAATGCAGTCGCTTGTTCTTTGGATAATACAGCTGCGAATCCATTAAAAGCAGAAGTATAGCTACGCACCAGAGATTGCTCTGGACTGCAAAAATTCAAATATCCCGCAAATAAATATAAAATCAATTAATAGCCACACCTGTCAAATTCTGAAATTGGAATATTTCATAATTTGATACCTTTGGAGAACAGACGAAAGAACCTGCAAATGACTCGTTACAAGCTCTTCTCTATTATTGTGTAGTAAACTCCCCATGTATACAATGTGCACCTGCACGCAGATCAGTGAAATTAGCGACATTAATGTTGCAGCGAATCAATTTGAAGAAATTAAGAGTGGGCACCTTTCCATCGTCGCCAATGGCGAAGCCGAAGAGCAGAGTGCTGAGAAAAAGCAATCCAAAATAAATGTTGAACTCCATCAGTAATATTTCCACTTCAGTCTACTCAATCCCCTGTGATACTTTGGTGGAGTGTGGTGCTAATTAATAGAGGGCGAATGTCTGCAGTGGGCCACTTACGATTTAGATGAGTGGAGAGTGCAGAGAAAAAGCAATCCAAAATAAATGTTGGTGGGGCTTTATAGAGGGCGAGTGAATGGGCGTCTCACGTGCTTATTTCTATGCATAAATTGTAAAAAAATTGCGTTGCAAGCTGCATCCAATCTTGTTTTGCGGAGTATGTGTAGATGTTTACTGTCTGCCTTTGTTTTATTGGTGCGTACTTGAACATTGGCGGGCCCATGGAGGATATCGAATCTAAAAAGTTATATGGACAGTACACTTTGTTTTACAGCACGTTCATACTCTGTAACGCGTTTTTCCGAGTCTCTCCTAATGGCACAATTTCTTTAGGCAGTTGTTTTTAGTGTATTTTTAGATTTTTTTTTTCAGGAATTTAGTTGAAACGTGAAATTTTGATTTTGGTGGAGGGTGGAGCTTAATCTAGATGTTTACTGTCTGCCTTTGTTTTATTGGTGCGTACTTGAACATTCGCGGGCCCATGGAGAATATCGAATCTAGAAAGTTGTGTTGCACAGTTGCACTCATTATCATCGAAGTGGTCATTGATCTTATCTAAAAATTTATGTAAATTAAAATTAATTTTTTTTATCAAATTTGAAATAAAAAATAATTTAAATTTTTTAACTGAAATTTAAATAATTAATTATACTACAAATTATTATTATTATTTTTAATCAAACTGAAATTTAAATAATTAATTATACTATATATTATTATTATTATTTTTAATCAATTAATTAATGTTGTGAATGTTAGAGTAATGTTTGAAGTTATGCAGAACTAAATTCACAACTCTTCAAAATGGTAATATAGGAGATGTTATTCAAAAGGTTAATGATTTGAATCTAAAAAATTTGTGAAACAAATCTTCAATTGTTTTTCTATTTACAACAATAGAGATTGATTGAACTTATAAGCAATGGGAAGCTTGAAGAAGTTTTATAAGAATTTGCACTTGAGGAATGAGCACCAAAGGGGAAATAAAATAGTGTATTTTTAGAGGAAGTGGCATGTAAAGTTTCTATGTTCGTTTTTGAAGATCAATCAAGTAGCATCTATGGAGAATTTATTAGACATCTTCCAACATCAAAAGGCAACTAGTGAATTGAATGTTGCAATTTTAATCACTCAAAGTCATGAAGAAGATCTTAAGCATTGAAGTATTCTAAAGATGTTCATCTAGGCACAAAACCAACTTGATGAGAAAGCTTCTTATCCCCATATTACTTAATGCAACACTTGAGGATCATGTTATTTACTTGTTGGCTTGAAATAATCATATCTGTTGTTACCTTGATGTTTTTTATATTTTTATTTTTAATATTTGTATGGCATCTCTTCCTGCGATGATACAACATCTTAACTCGAATAAGCATATAAGCATTTCATGCCAACCTCACATGTCTCCCAAGTGAGAAGAGACATGATGTGTGCTTGGTTGAAAACAAAGAAGGTACCTCAACACCTTAGACCTATCTAAGTTTGTTCTCATGGGACTGATGAAAATGACCTCATGACTAAGTGAATGAGTGGACCACCTATTCATTTCAAATCCCTGAAAAGGAATGCACACAGTGAACAAACTAAGTATATAAAAAGATGTGCTTTTGGATGGAAAAACGATTAGTTAATTAACCTAGTTCATGAATTTCCTGGCAAAGAGAGAAGAGGAAGAAGAGTAGTAGTGAACCAGAATTGAAGGGGAAGAGCAAGAGATAAGCAATTGTAAAGGAGTAGAAACAAAGTACATAACAGAGATAAGAAGGAACTCAGAATTCAAAGATTGGGTAAATCAACAAAGTAAACATTTAATTTTGTCAGGGGATTGGTGTCTCCTTTCAGGCAGTAGCCTGAAAAAGAGCAAGTTGGAGCTTGTAGAAGAGGGAGTGGGTGCTCTTAGAAAGTTGGAGCTTGTAGAAGAGGGAGTGGGTTCTCCCAGCAAGTTGTAGCTTGCAGAAGAAAAGTGAGGTAGAAGCCTCCTTTAGGTAGAAGCTTGCATGAAATTGTTGTAAAAGAGGGAGTGGGTGCTTGCCTTTACATCACAACGACCAAAATTCATGGTTTTTCCCTTTATGGATTTCCACTTATATCTTGTGTCTTAATGTGTTGCATGAGTTGCTTGTATGTTT
This sequence comes from Pinus albicaulis, assembly GCA_034641835.2. Classification (NCBI taxonomy): domain Eukaryota; kingdom Viridiplantae; phylum Streptophyta; class Pinopsida; order Pinales; family Pinaceae; genus Pinus; species Pinus albicaulis. Next base: position 33,848,631 of record MU968411.1, on the reverse strand, counting down.
TCCTATGAATTCATGTTGATGTTGAACACATGTAAAAATATGGTAATATATTAAAGAATGAATTAAAATGTTGGTAAAATAATTTGAAATTAGTCATTTAAAAGACACAATTACTCATTCACCCCCCTCTCAATAATAGCCTAGTTTTCAACAATTAGTATTAAAGAATGTTCCTTATGCAATAGCATAACAACTAGAAGGAATATTTAACTCATAGAAATGGCCAATCATGAAGAGTGTTCTATAAATAAATATCCTTTGTTTAATGGTACTAATTATACCTTTTTAAAAATTAGAATGAAGACATATTCAATGTCCCTTGTAGTAGATTCTTGGCCCGTGCAATGCCATATAGATATGATAAACCATCAATCATTGTTAATAAAGATGGTAAATTTGAATTTTCCATGAATGCTATCCTTAGTGGGATAGATAAGTCATAATTTACAAAATTAATGCATTGTAAGACTACTAAGGAAATGTGGGGTAAACTAAAAAGCATTCATGAAGGAGATGGTAAAGTGAAATCGGCCATTTTACAAGTTTACGTAATGCAGTTTTAGTCTTTAAGAATGAGTGATGATGAATACATAACTAAGTTCTTTCTCTGACTTAATGAAATTGCTAATGTCATGGAGGGTCTAGGTGAATAAATTAAGGAGTCTACAATAGTCCAAAAAATGTTTAGATCACTCATTTATAAGTTTGATCCTAAAGTATCAACTATTGAAGAAATGTATAAAATTGTAGAGCTAATAATGGATTAATTTCTTAGGTCCCTAACATCATACAAAATGAGGATTACAAAAGGAAATTCAATTGCAAGGGATGAAACATTCAAAGAAGATAATAACTCTACAAAATAATAGAAGTGCTAATGTTCATACTTGGATGAAGAAGAAGTAAAATTTGTTAGAAGACTAAAGAAAGAGACTAGTAAGTATAAAAGAAACCATCCTTTTAAGTGCTTTATTTGTGGAATATTATGGAATTATGCCTCAAAATTTCCATTTAAGAAGGAAGAGAATAAGTTTAAATGTAAAGAAAATAACAAATACAACAAAATGAAGAATGAGAAAAGATCTTAAACGAACAATGTTTATACACAAGAAGATAGCAATTTGATGCAGGGTAAATAAGTCTCTAGATCAATAGTGTTGTATTCTCCTTTGTTGAAAAAAAATAATCTCTCTATACAGTGAGCCTTCCTGCGTATCTAGACCACCTATCTCCTTTGATTCCACGCTACCATACTGAAAGACAAAATCAGATCGAAAAATGCTCTGCTCTGCAAACCTTCAATCCATTTTTTTAACTTAGTGGAGCTTGGATCGGTCATTCTTTTTGTTGCTGAGGTGAGGCTTAACATACAGGGTAAAACGTAGTTTGATAAAGAGGAATGCAATGATAGAAACTACTATGGATAAAAATGTGCCGTGTGAAGGCACTGTAGCACCACAAGGGTATGCGTAGTGCCTCAAAGGTACTTGCGTATTGTCTCCGGTGTATGCGCAATGCCTCAACTGAAATCCATCAACAATGATCCAACTGACGATTTCATTTCTCCATTTAAATGAGGGGCGTGTTCCCATTCCTTAGTCTACATGTTGCAATGATTGCACAAACAAACCCCTCTTTCCCAGCCTTTGACATCAAATCCCAACACTCCGACAATGGATATCAATCTCGAGAACCATTTCTATTTCCACCTCTCTGTCCAAATGATTTTCCCACAAAATATTCAATTTGGGGTCTCAACACCAGAGATCATTTCATTATAAGTTCAACGCTCTCATGATCCTTCATACACAGTTGGCCGAATGCACTAACCACCCATTTGTTGCCTCAAATCTTATCCTAGATCCAAAAAACATTCATGATCTGCTAAGATCTCTACAGATCCTAAAATGACTCAACAAGACTCCTAGAATCCCAATCTAAATATGCCACTATGGACCAAATTCGATTACATAAGATCTTTACTCATTTCTGGAAGGATAGAATTGAATCCTTGTGTTCAGATAGTGCCTTCAAATCTAAACCTCAACGGCTTAGAACTGAAATCAAAATGCACCGAAATTTGGGTTTAACACTTTAGGCTTCAGGTATTAAAACACATAAATTCCTCGTCCAGGCAGAAAATTAATTGAACAACTTGCAGTAAATATCGACTTCCTCCAGTCATGGCATTGACATCGACTCCTTCTCTATGAGAAATAGATTTACTGATCCCCCCAATTTTTCTTGTTTCATTTCTCAATCATCGCAGAACAAATTTCCCTTAGATCTGAATGCCTTCAACAAGTTTCAGCTTTTGTTATTCACTAATTTATAAGTTATGGCATATGCTTAACAACTACAAGTGTCCCTTATTTAACATTGGATTGCAACATAGTTTCAATCACGACAATAATCTTGAAATCCTCCAATTAATTAATTTCAGTAATCCAGCTTGCTCACATCTTTTCTCTCAGATGTCGATTTAACCATGTCATTCAAAAATGCCTTCAATATTTCATTTATTCAAGAAAATGGATAGAATGAAACATGAGGATTTCCAGTTGGAGGATAGCACGATACTGTGTGACCGTATTTTAAAAATGTTCTACCTCCAATGTTCCTTCTTTTGTAGCTACATTTCGAAAAGAAATCTTCTTTGAAGACATAGATCCATTTCCATATTGGAAAGTGCTGACACATTATCTAGCGGAGACAAGGAAAGATCAAAATTATGAGTAATAGCCACCATTGAAGTGACCTCGCAACCTGAAACCAATCTCAAGCCGAACTTATATGTTCTTGACTGCAGATGTATATTTAACCTTGAACTGAGACTGCATAGCTAATCATTAATGCCAAAAATATATTAAATCATCATGCTCATTACAGACTCCTACGATTTTTCAACTTATATTAATTATATGGACACAATACACACACAAAAGCAAGGAAATATAACATTAACAATATTCATAGACAACTTTCAGAGAGATTTTAAAAAAACTAATTCTATAAACAGATTCAAATTAAACTGTTGTGATATATAAAATATATGGGTATATTGAGCCCTTGGCCTTCTACACATCTCATCACTCTCAAGTACACACTCACACTCACACACCTGCCTTCTTCCCATATGCGGGCTTACATTTATAGGAACAATTACATAGTTATGGATCATTATAGACTCATGATCTTCTCCATAGATCACTCAACTAATTCCTAAAATCTCTAATGCCACTTTTAATTCAATTAATCCTCTATTTTAGTATCCCCTAATCCCTAAGATCTCTATGAGACCTTCATAAGTCAAACACCTCTTACATTCTCACATAATTTATTAAAAATATATAAATTTCTTATTAATAAATTAAAAACATCAAATCCCCTAAGTCAACCAAATAGAAATGATTTTTTGTGCAGAATGCTCCTTCATCAGACTCCCAAAGTTGAAAGAAATCATGATCTCCAAATCATGTGTCTCCAATCGATGTCCACCTGGATCACAAACTTTGTTTTGCGGTGATCTCTTTGCTTCATTTAAGTGTTTTTCATATACTCTATTGTATTTTCTTGCTACTCCTGGTTTCCATATCTTATGTTGTAGTGTTCCACTATCCTTGCTTTCATCATTCTTCACCCTCCATTCATCATTAAAGTGGATTACTTGCTTTGTACTGCTATGTATTTTCTTAGTAACTTGCATCAATTTCAATAACTCATCTATGGCCTCTTAAAACTCAATTTTATGTTGTAAATAAACCTTATTTTCATTGTTCTGCCACTACACTTTGCTACACTCTGTCCATTTATCTTCAAACTGTTGATTACCTTCTTCAGTTGTTTTTGCTTCAACTTCTGCTATTATTCTTGAGATTTCTCCAGATACTGTTGTAGATATTGCTGCCACCCAAAATTCCTAAATATCCTTGAAGATATCTCCCTCTGCAATATCCAATTGCTGCTCCTTGTCTACAAATTTACTTTCAAAAAGTAAACTACTCTCCGATTCCCTGACTACAGTAAAATATTTACTCACACCTCTCTTTATATTAGTTAACATAACATAGTTTATAAAACTAATATCTGATTTTGTCTCAGCGAAAACTTGAGACATTATTCTATCAATGTCTGCAATCCCTTTCTCATGCTCAGATGATTCCAGCAAACAGTTCAGCAATTCACTTTCTACCTGATTCCTTTCAAACACCTCATCACTATGACGCTTATCAATTCCAACATAACTCCCATCCTTTTCCTTGACAACATCCCATAGTTGTCCTTCAGCTCCTTGACTAATCTTGGTAGTCAGTTTAGTCTCCTTCAGTTCTAAGACTGATTCTTCTTTATCATGAGACATATCTATCCCACTGTCCTTTACATTTTTATTCTTCTCTTTTTCACTGTTATGTGACACTTCCATCTGTCCTTCTGGGATGACTGAATCTTCATCATTCGCATCTCTACTTATGCATTCTTCAAGAAACCTCATTTCGTCATCAAAATTACTAAAACTTAAATGATTTACCTGAGGTCACAATCCATGGCTTGACTCAAGCTCCCTTAATAGATTTTCTAACAATAAAATATCTTTGTTAGCTTCCTCAAGCGTTAAATTTGTATGCTTGATATATTCCTTCTCTTTTTCTTGCTTTTGGATACCCATATAAGACAAAATCCCTCTGCTTACAACTCTAGCAGTATGATGAAAAGAAATATTTTCCTCCAATTGTGTATGAGCTTCCTCGTGAGACCTAACTGTCTCATCCTTCTTCTTTAAAACAAAATTCAAATTTTTTCTCTCCTCTTCCTCTTCTTTGAAAATACCTAAAGATTGTCCATCATCATGTATTACACCTGCAAACATATAAAAATTGTTAATTTCAAAATCATAAGGCTCAATGGCCTCAACTGATGGTTCAAACATCATTGATCCATCTTCACATTCACAAGGAACTTGTTCTTCTCCATCAACTTTGTTTTGCTATATCTCAACTCCTTTGAGCTTCTCCAACCTCAATTGAACATCCATTATCTACTCAAGCTTCCTAAGCTCTTCTATTAACTTAGTATTCACCTGATTCTCTCTCTTCTCTTGTAGCCTATTCCATTTTACATTCTTTCTCATTATATAGCCATACTTCTGGTCTTCTTTACTTCTTTGGAATAACTCCATCAACAAACTAATATGGATTATTATCTCAATATTTTCTCTGTCATACTCTTCATCATTTATCTTGCTTCCCATGCCATTTTCTTTGGCATCTTTCTTCACTCTTCTTCTATTGTTGCTTCTCTTTGAACCTCTACTATCAATATCAATAGTCATCTTCTTCTCCTTCTCTATGTGTTTCCTCACACTTGCTATGAGCTGTACTAAGCCTCTACAATAGCAGTTCTCTTTCACCCTGCTACAACTACCTCACCAAGCTTCTCCTCCGTACTTGGTCTTTTGGAAATACTGGTTCTTTATCTGTAACCTTCTAAGATTTCTTCTTTGATCCTTCTAGGCTTCTACACTCAACTCATATTCTCCTGAGAACACTCAACCGTTCTCTTATATTCCAATCCTCAACTGGAACAATTAGGTTCTAGCACACTGTTCTTTCTCAAGATTTCCTTGCCGCTTCTTTCATTACCACTTCAAAGCTGTGATCTACTTGCTGAGATACTCCTCAATTGCTGCTACCAACACTTCAAACAATGTTAGAAATAAATTTCATTAACATATCATATCTTAACAGACCTACTCCTCACTATCAAGATTTCAAAAGCTTGCTGCTGCCAAATTTTTATGGCCACTTTAAAATGCTTCTGCTCAACTTCCATCCCTGGCTGATCTAACCTCTTTCCTCTCTCCAAAAGAGCATTCCTTTTCTCTTATACCAAATGATGTAGGGTAAATCAGTCTCTAGATCAATAGTGTTGTCTTCTCCTCTGTTGAAAAAAATAATCTCTCTATAAAGTGAGCCTTCCTGCGTATCTAGACCACATGTCTCCTCTGATTCTACGCTACCATATTGGAAGAAAAAATCAGATCGAAAAATGCTCTTCTCTGCAAACCTTCAATATGTTTTTTTAACTTAGTGGAGCTTGGATTGGTCATTATTTTCGTTGCTGAGGTGAGGCTTAACATACAGGGTAAAACGTAGTGTGATAAAGAGGAATGCAACGATAGAAACTACTATGGATAAAAACGTAGCGTGTGAAGGTAGTGTAGCACCACAAGTGTATGCGCAGCGCCTCAAAGGTACTTGCGTACTGTCTCCGGTGTATGCGCAACACCTCAAATGAAATCCATCAACAATGATCCAATTGATGATTTCATTTCTCCATTTAAATGATGGGCGTGTTCCCATTCCTTAGTCTACATGTTGCAACGATTGCACAAAAAAACCCCTCTTTCCTAGCCTTTGACATTAGATCCAAACACTCCAACGATGGATATCAATCTTGAGAACCATTTCTATTTCCACCTCTCTGTCCAAATGATTTTCCCACAAAATATTCAATTTGGGGTTTCAACACCAGAGATCGTTTCACTATAAGTTCAACGCTCTCATGATCCTCCATACATAGTTGACCGAATACACTAACCACCCATTTTTTGCCTCAAATCTTATCCTAGATCCAAAATATCTTCAAGATCTCCTAAGATCTATATATATCCTAAAATGACTCAACAAGACTCCTATGTCCCATTCTAAATTTGCACTATGGACCAAATTTGATTACATTTGAACTTTACTCATTTATGGAAGAATCGAATTGTGTCCTTGTCTTCAGAAAGTGCCTTCAAATCTGAACCGCAACGACTTAGAACTGAAATCAGAATGCACCAAAGTTTTGGTTTAACACTTCAGGCTTCAGGTATTAAAACACAAAGCTTCGTCGTCCAAGCAGAAACTTAATTTAACAGCTTGCAGTAAATATCGACTTCCTCCAATCACGACATTGTCATCGACTCCTTCTCTTTGTGAAACAGATTCACTGATCCCCCCAAGTTTGCAGTTGTTTCCTTTCTCAATCATTACAGAACAAATTTCCCTTGGATCTGAATGCCTTCAATAGGTCTCGATTTCTGTTATTCACTAATTTATAAATTATGGCATATGCTTAACAACTACAAGTTTCCCTTATTTAATACTAGATTTCAACATAGTTTCAATCATGACAATCATCCTGAAATCCTCCAATTAATGAATTTCATTAATCTGGCCCACTCACATGTTTGCTCTCAGATGTTGCTTTAACCATGTCATTCACAAATGCATTCAATCTTTCATTATTCTAGGAAATTGATAGAATGAAACATGAGGATCACCAGTTGGAGGATAGCATGATATTGTGTGACCGCGTGACCATCTTTTAAAAATGCTTTGCCTCCAACGTTCCTTATTTTGTAGGTACATTTCGAAAAGAAATCTTCTTTGAATACATATATAGGATAAAAACTATAGGACATCCATTTCCATATTGGAAAGTGCTGACACATTATTTAGTGGAGACAAGGAAATATCAACATTATGAGTAATAGCCACCATTGAAGTGACCTCGCAACCTGAAACCAATATCAAGTCGAAATTATATGTTCTTGACTGCAGATGTATATTTAACCTTGAACTAAGACCGCATAGCTAATCATTAATCCCATAAATATCTTATATCATCATGCTCATTACAGGATCCTATGACTGTTCATCACTTGTGTTAATTATATGGAAAAAATACACACACAGAGGCAAGGAAATATAACATTAATGATATTCAGAGACAATATTCAGAGAGATTTAAAACAAACTAATTCCATAAATAGATTCAAATTAAATTGGCCTGATATATAAAATATATGGGCATATCTAGGCCTTCTACACATCTCATCACTCTCAAATACACACTCACGCTCACACACCTGCCTTCTTCCCATATCCAGGCTTACATTTATAGCAACAATTACATAGTTATAGATCATTCTAGATTCATGATCTTCTCCATAGATCACTCAACTAATTCCTAAAATCTCTAATGACACTTTTAACTCAACTAATCCTCCATTCTAGGATCCCCTAATCCCTAAGATATCTATGAGATATTCACAAGTCAAACACCTCTCATATTCTCACATAATTTATTAAAAATATACAAATTTCTTATTAATAAATTCACACCTCCTAAGTCAACCAAATATACAATGATTTTCTGAGCAGAATGCTTATGCATCACAATTCCTCTGATGATATAAATGAATCTTCTAATGAAGGAATTAGTGAATTTATGTTTATGGCTCTTGAGTCCAAATTTGAAAAATTAATGACATTGAGTTGAGTGAAGAAGAAGTAGGCGAAGTTGAACTTCAGGTATAGCTAATTATTTCTCTAGAAGAAATTGATAGCTCAAGAAAAAGAACAAGAAACAAAAATAAATTCTCATTAAGTATCTTAAAGAAGAGCCTAAGTACAAAGAGCTTATCTAGGTAAAAGTTTAATTATAAGATGTTAAAAAGGTGGAAGACGTCATGTTACAGTAGTTAAAAGAGAAAGGCAAATAGTGAAAAGCTAGATGAAGAAGTAGTTACTCTTGAGAAAGAAGCTAGAGAAAGCACTGAATGAGTTCAATATGAACCTTAAACACATTAAGGGATCTGAAAAGTTGGACGAGACACTAAATTCTCAGAGATCTCCTCTTAAGAAAGCTAGTTTGGGTTATGAAGGAGAAACTAGTGATAAGAAGACATCGAATAAAAAGACCATTAATTTTGTCAAAGTTGTCACATGAGATAATGACGACCATTAACAACTAAAGAATAAGGATATCAATAGCACACATCAGAAACAACAAGGTAATATTGCACCTCAACATCAACAAAGGAACAACACCACTCGACAACAAACAAAATATTCAACAAAGGACTAATCTTGCTCAACATCAAAAAAACAATAAGATTTGACAAGCAGGTAATGAATTACTAGAGGCCTTATTTCTTAAAAATAAAACACTATCATATGTCAAGGAGATCCTATTCACATGCACCATCCTTCTCCAGGTATGAAATTGTTTTCTATGTATATTGTTATTTATGTAAAAACATTGTCCACAAGGTTGTGAACTATAAATCATATATCAGAAGAGAAGTAATAAGTATAGTTTTTTTAGTCAGCAAGAGATTTGTAAATGCAAGAATGATAATAATCAGGAACAATAACCCATTTTACTTTCTTTTTCATGTTTTTGTATGCTTCTATTACTACAAATTTGGACATCAATCTTATGAATGTCAACTCATAAAATTCATACCACAGTCTCAGGAAAATCACAAGACAAAGGAACCCATGCAGTGGAAAAACAAAAAGGAAGTGAAGAAAAATGCTAAGTGTGGCCTAGTTATCTATTCCTAGAGCCAAAATAATTAGTGGTATGTGGATATTGATTGCTCCAAACATATGATTAGAGACAAGAGCAAGTTATTTCCTCTAGATGAAAATAAATCTAGAAATATCACCTTCGACAATGATGCAATAGGAAAAAAAATGGAAAAGGTACACTAAGCTTGAATAATGGTTGAGGCAATGCACTTGATGCATTATTCATAGATGGACTAAAACATAACTTGCTAAGTGTGATAAAGGATATGATGTTATATTTAGGGCTCACGAATGTGAAATAAGGTCAACTACAACATGAAAGATATTGGCCAAAGAAATCTAAACAGAAAACAACTTATATTTTATAAAGGAAGAAAGCGAAGAATGTTACTTAGGAAAACAAGATGAGTGTTGGTTGTGGCATAGAAGACTAAGGAATCTAAAGTTTGACCATATCATCAAAATTTACAATAGGGGAGTTGAAAGAGACCTGCCTAAGATAACAAAGCCACAAAACTTTATTTGCAAGTCATGTCAAATGTGGAAACAAGCTCATGTTCCTTTAAGGCTAAAGATCAATTATCAACCACCAATCCGCTACAACTAGTACTCATGGATCCATGTGGGCCTTCTAGAATAGAAGCACCTAAAGGTGAGTGTTACTTCATGTTAGCAATTGATGATTATTCTATACTAACATGGGTAGCCTTCTTAGGAAATAAATCATATGCACTTGAGAAATTCAAGGTCTTGAAATTGTTAGTAGATGACCAAACATGCAAGAAGATAAAGTGCAGAAAATAAGACAGAGGAGCAAAGTTTACATCAGACGAATTTGCAGAATTATGTGATGAACATGGAATAATGAGGCAATATACCATTAAAAAAACACCCTAGTATAATGGAGTTGTTGAAAGGTAGAACAAGTGAGTACAACAAATAGCTAGAGCAATTATGCAGGAAAGGAACATATCACAGACCTATTGGGAAGAAGTTATTCACACAGTGGTTCACATAATGAACATGCCACATATCAAACCTAACTGTGACAAGACACCTTATGAGTTATGGCATGGAAAACCAACGTCAGTTGAACACTTCAAAGTGTTCGATAGTAAGTGTTATATTAGAAAGAATGATGAAAAATTGGGAAAATTTGATGCTAGAGAAAATGAAGGAATCTTCATGGGGTACTCAATGAAAAGAAAAGGGTACATGTGCTACAATAAAATACCAAATAATATTATTTAATATATAGATATGAAATTTGATGAGGAAATACCTATCAAGAGAAATCGTACAATATTCATCAATCCCTCTGACAAACTTATAAGTGAATAAGAGGGAGAACAAGTTGAAGATGTAGAGGAAATAGAGAACCATTTGAAAGCACCCGGTTTGAGGTATGTACAAAAGAACCATCCTAAAAATAATATTACTGGTGATAAGAATGCAGGGGTCCAAACAAGAAGGAAAATTTTTGAGACAACTGATCAAGCTCACATTTCCATGCTATCCATAATTAGACCGATGAAATTTTCTAAAGCAGGCAAAGATGAATAAGATAGACGCCATGAATGAGGAACTAGACCATATAGAAAATAATGAGACTTGGGAATTGACACAAATACCAACAGATAAAAACATCATAGGCACAAAGTGGATTTTCAAAAATATAATGAATTAATAAGGATATATTATAAAAAACAAAGTAAGGTTGGTATGCAAGGGATATTCATAAGTAGAAGGGTTAGAATTTGAAGAAACGTTTGCTCCAATGGCGAGGTTATAAGTATTCAAAGTTTTTCTTTCTTTTTCTTGTCACAAAGAATTCAAAGTATATCAAATTAATGTCAAGTATTCCTTCCTTAACAGAGATCTTGAAGAAGAAGTATATATAGAACAACCTGAGGGCTTCCAGCTATCAAATAATCCTAATGATGTTTGCATATTAAAGAAGGAAATCTATGGAATCAAACAAACACCATGAGCATGGCACTCTCATTGGAAAAGAATCTTAAAAAACAAGGCTTCAAGAAAGGTACAATTGACAACAACTTGTACATAAAGTCAGATGATAAAGAACTCCTAATTGTAGTTATATATGTTGATGATATAATTTTTGGAAACAACAAAAACTCCCTAATTCAATGGTTTGATAATGAGATGAAGTCATAGTTTCAAATTTCAATGATTGGAGAAACATTGTTCTTCCTTGTGCTGCAAATCATAAAAAACTCAAAAGGCATGTTCATCTCTCAAGAGAAAAATTCAAAATAAATCCTAAAAAAGTTCAGAATGGAGGATTGTTCCCTTGTCACCAATCCCATGGTTGTTGGATGTAAATTATGAAAGGATGATGAATCGTTAGAAGTTGATCAAAAGATATATAGATCTACGATATGAAGGCTACTATATCTAATAGATTTAAGATTGGACATAATGCTAGTAGTTGGTTAGTAGCAAGATATCAAACAAATCCAAAGCAAAAACATCTCTTAGCAACAAAGAGAATCTTGATATATTTAAGAGGCACAATGGATTATGGACTATAGAATCCAAAAGGAAAATAATTTACACTAAAATATTATTGTTACACTGAAATTTGTCACCATGATGTTTTAGTGTCTATATGGGTTCATCATTACTCATATATTACTCCCTTAGAAGTCTACAACATCAAAGTTCATAAAATCAAGCCTTGAAATTAAGAGAAAAGCTCATAAAACTCTTAAAAACACTTGTACCACACTTTCTCTTAACATTGCCTGTGGTGCCGCACCTATTTGTTCTAAATCATGCGGAGCTAAAAGCACTTTTTCTTCATTAAAGGTGTGGACCCATGTAAAAGGTAAAATGAAGGCAGAAAGTAACATTTAGAAGGCCAACAGTCAAATCCGAAAGCTTTTGGAAGCAATTATCTGGTCGAAGGTTCGCTCCTATCATGTACATTCATTCCTCCATTATGGGAGCCTACCCCTTGGTTTATGGAGCTCAATCCCTTCAAAAGAGGATTCTATCCCCTATTATGTGGAGCTACAACCTCTTCTCTTTTCCTATAAATTGAAGCCATAGTGCAGCCTCAAAGGGGGTTAGACTTTGAGAATTTTTGAGGAGAAATGCTATAGAAACTTAGACTCTCTTAACTGATCATTATGTGGGAATGATTACACACCCATGTGCATTTTAGCTGAGAGAGTGCAAAGCTTGTTAGAGTAGAGGAAATGCCTGTTCTGGACCCCAGAAATACTTGTACGACATCAAGGCGGACACGGTTGTAAGGCTCTTTCTTCGTCAAAGATAATATGAATGGATCCTATTTTCTCAATGAGTTCTTTAATTAAGTAGCTTGTTTATCATGTTTTATCAATGAGTTGTTTAATTAATTAGCTTGTTTCTTGAATTCCTTGATCATCTTGATAGATATATTATTCGTGAATTAGTTTATACTATGCAGGTGTTGTTGATTTTTTCCATGTTTGTGATTGCAAATCTTTGAAGACGACTCTTTCAAGAAACTGGAAAGAAGATCATTACAAACTGCGCTAGACTACAGGTAGGTCTTCAAAACCTCTATTGTGGCTGATTCTGAATCGAATATTATCTAGAGAAAATAGTTTTTGTTTGTCTGTTTCTTGCTAGTTGTACGTAGGATACTAGGGAGATCTTTCTTGTCAGCAAGAACGAATTATCCGTCCAGCAAAATGGCGACACCGTAGGGGAATGGATCTTGAACTTCGATTTCTTTTATTTTTGACTTGTGAATTTATTTTTTCTAATTTTGATTGGTTTATACTGGCTTGGGTAGTTTATCCCTATAGAATCCCTGATAAATGTTAGGGGAATTTTGAGGTCTAAAATGGGCCTCCTAAGGAAATTATAAAAAAATAGTGGAAAAAATCTAATAAGATTTGATGACATCATCAAATTTTAGAGGGAAAAATGAAAAAACTACTTTTTCAATTCATATTTTCAACTTATCTCCAAAGTTTTTACTCAAATTTCGAGCGGGAGTACTCGTTGTATGCGGAATTTAATTTCATCCAGAGTACCCATGCTTCATACTTTCGATGCATTATCCAAGGAGAGAAATACATAAAAAAACGTGATTACAATCGCATTTTTTATGTATTTCTCATTTTTCGTGTAGTAGAGTTCATCGAAAGTATGCAACATGGGTACTCCTTGGATGAGGAATTAAATTTCGCATCCAATGAGTACTCCCGCTCGAAATTTGAGTAAAAATTTTGGGAGATAAGTTGAAAATACGAGTTGAAAAAGTTGTTTTGTTATTTTATTATTTTTTAATATTTTTACCCTTTTATTTAAAAAATGGTGAATCATCCCCCATGGTTGACATCATCATCTTGAATCCTATTGGTTGTTATAAAGTTTATTTTTGCTGTTCATTTTTCTTATGAGGCCCATTTTAGACCTCAAAATTCCCCTAATGGTTTTAGAGTTTTTTATTTTTCTTTTAGTTTTCTGGTATCCGCACTTTTCTTTTAGAAACAGTGCGGACATCTCCACTCTTTTCTTGTATAAACAGAGCGGGACCGCACCTGTTTACACTGAAACCTGCAGGACCTGTGAAAATTTTTAGAAAACCTTAAAATTCTCTTTTCTGGTTCAGTTTGTTAGATTCTCAGTGTATACCCGGACTTGTATTTTCTGTTAGAAAGCTTTGGTTGAGAGTTTATTTCATCATTTTAAAGTTTTGAATGATTTTATGAAAGATCTACATGTTATAGTGATTTTTGCTTTGTCTTTATCCCGCTCAAAGACTAGAAGCCTTGGTATACCTTTAGATCACTGGTATTTCCTTGCTTTCTTGCTGAGTTTGAATTCATAGCAGAAATTGCTTTATGAGATTTAGATCCCGTTTGTTCATCTGCAAATCTTTAAAAAAAAATTGTTGATAAGTTTCGAATTTCACTTAAAAAACCGTAATTGGATGTTTTTTGAGTTCTTGCTGATCTAAGCAAAGAATTTCTTAGTTAGATAACAACATAAGAAAAACATCCTCAAAATATTTAAAGTTTTAATTCAGATTTAGTCTTTAGAATTTTTAGATCTCAAAATTAGTGTTTTTTAGTTTTGAGTGTTATTTCTAGAAATTGTAGTGTTCTTTTGGAGAAAATTTGGTTTGTAGTTTCGATCTTGAATAATAAAGGGATTTATTTTTGAGCAATTGATCATTTTGAGTTCTCATGAAATTAGATTTCTTTTCATTTATTCTTGTTTGAAGGAAATAATTGTTTTAAAATATTGCATTTCTCAACTCTTTCTTCTAGATAGAATTCATTTAAAGGAAAGGAATTGTTTCTCATAATAGATGCATTTTTAGTCTGTTTTGAGTCAGGTCACTACATATCATCAGTTTCACTTTCACACCTATTGTCCTAAGAAACAACATATTAAAACCAACGTTTAAATTAAAATCAATCTAGTAATTTTTATATTTCTAGGGCTCTTTTCCACCAACATAGCTTAGGCTAGTGTCTTGGGGTAGGGAGTAATTAACTCTCCAAGACAATTTAAACAAACAAGTAGTCGATCTTGTGGTAGAAAAAATCCAATAGTCGCTTGTATGTTGTGGGAAGCTCCTCCTCAAGGAGTCAAGCATGAGTTCATATCTGACCTGGTGGGATAATCAATTCTATCTCATTTGGGAATGATAGAAGATGTGCGCGTATTAACAACGGTAAACCTCGGATAGACGATTGTCGAGGAGCCTGGGGTCACTTGTCGGTATATCTTGGATTATGTCAAGGAGCCTTCAAGGGGATTAAGCTTTGTTACTATGCCCTTGCGCGTATGTCAAATCGTAGACTGTTCCCCCAGGTATATTATTTCCTGTTGGTAACCTTAGTGGCCATAAACTTTACTATTTTTTCCTAAGGTGACGGTGGAGGAAAGATCCCACTATACCTAGAGCAGACATCGACTAGACTCACTTGGACTCTCCGGAGGGTTATCTTCACTCGAGATGGTTTAAGTGAAGAAACTTGCACCGATTTGTTTCATTAAGTAGGTTGTCAGGGTAACTGTTCCAACCACCATTTCTACATTAAAATACTACGATGTTGGATTTCATCACCAACAAGTGTTTTTAGTGTGGGAATTTACTATTTGTTTGTGGTTTGATCTCCTAGATTTTTAGGCGTGTGATTCATTTGCTTGTTTCCTTAGCGACTTTAGGAGTTTTCATTGAAATTTTATTTGATTGCGTGTGATTAATAATTTTTAATCGTGGCTGAATTACCAAGACAATCACGTAGACTCCAAGGGAAACCCCATAAGTATACACCAAGCCAACTTGAAGGACTGTGAGATTTGGTACCACATAGTGTCAACGGAATTAAATCAACAGAACCAGGAGAATCATCCATAATTACTCATCTTGATTATTAATCACAAACAACAGAATATATTGAAGAGCCAATTTCAATCTCCGAAGTCACTGACATTGCTTCTCCAACCAGTGAATTAGCTAAAGAACTTGAAATTTCTAAGCCCGAAACTGAACCTGCTGTGTTGGAATCATCTTTAGGATTTGTTACTCCAACTTCTAGTGATCCTGATTCACCTAGGGTAATACATCGCATTACTGAAAACCTTCCTTCTGATCTCATATGTATTTAAGAACTTTTTGGTCTATACGAAGACGTAGTTCTTCCCGAAACCCAAGAAACTTTGAATCTTAGGGAGTGTGAGTCAATATTCTACAGTCCTTTTAGAATTGACGCTTGGTATTTATCATTGACATTTTTTTTACAAAATGCAGGTCTTACTTATTCACCACCCCAAATTCCTTTTTACCCTACATCGAGAGGTTATCAACCTTCACTAGCTATGTTGGGTGAGTCATCTATGTTTTCTCAATCTCCAGAAACATTTTTATATGGTGGTTCATCTGTTCCTCTGGGATACCAGTCACTCTTGTACCTTCTCAGGAGTAGCTCCTGAACCAATTGAACAAGTGTTATCATCTGGTACAAATGGAACTAACACTAAAACGTTGAACACGGAACATATTTTTATGATGTCTAGCAATATTCCAAATCCTCAACCTCAAGGAAGTCAGTTACCGCTTGGGGGGCAGCCTCAAGGAAGTTAGTTATCGCCTGGGGGGCAACCTCAAGGTAGTCAATTACCGCCCGGAGGGCAACCTCAGTGTAATTTCTTACCACCTGGAGGTCAAACTGTAGGAAAATATTACCTGCCTAGGGAACAACCCCAAGGACAGTACATACCTCAAGGTCAATATCAACCTCAGGGACAGTACATAACCCAAGGTCAATATCAACCGCAGAGTCAGTTTATTCCTCAGGGTCAATATCAACCACAGAGTCAGTTTATTCCTCAGGGTTAATATCAACCCTAGATTCAGTACATGCCTCAAGGTTTTCAACCTCCTTCCGGTCAACCATTATTACAAGGAGCTGGAAATTTTCCAGTTAATTATCAAACTTACGTTCAACCTGGTTATGGTCCTTCATATGCATAACCTTCTATGGGTCAATACCCTGGAATTAATATGGTGTGGGATCCATCTCAAATTCAACAGACATTGCAACCCAATGTACAGTTACCTAATCAACCTGGACAACCCATAGATTCTGGTCCAACCCAGCAACCTGTCCAGCCTACCATTCAAGTCTCTGCACCTGGTTCTGTTCAGCAGCCTGGGCCTAGTACACCTAGAACTCCACCTCAAACTTCTACTGCTGCTGAAACTTCTGTTCAATCTACCACACCTATTTCTAGAGTATCTACAGCTCCTGTTTCTACTATCCTTGTATCAGTGCAAATTCCTCAAGTGTTTGTGCCACAGTCTACGACCTAGATGCCTATAGGACAATCTGGTACGAGTACAGTTCTCACTAGTCAACCAAAATTTACTTATCAACCGTACTAGGGACAGTATCAATTTGGACAGGCTACACAAAATCCAGCATATCAGTATCAGCCATATCCTGGGTATACTTATCAAGTACCTCAACAACCCCAATATGGTCTGGTTAATCGTGGTTATCCAGGAGGTTTCACGATTCCCAATGCGCATCCAAGTCCAGGATATCTTGGATATCCTCCTCCTGGAACTTGTTTGATCACACAAGGTTATCAAGACCGTAGCCATCGGTTACCATTTATAGCAACTTTAGATTTACTTGATCTATCGTGCCTTACGAATGATCCCATTTTTTATCTTCCGTATTAGCCGTCGATGCCTAATAAGTTAGCTAGTGATATTCCAAAGTTTGAAGGTAAGTCAGGAGAAGATCCATCTAATCACGTTATATTGACTTATCACCTCTAGTGTGCATCCAATTCACTAATCGATGATTCCATTCGATTGCATATTTTTCAGAGAACTCTCATTGGTCTAGCTGACAAATGGTACATTGAGTTACCACAAGGCTCATTTAATAATTTTAATGCACTAGCTACTTCTTTCTTAACCCATTTTCAGTTTCCTGTCAGATATCAAAAAAGTACAGAATTGTTGACCTTAAAACAATCTACCTCTACATACATATCTGATCACATTCATGAATGGAGACATAGGAGGCGTTTAGTGAAATTCTTTATTTCAGATCAAATTTTGGCTGAATGGTTTATCAAATCATTATTGCCCAAGATTACTGAAGATGTGGCCAAAGGAGGCGTTGTTATAGAAGAGCAAGTCATTGCTTAGGCTCAGTACCTTGACCTTGTATATACACAATTAGGTACTATGTATGACAAAATCCCCAATTTACCAAGACCTGGTCAATTAACTACAACTCCTTCGGGCTCTCATGCCGCTGATGGTGTAATTGGTTCTGTTAGCACTAGTAAGAGTAAGAATAAATCTTCCAAGATGAATTCTCCTATTATCACTTTACCCGATTCATCAAAAGGAGATTCTTCCGTTGAAACTTCCGCCGATATTCATGTTGTAGAATCATCTACAGCCAAACCCAAAACTAGTGGTAAGAAGAAAGGTAAGAATAAAAATAAAAAATATTCAAAAGGTAAAAACGATAAAACTGAACCAACTGACGATAAATGAAAACCTCGTTATCCTTATCTGTTCTGTGATGAGGATCATTTTACAAAAGAATTCCCACATAGAGCTGAGGTATCGAAATTCGTTAAGGGTTCGCCCATACCTGCTGTCTTGAAGGATCCCTTTCTTGCTCAAGATAGTAACATGATTGGATTTTACTCAAATACGCTAGAGAATATCTTAATGGTTGCGACACGATCGCAAGATTACAGTATTAAAAATCCTGTTGGTGTCAAAGAAGAAGAAAGTTCTAACTCAGCATCAACTACATATCCCTCAGTTTTTGATCCACTCCAGATCAAGAAACAAAATTCTGACTTAGTAATCCAACCGCCTACTAAAGGTGTACTTCGTAAATCAGCTTTCAATCCACATGCGAGAGCTGCTCAGAATTACAATATTGTTGAAAATTTGGCAATTTCCCCTTTAGCAATGTTGGCTTTGGAAGTGCTGCAATCATGTCCAGCCCAAATAAAACTACTATTGTCAGCCATAGGAGCTATAGACCTCCAGGATTCGAACCTCATGATCATCGATTAGAGAATTTTACACCCCGCCTACCCCATCAAATGGCTTTTCAAATTCCGGTAATAGTAAAAAAAAACGTTGCTTTCATACTGTTTTTGATGAAGGGCTTCTATGTGTATTATGTCGTTAATGTTGGAAATAACTTGGTTCTCCGAAAATTAACCAATCGATGACTATCCTCAAAGTTTTTGATGGAAGAGTTTTATGTTCGTATGGTATTTTACAGGATCTACCAATAGAGGTCGAAGGAAAAACCGTTAATCTGGATGTGGAAGTGGTTGATGCCCTCTGGATTACAACCTTCTCCTGGGTCGCAGTTGGTCTTACGCCATGACTGCTGTTGTATTGTCGATATTTCATCTCATCATGTTTCCACATAAAGGAAATATCGTTAAAATATATCATCTCTCATATTATTCATCTGACCCATCCTCTACTGATAGCATCCAGCATATTGGAAAATCGACTATCCCTTATAAGGATGTGGGAGTAGGTTTGCTTAAAGATTATGCTTTACTGGGAACTTTTTCCCTGCCTTCTCCCAATGTACCACCACCTATTGCTAATATCAATATGATTACATCAAGTACTATTTCCTTTGATGATCACCTTCAAAATTAGAACTGGATTCTTTCGATGGCGCGATGCCTTTGAGTCCTTTTGAGTTAGCATATAAGGTAGTACAGTCATTTTTTGATACTCCTTCAACTGAATCTGATCTAGTGAATGTGATCAATGAGGAGTCACTTTCAATATCAAGCTCGGCTTTGACATCAATCCCGGATCTTGGTCAACAATTATTCAATATTGATGAACATATTCGTGAATTCTTGTCTGTCGATGAATTACCATGGGAAGATATGCATCATAGGTCTTCATTTTTACTTGATCTCCATCATTTTGAGAATGATTTTTCCTCCATTTTTACTACTGATTACGTCAAAGAACCTCATAATCCTCTCTCATCTTCTGATTCTAAATTAAATTTAGAAACAATTTCTACAACGGTTCCCATTGACATTTCAGTAAAACCCGGAATTGTCGAAAACATTCATATAGGTGCTTCTTATACAACTGATGAAATCCAAGCATATAAAGCCCTATTTCAGGAATTTCGTGACATTTTCGCCTGGTCATATGAAGAAATGCTAGGAATCAATCTGTCGATTGTTGTTCATGAAATTTAGACATACCCGGATGCTAAACCTGTCATATAGAGATTACGTTAGATACATCCGCAAAAAGTTGCTGCTATTAAAGAAAAATTTGAAAAATTACTTCATGCAAGTTTTATTTATCCGATTCCGTTAACAGATTGGGTATCTAATATCATTACTGTCAATAAAAAACAAGGAACAATACGAGTATGTATCGATTATAGGGATATAAATCGAGCTTGTCCAAAGGAAAATTATCCAACCCCTTATATCGATCAAATTACTGACGATTGTGCTGGAAGTGAAATGTTTTCGTTCATGGATGGATTTTCCGGCTACAATCAAATCAACATACTCCCTACAGATCAACCTAAAACAAATTTCATTTGTCCATGGGGGATTTTTGCTTATCACAAATTACCTTTTGGACTTAAGAATGTTGGCGCCACTTTTCAAAGGGCAATGTCTTATGCATTTCATGACATTAAACACATTGTTCCACCCTACCTCGATGATTTTCCTGCTCATTCCAAGCACAGAGAAAATCATATTACTCATTTACGAGCCATTTTTATACGATGTAGGCATTATAAGATTTGTCTGAATCCTCACAAATGTGTTTTTTGTGTACAATCTGGACAATTGTTGGGATTTATTGTCTCAAAGGCAGGCATTTGTGTCGATCCATCGAAGGTTGAGGCTATCATCAATTTACCTCCTCCTTCTACTCTTCACCAACTCCAAATTTTGCAAGTGAAAGCAAATTTTTTATGTTGATTCATTCCTAACTACGCTGAGTTAACGAAAGGTTTTACCAGGTTGTTAAAACATAATATTCCTTTCTTTTGGGACGAGATCGTTGATCGATCTTTTGATGCTCTTAAATACGCATTGACCCATGCACCGTTACTACATCCTCCCAATTACAACCAGGATTACTTTTTGTACCTCGCCGCTTCCAATTCCATGATAGGAATGGTTCTAGAGAAGGAAGATGAATTCCATGGTGAACATGTGATTTACTATCTTAGTCGCAATTTGCATCCGCCTGAAATCAAATATTCACATGTGGAGAAATTGGCCTTGGCAGCCGTTCAAGCTGTCCAACTTTTTTGTCATTACATACTTTTACGCAAAACAATAGTGATTACGGATTGTAACCCTATGATGTATATTTTGGCCAAAAAATTGCTAGGGGAAAATACTCCAAATGGATTGTTATCCTATAGGAGTTTGACTTGGAATTTGAAAAATCCAAATCAAAGAAATCATTGATATTTGCTGAACTTTTTTGTGACTTCCCACGTACTGATATAGAAACTGTGGCGGAACAACTGATCACGGATGAATCCTTGTTTCTTATTAGTACCATTGATCCTTGGTATGGAGATATCATCGTTTATCTTCAGACGCAATCGTTTCGGTTCAAACTTTCACGGTCACAACGACGTAAAATCCGTTTCTAGTCTCAATAATATCATATTGTTGGAAACACAATATACCATCATGGTGCGAACTCTGTTTTTCGACATTGTCTCGCCCATGAAGAAGCCAAAAAGGTTTTAAATGATTGCCACTCTGGAGCATGTGGCGGTCATATGTCTGGGTATGCCGCAACCCAAAATATATTGCGCGCTGGTTATTTTTGGCCATCCTTATTTAAAGATTGTATTTATGCGATCCGAAAATGCCATAATTGTCAAATCTTCAATCGAAAGATGCGTGCACCACCTACTCCTCTTCACCCTATAATTGTTGTTAGTCATTTTTCAAAATGGGGCATTGACTTTATTACATGTAACCCTCACTCGACCGGGGGGCATGGGTATATTATTCTCA
Organism: Pinus albicaulis; assembly: GCA_034641835.2. Taxonomy (NCBI): domain Eukaryota; kingdom Viridiplantae; phylum Streptophyta; class Pinopsida; order Pinales; family Pinaceae; genus Pinus; species Pinus albicaulis. The sequence continues at coordinate 33,826,690 of MU968411.1, read as the reverse complement.
TAGTAGATTATTTTACCAAGTGGGCCGAGGCGATGCCTACATTTGCGAAAAATGGAAAAAATGCAGCTACTTTCGTGTTCAATCATGTGATTACTTGTTTCAGTGTACCCCAAGCGATAATTATTGATCATGGGAGCCATTTTCGAAACATCATAATGACCGAACTGACTGATCAACTTGGCATGTGCCATGACATTTCTACACCATATTACCTGCAGGCCAATGGTCTGGTTGAAGCTATCAATAAATTTTTAGTCACCATGATTAAACGCATCATTGGAATTCATAAATCGAATTGGCATACCATGCTTTTTTCAGAACTTTGGGCATATCATACCTCAGCAAAAAAATCAACAGGTTTTACCCCTTTTCAACTGGTTTATGGTTTAGAAGCGGTATTACTGATTGAATGCAAGATACCGTCACTCCAACTAGCCATAGAGTTACTACTAGCTACCTCTGAAGAGGAAAAACGCCTTTTGTACTTAGCTCAATTAGATGAGAATTGGCGCATCATTGCATTAGCTACCGAGGCTCATGCGAAATGAATAAAAGCTCAGTATGATAGAAGTGTTCCACCTCATATTTTTTCAGAAGGAGACATAGTTTTGGTATATGATCAAGCTAACGATAAGCTAGGGGCTGGGAAATTTGAACCCATGTGGCATGGTCCTTATATTGTCAAGCGACAGCTTACAAAAGGGGCCTATGAATTGATTGATTTTAATGGGGTCTCTTTAGGAAAACCCAGAAATGGGCTTTATCTGAAGAGATATTACGCTTGATTCTTTTGTGGAGATATTTCTTGTATATTAGTTATTTTTTTTAGCTGGTGTGTTGTAGATTAGAAACGTGTGCCTAGCTTAAGTGTGTTTTTACTACTATTCCTGCTTATCTGGATTACTCTTGATATTGCAGATGTCGACGTCTTTTCAAACATACATTGGTTTTGCTGATGGTGCTTGTCGTAGTACACAAAACATTTCTTCCGCAGCCTGGGTTATTTATTCACCCACTGACGAGTTAATATCTATGCATGGGGTAAGCCTTGGTCAAACGACGAATAATATTGCAGAATATAGCACAGTTAGTGAGTTATTGTCTGAATCCATTTCATTTGGAATTCGGAGTTTGATCGTTAGTTTAGATTCTGAGATCATTGTATTACAATTAAATCGAGTGTATGCAATTAAAAACCCAGTGTTGTTAAGATTATTTTTGAAATTTCGTCTCTTGGAACAAGAATTTGATTCCAAGAAATTTAAACACATTAGTAGATGAAATAGCTTCTAGTGTTATAAACAGACATTTGCAATAATGAAAGCAGTAAATCAAAATAACATTCAATAACATGTTGGACAGGTAACTGGAAATAGTAGTATATCATAGCAGAGAGTAGTGTTTCAAAAAAAAAATAGTACATCGTCCTCGATCATAGGTTCAAAACGCCTTATGATCGGGAAAAAAGTGATACAAAAAATGATATGAGTCTATATAGTCAATCATCCACTATCCGTGGTAATGATCATGATAATATACTACAGCTCGTGCCACCCTACTCTGGAATCTCCTGAATAGTCTAGGAACCCAAATGACATATCTCTGCAAGCGAAGTGGAATGTCGTCTATGGTAGTCTTTTGGATGTCCATAGTCAGTCAGTCCAGATGATGCTCCAAATCAGTAAGGATCTCTGCTATATGATCCTGTGGTGGTGGTGGTGCTGCAGCTGCATCCCTTTGCCTCCTCTCGAAGGGGCGAAGAGTGACTGGTCGATGTGGACCCACATCTGCATTTGAAATTGTTGTTATCAGTTGTGGACGATTTAAAAAACTAAATAAAAATTAGAATTTAGAACATGTCAAAAATGGTTCTTACCTGAGTTATCCCACTGAGCTCTCAAAGGAAGTGACATATCCTGATCACCATGGTAATTCGTCCTGGCATAAGGGAAGACTTCTATCATGAAGAGTTGGTTCTCTAACCAACGGAAGTAGGTCGGGGGAAATCAAACAATCTCTGTACCCTCGCTGTGACGAGCCATCAATGCAACCCAACGGACCATCCGAGGCTCTCGGACTCTACCATGATCAACTGGAATATGTTGTGGGGCTGGTAGGGGAATCCTCTCTAGATAAAAATTAACCACGATCGATCCATATCCGAAGTTATTCAACTTCCCATTCTTTGCTCTAGTTAGTTGGCCTTTGATATTGGCCAACACAGCCTCGCACCAACTGAATATGGTTCCTCGGAAACAGTCCACTGCAATCCGCATTTGAGATCCAGTAGCAACGTGTAAATTTTCACTTCCACATAACCTGGTTACGGTAAATGAAACTACTTTCAACTGAGGATGGATGATGGTTTTGATATCAATCCATTTGTCTTTAGGATTGGCCTCATCATTGCAGAACTCTAGTTGCATGCTGGCGACAGACTGGCCACCTGGCCTAGTCCAAAATAGAGAAATTGGTTTGCCTCTTTTAGACAAACCAGTGAGAAAGTATATGTCCTCCAGCTCGATTTCGAGCCGGTTGCCTCCAATCACAAAGCACTGGTCCTGTACATCCCACTTGTTTACCAACCAAGTGAGTAGGTCTACTTGGGCTCTCATGCCCTGAATAGCCCAGAATTTAAGTAACCCACATGCTCTAAAAACTTGTAATGTAGGCGGATGAATCATTGCAGCTTCATCCACCTCCTTGTGTTCACGTTCCCGCTAGATAAGCATTGTAAATATCCTACAATGAACAAAATGAAAGATTAGAATCATTTTAAAAAGAAAATTTTTGGTAATTTGGAGAGAAAATGTGTTTTTATATTCTTCACGGCACCTCCACACTTTTTGTTCAGAGACAGGGCGTAGCTACACATGGGCTTTATACTAAAAGTGCGGGACCACGACATTGTTCTTTGTAATAAAATGTCAGAGTCCGCACGTACCGTGTGTCTTACCTGCGGACCCCCGTGAGCAGAATTTTGAACCTGTTTATTCCCCAAAAATGAATTTTAAACCCTAAATTAAGGAAATGAATGGATGAAAAGCAAGGAAAAGAGGATATGGATTACTTGGAGCAGACTGTTTTCGATTTGAACGGTCGGTTTGTCTGAAATATTCTCTGGAGTGTTTTTTGCCAAAAGCTCTCAAATTTTCACTTTGAACTCAAATGGTAAAAATGATTTTGGAAAACTCCTTTTTATAAGTTTTTTCGAGTAAATGAAATTTAATTTTGTTTATTTTTTCACTTTAAAGAGATGGTTTTTCAAAATATTTTTATTTTATTAAAATTAGGTACGTTTAATTTTTTGAGTTTTTGTGTAGAATACCGAATTTTTCGGGTGAAAAGGTCATTTTTGACGAAGAGTATACTTTTATCACTTTTTCGGGCTCTTAAAATTTACAAAAAAACGAAACCATGGTGTCCTCTTTTTATCCCTTTTCAGACTCTTTAAATATGAAAATATTGCCGAGTACTTGACTATTTGAACTCGTTAAAGGAAATGAATAGTCGTCCCTTCAGTATAAGTTTACCCCTTTTCCAGACTGAAATGGATTATTTACGAAAAAGGTATACGTTGACTTATCGTGGTCAATAGAGTTCTCTCCCGCATTATTTTATCATTTTTTCGGGCCTGAGAGACTAAAATTACGAAAAATAACACCCATGGAGTTTTCTTAATTTTTTTCTTCTGACTCCCTAAAAATGAAAAACACCGAGTTTCTCCCATACTGGACTCGTTAAAATTTAACAGTAAAGGACCTGTCGATTACAAACAGGAACAGACCACTCCTTCTTAGGGTTCAATTTTAAAATAAATTGGACTCATCCGAAGGATGAGCTTATAAACAAGCAAATGTTATCCTCCTCACGCTTGTCAAAAATAAAGAGGTACTTTCCAGAAATGGTGGGGGAAAAAGAGAGAAAACGAATCCATTTGTTACACTTTGATTTAAAAGTAGTATACCATTCTTGAACATGACACTTTTTGTCACATTTCTACCTGGGTTGGGAAAATCCTTTGCCTATCAGTGAATCAAACGACATTGAAGGTCTTCAGCCGGTTTCTCGGTATTAGCTTAGGGCAATTGTTACCAAACCGTCTGCAGTGTTGTTATGTGTTCAAGAGGATAGTCAAACAAACCATTCATCTACAAACATTTTTCTCCATTCACATTGACCATCCTTGAGTCAGTCCTTGCAAAAAAAATTTCTTCAAAACTTGATCTATGGTTTCGTGTCGTGAGCTTGCTTACTACGGATCACTTTCTATCGATGACAACTCATCATCTAGAAAGTTGATCTAGAATCCATTAGTACCTTGGAATCTACATGCATTAATGGCAGGTTTCTCGCCTTCGACGACAATTTGCATCATTGACCTTCGATCAAATGATTCCGTGAAATGTTCGACTTCAGATCACTTATTCACATTTCATGGATTGTACTGAGTACTTTGAGAGCCATTGTCATTATTGGTGGTTTCTCTCACACTTGTTAATAGTTCACATCATTGACTGGTAATCAAGTGGGTTCTACCATGTTCGACTTCGACACATTTAATCGCATGGATAGAATAATACTAGTTCCAGAAGTAGAAATCAAGACCCTGGATCTACTTTCCACCATCCAGGCTGCAAGGAGTTTTATTATTCATTATGCAGTAGACTATTCATTATAGATGGTTGCGTCCATGCTGTGTCTACACTATTGATGTAATATTAAAATAACTTCTGTATCAGAACAAGTTTAGTTAGTTTTTGATCTGAGTATGGGAATGCCTACCTCAGCGATGATATATATATATATATATATGTTTTGCATTGAATGTGTTTATAGGATTCCGACTGGGGTGTCCAGAGACTAATCCTTGAAATGATAAAGCACATCACTCTTCGAATGCTCTCAGACTTCGCACTTGAGCGGACAATTTTTTACACTGATATTTGTCACCATGACGTTTTAGTGTCTGTATGGGTTCATAATTACTCACATATTACTTCCTTAGAAGTCTACAACATCAAAGTTCCTAAAATCAAGCCTTGAAATTAAGAGAAAAGCTCATAAAAGTCTTAAAAACACTTGTACCACACTTTCTCTTAACATTGCTTGTGGTGTCGCACCTATTTGTTCTAAATCATGCGGAGCTAAATGCAATTTTTCTTCATTAAAGGTGCGGAACACTGTAAAAGGTAAAATGAAGGTGGAAAGTAACATTTAGAAGCCCACTAGTCAAATCTGGAAGCTTCTGGAAGCAATTATCCGATCGAAGGTTCGCTCCTATCATCTACATTCATTCCTCCATTATGGGAGCCTACCCCTTGGTTTATGGAGCTCAATACCTTCAAAAGAGGATTCTATCCCCTCTTAAGTGGAGCTGCAACCTCTTCTCTTTTCCTATAAATTGAAGCCATAATACAACCTCAAAGGGGGTTAGACTTTGAGAATTTTTTATGAGAAATGTTGTAGAAACTCAAACTCTCTTAACTAATCATTATGTGGGGATGATTACACACCCATGTGTATTTTAGCTGAGAGAGTGAAAAGCTTGTAAGAGTAGAGGAAATGCCTGTTCCGGACCCCAGAAAGACCTGTACGACATCAAGGCAGACACGGTTGTAAGGCTCTTTCTTCATCAAAGATAATATGAATGGATCCTGTTTTTTCAATGAGTTCTTTAATTAAGTAGCTTTTTTATCATGTTTTATCAATGAGTTATTTAATTAATTAGCTTGTTTCTTGAATTCCTTGATCATCTTGATAGATATATGATTCATGAATTAGTTTATACTATGCAGGTACTATTGATTTTTTTCATGTTTGTGATTGCAGATCTTTGAAGACGACTCTTTCAAGCAACTGGAAAGAATTTCATTACGAACTGCTCTGGACTACAGGTAGGTCTTCAAAACCTCTGTTGTAGCTAATTATGAATCGAATATTATCTAGAGAAAATAGTTTGTGTTTGTCTGTTTGTTGCTAGCTATCCATAGGACACTAGGGAGATTTGTCTTGTCAGCAAGAATGATTTATCTGTCCAACAATTACACATATGAAAATTGGGCCAATTGCATACATGATAGAAAGAGTAAATGTGGTGGTGTGTTTTAGTTAAGAGAATCACTGATTTTTTGACTGAGAAAGAAGCAAACCTCAATATCATTATCTACTATCAAAGTTGAATACATAAGATTAGTAGCTTGTTTAACACAGGTACTTTGGATGAATAAAAATTTATAGGACATGAGGGGAACATACAATGAACCAATCTCTATCAAATGTCTTAGTCAAGAAGAATTCACTAGGAGCATGTCTTGTTCTGGATACTAGTCATAACATCTTCAACATCATGATTTAACCAAGCTATTATGAAGTGTATGCACACTGTGTGACATCCCCTTGTTAACATTTCTCTTTCGTAAATAATTATAATTATTTTAAATGGATAAGAGAGGGACACAAATTCTATTGCATGAGGAGGGATATTTCTTGAGGAATTTAGTTGGTTAAATATTTTTCATGGCATAACTGAATGGTGTTAATGGACCTGACTGTGTATTAAATTCAAGCTAAAATGAAGGACGTGCCCATGTGTCTTTGGGAAAAACTACAAGCCAAGAAAGGAAAAATTTTAATGATAAATGGCAGCATTGGAAGAGGGAAATATGGAAAAACCCTGCAAGAGAGTATGGTCTATGTTGTCCACATAATTGGTTTGCGTAGACCAATCGGAATTGACAGAAGCATTCTAAATGAGAAAACAAGAGGAGGCAGACATTATTTTGGGAACACACTCTAATGCATGGGGTGAGGGAGGACTTGATTTGTACAGAGAAGAAGAGGAGGATGAGAGGCTCCTATGAAAAAACAATAAGGGAGGCTGAGAGGCTCCTATCGAAAAGAGTAGAACAAGTTGAAAGGTTTGTGGGAAATCATCCATTACTCATATGGAAAATGCAGAGAGAGAGCTAAACTGGAATCTTATGGTTTGTGAACCTGTCGAACTGGGGAGAATCACATAAGTGCTTTTGAGGGCTATTGAACCACCATGAGTGTCTTGGAGTTGAAACTTTGGTGCTTGAATCACTATGGAACCATATAGAGAAGTGATTTCTCAACTATAAACAAATTGACCATTGTTGAACCTTCCTGATAGTGGGATCTCTTCTCCTGAAAGTGGGATGGAGTTATCTACATAGTGAAATTCCTTTGAGGATGCTTGTTGGTGATTGGTTTTAGAGAGGAAGGATTTCCTGTAAGCCACAAGGATCCACTAGAATCTTGTGGTTTGTGAACCTATCGAATAGGGGATAATCACATAGGTGCTTGTGAGGGTTTTTTAACCACTAGGAGTGCCTTGGGGCTTAAAATTCGAGCTTGAATCACTATGGAACCATCCATAGAAGTGATTCTCACCCATAAACAACTTGACCACTGTTGAACCTTCCTAGCAGCGGGATATCTTCTCTTGAAAGTGAGTTGGATTTATCTTCATAGTGAAATGACCTTGAGAATGCTTGCTGGTAATTTGGTTTTAGAGAGCAAGGATTTATTTTAAGGCGGAAGGATTCATTGGAAGCTTGTGGTTTGTGAACCTGTCGAACTGTAGAGAATCACATAGGTGCTTGTGAGGGTTGTTGAACAACCAGGAGTGCCTTGGGGTTGAAACTTTAGTACTTGACTCACTTTGGAACCATCCAGAGAAGTTATTTCTCACCCATATACAACTTGACCATTATTGAACCTTCCTTCACTAAGAAGCATTTATGCCTCATCACAATAGCTGCATTACCATCTATTAGCCATACATTCATTGACTAATCAAAACTTGATGAGAGCCATACATCATTACTATCATAAAACTCACTCATAACCATCATATAACCAATAGAAATATCAAGGATATAATAGTCATATAAACCACATATAAAAGATTATATTTACCCATAAAATACCAAGGAGAAATATATCTTATTGATTATTACATAGGCGGACTAGGTATGAGACTTCCACGAACCACTTGACCATAGACTAGGCTAAACCAAATATTTCTTTCAGCTAGTCACCCCTGTACCATATTCCAAGCATGAATGTGGGATCTCATAAAAAAAATCAATCAAAACCAAACCATGGATTCTAGAAGCCAAACCAACTCAACCCTCAACCAATGATTCCACCTCATGCTCAGACATCACTAACCATCACCATATTGGTTTCTAACCAAGTTGTTCAGGGCTCTAGAGTGTTTTTCCCAACTAGGGCTTCCAGGACTAATAACTAAACACACAGTTTCCGTCGAGCTTCCAATTCATTTGTCCAACTAGGGCTTCCAGGACTAGTAACTCAACCCACCAAGCAATTCTAGAGATTTTTTCCAACCAAGGTTTTTAGGACTAGTAACTCAACCCAAGTTGTTACAGGGCTTCCAGAGCATTTGTCCAACCAAGGCTTACAAGAACTAATAACTCAACCCATAGAAAAAGGCACATGAAAAACAACCATAAAATAAAAGTAAAACCCACAACACCATGGCTATCCAAGAAATGGCAAGGTTAGGCTAAACCACTGTAAATCTAGGCAATCCTCCATGCCAATGACATATCATAACCAAATAACCACATGCACATGTCATGCATGCAAAAAAGAGAGAGAGAGAGAGAGAGAGAGAGAGAGAGAGAGAGAGAGAGAGCTCTAAAAATGATTTGATCAAAAGCCATGAACTGATCCTCAGGAGCCATTTTATCAATGAGGCCTCTATTTTCTTCATTTTCCATTATTTTCCTTCATTTTCCTCCTCACATGCAACTTGTGACCTTTCACCTTCCTTTCTCCTAATTTCCATTATTTTCATAATAAATTTCCAATTAATGCCATTTTTATTTCCAAAGCCTTTGCCACTTTCCTTAGCCATAATAAACCATACGAACACCCACACTAGGATGTTTTTTCCAACATTTAACTTGGAATATGTGTCCCATGATCAAGGTCTTTGTTTAAATTTATTAAATTTGACATGGATTTTTGACAAGGGATGTTACAAAAATGATATAAACGACTTTGTCAAATATTACTATGAATATGATGAATATATTCATCTCATGAATATATGAAAATCATTATTATATTAAAAGTAAATAAAGAGAACAATAAGAAGAATTCAAAAAAAAATGTATAGATAGGTCATAATATTATTAGTTTCATGTCACAATGATATGGACATCAATCACTCCTATTTTTCCTTTATAATTGTAACATATGCGCTATCTTTCATCTTGGCATAACGTTGAAAAGAGAAAGGTTAGGCCTTGTTGCTCTTTATTACCAATATAGATTGATTCTCATTATAAATTAAACCCCCATGACTTGTAGATTGTAAGAGCCCATTCTATCTTCAAAGGATTTTGTTTTCAATTTCCTCTTATCACTGGTGTGAAAGGTACAATGTTTGGATTACTTGCATCAAATGGAACACCAACATACTTGTCAAAAATAACATTTGTGAACATTGGAAGTTAAGATGGATTATAGGTAGATGTATACAATATATCCTTCACATAATTGTTGAGATTCAACAAGAATATTCAACACCCACACTAGTGCATTAAGAACCTGGTTGCATTAAGCACATGGTTGCATTAAGCACCTACACTAGGGTGGGGCCCCAAAGGCTATTTTTGGGTGCATGTCTATTTTTATTATCCCTCAATTTAGATGGAAATTAAGCTATAATCTATTCTCAATATGGAATTGAAATAGCTAACTGAAGTGGAAAATTCACTTAGCTAGTGAATTTCAAGTTAGAGATTGGTTGGTGGAACATGCAGAGTAATTTTAGTTGTAACAGAGTTCGATGTGCAGTGGTGCATGAGTTGGTGCAAGTTGTAAATCAGTTTAACTCAGTTAAGTGAGTTAAACTCAATTGTGATAGTTGTAACGGAATATACACTAGTGAGAGATCTAGTGAATTAAATATTAATTAATTTACAATCAGTGATCTTACATGCAACTGAAGATTTACTATTATTAGTTGCATGCATGTCAGATCCAATGGAGACCTAGTTGAGTTCTAGGTGAAAAGGAAGTTGACTATCAGTTGTGACATTATCCGCTTGCACACATTCATGTAAACACTCATTGGGGTGCCCATGATACTTGCGCAGTCAAGGCAAGCAGTGCATTCAATCAAGGATTGCATTAACCAAGGATTGCGTAGTGAAGGCAGGTTGTCTGGAGACAGTAAATTGGCTAAGGAATTTGCCAATTTTTGTATGACAACGTGAGACAATTAGCTCATGTACTGTGGGCTCTTGTGAGAAGAGTTTTGTATGTAATTGTTTCATGATCCATAATATAATATACAATAGAAGATAGTGTGGTTTTTAGCTGTAAGCTTTCCCTGGGAAACTATCTGTGTTGTGTGCAACTGATATTTCTTCATGTTCATGTGATTAGCGATTGTGTTTTTAATTCTGCAAAATATTTGTAGAAGAAACTCAGTATTTAACTTTAGCACATTTCTAGATTGGGTGAATCCAAGATATACATTCTTGTTGTATAATTTCTACATGGTATCAGAGCACAGGAAATTACAAAATTGAAGCAAGAGTTGAGTTTGTGACTGGATAGAATTCGAATTTGCAGAAAGACTTTCTTGGTGCTACATCTGATTCAATATCAAAATGGCTTTCAATGGCTTGAGGTTAGAGTATGTACTCGAGGTCATCTCGAACTACATTGTTTGGAAGGACAGGATGAAGGTAGTACTCGAAGACAATGGCTTGAAGGAATTCATTGACAAAGATGTTCCTAAGCCAGATGCTGCAGATGATGCCAATCTTGATGCATGGAAAAAGATAGTGGAAAAGCTGAGGAGGATCCTGTTGGAGGGAGTACGAGACCAAATTGTCTCAAGCCTCCATGGGAAAGCCACACCATATGCTATGTGGAAGGATTTGATGGATCTATTCCAAAGCAACAACGACAATAGGAAATTGGTGCTGAAAGATAAACTCGGGAAGATCAAGATGGAAAAGGGCGACACCATTCCAAAGTATCTCACAAAGTTTTTCCAATGTTAGGATGAGCTGGGGAGTGTTAGAATAATAGTCACTGATGATGATTTGGTGAGATTGGCTCTTCTAGGACTTCCTAAGATTTGACACAGTTATCAATACTCTGTCAATGGACGGGAAAAATTGTTGGATTGGGAACAACTTTGATCGGATCTGGTGCAGGAGGAGTTTAGACGGAACACCACAGATGGGTCTTCATATAAGAATGAGGATGAAGAGGATTGTGCTTTGGCTTCCAAGTAAAGGAAGTGGAAAAGGAAGAAATTTCCTTCAAAATTCGAGTCCAAAGGCAAGAAGCATGGCATGTCCAAGGTGAAGTGTTTTCACTGTCATGAACATGGGAATTTTGCTACTAATTGTCCACAAAAGAATAATAACAAGAAGACTGTTGGATCTACAGCTCGTGAGGCCCTTGCCTCATAATTTGAGCTTGAATTCTCCTTGATTGCATGCATGGAATCAAGTGCATTGGGATTGGTGTGGTATTTGGATAGTGGCACTTCCTTTCACATGACGGGAGATAAGGAATTTTTCAGTGACTTGGAGGAGAAATATCTCCAGATGCATATTGAGATGGGCGACGACAGACATTACAGTGCTACCAAGATTGGTACCATTACCTTTCAGAGGGATTCGAGTAAACCATTTCAATTAAAAGATGTGATGCATGTACCAAGTCTGAAGAAAAATTTGGTCTCGGTCGAAATGCTGGAGGACAAAGGCTATGACGTTGTTTTTAGTAATGGAAAAGCTTTCCTACGACATAAAACAATGGGTCAATCCAAGAGGATAGGGATTCGAGTTAAGAATATCTACAAGTTGGAGGTAGATGGTTGCACTGCCATGATGGGAAAGGTAGAGAAAGTGGTGAGTTGGGATGAGGGCGAATTATGGCATAGGTGATTAGGCCATCTTCATCATGGAGCCTTGAAAGTCATGAAAATTTCTACTGGACTTCCAATGGGAACACTTTCTCAATTAGATCAGTGCAAGGGTTGCACCATGGGGAAGTATGTAAAGTCCACCATTCATGAGAAGGAGAACCGTGCTTCGTGGATCCTTGAGAGAGTTCACATAAACATGTGTGGACCATTCTCAATTGCTTCAACATAAAAACATAAGTACTATTTAATATTTTTTGATGAATTTTCTTGTAAATACACGATCTTCTTCATGCAGAAGAAAGATCAAACATTCTCTAAGTTCTATGAGTTTAAGGCATTGGTGGAGAAAGAGTCGAGGAAGCAAGTGAAAGCTCTTAGGAGCGATAATGGTGGAGAATACATCTCTAACGAATTCAAGAACTTCTGCAGCAAAGAAGGAATTCGAAGAGAACTCATAGCGCCTCATAACCCACAAAAGAATGGGGTCGCAGAGAGGAAGAACAAAACGATCTTGGGTGCAGCACAAGCAATGCTGCATGATCAGAGCCTACCAATGCATTTATGGGTGGAAACATGCAACATTTCAGTTTATGTGAAAAACCATTGTCCTCATAGAGTACTTGGCATGAGTACACATAAAGAGGCTTTCATTGGTAAGAAACCTCATGTTTCACACTTTAAGATTTTTGGCTCATCTTTTTAAGTGCATGTGACCAAGGATGCTAGGAAGAAGCTGGAACCGACAGCTGAAGTTGGGATTTTTGTGGGGTACACAGAAACATCCCATAATTATCGTGTGTATTTTCCAAACAATAGAATGACTGTTGTGCGACGGGATATAGAATTTTATGAGGGGAAAGCCATGCGGTTGTCCCTTCAGAGGGAGCTGGACTTACATGCAAAGGAGGAACTGATGGTTCCCAAGGATGAGTCTCAAGATGTGTATCAGCCACATGAGGAGGTTCATGGAGTGGACGAAATCACTCATGCAAATCCATCTATCAGAAATTGAAGAAGGCGCACCACGGAAGTTGATAGGCTGAGACTTGATGTTGCACAAAATGTAGGAGCCCCTACTTCACAGTGCACACAAAGACAGTCTCCTGACCAATTTATTGGATACATGGCTCTTATGAGAAAATGTATTGTGACTAAAACATCTTCATTTTAGGAATAAGTGTAGCAAGCTACTTGGGTTGATGCAATGGTGGAGGAGTAAAACTCCATTGTCAAAAACAGTGCATTGGAAATTGTCTCAAGATCGGTCGACAAATCAGTGGTAGGTTTGAGATGGATCTACAAGGTAAAGCAAGCTACTGATGGGAGTGTGGAGAAATGCAAGGCCAGATTTGTGGCCCGAGTCTTCTCACATATCGAGGGGATAGATTATGATGAGACTTTTGTGCCTGTCGCAAGGTACTCTTCCACAAGATCCATCCTTACACTCTTAGCGCAGATGGGCTGGCACATTCATTAGATGGATGTGAAAATTGTGTTTCTCAATGGGATAATTGAGGAAGAGGTGTACATAGAGCAGTCTGAAGGTTTTGAGATCTTCAACAGTGAGTCGCATTTGTGAAGATTCAAAAGAGCATTGTATGGGTTGAAGCAAGCACCTCGTGCTTGGTACACTCGGATAGACAGTTATTTCACCAGACTGGGCTTCACCAAAAGTGAAGCAGATGAAAACCTGTACTAGATCGTGGTTGAGGGTAGCTATTGATCATTTTTATTTATGTTGATGATCTAATTTTGACTGGTGATGAGCAGCTGATACAATCATGCAAGGAGGATCTTGCAAAGGAGTTCGAAATGAAGGATATGGGCCTCCTTCATTATTTCCTTCAATTGGAAATATGGCAGTGGGATGGTGAACTTTTTGTGTCTCAAAGAAAGTATGCAAAAGAGATACTGGGTAATTTTAACATGGAGAGCTACAAACCCATGGGTACTCCTCTTCCAGGAAACTAGAGGAAAGAGGATGCTAATTCTAGAGAGGTAGTGGATGCTACTGGCTATCGACAGTTAGTGGGTTTGCTAATGTATCTAATGAACACGAGACCGGACATTTTCAAAGCAGTTAACCAGCTGATTCAAGCTATGGTTAAGCATACCAAGATCTTTTGGAAGGTGGGGAAGCATGTCCTGAGATACCCGAGGGGCACATCAGAGTATGGTTTATGGTACAGAAGAATGGATGGAATGAAGTTTCATGGCTTCACGGATGTAGATTGGGATGGAATTCCATGAGACATAAAGAGCACATCGGGGGGATATTTAGCAATGGATCGACAACAATTTCCTGGTACAACAAGAAACAATTATCTATGGCACTCAGTTCAGCGGAAGTGGAATACATGGCAGCAAGCCAAGTTGCTTGTGAGGCTATCTAGATGACAAATATCTTGGTTGGTTTGTTTGGTTCTCAGATGGATCTGACAATGATTCATTGTGATAATAAGAGTTGCATTAAAATATTGATTAATATCGAGTTTCATGATAGGTCCAAGCATATAGATATCCGGTACCATCATCTCAGATATTTTGTGCAGAGGAGGATCATGTTGCTTCAATACATTCCCACGGAAGATCACGATGCAGATATTCTGACGAAGGCGCTCACCAAGAGCAAATTAAAATACCATAGAGACGGGATCGGGGTGAAGGATAATCCCTTTCTTGTTGAGAGGGAGTGTTGAGTTTCAACAAGAAGATTCAGCACCCACACTAGTGCATTAATCACTTGGTTGCATTAAGAACCTACAATACGGTGGGGCCCACAGGGCTATTTTTGGGTGCATGTCTATTTTTATTATCCCTTAATTTTGATGGACATTAAACTGTAATATATTCTCAATGTGGACTTCAAATAGTTAACGAAAGTGGAAAATTCAGTTAGCACATTGTTAGCGATTCAGTATTTAACTTTAGCACATTGTTAGATCGGGTAAATCCAAGATATACATGCTTGTTGTATAATTTCTACAATAACCAAGTGTACCATTCACCAAGCCATCTTCAACCAAAAAATTACATTTCAACGTAACACGTTGATCACGACATAACAAAAATTCACGATCCAATTGATCATCATCAACACCAATTATTTTTGAACGCCTTGAATGCTCGGCAATACATCATGCAATTGGATAATTTAATGATTTTAACATTAAACTCTTGATTAATCTCGAGTTTCATGATAGGTCCAAGCATATAGATATCCGGTACCATCATCTCAGATATTTTGTGCAGAGGAGGATCATGTTGCTTCAGTACATTCCCACGGAAGATCACGATGCATATATTCTGACGAAGGCGCTCACCAAGAGCAAATTCAAATACCATAGAGACGGGATCGGGGTGAAGGATAATCCCTTTCTTGTTGAGAGGGAGTTTTGAGATTCAACAAGAAGATTCAGCACCCACACTAGTGCATTAATCACTTGGTTGCATTAAGCACCCACACTAGTGCATTAATCACTTGGTTTCATTAAGCACCTACACTACGGTGGGGCCCACAGGGCTATTTTTGGGTGCATGTCTATTTTTATTATCCCTTAATTTTGATGGACATTAAACTGTAATCTATTCTCAATGTGGACTTCAAATAGTTAATGAAAGTGGAAAATTCGGTTAGCTAGTGAATTTCGTGTTAGAAGTTGGCTCGTGGGACATGCGGAGTAATTCTAGTTGTAACAGAGTTCAAAGTGCAGTGGTGCATGAGTTGGTGCAAGTTGTAAATTAGTTTAACTCAGCTAAGTGAGTTAAACTCAGTTGTGCTAGTTGTATGAGAAGATACACTTGTGAGAGATCTAGTGAATTAAATATTAATTAATTCACAATCAGTGATCTCACATGCAACTAAGGATTTACTATTATTAGCTGCATGCATGTCAGATCCAATGGAGACCCAGTTGAGTTCTAGGTGAAAGGGAAGTTTAATATTAGTTGTGACATTATCCACTTGCACACATGCAGGCAAACACTCATTGGAGTGCCCATGATACTTGCGCAGTCAAGGTAGGAAGGATTGCATTCAGTAGGGATTGCACAATGAAGGCAGGTTGTCTGGAGACAGTAAATTGGCTAAGGAATTTTCCAATTTTTGTATGACAGTGTGAGACAATTAGCTGATTTAATGAGGTCTCTTGTGAGAAGAGTTTTGTATGTAATTGTTTCATGATCCATGATATAATATACAATAGAAGATGGTGGGGTTTTTAGCTGTAAGCTTTCCCCAAGAAATTATCTGTGTTGTGTGTGATTGATCTTTCTTCATGTTCATGTGATTAGCGATTTTGTTTTGAATTCTGAAAAAATATTTGTAGAAGAGATTCAGTATTTAACTTTAGCACATTGTTTGATTGGGTAAATCCAAGATATACATGCTTGTTGTATAATTTCTACAATAACCAAGTGTACCATTCACCAAGCCATCTTCAACCAAAAAATTACATGTCAACGTAACACGTTGATCACGACATAACAAAAATTCACGGTCCAATTGATCATAATCAACACCAATTATTTTTGAATGCCTTGAATGCTCGGCAATACATCATGCAATTGGATAATTTAATGATTTTAACATGTGCCTGTTATGGAAGGAGACCAAATTATATTTTGGAAACATGTGAACTGTTGAATTAAATAAATCCCATTCTCTAGGATGCAACCTCATATCATCTCCTGACATAAGAAACTCGCAATCTTCAAGAATAGGTTCTGCATTTCTTATATTATTGAGGACTCTACGAAAACAAGATTGTTTGTCATTATTCCTTTGTTGGCAAAATATTGTGTCAAGAGTGAAAAAAATGTTGAATTTTTTCCACAAGAATTTCCTTGTTGTATTACCTACATACAAAGGCTTATCTCTCATGGGTGGTAGCTGGCCAAGTTCACCCAAAAGAATGATGGATCTACCACCAAAAGGACAATTATTTTTCTCTAGAAATGCTTCCTGTAATCGAGAATCTATATGCATGAATAACCTTGATCCTAGAAATACCATTTCATCAATCAATATATATGAAATATGCCTCATTTCTTCTTGGAATATTTCTAGTGATTTCCCCTATAGTGGTTTCACATCTTTAATTGGAATTTTTAGAGTCGAGTGTATTGTTTTTTCATGTATAGTAAAAGAAGCTATTCTTGTTGGCGAAAGAAGAAGTAAAGAACTTCTTCCATTACTTGAAAAATTAGAAAGAGATTAAAAATACAATGGATAAGGAAATACTTCCTTGTTCCTACAGTGCCTTGAATAATCACAAGAAGAGCTTCATGACTCTAAAATTCAACAAAGTGCCTTAATTTTTTTTTTTAAAAGAAAGTTGTTTTTCTGCCAATGAATCTGGAGATGCAAATATTCTATTTTAAAGATCAACAATATCACCCCTTAATTGTCCATTCCTTATAAAATTAATAACTTCTTCTGCAACATCATCATAAATAGTTGTACTTTTCTAGTCAAAGGATATATCAAATTACCCTTGACTAAGTGTGTGAAGATAAATAAAAATTACATAATTTGGTGGAACCAAGCAAGAGAAAAGCTTCCATTCTTGAAAATCACCTTCAGGATTCATTTCCTGATTAGATATATCACCATCTTCTTCATCTTCAATATTGTTGATAATAAATGGATTTCGATTAACATGCCATCCTCAATATCGAAATATCCTCCAATTTTTAATAATAATTTGAGCTCAAAGGGAAATTTTTACAGGAATTGTATGAAATGGCTTGTAGAAGAGAAATTTTGTCCAACAAAAGGTTTCAAATTCGTCTGAAGCCTCACTAGGAATATAATAAAATTGTGTCCAAACTCAAACAATAACATGAACATCTCTAGGATTCCATCGATCTTATCTACACTTGCTCTCAAATGTCCAAGGTCTTGTTGTTTCTATCAAAGATAGATGTTCAAGGAAAAAATGTCTCTTCTGATAATGTTGAACAAAAGTATTCTCATATGAACATTGGAGGCCATCCATTGATATTTTCCTGAAAACCTTTCTTCCAACATTTAAGGAAACAAATTATTGAGTTCAAACAACAAGTGGTAGATTAAGCAACATATGACATGTTTCTTGTTCTCAAATGTCATGGTCAACAATCGCTTCTGCAAGAAACCTTCTGTATGCACCCAAAGCATGATCCTTAGAGCCAATAGAATTTGAAATTATAGTTAACATATGATGATAAATTTCATACCTTTTTTCTTCTTTTGATGCATATTTAGTAATATATTTCAAGACAACATACCGAGAAAGCATTGGTTGGAAATCAACATTTGCATGCCACATTGTTAGAAGGTCAATGCTATGTATATTGAGCCTATCATCATTTCTTGTTGGCTCATATTTATTTCTTCCTTGATAATCTATGAAAAATCTTGATTCATCATAAATATCCCATGGAGCATTGTACCGATATGTGAGAATAATTCCCTTTTTGCACAAACAATAATCTACACTACACTTTGTGTGCATTTGGACACATTTTAACAATTATTCATAGCCCTCATGAGGATTGCAAGAGAAAATCTAATTAATTTTCAATAGGAAAGGGTCATAATCGAGGCTTCATGGATCCATTATGTTGTGGCGATGTATGTCACGTGGATTCCATGTAGTTACATACTTGTCAAAGAATTAGTTTTCAATATGGAAATTAGAAGAATTTAACCAATCAAGTATTTCCATGTTAGCAGCGCCTTGCAACCATAGGAAACCATGGATATGTGTTTAACCTCTATGCCGACACTCATATCTGAATAAAATGAATATATAGTTACTACAAAAAATATAAATATTATCAAAATAAACAATTAACAAAGTATAGAAAATAAATTCAACAACACAAACATGTACCAGAAGTCTTTAGCTTTAAGATATTTTTGGATAAATTCCTCTAAAAGTACATTGAATCTATGGTGCATAAATGTGGTAACAATATGAGGGTACTGGATAACATTCTCAATTTTTATATGATCCTCATTTAAAGAATGTGAATGTGAATGTATGGGCATGAGGTTATGCAACTCTAGCCACTTTGTGTTAGTTTCACTCATTGTAAACAATAAAGATGGACATCCCAACTGAGTAATCACGTCAATCAATTCATCCTAACACTTAGTCCAGTATTTCCTTTTACCTCTCAGAGAAGAACTAAAGCACATAATACTCTCAACCAACTTATTATCTGGTAAATTAGAAAGTTGGTGACACAACTCTTCAATTGTTGTAGGTGAGCTATCATGTAAATGTTTCTTTACAAAAACTACAATAGTTGTTTTCCTTTGATGTCACATTATCATTTTCAATAGGTAATATTTAAAGTGAGGATGATTTCCTAATATCGGATCATAGTATATAAGAAGATGCAATGCATACTCATGAAGTTCAACACTACAAATATGTGGCTACAACCAATAAACATCACTAGTGGGGGAAAATGTGGGGAATGCCATATATAATAACCCCTTTGCATTATATTCATTTACTTGAGAGGTTACAATATTGGGACAGTCCATTTCTTGAACAAGTGAAGAATCAACATTATCAAGAAATTCCCTAATTTCTTCCACTTCTCTCCGTTCATTTGGTAGGCAAGAAAAAATGGAAGAAGGATGAGAGGGAAAACTCTCAATAGATAACCCTTCATTATTATTTTCACTGATCTTATATTTTTCAATATTGCACTCAACAAATTTAATCCTGGATAAAACATCTATTTTTATTTGGGGCAGAGCATTCATTGAATCATAGTCAATTACAACATATTGATAATATTGATCATGTTGTATTTTAAAAAGCAATGCAGCCATCACTCGATATATTTTGACACAACATTCATAATATTTAGACTGAGCGACATGTATCCTCACAATTAGGAAGTAAATATCTTCAAGATGTCAGGGAAGAATTTATACAATTGTAGAAATATCTTGAGGAAATCTAATTGTGTAGTCTCTATACTTATATTTCCCACCTCGAGCATGTGTCACTTGCAAAATAGGATTCACACATGTTATTAGAATTTCTTCAACTTCAGTGAGAACTATTAAAATATGAGGTTTCTCACCAGGATCCATGTTATTATATCAACCAAAATGATGGCCACCTATTTCATTCTTACATCGTCTGTAAACAAGCCCTTCAGAATCTCTCAAAACCTAGATTCCGGGATATGATTCTTGGAAAATGTGGCACATTTGGACAACTAACAAGCTATCTATCTTTTCTTGAAATCTTATATGCACCACAATCATGTTTTCATCAAAATGAATATGATTTATACCAGTCAGGCCATGTTGAGAACCATTTTGAAGACCAAATTTTCTTATAAAATGTACTTCATATTCAATGACAAGAGATTCCCTTCCCAAATTTGAAACATGTGGAATGGATCTATGATAGGGCCTTTCCAAGTTTATGGTCTGCATTTCTCGAACCTAAGAGGATGAAATGGTGTCTTTGTCATAAAATATTTTAAAATTCAATGTCCAACTAATTATAAATGCAAAATTGAAAAAAGAATCAAATGCATTCAACATTTACATTTGTTTGGTGATGTGGATGAAGGCTATGAGATGGCACAAGGTCTTCACTGGGGGAGCAATAACATACCAAGTGAATTCGTATTGGGGGATATATATTGAGGAAAAAATTGCATAATATATAGGGGGATATATAGGGGGTAAATCGTTTTTATATTGGTAGGTATAATAAATGGAGCTCAAAGTTAATGAGAAAATATAAAGGGGTATAGAAAATGTTAATGAAAAAATGGATACATATAATATCTAGTGAAAGTAGGGGTTTTTTAAATTGGGAAGGTGTATTGGGTTCATATTGGTAGGGGGTTAATTAATGTTATTTTTAGAGGTATTTCCAAATATGTAGTCAAATTAGGGGTATTTTTTAGTATCCCACGAAGGCACGTGATATGTCATAGGTTCATTAAGTGAAGCCCCTACGTGAGATGGTTTATCTTTGCTTCTAACATCATTGGATGGAACATTTGGGGAGTTAGTTTCTATGCCTCTATTCAAATGAGTTGTTTCCAATTCCAACAAAATAAAGTACATTATAAAACTAAATTTCCAACCAAATAAAGATATAAAATGGAAAACAAATCAAATACATTGAACATTTACATTAGTTTTACAATTTGATGTTTTGGATTCCATTTCTCCAACCTGATTGGATGAAATCATGTTTTTTCCATAAAAGGTTATAAATGAAATGTCCGACTAACTATAAATGAAAAAATGATAGAAAAATCAAATGCATTCAACATTTACATTTGTTTCACGACGTGGATGAACATTATGAGATGTTTCCTCTTCACTTCTTACATCGGTAGATGGAACATATGCGAAGTTAATTTATATGCCTCTATCAAAATGAGTTATGTCCTATTCAAAGAAAATTAAATATCCAATAAAATTCAATTTACAACTAACTAAAAATGAAAAAAAATGAAAAAAAAAACAAATACATTGAACAATTACATTAGTTTCCAATTTGATCGTCCAAGAGAATGCAGAGGAAGGTTATGACATGTTTCTTCTTCACTTCTGAGATTAGCATATGGAACACTTGGGGAGTTAATTTCTACACCTCTATTAAAACGAGTTCTATCTTGTTCCAAGAGAAGAAAATACCTTATAAGTTAAGAAAAAAAAAAGTTTGCAAATATAGGAATATAATAAAACAACGAGTATTTCAGCCAAAATCAAAATATCATTGAGATACTTTCATTTTTCTACGTGAAATGCTATCAGGGATGAATGATTATCTTGGAGGGACAACATTACTTTGAGAAGGGTGATTGGAAGATCCTATTGTCGAGAAAATAGCTCCAAATTATTAAACAAATGGCCAATTAAACTATCATCCAAATCATTACATACAATGTCATCATTGCCTCCACCATGGATGTTTTGCAACCTTTGGCCTTGCTTGAAACTTTCAATTGCAGACGCAAAAGGGTTAAGGTGGAAATTTCCATCCACATTATCAATATGATGATCTTCTTGATTTCAAGATGTTTCCCCAATATTTTGAACATCGCCAGGAAAACATCGAACAAAAAAATTATGTCGACGAGGAACACATTCTGAAAATGAAATATTAATGGGAAATGTTCTTTCCATGATATAATCCATAGTACAATACTTACAAGGAATTAGAAAATCATTTTGAAGAGTGATTTCACTCGTTATTCTATGATATGTATCTCTCCTACGATCATTTGTTTCATCCTTATTTTGTTGATACCATAAATGACGACTTTCATTAGACCTGTCACATGATGCCATTGACAGATTCCATTTTCTTGTATGCTTGCTTGTCCCTTCAGATGACATATCTACAACAAATAATAAAATATTTATTATGGAACCATAAACATGGAACATAACATATATATAATATAAACAGACATAGAATAATGAAAAAGGAACAATTTTTTTTTTAGCAACCATATAAAAACATGAAAAGCGTATATGGTGATTTTCCAACCATATAAACTTATCAAAATGTATAAGGATTTTTCCAAATAGATAAAAACAAAAATAAAATTTTCCAAATGGCTAAAACAAAAAAGGCTAATTTTTCTTGTTTCATATTAGAATCATAATGAGAAACCCATATTATTGGAACTAAATACTATAAGAATTATATGACTTGGAAGTATGTGTGAATATTTGGAACTAAATACTATTCAAATATAAATGTAAATATTAAAATGTGTATAAATATATAACATTGTTTGAGAATCAATGAGAAAAAACTAATACAAATAACATGTAGAACATAACTCATGGTAATTATAATTATACAAACAAAGAAAAATGCAGAGAATCCAAACACATTTACATGTAATTAAGAAAACTTAAAAGGATACAATATGAAATATTTTCCAGAAAATTGTAATGGGATTAAATATCCAACATCCGATACATACACATTTTCTTGAAATTTTAGTGAGATCCATATAAATATCCATACAATTGTAATTTTAAAGCATTAGCATATAAACCCAAAGTTTGTAAAGTGTAAAAAAGGGAAATATTTTCCATGACCATAGAGAGAATATAAAATGGAAATATTTTCCACAACCATAGAGAGTATATAAAATGGAAATATTTTCCACAACCATAGAGAGTATATAAAATGAAAATATTTATAAGAAATCCTAATAGGACTAATATCCTAAGTCTCCATATCCATATCTAATGGTGGAATCTCATAAATAGAATCTATATGAGGAGAAATTACAAAATCATTTCCAGACTCAATCAAATCATTTCAATCCTGTAGTGTTGGATACCAAAATTCGAACATATGTTGATTAGTTGAATTATCAATATATGTTAGAAAAAATAGGTCAGTAATCATGTCATATAATAGGAAAGGAAATTCATTGCAATTGCACATAAGAACCACACCATGGATTGTTCGAAATGGTAGATAACTAGGACATTCGTTATTTATATATTTATAAATTTCTTCCAAAAAATTCCATCTGAAGCCCCAATCATCCTCAAAGTAGTCAATTCTTCGTTCAATGCATGGTTGACCAAATTGGAAATTATCTCATTCTTCAATTAACCATACAAAAGCGGAGCCATCATTAACAAGGCATATCACTTTATTCTTGTATATTTCTAATGACATACACCATATGTCAGCGATTGAAACAAATGAAAAGCCACATATAGTTTTTATTAAATCAATCTAGTATATTGTATACCCATATTGAGGATAATATTCATACTGCTTGTCCAGATACAACCAAAAAAATTTACTTTTACAAAACTCTCCATTCTTAGGGGGTGAAGTGCCACCAAATGTAAGATCATCCCTTCACCAAACCCTATCAAGACTACTACAAACATAATTTTTTATTGCATTCTATCATACATATGTTTCAGAACAACCCAAACATATTTTATGTTGCTTACATTTTCCAATAATGAAAAGAATCCTCTGTCTCCAATTCATATTGGCCCTATGTTTTTAAAGGATTTTGTAAATGGATTCATTATAAAGTAGTTGTGTGAATGGGAGAATTCTATTGCTAAGGATAAAACTACCATTGATCCAATACTAGACTCTACTATGTATCTTGAATCTATGAATCACAAATGAAAATGCGATATGTGCCCATTCTGATTAAGGTATTGAACAAAAAAATAATTGTCTTCATTATTGAGGAAAAGAATCATAAATCCAAATTCATTTGTGGAGACATGTTTTCAACGCAATAAGAAAGAAGAGTTTTGAAAAACATTTTTTCATTGCTTACAAACAATGCTAAACTTTATCACAACTGATAAAGGGAGCCAGAGGAAGATAATTTCAAGAATTTCAAATGGATGACAAATCCAAATAGTTGGATCGATGATCAAACAATAAAATCACCTAACATAAAAAAATCCACATGTGACATGTTGAAAACAATTAAAAGTAACATACATACGTAATTTTCCATCTACACATAGAGGAAACTTCACATATACATATTGTATAAAATCAAATGAGTGATAAGAACATTATTACAATAGAAACAAAAAATCACAATTTTATAAACCGCATGTTTAAAATCCATTATTATTAATGTTAATAAACCTATATTTATGTTTATATTAATGTCTATGTTTAATATCCCCGATGGGGGTGACAAATCTGTTAATGAGTGTGGTGATCGAGTGGCATACAAATCCAACCTGGCTTCCACGCGCCCACGGAATGCATCATAATGGTCTTGGGCATCGTTAATACCCTGTAGGTGGGCAATACTCTTGTTGGTTGCGTCATTAAATTCTCTTGGAATTCTGGAACAACTCTTAGTGTATTGTGTTGAGCGATGAGGTGGTGGTATATAAAGCACTTGGGTTTCAAATTGTGGTTTTCTGGGTAGTAGTCATGGCTCTGGGCATGTGAGACATGTGCGATATGGAATAGCTGGGAACAAGGTGAGATCTCATCCTTGGGAGGCCCGTGGGATCTTGGCACGGAGTGGGTGATTGCAACTTTGTGGCTCTGCCGAGGTCTTCTGCGTTTGTTGTTTGTGCACCCAGATCTGCCCACGGAGGTCAAATTGGGCTCTGGGTCGCACCACTGGTTCCTCTGTGTATGGTTTAGTTCTAGTTTTGTGTCGTGGCGGTTGCAGCCTCAGGTCAATTATATCGTAAATGTAAGGGGATCTTTCATGACAATTGCCTTTGGTTGTCCCTCTGTCTTGTTGGGTCATGCATCTCATGGCAGGAGGGGAGAAATTCATGCAATTTTTCTCTATGGTGGCATAGAGGATATCTGGAAACTGAAGTCTCGAGCCTCCAGTCTGGGTTCAATTGAGTCTGCTAATTGGTTTTATGTTTTCCTGTTCACTACTCAATTTTTTTCTATTTTGTTTTTTCTTTCATATAGGAGGTTATATTGTAGGACCCATGGGAAGTGTTGTGATGGTTGGTGTGGGTTTTTTTATATATATTCTTTCGTTGAAATTACCCTTGGCTCGCCTCAATGCCATGCCAGAGTGGTCGTTCGCGTCGGGGGGCAGGGTGCTACTCCTTGTACTGAAGTAAATAAGCCACATAATGAGGGCAGCCACTCATCCTCTGATGATTCCACCAACCAGGACACAGAGGAGGATGTGGCCATTTCTCCTGCTCACTCTCCGAGGCATTTTTTAGCTCTAATCACCTTGGACACGATCACAAAATATCTGCACAATGTCCAACTGAATATAGGTCTCATGAGGAATCAACGCTACGAGGACCGGACCAAACTAGTGGCTTATATTAATGATGTTCAACACATCCAAAATGAAATCTTGGACAATCTAGAAAGCCTCTGACGACACCACCGAAGTGCCAACGATTAACTTCGCACTCTGGAGGCAAGGATTGAACCCATCGACTTCCATATGCATGATCATGAAGCTCTCTTTACTTCCCCTCGTGTCTTTCCACCCAATCCGCCTCCTTGAGAGGCTTTTCTTATTGTAGATGTGGCTCAATTTTGGTAAATATATGGAATGGCGAGTCATGGGGGCTTCACTTAATGAGCCTATGACATATCACGTGAATTCGTGGCATACTAAACAATACCATAATTTGACTACATATTGGGAAATACCTCTAAAAATAACATTATTTAACCTCCTACCAATACGAACCCAAGACACCTTCCCAATTTAAAAAACCCCTACTTTCACTAGATATTATAGGTATCTATTTTCATTAATATTTTTTATACCCCTTTATATTTTTTCATTAACTTTGAGGTCCATTTATTATACCTACCAATATAAAAACCCTTTACCCCCTATATACCACCCAATATATTATTCCATTTTTTCCTCAATATATATCCCCCAATATGAATGCATGTGATGTGGTATGGTATTGCTCCACCAGTGAAGCCCCCGTGTGGCGAGTAGGCCTAGAGAAAATTAACTCTAATACTGGGTGTAATTATTTTCCTCCATGCCCTATGCTCTCTAAATCTGTCTTGGATGAGAAAAAAGGGCCTTGGGAGATGATTTTTGTACTTAATTTCCTTTCGATAAAATGATGCATGTTTGTTGACCGACAAAAAAAAATGTCTATGTTTAATATTAATGTTAATATTTATATTAATAAAATTTTAAATATTAATATCAATGTTTATGTTCAATATAAATATTAACATTAAACCATTTCATTGTTAATGGTTTAATTAGTATCAAACCATTTTTTTAATGTAAAAAAACTTAATCTTATAAACCTCGTGTTATAAAATAACATGATGCTACATGAACCAAATGAAATAAAAATACAAAATATTTTAAACCTAATCTCATTAACCTAAATAAAGCTAAAGTTATTAAAACTAATGTTTAATAAAAATGTTTATATTGATGTTTAATGGTAATGCTCACATTAATGTATAATGTATAGAAGCAACATTTATTTTTATATAAATTTCTAAATTTAATATTAATATTGATTTACAATATTAATATTAATATTAATATTGTTATTGATATTAATATTAAATATCAATACTGATATTAACTAATAAACATATTAAAAGACATAATAATAATAATAATAATAATAATAATAATAATAATAATAATATATGATATAAACATGAATAAAAGTTTCAATTGAAAAAAAATATATATTAACATTGAAGTTTATATTAATAATTTTGTATAATATTTATATTAATGCATATATTTCATATTTCATATAAATATAAATATTGATATTAATAAATTTAATATTATAAAACAAAATAATGTTATAAAATATTAAATGTTATAAATTTAATGTGATTAAATATAAATAAAATTTATGTTAAATTATTTCATGTTGTTAAACCTAATAGTTTTATTAGGAATTTGGCTTCTCTGATCCATAAAATTTGCATAAAATCTTTCGGTGAAAATCACATGTAAACAAATCTTGTTGACGCGTTTCAAACTAGCGAGTGTGGTTCATCATCACGACAAGATGAGAAATCTGATCAAGGAACCTGTTTAAATAGAAAAGGAAAGCTCCAACTAGCTGTTGTAAAATAACAGCTAGTTTTACTAGAATAAGAAATTCAATTACATTTTATTTTTTATTTTATTAATTATATTCCTATTCAATTTATTTATTCATTCATTAATGAATTAATTAATAATTAAATATATATTTAATTATTAATTAATTCATTAATGAATGAATAAATATTTAATTATTAATTAATTCATTAACGAATGAATAAATAAATTGAATAGTAATATAATTAATAAAATAAAAAATAAAATCTAATTAAATTTCTTATTCTAGCCAAACTAGCCATTATTTTACAACGGCTAGTTGGAGCTTTCCTTTTCTATTTTAAACAGGTTGCTCGATTATATTTCTCATCTTGTCATGATGATGAACCACACTCGCTAGTTTGAAACGCGTCAACAACATTTGTTTACATGTGATTTTCACCGAAAGATTTTATACACTAATAACTTTATGTTATAAATAAATCTAATATCCATTTAATATTTAACCTAGGGAATGTTATATTAACTATATAATGTTTAATGGTAGTATTTGTGTGAATGTTTATGTTGGAAATATTGTCATTAATGGCAAAGGAACAGAAAGGAGTAACACCATAATTATCATTAAGGAAAAGGATCAGATTAGGCAATGATGCCGTGAGAATGAAAAAAGGAGGCAAGGAGCAGCAATGTGCAACAATGTGCAACGAAGAGGCAAAGGAGCAAGGTAAAGGAGCAACATTAGAAGTATAATCTAAAGCAGAGAGAAGCAGAAAAGAGGCATGGAGAAGCTTTAGAGTTATTACTTATGGCAAAGGAGCAGAAAGGAGCAACACCAGAATTATCATTAAGAACAAAGAAGTAGATCGGGATTAGCTGGAGTTTAAAGGACCAATAAGGAAGAGAAGGCAAAAGTTAAGTGGAGAAGCATAAAAGAGAGGCAAAGGAGTAGCAAAGAGTAAAAGAAAGATAGAGGAGCAACAAAGAGGCAAGGAGCAGCATTAGATCATTATCTAAGGCAAAGGAGTAGAGAGGAGCAACATTAGAATCTTTATCAAGGAGAAAACACAGCAAAGGCAGCAAGTTTGGGTCGAGTTATGAACGTGTTGGGCAGAGTTGTGAACATGTTGGGTTAAGTTGTGCACGAGTGGGAAAAGTTGTGAATGTGCGTAAGTAAAGTAATAAATAAGTACTGAATGCATACAATAAAGAAAATAAATGAATGAGCGAGCCAAGTCGAGCTGGTTGTAAAATGTGTGTAGAATAGTGGTTCTGCATTTAGAAGATCATGAACGAGTTGAGTTTTCTACATGCAGCAAAGAAGAAATGAACGGGCACAACCAAAGAAGAAAAGGCGTGAAGGAGTGAACGAGCGGGTCAAGTCATGCAAATACACGTTTAGAATAGTGTTGGCGTACCACACATCGCAATCGGCGATTTTTATGTTTATTTCTAAGTCATCGCAAGCTATATGTTTTAAGTTTCGATGCGAAGTATATCGCATACTACAGAAAATAAGGAAAACCCATTATGGTAAATGCTAAAATGTGCGACATGATATAAGGTTTTCGCCACGGGTTGCGAAGTCACGAAATCACAAATATTTTGAAATTCTTAAACTTATGAAGTGCGGGAGATGACATGGAAAGTGACGTGGTTGTTGACGTGACTGCTTACATGGCAGACGACATGGACTTGACCCCACAAATCGCAAATGCATATTGATGATGTGGCAGGTGATGTGGCAGAGGACGTGGCAGATGACATGGTAGATGACATGGCAGACAATGTGGTAGTGACGTGGAACCCCGGTGGGACCCGAATCTTTTATCGCAAATCACATGTCACAAGAGGTTATAACCAAAGATTGGAGCAAAATTGTGATAAGAATCTGCGATATGGAAACTGTGATAGGAAAGTGCGATGAAAATTGCGATAAGACAAGTGAGAAGCCATTGCATATCGCAGATTGAGAGTTCAGAAGGACTAGAGCACAACAGATAACAATGAAAAGTGTCGATCTGTATCGAGAGACCAGACGTCATACCTTCCAAAGGTAAATGATAATACATTTAAAAGTTTGGGTGTATGTGTATTGAGTTATGAAATCACATTGGGAGAAAGAAAGGTGTATATAACATACAACATAGCGAAACACCCCCCAGATGTGAGTGCTCTCCAGTGAAAGAGTGTGCCACTGGGTAGCCATGTGGAGAGACACATGGTTGCTCCACGTGACCACTTCTGGGAAGAAGAACTGTGTTAAATATTGGCGTGAGGGAGCCATTAACTCACCCTCTGCCACCCTCTCCTCGATGTACCAACCCTGCATTGCATTTACACAGCTTGCCCTTGCCATTAAGCTCGTCACCTCGGCCCTCTCATCCTCCTCACTTCGACCCTCCCGCCTGCTCTCTATGCATTTGTCTATTATTCTTCCTCCGCCTCTGGTGCAAGGTCTTCATTTGACCAGGCCCAACCTTCGTTCTGGTAGCTGTTCTCCTCCAGAGCTTGCTTCGACCCCCACCTGGTCTGGCGACTCGGCTCCTTGGAAAATAATTCTTCGGCACCATAGAATGAGGTGCAGAAGAGTTGGGGGCATGTCCAGCCTTCCCGTCCTCCACTGTCCCACTCCCAGGGCCGCAACCTAAACCTTTCCATCGACTGGAATGAGCTCAATAGAACCCCCCCTGTCAATTTGAACGCCCAACTCTCTCTGCAGCTCCCTACCCCTGCTTCGCTTCCTACCATCTCCTGCAGTAAGAAAAGCCCGTGCAAATCCACCATTCCTCCTGAGCCTACTTTCATCCCTCACAAGATGAAGGCCATCCCAGTGCAAAGCGCCTCCAGCAGAAGCAAAGATTCCAGCGACACCACTGGCAACAACGATCACTGCAGCTCGGACCAGGATGTTGAAGGCAACATGGACCAGTTTAAGCAGCTTGATGCCTCTGCGGCTAATCTTGGCATCCCAGCTTCACCATGTCCTCAACCGTCTTGCCACATGCTGAGCAAGGAGACGGAGGATGGGGGTTATGTGTGCAGAATTGAGGAAGAAGTACCCACCTCCAGCAACAAGAATGCAGGTTCTCCTTAGGCTCGGTTTCTTATTTCTCATTGGCATGCTCATGTTTAGGAATTCTCTTCTATGGGATTCGTGTTTTATTTTGATAACTAAATCTGCTAGTTTCCCACTTCAGGCAATAGTTACTCTCTGGTTTTTAAGGTCTAATTTCCCCGACTGGGGCAGTCCAACTCCTAGTGGAAAACTCTTGAAACTTCCCTCTGGATTGGACACGTCAAATCCACAGGAAGAGACCTGTAATTTTCTATTCTATATGATATAATAGAAGTAGCTTAACTTCGAAAAAAAACATAGCGAAACACCGAATTGCGATAAGAAACCAGATGCGAGGCTTTTCAAAGTTTAATTGCAATATAATCATGGTCCAAGGTTTAATGTGTTTGCACCATTTCTTAGAAGAAAATCCTGAACGCGAAGTTGACTCGGGTAATCAAGGAAAACCTGGAACGCAAGAAATAGGACTCGTGTAAGACCTGACTCTAAGTGCTCAATGATATATATATATATATATATATATTTGAGGTTATACCTTCCTTAAGGAAAAATGACATGGCACTCGTGCAGAACAATGTTATGCGGTTGCGGCTGTGAGCTAAAAGGAGACGCTGAATGCAAGAGAAAAGACTCGGGCAAGTGACTGACTATAGTGAAAATGGTAGTGTGCCTATTAAAACAAAAGTGTGAACACAAAGGAAGTACTCAGGTGTATAAGTGACCCAACACAGAGAGAAGAGCATAGAACGTTGCGGTTAAGATATGCAATAAGTAGAGGTTGTGTAAAATGTAAAGGCATGGGTCAAGTCGGGCAAAGACGGTTAGGCTGCACAGTTGAAAATATAATAGCAGGCAGAGAAGAAAAAATGAACAGAAAAGCAAGACGCTGAAAGGGTTGAATTGAAATATTATTGTAACTGTAAATGTAAATTCATTGATTATTTTATATTGTTTGTGATGCAAAGGCAAGTCTCCGCAGGCATAGGCATAACTCCGTGAGTGATGTAATGATTATTTCTAATGTGATAACCTGAACTGAAGAATGGGGAATCGAATGGGCAGAAGGCATAGGGTCAGGCTTGTTCACTTCATATTCCCTGTAGAATACAAATAATCATGTAGTTATCTGTATAAAACATGTAATATCAGAGTGCAAAGTAAGGTGAGAAAGCTGCATAATGTAAGAGAGCAGAAGAATGTAAGAGAGCTGCAGAAGGTTGGAGAATGGAAGAATCAGAGAGAGCTGATAGAAATGTTGTGCACATCAGGAACTGATATGAAGCATATATGAAGGCTGAAGAAGCAACAGTGGAGAAGGATTATAACATAGTTGATATCCAGGTAAATCAGCATTTTAGTTTCATGTTAAGTGAGGGGATTGTAGTCTCCTTTCAAGTTGTGGCTTGATAAATATCCAGTTCGAGTTGGTTGAGGTAGGAGCCTCCTGTGGGTTGTAGCCTGTAGAAAATACATGGGAGTTGGTGCTTCTGTTTCAAGTTGGAGCTTGATAGATGGCCAGTTGTAGCTAGTTGAGGTAGGAGCCTCTTGTGGGTTGTAGCCTACAGAAAATAAATGGGAGTTGGAGCTTCCTTGCAAGTTGTAGCTTGTAGGATTTGAGGTAGTTTCCTCCTATAGGTCGGAGCCTACATAAAATCGGTTGTGAGATGGAGTTGGAGCTTGCCTTTGCATCACAACAATAATAAGATGTGGTTTTCTCCCTTATGGGTTTCCACTTATATATGTTGTCTATGTGCTTGATGATTATGTGTTGATGTGATTTTTTAATCTGCCTAATTACTTACTGTCCACACATTAAGTTTGTTGATTCATTATGTATTAAGCTACTTATGAAATGATGGTGTAAATGAGTTGAATGAAAAGATTTTTAAATGTCCATGAATGTACTAAAGTGATTCACCCCCCTCTCAGTTTAATGGTAATATTCATATTAATGTTTATGTGATATATCTATGTTTATATAAACTTCTATATTAACTCTAAATATTTGGGTTTATTATTAATATTAATATCAATGTCTATTAATATTAATAATAAACATAAATATTAAACTTTCCATACTAATAAATTAAAAAATATTCAATTGAATCCACAAAACATATAATTTATACAACTTAGCTAAATATATAATTTACACATTTTATATATTAAATTAATCAAAATTTTATATATATATATAACAAAAAAAATCTATCAATTAAATAAAATAAAGTTTATTGAATAAAATCTATGCAATGTAAATCTAATGCATTCAGTACATTGAATCTGATAAATTTATTGAATCAAAATCAAATAATACAAATTAAATCTAAATGAACTAAATTTTAATATAAAAATATTTTATATTAAATCAAAATAAACCAAATATATTATATAAATCTATTACATAAAATAAATTTAATATGAAATACATTACTTTAAATGAACCAAAATACACCAACAAAAATCAAATCTAAATAAATCAAAATTTATTATATAAATTTATTAATATATTATAACCAATAAATAAATTCAATTCAATACAAAGACATTCTATATACAATCTATAAATCTACCATATAAGAATATATATAATCAAATAAAATAAATTAACTAAAAGGAAATATATTTTATTGAATAAGTTCAAAACATTTTATTAATCTATTAAAGTTAGATTATTTAATACATACAACAAATTTTATAGTGAATACAGTAAATTTAATTAATAAGAAATTTTCGAATGCTTTATTAATAATCCAATTTTAACATGGATTTTTAATATTTGTATATATGAAAAAAAAAAAACAAAAAAAAAAACTAATAGAATGACATCAACAAGTGGAACAACTAAAAGATTTCCTATCTATAGCCAAAATTGAATCTATATAATAAAGAAAAAACTGATAGTTTTTCCATGGATGAAGAGTAATCAATGAAGAGTAAATGTAAAATAGATTTCCATAAAAAAGATGGAATTGAGGATTCTTATTGATCTATCTTTGTTTTAAAAAAAAATTGACAGTCTTAAAAAACATTATTAATATATATAATTTTTTTCACAAGTATAATATTAAATATATTATTATTAATAAATTGTTTATATATATATATATATATTATAAAATTAAAGTTTGTTATGTTTATAAACCTGGAAAACATTGAAATGTTATAATTTTCTTTTATAAATATTTGTAATTGTTGTTACTTTTATAATGGTTTTTACAATATATTTATATCAAAAAGATAATATTAATGTTGGTAATGTTTTTAAATTTTATAGCGTAATATATTCAAATTCATTTAAATTTTCAATTTAAAACTTATGAAACTCTAGATTATATTATGTATAAAATTGTTGTGCTTTTAAAGTTTTTAAAATAACTTCAAATTTAAATTACAATAAATTTTAATTAATCGATAAAAGTTTATGTACTATTTTAATTGTATAAATATTTGGATTTTTTATATAATTTTTTAAATAGAAAATTCGAATATTAAATGCTCCACGCAATAATATTTTAATCACTCCAACAAATCATAAACCTATTTCAAAATATGAAAATATAAGAAATCATAAACCTATTTCAAAATATGAAAATTTATTAACCATGGCGTTCATGAGTAACAATTTTCAAATAATATTTTCAAAAATAAAATTTCACTTTCAAACGTCGGTGGGCTCTCCTCATTAATTTGAAAAAAATATAAAAAATCCCTGTCATTACTACAACTAAGGGCTCTGCTAAACTCTCCTAATAATGTTATATATACATATTATATATAAAATAATAATAGTAATAATTAAAAATATAAATGTAGATTTACAATCAATAACCCTCGAAGAATAATCCATATACACTATTAATTATATAAGATTATTAATGCAAGATTACCTCACAGATGATATAGAAGAATAATAATATTAGATTGCCGTATTTAAGTATAATAATATACAAGAGATTAATCCTATCAAAAAAAGGATTAGAGATTGGATTTGGAGTTCTGCACTATCAGCTATCCAACTCGGATGGGGGTGGGGCTACTCATGGGGCTGTCCTTTTTTCCTGATCTTGATGGTTTTCTCTGATTGTTAGTCATCTCTTTTTTTTTGGTTCGTCCCTGGTTTCGACTCTCTTCCATCCTTAGTTTTAACGTTGTATTCAGTCGGTGATCTTATTATGATAGGTTTGACGGTATTTTAGAGTTTTTTTTGGCTGCTTTTGTCAGCATTTTTGGATGTAAACTTGACTATAGTTTTTGGACTATTGATGTTATGCTGTTGCATATTTCAAAGGTTTTGGTTCGGCCTGTTTCTGGCTACAATACTTTGTAATATTTGGGGACTTTTACTGTGTTGTTCTTGGTACTTTAGATAAATCAGGGTATTTTTCATGTTGAAAAAAAGAGAAAATATGAGTCAAGAGGGATCAAAATTTTTGCAAATTTATTTTAGAGTGTTTTTTGAATGTTATAAAGATTACATAACATTTGTATTGAGCTATTTTATATTAATTCATCTTAAAATATTTTATTCATAACGCACATTGGATGTTTTATCTGTGTAAAATTATACTATTTAAAATAGGCATCTAAACATCGTAGAAGAATGAAAGTGAAATATCAACAATTGAACTAAATATTTTGTTAATATATTTTTAATTGTTTATGAATTTATTTTTAAAAACATGACATAATTACACATGTCCCTCATACTGATCATAGAATAAGCTAAACTCAATAATTTGTTACCATAAAACATATTATATTATTATCTTTGAAAAAAACAAATTATATTTTTAATTATCTTATTATCTATAAGAAAACGAAATCTGTCACCCGCGACTTTGGTGACTTTGTTCATTAATTCATTTATTATTAATGTGACATATCTATCCATAGTTTAAAACTGCCAGCCAATATAACATTGTTCTGTTTTGTATAAATGAAATATGGAGTACAATATTGAATTCATAGTTTTCGCTCCATTAAAGTTCTCGGTTTACTTTAATGCTCATTTTCTGCGTACCCACTGTAGAAACCCTTCCGAAGTAATGCAATTCAATCTTTCTCATGTCGACCCTGGCAATTTTGTGGAAATCAAAAGAGAAATGAGGAGGAATTCTGTGGATGGTGAGAAAAATAGACCCAAAGAATCTATGGATGCCGCAACTGAAGGTTTTTGAATCTCTGGTATACAAGGCATGGAAGAGAAAGGTCCACCCTGTCCCGCCAGATTGTATATCATCCATTTATGAGAAGCTTAAAGCGCAAGAGTTCATAAATCTCGTGCCGAAGATGTTCACAGAGGATGACAAGCTTAAAGGTCTAAAAAAGGACATCTGTTCTTGGACTAAATCTATGAGGGAAGTCGATATCAAAGCTCTCCCTGATATTGAAAAGTTGCTGCAAAAATTCAATGATCTTGATGATCTATATCGCTAAAAAATCTTGATTCTTGAACTGGAGGAGCAAAGAGGAAGATTCTATTATCACTTGAGGAAGACATTTGAATGAAAATCCGAGCTATTTGGCTAGAAGCTGGGGATAAGAACTCCAGGTTTTTTCATATGCACGCTAATTTGAGGAAACAAGCGAACTCCGTCAGGGTTTAGATGGGACGAGAATGGACTACAATTCTCCACTCAAAAGGATATAGAAAGGGTTGTTGTAGATCATTTCAGTAAGTTTTACATGGAACAAGATCATGATTTTTATGCTCAAATAGAGTTCATAAATCTCGTGCCGAAGATGTTCACAGAGGATGACAATGTCGAATGGGCAAGTCGATTACAGGAAAGAATTGATGGCCGTTCTAAAAGACTGCCCTGATGGCTGGTGCATGAAAATTTTTCTACATTTCTCGGATCTGATGCTCCCGGAACTTCTCACGGTAGATGAGGAATATCGTGCTAATGATTTCGTTTCTGGGGTCATCAACACCTCTTTCACAGCCTTGATTTTCAAAAAGGAGAACCCACGGACATTTACTGGTTACTGACCCATTTCCCTTTGCAATTCCGTTTATAAGATTATATC
Organism: Pinus albicaulis; assembly: GCA_034641835.2. Lineage (NCBI taxonomy): Eukaryota > Viridiplantae > Streptophyta > Pinopsida > Pinales > Pinaceae > Pinus > Pinus albicaulis. The sequence continues at coordinate 33,790,064 of MU968411.1, read as the reverse complement.
TAAACTCATTGCTTGCAGGATTAAACCCGTGATGTCAAGGTTGATCACTCCGGAATAGTTTGGCTTCCTAGAGGGTCGGCATATCAAAGATGCTATAGCGATGTTACATTCTTTGAAAGTTCGGAAATTAAAGCCATGCTTTCTTAAAGTGGACTTGATTAAGGCCTATGATTGCGTGGATTGACAGTTTTTGAAGCTGGTGTTGATCAAAATAGGTTTGTCATCTATCAACATTAAATGGATAATGGCTTGTATCAAGAATGCAAAATTTGTTGTGATAATTAATGGACTGCCCTCCCAATTTTTTAGAGCTTACAGGTCTGCGACATGGGTGTTTCCTATCCCCACTCCTTTCCCTTCTAGTTATAGACTGCTTAAGCCTTAAAATGGGTGATATGAAGGATAGGGGTCGATATCTGGGCTAGGAATAGTCAAACACATTGTTGTATCACATCTTAGATTTGTGGATGACTTATTATTTGGTGGGGGTAAAAGTGCGTGGAGAATGGTTTCATATCCATTGAATCATTACCTCCTTAGGTGAGGCTTCTAGACTTCTCATGTGTTAAAATAATTTTATTCTAGTTTATGAGGAGGGAGACTCGAAAGTCAGGGAAATATGAGTCTATTTGATATTTCATCTCAACATATAGACTCTTGTTTTGTGTACCTAGGTTTCACATTAAAACCAAACAAGTACGGCAACCAACACTAAAACACTAGGAATGGTTGATCAACACGTTTGAGAAAAAACTGGCAAGGTGGCAGCATATGTGGCTATCGTTGGGGGGTGATTGATTCTACTGAAGCATGTGTTACAAAACATCTAGGTGTATTGGATGCAGCCTTTTATGTTGCGAAAGGAAATTTTGCAAAGGATAGAAAATATTATGGCTAGATTCTTGTGGACATGTAACAATCACATGGAGAAGATCCACTTGGCCTCATGGATAATGTTGGTCATACTTATAGAGAGGGAGGATGGGGGATCATTGATCGCGGCAATTTTAATAAATCTTTGATCATAAAAAATATGTGGAGGGAAATGACTGGTTCTGTCCTCTGGTCTATCATTTTTAGAGATAAATATATGTGTTGACAATCATTCTCCACATGGATTTGAAATAGAGCTAGAAGAAAAACTAGTATCTATGCTATCTCGCGTAGCATTATGAAAAATATGCATTGGTTGATGGCTTTCACCCGATGGGAAGTTGTTGATAGTACCCAGATTGAGGTTGGTCTAGATGCTATGAAGGGTGCGCGAGGCAACCATTCCTTATCAGTTCAGTTGCTTGATATCATCCATGTCAAAGGAATTTTTTCCCTTCAATAGAGCTATGATGTTCAAAATTTAAACATCGTTTTACATGGATGGAAATCAGCAGAGGTAATGGGGCTTGAGGGAGCTTATGCTGTAGAGTGGGAATCATATCTTCAACAAATGAGACAAGTGAGAAATACAATAAACTCAAATAAATATTGTATGGTATGGGATGGGTTGTTCAAAAAGGGGAAACCGGTGGTTAAGGAAATATAGCGAAGAATTCCAATAGACGAGAATGAAATAGACCAATGCAGATGGTTTCAAGACACATAGAAGTGTTTTAGTTGGTTGGTTTTACATGATCCAGTGCTGATGCGAAGGAACATTTAGCATTGGGGATTTGCAGGTTCGGACATCCGTCACTTATGCCTAAGGGGGGCCTGAAGATCTAGACCATTTGTTCCTTACCTACTCACATGTTGAGGCAGTTTCAATCCTTGACATATTTTCTATTCTACTGGTATAAAAACCAAAAGAAATACCGCTCCATTCCATTTTACATCTTTTGGATCATCAGGTGCAGTAGAAATGCTATTATTTTTTAGCAAAAAATAGCTTTGGTATGTGCGGATGTTATTAAAATAATGGCATATTACAATGAGATTGGACCAGGCAGGAGAAAAAAAGCATATTAGAATAAAATACATATTGAAGGTCTTTCTCATAAACCAATGGAAATTATGGGTGTCATAAGGCCCAAAGGCCATAAGGAACGTAGTTTCTTGACCATAAGGATGCTACAGCATGGCTCAACCATAAGGGAGAGGGGGAGGATGTGCAAGTAGGCTCAACCATAAGGGAGAGGATGCCCCAGCAGAGCTTGACTCACAGGAGCAGTAGTTCCAGAATGATCAATTCAATTCTATATGAGTTAGTGGCGGAACTTGACATTCTATATGCGTTAGTGGTTTGACTTTGTTTTCCATGTTCAAGGAATTAGTCTTCCCAGTGGGGTTCTTGGACGGGGCATGTGAAAAGAGAATATGTGGAGGTGGAGCTTTCATAATAAACAAACTAGACTACTATCATCACTTCTAGTGGTAAGGAGGAATTGACACCAACAATAGAGCTGAGATAAAAAAAACCATAATACTATCATCACTTCTAGTGGGAAGGAGGAATTGACACCAACAATAGAGTTGAGATAAAAAAAGCCAGACTACTATCATCACTTCTAGTGGGAAGGAGGAATTGACACCAACAATAGAGCTGAGATTATAGCGTTGTGGGGAGTTCTACTTGATGCAAAGTGGTTGGAGATTGAGAGGTTGCAGGTATATGGTGATGCCAAGGGTATCATTGATTAGGTCAATGAGCACAGTCAATTTAAGGAGTTGTCTTTACTGCATCTTTTTGGAGTTTTCGGTGTCAGAATTTTACTAAAAAAATGGAGGTGAAATCTTGATTTTTGTTATTTAAACTGTTTTTTTACTGTATATATGGATTTAGAACCCTAAAAAACTCCTAGGGCACTTCAATTGTGCAAGGTTACCCATCAAAATTATGTTTTTAATGAATTCCTACCTCATTTTAGAGAAATTAGACTGAAAAATCCTTCAAAAAGTCACACTAAAGACAATTGGGTCAATTTAATCCTCCCATTTTATCCAATTGGATGAGTGATCGCATAAGGGACATAGTAAACTTCTTTCAGCACATTCAATTTGAACATGTATACAGAACAAAACATGACCGCGGATCTTCTGTCCAAAAGAAGTATAAATAAGGCTCCTCTTAAGATCTATTATAGAGATTTTGACAAAGATGTCAAAATCAAAGTCATCAGAGAAGATGTAGGGGTAATAAATAGGATAAATAAACACATAAATATGATTGTTTTGTGTATATGGTTGGCATAGAAGAATAATATAGATGTGTGGAACTATGAAACTGTACTTCCTCTTTTATAATGAAAAGAAATGTTTTTTTCCTATTTAAAAAAAAACCAAATTGTTTAAATGAGTCTTCACATAGGTGTGTTATTGGATTTCGAGATAATTGATAATCATGATATAGAAAATGGTGGTCATGATTTAGATGACCATTGGGAAGTGATAGATAAACCACAAGATGACAATACTAGATATGTCAAAATAGCGCAGAAACTAAAAATAAAAATGAAAACAATATGTTCAGTTGATATAGATGGTAGCAAATGTTGTAGACGATGGAAAAGCTATTTAAATAGTGGTATCTAGATATACGAAACTAAAAATACAGTTATGTTAAGTTGCAAACCATTAGCGACATGAAATAGAGATAATGATAATACCCTGTAATTTTACAGATAATGGATAACTTTCATTCCCTTTCTCTCCATTCAAATAGAGATTTTAGAGATTTTAATAAGTTAAAAAGAAAAGTAGAAAAAATGATGCGCCAAGTTGTGAAACTCCATTATTTTATTTTTATCGGTCGCTCTAAAAGTGATAATACTAGCACAACCACATTAGTAAAAACTAATGTGGTTGATATACGCCGATAGGCGTATATAAAATAGATTTACAACCACATTTACCAATGTGGTTGATATACGCCGATAGGTCTATATCCACTACCCATCACATTAATTTATATATCAATAAATAAATATTATATATAATAAATTTATTATATTAACTTGAAATATATATATTATATATTAATAAGAATATTAATATATTAAATATATTAATTATGATTAAAATCACAAAAATATTTTATATATATTAATAATAATATAATAAGTATTAATAATATATATTAAAAATATTTATTAATATATTAAAAATATTAACTATACGCATACTATCAATTAACTTGAAATATATATAATATATATTAATATAAAAAAATATTAATAATATATAATAATTTAATATATCATAGATGGTTATATTATTAATAAAGCAAAAGAACTAATAATATATTAATAATATATATTATATCATAGTTGGTTATATTATTAATAATATATATTAATAATATTATAATATTACTAATAATCATTATTAATAAATATTAGAATATTTATTTATAATGATTATTAGTAATATTATAATCTAATATTTATTAATAATGATTATTAGTAATATTATAATATTATTTATATTCATTATTAACAATAAATATTAATAATATTATAATATTTTAATATTAATAATATTATAATATTTTAATATTAATAATATTATAATATTTTAATATTTATTTAGTAATATAAATAATATTATAATATTACTAATAATCATTATTAATAAATATTTCAATATTTATTTATAATTATTATTAGTAATATTATAATATTATTAATATATATATTATTAATACTAACTATATACATACTATAAATTAACTTGAAATATATATAATATATAATAATAATATTTATTAATATAAAAATAATAAAAATAATATTTAATATTTTAATATTTATTTATATATTAAGATCATAGATGGTTATATTATTAATAAACCAAAAAAAATAAGAATTAATATTTTAAACTGAAAAATATAAGAAATTAACAAACCCTGAGAAATAGTATTTTAAAGTCAAGAGAGTAATAAACCGAATCTGTGATTAACATTATAAACCCAAGAGTTTAATACTATAAACCAAATCAATTGGTGAACCCAAGGGAAAACCATTACCCAAAAAATTATAGACCAAAGGAATTGGTGAACCCAAGGGAATTGATTTAAACATTGAGACAATTGTTGTCACAATGCGACGTTGGACCAACTATGACCAAGGTTGGCCATGGGTGACTTTCCTATTGAGACAATCTTTGTCAGAATGTGACATTTGATCATGGATGACATTGATCGAGTATTCATATTACAAACCAAAAGAACTAATAAACCCAAGGGTTTAATATTATAAACCAAAGGAATTGGTGAACCCAAGGGACAACCATCACCCAACAAATTATAAACCAAAAGAAATTGGTGAACCCAAGGGAATTGATTTAAACATTGAGAGAATTGTTGTCACAATGCGACGTTGGACCAACTATGAGTAGGGTTGGCCATGGGTGACTTTCATATTGAGACAATATTTGTGAGAATGTCACATTTGATCATGGATGACATTGATCAATTATTCATATTATAAACCAAAAGAACTAATAAACCCAAGGGTTTAATATTATAAACCAAAGGAATTGGTGAACCCAAGGGACAACCATTACCCAAAAAATTATAAACCAAAGTAATTGGTGAATCCAAGGGAATTGATTTAAACATTGAGACAATTGTTGTCACAATACGACATTGGACCAACTATGACCAGGGATGGCCATGGGTGATTTCCATATTGAGACAATATTTGTCAGAATGTGACATTTGATCATGGATGACATTGATAGATTATTCATATTATAAACCAAAAAAACTAATAAACCCAAGGGTTTAATATTATAAACCAAAGCAAGTGGTGAACCCAAGGGAAAATCATTACCCAAAAAATTATAAACCAAAGGAATTGGTGAACCCAAGGGAATTTATTTAAACATTGGGACAATTGTTGTCACAATGCGACTTTGGACCAACTATGACCATGGTTGGCCATGGGTGATTTTCATATTGATACAATGTTTTTCAGAATGTGACATTTGATCATGGATGACAATGATCGATTATTCATATTATAAACCAAAAAAACTAATAAACCCAAGGGTTTAATATTATAAACCAAAGGAATTGGTGAACCCAAGGGACAACCATTACCCAACAAATTATAAACCAAAAGGAATTGGTGAACCCAAGGGAATTGATTTAAACATTGAGACACTTTTTGTCACAATGCGACGTTGGGCCAACTATGACCATGGTTGGCCATGGGTGATTTTCATATTGAGACAATGTTTCTCATAATGTGTCATTTGATCATATTATAAACCAAAGGAATTGGTGAACCCAAGGGACAACCATTACCCAAAAAATTATAAATCAAAGGAATTGGTGAACCCAAGGGAGTTGATTTAAACATTGAGACAATTGTTGTCACAATGCGACGTTGGACCAAGTATGACAGTGGTTGGCCATGGGTGATTTTCATATTGATACAATGTTTGTCAGAATGTGCCATTTGATCATGGATGACATTGATCGATTATTCATATTATAAACCAAAAAAACTAATAAACCCAAGGGTTTAATATTATAAACCAAAGGAAACATTGAGACAATTTTTGTCACAATGCAACGTTGGACCAACTATGACCATGGTTAGCCATGGGTGATTTTCATATCGAGACAATGCTTGTGAGAATGTGACATTTCATCATGGATAACATTGATCAATTATTAATGATTATGAATATTATAAACAGAGGGGAACAAACATGGTTTACCATGCTTGATTTAAACATTGAGACAATTGTTGTCACAATGTGACGTTGGACCAACTATGACCATGGTTGGCCATGGGTGATTTTCATATTGAGACAATATTTGTTAGAATGTGACATTTGATTATGGATGGCATTGATAGATTATTCATATTATAAACCAAAAGAACTATTAAACCCAAGGGTTTAATATTATAAACCAAAGGAATTGGTGAACCCAAGGGAAAACCATTACCCAAAAAATTATAAACCACGGGAATTGGTGAACCCAAGGGAATTGATTTAAACATTGAGACAATTGTTCCCATAATGCAACGTTGGACCAACTATGACCATTGTTGGGCATGGGTGATTTTCATATTGAGACAATATTTGTCAGAATCCGACATTTGATCATGGATGACATTGATCGATTATTCATATTATAAACCAAAAGATTTAATAAACCCGAGGGTTTAATATTATAAACCAAAGGAATTGGTGAACCCAAGGGAATTGATTTAAACATTGAGACAATTGTTGTCACAATGCGACGTTTTTCCAACTATGACCATGGTTGGCCATGGGTGATTTTCATATTGAGACAATATTTGTCAAAATGTGGCATTTGATCATGGATGACATTGATCGATTATTCATATTATAAACCAAAATATCTAATAAACCCAAGGGTTTAATATTATAAACCAAAGGAATTGGTGAACCCAAGGGAAAACCATTACCCAACAAATTATAAACCAAAGGAATTGGTGAACCCAAGGCAATTTATTTAAACACTGAGATGCATTGCTGTCACAATGCGACGTTGGACCAACTATGACCATGGTTGGCCATGGGTGATTTCCATATTGAGACAATATTTGTTAGAATGTGACATTTGATCATGGATGGCATTGATTGATTATTCATATTATAAACCAAAGGAACTATTAAACGGTTTAATATTATAAACCAAAGGAATTGGTGAACCCAAGGGAAAACCATTACCCAACAAATTATAAACCACATGAATTGGTGAACCCAAAGAAATTGATTTAAACATTGAGATAATTGCTGTCATAATGATATCGAGACAATATTTGTCAAAATGTGACATTTGATCATGGATGACATTGATCGATTATTCATATTATAAACCAAAAGAACTAATAAACCCAAGGGTTTAATATTATAAACCAAAAGAATTGGTGAACCCAAGGGAAAACCATTAGCCAACAAATTATAAACCACAAGTGATCAATCAACCTTACTGATTGTTAATATTATAAACCGATGCTGGACCAACTATGACCATGGTTGGCCATGGGTGATTTTCATATTGAGACAATATTTGTCAGAATGTGACATTTGATCATAAATGACATTGATCGACTATGGCTACTACTAATTAACAATGGTTTCCCATGGTTGATTTTCATATTGAGTCAGTGTTTTTCATAATGTGAAATTAGACCATGCATTAGTATTAAACTCTAGGACTAATATTTAAAACCCAATATTCGAGGAACCTAAGGGAAAAATATTAAGAACATAAGAGATCAACAATGTCAAGGGATACCTATAAAAAACCAAAAAAATTAGTAAAGCCTAGGAATAAATATTTTAAATACAAATGAATGAGAAAATCACGTGATTAATAAATCTTAAGAATCAATATTTAGAAATACTATTTATCACTAATGATGTTAATACTATTTATATTAATAGCGTTAATTTTGGTATCAATAGTAATATCATTCATAATATTAATTATCATATTTTTAGAGTAAATATAATTAAAAAGAGAATATTAATAGAAAACATAGTTATTATTATAAAGAAAACAGTATTAATATTATTTATCAATATTAATGTTAATAGGATATATATTAACAATATTAATGTAATTAATCACATTAATATTATTAATAAAATGTTATTAATATTATTGTTATAATTTAAATGTTATTAATAATTTTAATAAACCTTAATCATGTTTGAAACTTATAATTATTAATACAATTATGAACATTAATGTAATTAATCATATTAATATTATTCATAAAATGTTATTAATATTATTGTTATAATTTAAATGTTATTAATAATTTTAATAAACCTTAATCATGTTTGAAATTTATTGTTATTAATACAATTATGAACATTAATTTTAAATAAACATAGTGAATATTGTATTAATGATGTTTTTAATAATATTGTTATTATTAATCATAATGCTACTAATAATATTGTTTTTAATAATAATTAAAATTTTGTTTTTATTATTGATTTAGTTTTTAGTATAAATCATAATCGTCATTATTTAAATACCAATTATTAATATTATTTTTAGTGTATATTAGAATGTTAATGTCATTAATGTCATTTTTATTATTTCCAGAATATGACCATGATTATTTACTATAATAATATTATTTAATGTTATTAAAATTAAAATTTATATTTATAAATATTAATAATATTAAAAGTAATATTATTATTATTATTCACATTAACAATATTAACATGAATAATTAATATTAATGTTAAAAATATAAATATTTAAATTTATTATTTCATATAAATAATAATAATATCAATAAATTAAAAGAAAGTTGTTTTTCCTTCTTCCTTCATAAGTGGCTCAATAGCTCAAAAAATTGTGATGAGTTTTTTTAAAGGAAATCAAAATGAAACATTAGTTTATGGATATCATTCTAACTATTTAAAGCCTCCAACAATAGAACTTTCAATAAAAGAAATATAACCTACAAGAATAATTTTCATATAAATTATAGGCTTAATGATTACTGAACATGTGTTTCCTGATGCAAGACATCATTTGCAAAAAAAATAATAAAGAATAAGGAACATGAACAAAAAAAAAAATAATGAATACTACTAAATTAGCTTTGAATTCATGATAATAAGGAATCCTATCTACAATCAATTTTGATCCCTAGTGTGTACTATCATGACTTTATATTAAAGAAATATAAAGAATACACGGAGGTAATAATGATGAATGCAATCAACTGAAGCAACTAGTAAAAGTGGGGTTTGTAGCAAAAGAGGGTTTGAGCAACAAGAGGATGGGGAGTTCATTCAAATTGAACTTGTTTACCTTTTATGAGTAGCAAAAAGATTCACCACAACTAAAGCTTCTAATTTCCCATGCCCACTACTAAAATATAATTTCAATAAATAAGTGATATATAGAGAGGTATAACATCCATAATAATATTATTCTAATATATAAAAATGAAAACATTTTTTTCTTTATCTTAAAAAAATGATAACTTTTCTTTATTTAAAGTATCCAGATATATAGAAAATTTGTTAATTTTTTTTTAATTATAATAATGTATAATTAAATAATTAATTATATTAAAAATATGTAAAGAGAATAATAAATAAAACATGTAATCATTTTTTTAATGAATTAAAAAAAAAACAATTTTTATTTTCAATTTAGTAGGGAAGTTTGAAACTTATAATTATTAATACAATTATGAACATTAATGTAATTAATCATATTAATATTATTAATAAAATGTTATTAATATTATTGTTATAATTTAAATGTTATTAATAATTTTAATAAACCTTAATCATGTTTGAAACTTATTGTTATTAATACAATTATGAACATTAATTTTAAATAAACATAGTGAATATTGTATTAATGATTTTTTTAATAATATTGTTATTATTAATCATAATGCTACTAATAATATTGTTTTTAATAATAATTAAAATTTTGTTTTCATTATTGATTTAGTTTTTAGTATAAATCATAATCATCATTATTTAAATACCAATTATTAATATTATTTTTAGTGTATATTAGAATGTTAATGTTATTAATGTCATTTTTATTATTTCCAGAATATGACCATGATTTTTTACCCTAATAATATTATTTAATGTTATTAAAATTAAAATTTATATTTATAAATATTAATAATATTAAAAGTAATATTATTATTATTATTCACATTAACAATATTAACATGAATAATTAATATTAATGTTAAAAATAATATCAATATTAATATTTAATGTTAAAAATATAAATATTTAAATTTATTATTTCATATAAATAATAATAATATCAATAAATTAAAAGAAAGTTGTTTTTCCTTCTTCCTTCCTAAGTGACTCAATAGCTCAAAAAATTGTAATGAGTTGTTTTTAAAGGAAATCAAAATGAAACATTAGTTTATGGATATCATTCTAACTATTTAAAGTCTCCAACAATAGAACTTTAAAGAAATATAACCTACAAGAATAATTTTCATATAAATTATAGGCTTAATGATTACTGAACATGTGTTTCGTGATGCAAGACATCATTTGCAAAAAAAATAATAAAGAATAAGGAACATGAGCAAAAAAAATAATAATGAATACTACTAAATTAGCTTTGAATTCATGATAATAAGGAATCATATATACAATCAATTTTAGTGTACTATCATGACTTTATATTAAAGAAATATAAAGAATACATGGAGGTAATAATGATGAATGCAATCAACTGAAGCAACTAGTAAAAGTGGGGTTTGTAGCAAAAGAGGGGTTTGAGCAGCAAGAGGATGGGGAGTTCATTCAAATAGAACTTGTTTACCTTTTATGAGTAGCAAAAAGATTCACCACAACTAAAGCTTCTAATTTCCCATGCCCACTACTAAAATATAATTTTAATAAATAAGTGATATATAGAGAGGTATAACATCCATAATAATATTATTCTAATATATAAAAATGAAAACATTTTTTTCTTTATCTTAAAAAAAAATAACTTTTCTTTCTTTAAAGTATCCAAATATATAGAAAATTTGTTAATTTTTTTTAAATTATAATAATGTATAATTAAATAATTAATTATATTAAAAATATGTAAAGAGAATAATAAATAAAACCTGTATCATTTTTTTTTATGAATTAAAAAAAAAAACAATTTTTATTTTCAATTTAGTAGGGAATATTTTAATATAATTTTCATTAACAATAAAAATCTGATATTTGCACTTTGGCGTGGAGCCACTCCCATAATTAAAGCTGGAAAACGCAGTACGGATCTGCCTTCTCTAGTTTCTTTTGCTGTCATTAGGTGTGGATTGAATTGACAGACGCGCTTTATTAAAGGAAGTTTGAATTGACAAGCGGCTACTTTATTAACGAAAGTTTCAATTGACAAGCTGCTACTTTAGTAAAAAAAATGCCCGACCGTATAACAAGCCCTCGCCGAGTCAATTTGAAAAAGGTTTAATACAATGCAAATAAATGAGGATGGAGGCTAGCTGCTATACCCGTCAACGAAGTAATTCGTTGAATGATTATAATTGAGCTTACGTTCTTCATCTTTCTGCGGAGAGACCTTGGAATACTCGTCAACCCGTTCCATTCGCATTCTCAACTGTCATGGCTTCTTTTATTTCATCCACTACCTCGCCTATGCTGGGCCTACAATCCGGAAAATCATCAACACATTTCAGCGCTAGTTTCGCAACACGAGCTATTGATTCCATGTTGCAGTTTTCTGCAGCCAACCTCCCGTCTATGATTCTTGCGTTTAAATTTTCGACGTCCACAAACTTTCTTACCTGCAAAGACGTCCAAATATAAGTATTATTAGTCAAACATGAATTTTACTATGATGCATGCTCAGTACTTGGCAGAAAATGCAATTGAATGTTTGTTTGGATTACCCATTTAACGAGCTCAGACTTCTCCTCACTTGCGTTTGTGGCTTCTCTGCCGAATATGATTTCCAGCAAAACAACTCCAAAATCACTCCTATCAGTCACCTGGAAAGTGCGACCATACCTGTAAAACATCCCAAACAAAATTGAAATTGCCTCCGCTCTCAGCAAGTAATTGAACACCTTAATCACCAAGAAGAATATTTTAAAGAAAGTAGAAGTCCTATGTGTGATATACTCTGGATCGATATAGCCAGGCGTTCCCTTTGCCGTCGATGTTGCTGCTTGTGAAGACTCCCGACCCTTTGTTACCCAGACCTGCAAATGAGGCAGGATCCAAGATTTCCGAAAAACTGTCGAATTCGGGAATGTAAAGAGCCAGACGAGGGTGTTTCACAAGGAAGCTTCACAAACCGTTTGCATCAATAAATCGTTTCACTGTGCGCTGAGCATATTCACACGCTTCTGCCACGTTGCAGACAACTCACCATATGGTTGCAGTTGTTCCACTCCTCCACCATTACCCGATTTGAAACCACCAGGGCGCCCACAACATTTCCTCTCTCACGACGTGTCCCTGTCTGCGGGCGCTTTCAGACACATTGCAAAACCGTTTCACACACTTGGACAAGGTTTAATGTTTCAGTTTCATTCCAAACGTTAATATTGATAGGTGGCAATTAATAAATGGCACAGTAAATTTTTAATCAAGATTTGTAAAAAATTAATTTAAGTACGGTTTAAACATGTGATTTAGATATGCAAGGAAGTTAGTGGGGAAAATTTGATCCATTGATTGAGTGGCGACGACCAGAATATACCGGCATCTTCCAATACTGACCATTAGATCAAAAAAATTAATTAATCTAATCACAAAACATGCTCCTTCCGATAGAGGGTTACGCCTATCGGCGTAATAAAAGTGAACTGTCAAAGAAATAAAATAATTAAAATTTAAAAACAAAATCATAAATATAAAAATTTTAATATTAAAGAAATATATCTATAAACATATAGCCATGCAATATTTGTGATGAATACAAGTCACATGTCGATTAGATATATTAAGAGCAATCATTATCCGAAGTTTTATATTTTTACCGAGTCACCTTTGACAAACGAAGTATATATAGAGAGATGTGTGCGCATATATTTAAAAGTTTGTTGAGTTATATTAGTGTGTTTCGTAATAAATTGTATGTTAGTGATAGATTGGTTTCCGTTGGTGTATAATATTTCAAAGGATGTTGTGGAATACTTTTGGGTTAGAATGTGCAATTGGTATGGGTAGGTATTAAATAATTTTTTGAAATGTACATGGAAAATTGATCTTCCCTCTGCATATAGAATTTTTCCAAGTTTTTATAATCGTAAACGAATAGTAGTTCTTCATTGAGTAATTATCCACCACCAAAGCCTATTTAAGTGGAAACCTACATATTTCAATTCCTAATTTGTCGCGTGCACTATCCCAATGGGTTAATCTATTTGGCATCATCTTTAATTTTTTCAAAAAAAGTGGTTTTATGAACTAAATTTGTACATATTTTCGTTTTTGCAAAAGTGGCGACCAAACTTTTCAATCAAATTAGGTTTGGAGAACCTCGTTATCAGTGTTGAATCTCTACAAACCTATTAACCATTATTAATATTTTAAATTCTAAATCTTTTGGGAAATTACATCAGAAATTTTGGAACTGACGTGTTTCGAACTATAACTATTAACTGTAATTTATCATCAGGATAATGAAGATTGGATGATCAGACTATCCATATTTATATACCATGAAGAGAGAAGCAACGGTAAAAAACCCAAAGACAATTAAAAATGTTAAAAACGTTCAAAAATAAAATAAAAATAAATAAAAGTATAAAATAAATCAAAAAATACAAATCCCTCAACCTTAAAAGCTACGAATTAACCCAGAAAAATTATATAAGGACCAAGTCAAAAAATAAAAATATAAAACCATAAATAAAAACTAAAAAGCAACTACCCCAAGAAATAAAAATGAAAATAAAACAAGAATTAAATCCAAAAAAGTCAAAAGTTAATAACAATAATAAAAATAAAATAAAATATATATAATATAAAATAAAACAAATAAAATGTATGAAATAAAATAAAATACATAAATAACAAAAAAAATAAAATAAATAAAAAATAAAATAAAAAAATAAGATAAAATAAAATAAAATATACTAAAACGAAAATAAAATAAAAATACAAAATAAAAATAAAAATACAACTAAATAAAAATAACAATGATAGTACTAATAATAGAATATAAAGAAACATAATCATAAATATACCAAAAGATAAATAGATAAATTATATATATATATATATATATATATATATATATATATAAAGGGAAGGAAAATTAATAACAATAATAAAAATAAAATAAAATATATATATAATATAAAATAAAATAACTAAATAAATAAAATATATGAAATATATGAATGAAAAAATAAATAAATAAATAAAATATACTAAAACTAAAATAAAATATAAATACAAAATAAAAATAAAAATAGAATATTGGCAGCAATTATATATTAGTATTAAGAGTAATGAGGTAGATAGTAATTTTAAGAACATAGGTATGTTTGATAATTTTAATAGGAATAAGATCAATAAGGTAGATGGTAATATTAATTACGTAGGTATGTTTGATAATATTAATAGTAATAAGAGCAATAGGGTGAATAATATTAATAGTTCTAATATTGACATTAGAAATAATAGTAGTATTAGCATTAGTAACAATAGTAATATTAATAATAATATTATTAATTTTAATAATAACGATGATATTAACCATAATAACAATATTAATAATAATAATAGTAATAGTAATTATGATAATAATAATAGAAATTGTAGTACTAATAGTAATAATAGCATCTTTAATAATAAGAATAATAATAACAACAACATTAGTAAGTATAATAATATGAACAATCTTAGTGATTATAATAATATTAATAAGATTAATAACAATATTAATCTTAATAATAATAATAATAACAACAACATTAGTAATTATAATAATATGAACAACCTTAGTGATTATAATAAAAACAACAATAATAATAGTAACATTAATAATAATAATAATAATAATAATAATAATAAAAGAGTTATCAATCTTTCTGAGTTTTCTTTTGATTCTTCTGTTATTTCTTTATTAGGTAAAGGTATTAATTTCGCTCTTGCTCCTAGGAAGATTCCTCGAGATGAAATTATGTGTAGCATAAAGTATGTCATTAAAGATTTAACCGAAAGCTTGCAATATGTCATTAGGCAAGATTGTGTTGTGGCTCTTAGGAAAGCCAAGCCTCCAAGGAGCAATATTAGTAAATCGGAATTTTTGGCTCTTAAGTCCCTCAATCAAAACCTTGATATTGCAGTCCTCAAGGCTGATAAGGGTGGTGCTGTTGTAATCTTGAATAAAGAGGATTATAAAGAAAAGATGTTGGACCATCTTTGTAATAGTGGGAGTTATAAGAAGCTCTCTAAAAACCCTATTAATAAAGTCTCCAAGATTGTGGCCAATGCTATCAAGTCTAGTTGCACTGTGGGTTCTATGAGCTTGAAGCTCATTGAAAGAAATCCTATCAACCCTAGGATTTATGGGCTCCCTAAGATTCATAAAGAGGGTGTTCCTCTTAGACCCATTGTTAATACTATTGGTGGGCCCACTTATCTCCTAGCCAAGTATTTGGCCCGCAAGCTGAAGCCTCTAGTTGGTCAGTCAGATTCTTTCGTGAAAGATTCTTCTTCTTTTGTCCAGGAGTTAAAAGGCTGGGTTTGTGAACCTAATGACTCTATGGTTAGTTTCGATGTTGTTTCTCTCTATACGAATATCCCTATCATGGAGACCATAGAAGTAGTCAGACGTATCACTGATCCTGATACTGCTAAGTTGGTGGAGATTTTCCTCACCTCTACCTTTTTTAGTTTTGAAGGAGAATTTTATGAGCAAACCTGTGGTGTTGCCATGGGTTCCCCGCTCTCGCCCGTGGTCGCCAACCCTTTTATGGAAGATTTTGAATCTATAGCTTTGGTATCTGCTTCTCCTTTAAAACCCAAGGTTTGGAAGCGGTTTGTGGATGACACCTTCATAAACTAGTCTCATGGGCGTCAAGAGTTAGATGCTTTTCATCAACACTTGAATAATCAATCTGACTCCATCAAGTTTACGATGGAAACAAAGACTGATGGGAGCCTTCCTTTCCTTGATGTTCTTATCTCTAGAAATAATAATTGCCTGTGTTTTTCGAAGAAGACGCACACAGAGCAATATCTGCATTCTGGCTCTCATCATTTTCCTGCTTAGAAGCTTGGAGTTCTGAACACCTTAGCCATGAGAGCCCTTAGAATATATGATAATGATCATTTGGATGAAGAAAAGGCCCATATCCTTCACGTCTTCAGAGAAAATGGTTACAACAAAAATCAGAGTTTGAGGGCTTTCATGAATGCTAACAAAGGTCCTAATCAGAAAAAGTTAAAGGATGATGTTGTTGGTAGGGTTCATCTGTCTTTTATTCAAGGTACCACTGACAAAATCGCTTGGATTTTAAGAAAGAATAAGATCTCTTCCTCTTTTAAATCTTTAAACACCATTCGGAGTTCCCTTAAATCGGTAAAAGATCCTTTGGACCCAAAAAGCATGAAAGGGGTTTATTTGATCCCATGCACTTGTGGGATTCCCTACATTGGTGAAACTGGTCAGTTAGTTAATAAAAGGATCCAAGAGCATTCTACGGATATTAGGCATGGTAGAACTAAGTCCTCTGCTCTAGTTGAGCATGCAAAGAAGACGAAGCATCACATCTGTATGGAAGACGCTAGAGTCCTTGCTAGGGTTGGTCATTTCCATCATCGTAAATTGAGAGAGGTGATTGAGATTGAGAAGAGGTCCAGCACATTGAATAGGGATGACGGGTGGAAGGTCATTAGTTGTTGTATCCCTTCTCTTTACTCCCTATAGTGGTCGTTCCTCTAATGGTCTCCTTTTTTTTTTAATCCTTGTTTATTGTATATATATATATATATATATATTTATTTCCATATAATTTATCTATTTATCTTTTTGTATATTTATGATTATGTTTCCTTATATTCTATTATTATTATCACTATTATTGTTATTTTTATTTAGTTCTATTTTTATTTTTATTTTGTATTTTTATTTTATTTTAGTTTTAGTATATTTTATTTAATTTTTTTTCATATATTTAATTTATTTAGTTATTTTATTTTATATTATATATATATTTTATTTTATTTTTATTATTGTTATTAAATTTCCTTGTTTATTGTTTATATATATATATATTTATTTATTTCCATATAATTTATCTATTTATCTTTTAATATTTATGATGATGTTTTCTTATATTCTATTATTATTAGTGTTATTTTTATTTAGTTGTATTTTTATTTTAGTTTTAGTATATTTAATTTAATTTAATTAATTAATTTATTTATTGTTATTTATGTATTTTATTTTATTTCATACATTTTATTTGTTTTATTTTATATTATATTTATTTTATTTTATTTTTATTATTGTTATTAACTTTTGACTTTTTGACTTTTTTGGATTTAATTCTTGTTTTATTTTCATTTTTATTTCTTGGGGTAGTTGCTTTCTAGTTTTTATTTATGGTTTTATATTTTTATTTTTTGACTAGGTCCTTATATATTTTTTCTGAGTTAATTAGCAGCTTTTAAGGTTGAGGGATTTGTATTTTTTGATTTATTTTATACCTTTATTTATTTTTATTTTATTTTTGAACGTTTTTATTTTATTTTTGAACATTTTTAACATTTTTAATTGTCTTTGGGTTTTTGACCATTGCTTCTCTCTTTCTGGTATATAAATGGATAGTTTGATCAGCCAATCTTCATTATCCTGATGATGAACTACAGTTGGTAGTTTGAAACGCGTCGGTTCCAAAATTTCTCATGTGATTTCCTGGAAGATTTAGAATTTAAAATGTTATGGATCATAGAAGTTTGCACTCTCAAACTATTAATATTATTAAAACTTAATAAAATTTTAAAATATAAAAACAAATAAATATCCAATAATAAATTTGGACAAACCTGAATGCCAAACCTAGTAGTGAAGAAAACCCTAGGCTTTCTAAAAAAATGTTGAAATTCCCTCCACAAGCCTATTTATTTGTTTTTGTACTAAACTATTTGTGTGATACTTAAACAACAAGTTGTTTCAAATATATATAATATGAAATAAAATCTCATTAAATAAAACTTAAAAACCTAGTAACCTAAATATCCACAGTCAATGACCTCAACATACACCATAAAACAAATAATCATATTTATGTGCTTTCGTTATTAATTTTAGTTATGAATTCTCTTCATTAATAAATTTCCTTACAACCATGCTCATAGCTTTGATGACATGGGATTGTATTAATATTTTTTGTTACAAAGATGGTTTCTATGTTGGGGTTTAATAGTTTTTGTTACAAAAATGGTTTCCATGTGACCATATCTTGGCAGACAAAATGATTGAATACCACTCACTTAATAAACTAGACAAAAATGTTCCATAGGTTTGAGAATATGAAGAGGTTTAAATTTTACAATAGATCCATGTTGAAATGCATGTTATTTAAAATTTTATTATTATTATTTATTTCTCACTAATTAACATACTTATCACATACAATAAATTTTTATCATGATTATAAAAAAAAAATTAACTATGCTTTAAAAAAATGATTTAGATATGAAAATAAGTTATGCATTTCAATAGTATTCATGGATTTCAATAGCATTACACTATGAGAATATACCCACATCTTTCAATTTAAGGCACCTGATAAAAAAAATATTAATTAATAAAAAGATTAAAGTCCTCAATTCCAATAGGAAGGCACACAATTATTAATTTTATTTTATTATTTTTTTAATGTAATGGAATGAATCAAAATATTTTATTAATAATTAAAATTTTTAATTTTTTAATTTTATTTTCTTTTAATATATTTTTTTATTTTATGTAATTTGATTGAGTCAAAACCTTAAACAAGATATTACATTACAACATATTTATCATACTAAACTAGAGAATATATCATACTAAACTAGGGAACATTTCTTAGGACAAACATATTACTATTAACCTATTTCAAAATTTCATTTCCTTCAATTTAATTAGATTGAGGATTTTAGAAATTTTTATACCCGAAGTTATATTGTTTTTGTTTTTAATAAAAAAGGTTTGAGTTTTAATTAGTTTTGAAATTTCTAAATAGATTTATAAAGTTCATTATTAAACTAAATAGGTTGAAAATCAAAACTAAATTTACATGAAATGACTAATTTCTTGGTGTTTAAAATTGGATTATGAGTAAAAAATATATAAAAAAAAATGTATGCAACCAAGTGTTACAACATTTAATAAAGAGTACACCTATAAAATCTAAATATTTATGAAAATAAATTGTGATTGTATGAAGTACCAAGCCAAGTGTCATAGCATTTAACAAGGCTACAAGTAGCGACTACCTGCCACTTAGTTTACATATAGCAATGTTGCAATGTGATGTTGGAAAATGTCTATGGATAGCTATTATGGCTATTACATGTTGCTTAATGTAATCATAGAGATGTTACAATTTGAGTTTGAGGATGTTTATGAAGATTTGTTTTGTAATAAAGTATAGTTAAATTAAATGCGAAATAATTGTTGCAATTTGTGTTGGAGCATGTCTATGAGGATTTGCTAAATGTTGCCATTTGAATTAAAGGATGTCTATGAGGATTTTCTTTGTAATAAATTTTTCTCTTAGTTTAGTTTAAATATAGCTAAATTAAAGTAAAAAACAAGAACTTATGTGCTATATAGTAGTTTCTTAAATCTATCTAAATTATAGTGAAACAACTTTTGTGTTGATGATGGTAACCAATTGGATCTGCTACATATGCTAAGCTTGTTTTTGGCATCAATATAAGTATGACATAGTAGCTACTGCCTGTTTCTTAATGCAAATATAGAAACATTGCAATTTAAATTTCAACATTTTCTTTCTAATAAAGTTGTTGCTTAGTTTAGTTTAAAGTGTTAAGGTTTACAATCTAATCAATTTAGGTTTTTTAGTAAATGGTAAATTGAGGTATTTTTCTTGTGAGTCTAGGTAATAAGATATATACATAGGTACAATTGAGGAATTGGAAACAAGTGTGTAATGTAGCAATTATTTGGAAAAGCTGGTTGACACAGTTGAACAATGAGCTAGGAACATTGTCAAAGAAGATTATAATGTGCAAATTATCTAGAAAATTGCTTAACTTAGTTTAAATATAATTAAATCAAAGTAAAAATTAGAAATTTATGTGCTATATAGTATTAGTTTAAATCTATCTAAATTACAATAAAACAACTTTTGTGTTGATGATGGTAACCAATTGATAATTACTAGGACAACCCATGAGCATATGCATGTGTTGTGTAGATTAGATCTATTACATATGCCTAGCTTATTTTTGGCATCAATATGAGCATGACAGAGTAACTATTGCCTATTGCTTATCAATGATTTCTTTTTATAAATTAGTACTAATAACATTTTTATTTCTAACTTAGTACTAATAATATTTTTTGTACTAAAATAAAAGGTGAAAGCTTGGACATAGTCAAAGGTAGCTTTCAATGAAGTCACTAGAGGGCAGCTTATAGATCGGACCAGAGGTCATTTAGATTTATAACATTTATATATATAATGTCAGATTGTAAACTCAGGCTCTATTCATTGAACATATATGTATGAAATATGAAAACATTTGTAAAAGTCAAATGAAAAAGCTAAATTTCGTAAATATACATATATTAAGTCTTTTGCAGACATAATGCACTTTGACTGTTTCTAACAGTAAAAAATGAATCCCTACAATTACAACCGCAATAACAAAATCCAACCCTTTACAAAATGTTCTCTAGGGTTCTTTATAGGAAAAATGGATAGCAGGGGTAGGTGATACTCATTAAATCGATTCATTAAGATAGAGTGGGGGATGGTGCTTATGCCTACTTTGCTTAGTAGAAATGTGTTGCACGTGGTGATCTGGTTCGTGGTGTTTGTCAGGTCGATAGCGATCTAAGATGTTTCTTTGGAGTCCTTTTTGACTGTGAGGGACTTTGTTTTGTCTTTTGAACGCTTTCTATCGGTGTAATGGCCTTTGGGGACTGGGGGAGGCGTAGAAAATTTTGCTGAGGGCGTACTGTTCTGACAAAATGTACTGCTGATGCTGAGAGCAGATATGGCTTGATTCATTTGCTCTTTATCTTCAAAGTGTGTCTTTTCCTTTGATCACGGGACTAGGTCTCAAATATTCAATTAACGGGCCTTAATGCTCTTAATCTGTGTCTATTGTTTCACTAAGCTACTGCTGTAATGGGATTCTCTATGTTTCTCTAACAGATTTCTTTTCTACATTTTAAGATAGAAATTGAAAAACAGTCAAGCCAGCATTAGACTGTATGGCTTGGTGCGGACCGTGGCATAAAGACAAAAATGCTCATGGACTGAAAACTTTGTAGAAATTGAAAACACATGAATAAATGCTCACAGACTGAGCTTTATTGATCTTTCCCTACCTACCCTATGCTAACTAGAATGTTAATAAGTCTAGCTTACAAACATTGTGTTCCAATGCAACCATTCCATCAAGTGATCCGATGACTAATCTTTCTTGCTCAATTCCCTGAGCAGGCTAGTTAGGCAGGGCTGCTCCCACTCTTTCTGTTCTTCAACAACAGCTTCAAAAAGTATTCTTTCTCTTTGCAACATGCTGGTCAACAAGACCTTTGATCCTTCTTAAAATGTTTGCAATAAATGAACATAAGGATCATGATAATATAGTTGGTTATGAATATTTGACAGGCAGGCTTCAATCAGGATTTCTCCTTCTTACAGAGTGAAGACTCAGTGAATCTTCATATATCACCAGGCTTTGATAACTTTCTTCATCAGTATGATAGATAGGTCAGCTATCATCAAATTCCACAGATGAATGAGCGAGGGTGTCTGATCTGTGGAATATTTCAAAGGTGGACTGCATGATCAGGGTGCCACTCTTCTAGTGGAATCTGAGAAGAATTATCAGCTAGAGGAATAGCCTCCATGCATGCTGGTTCTTTTTTTGCCTCAGACTCTACATCTTCTATGTGGTCACTTGTTCCCTCAATACAACACTCCTTGTTAGCTTTCGCTATCAGGATGTGATCTTTTTTAGTCAGCATAGTGCAAGACAGGGGTGAGCCATTAGGCACCTCCTGATTACCTTCCTCCTCATCTTCCACATATTCTTGAGCATCATACATGTGTTGCTCATTATCTGTGTCTGGAGTTTTCTCTTGCTCTGGAAAATGCATGGGCTGTTCTAAGTAATGATCATTTCCATTCAGATTAGCCATATACATCTCCAGCAGTTTACCAAACATGTGTGCTATTCCATTTAATTGATCACACAAAGTATCTATATTTGTATCTCTATCAATGTCTGGATCCATGTTTTTGCAAAGAAGCTCACTGTGTCTTCTGAAATAGTTTAGAGACCTGCTTGGACATACTCAAAGACAGCTTTCAATGAAGTCACTAGGGGGAAGCTTATAGATCGGACCAGAGGTCATTTAACTCGAGGTATGCTTTAGCATGCTTCAAGAGAAAAACAGAGGCAAGATTTGACACAAAACTAGGGTGTATAGATCGGAGAAGGAGCTTTAACCTTCCGTGCTTTGACACCAGCAAGAAACATCCAAGTAGCAAACTTGGAGTTCATAGATCAGGTAGTAGGAAATAACATATGCTACGGTGGTTAAACCGCATGAGTTTACCCATGCTATATTTTTGATGCGTACCAAAAGACCAATGAACAACATGAAAAATGTAAATAACAATGGGATAAGAATAACATCACCCATATTAATAGACCAGGAATCTGTGAAATTGCTTGATTAATTGATGCAAAACCAGTCACATACACTGAGCTCAAATAGCTGATTACAGTCTCAACTTTCTCCTCCCATCGTACTACTTTAAAAACTACTTTGCTACCCTCTGCCAGAACTATTTCTAACAGTGAAAGATGAATGCCTACAACTACAACTGCAATAACACAATTCAACCATTTACAAAATGTTCACTGGGGTTCTTTATAGGAAAAATGGATAGCATGAGTAGGTGATACACATTAAATCGATTCATTAAGATAGAGTGGGGGATGGTGCTTATGCCCACTCTGCTTAATATCAATGCGCTGTACTTGGTGGTCTGGTTCGAGGTTTCTGTCAGGTCGATAGCGACCTAAGATGTTTCTTTGGAGTCCTTTCTGACTGTAAGGCAATCTGTTTTGTCTTTGAAGCAAGTAAGGTGACTGAAGGTCTTCTGGGTTCCATATCTCCATTAGGGCGTACTGTTGTGAGAAAATGTACTGTTGATGCTGAGGGCAGATATGGCTTGATTTATTTTCTGTTTATATTCAAACTGCGTATTTTCCTTTGATCATAGAATTAGGTCTCAAATATTGAATTAACAGGCCTTAATCTTCTTAATCTGTCTCTACTATTTCATTGAGCTACTACTGTAATGGCATTTTCTGTGTTTCGAATAGCAGTGACTGCGATTATGGAAAATAGACTGAATTCACACTCTATGTACCCTGGACAATAAAACAAACCAACTATCAAAAAATTCATAGGGGACTAACAAAATATTTATAAATTTTTTAATTTTCAATTTAATTTAAAAAATATTTTGTTGTATTGTGTGTACAAGTATAGTGTCTTGTTGATGATGGAGGCTCCAATGCCTTCATCGCAATCAGAAGTAATTCATATAATCGAAAGCCTTTTGTAATGGCCTAATGCGATGAGTTCATCGCATGCTATTTCATATAAGAATGGGCCTCTACGTAATCCAGGGTCCACGGGCCACAAGACTACGTGGCATTATCATATTGTATAGCAAGTTGAAACGTATCGGGAGCATTTTCTTTGTGGCCCAATTGAACAGTGAAAGGAACCGAAGCCGATGCATATTATAGGGTCTGATTAACAATCGGCATTAGAGTTTTTTTATTTGAACCATTTTTTATGCCACAAGTCCGGACCCGATCTATGTTATATGGTGCAGTTAATAGTTGATTGCGGGTTCGCGTTTCAATCGGCATCAGAACTTTTTTTATTGGCTGCTTTGTAATATTCTGTTTTGGACCCGATGCAGTCTATGAAGTAGATTTAATCTCTTTTCAGGTCCGTTGGTATATGCGCAAATGAAATGTTTTAATTTTTTTATGGCGTGACAAAAGGTTTTGCAACATTTGGTTTGTTGTATTGTTTTAAATATATACAAAGCGCATTTGTAATAGGCCCTACAAATTTTATTTTAGTTTCATTTTATATAGTTTTTGTTTTATGTTTAATATGCATGGCATATATAAAGTAAGAAGCCCGAGAGGCTATTGTAACAGACCGCAATGTTTTTATTTTGAAAGCATATCAGAGTGCAAAAGACGGTATGTAATTTTTTTTTACTCTTTATTTTTTTTAAAACAAAAAAAACACAGAGTGTGTATTGTTTTTTTCATTATTTTGTAGTGAGTGTGATGGAAAAATACGGTCATTATGAAGCATGGTAAAATAAAAAAGGCGAAGAGCAGGGAACCTAAAACTAATTTTAGTCTTAGTACAGTGTTTAGACATAGAATTTGGTGCATTACTATTAATACTGAATATAAGAATCTGCAAAAAAGAAAATATGAACTTACAAGCTAAGGAAGAATAAGCTTAGAAACAACTCTGAAGATGTTATGTGCAGTTCTATAATTGATCTGATCTTAGAATGGCTTTCAGATTTAGATTTATCTTCCATTCATAGCTTTGCCCCTCCTTCTAGTCCCAAAAATGTTGAAGCCTCGAAAATTAGCAAATTTAAAAGAGAATATCATATGACAAAAGAAATTAACAGTGAATAGATAGAATGCATCAATTACAATGCAAAATCAACTCCGAGATATAGATATGCAACTCTTAAAAAAAAAATCCGCACAGAATCACCAGATGTGACCCTTTATAGAAGAATATAGAAGTAAATGTAGTACAAAAATGTAATCTCCAAGTCAAAAAATATTACAAATCCAGGGCCCCTTTCTAAATGCATGAAAGGGGTTTAAATAGGTAGTCAATAAAACAAAATAACTAAAACTATTCCTACAATTTATGTAAAATAAAATATCTTAAACTAAAATGCAAACTTGTAGTAGACTAGCTCATTAATCATCGATTGAAGTGGATGAACGAAGGTAGCAGACATTGAGCATATCTTGGACTTCTGTTGGCCAAGTCAACTTTGCACTAATTTTTGGATTACTATGTGATTCTATTGTAGCCAATGTTTGAAGAAGTGTTGGTGCTGCAAATAAAAGGGAAAAATTAGTACAAATCTTGCTATTTTGGATAGCATAAGTTAAATTGCATATATCTGATTTTTTGTTGAAAGATGAAGAGTAATTATAAGTATACCTAGCCTTGCTAGGGCTTCCGTTACTGTCGATAGATTGGATCTCGTTGTCTTTGTTGATTGTAAATGTACCATTGATTTTGAAATCGCGTAGCATATACACTGTTGCTTGTTTCCTTTTAACATAGTCTTGAAAAGACATATTTGCTAGGTTGGGAAGTAACTGTTTCAACAGGAATTTTCTTTGCATGCAACATTGCAAATTGGTGTTGTTGGACTTGATTATGCAATTAAGACACTGTGAATAGGAAAGGGGCGAATTTTTATTGCACTTTAGGCAATCGACTGTATTCTTCTATATCATTGTCGAGGCTGGTATTGGTGAATTGCATTCAACACAAACTGGTTCAAGTGGCGTAGAGTAAATGCTTGCAATTGTCAATGTTCCTTTTATCTGTTCATAGACGAGCACAAGTAGTATATGTCAAAATAGAAACAGATGGAGAAACAATTGCATATTGAATAGTAGAGGTACTGTTTCATCTGTACTTACAGAGAATGTTGGAGGGTTCAATTTTCTGAGTTCTTCTGCTGCTTCTGCATTCAATTTTGTGATGAATGTAGCTTGCGTTGTTCGAAGTGTTCTGTCCTTCAGTTCTTTCCTATTTGTTATTTTTTTGAATAACATAATTGGTAGATGGCATTTTTCCAATTCTTGCTCAATTTCATCATAGAGCGGTGCAAATGTTTCAAATAATTGCAACTGCAAAAGAACACAGAAAGTTTTTTTTTTTTTTTTTGAAACTGAATTGAAATGTAGGATGCAACTAGCAATATAAAAACATTGCAAAGTAATTTATGTTACCGTTGCTCTATTTTCATCGAAATTTCCATCTTTAATTTGTAATGTATATTAGAAACCAACTTTCCGTGCAGCTATCACAACTGCTGCAATTGTTCCAATTGGATATGTTTCTGTATTTGCTGTAAGCTGTTTAATTGTAGTATCTGGAATGAATTTGTATTCTTTGCAAATTTTTGGTATGTTTTGTACGGTGCTTAGTTCAGTTAGTAGCAGAATCCAATCACAATCACCGCGGTCATAATTTGTTTTGGGAAGAACTTTAAAATTTGTAATAGATATTGCTTTTCTTGGTGATATTTTTTGGCTTTGTTGTTCAATAAGGTTAGTTGGTATGGACAATGTGATTTTCATTATTCCTTCGACATCTATCAAGTCTGCACGTAGTATTTGTCGTGCTTTGTAGACTTTATCAAGATATGTACTATAGATAACCATAACATCTCCAGTGAACATTCTTCCAGTTTTGCAAATGTTTAGTTCTTCAATGGTAACTGGAGCTAAATATGTTGCATTTGATCTGTGTATTGATGATGTTGATGTGGGAAAAGAAATAATTAGAAGTAAAATATATTAGTGATAAATATGAATGCTATATCAATGATACATATAGGAATTTGTTTCAAGTTTACTTAATTGTCTAATTCAGTTGCACTTGATATTTGTTCTTGTTTGTCTATTCTAGCTTGTTGTCCAGAACTGCGAGATGAAAAAGATGTAATGTCATTGAATGGTGCGCTTGAATGCAAGCACAAAGTGTTTGGTAAATTTTAATAACTAAGAATAAAAATAAAAGCATAAGGTTATTGTATATTGTACTGGAAACTGAATATTATTTATTGACATAAATATTAATTGCATTTTAAAACTTGGATAATAGAATAGCTATAAACTATACAATATTAAATTCAGAAAATTCTATTGGTGCAATAGAAATATATACTAATCTGAGTTGCAAATATTAAAAGTTTTTCTGGCTGATAGAAAAAATGAGTCAATTCCAGTACTATAGAAACGTGTAAACGCATCTAGTACAGATGTATGAAAGTTCAGGTAACACTGATTGGCATGAAAACATTTACATATGCATCAAAGACTAAGTAAGTTGAGGGAAATAAGCAAGTCTGGATGTGTTTGTTGATTAAGCTCACTTTCCAATGTTGTTACTCATTATGGGTACTTGGCAGTTTACAGAATAGATGTGTTGATCAAAATATATGTATAGATAACATAGAAACACCATAGGACAAAAGAAACCAAAGCAAAAAATGTATAGATAAAATTTCAATGATAATAGGGATATTAACAAAAATAATTATGAAATTGGACACATTTTTTTCAAATTGCACAATGTGGACTAAGATGCATATGGATTATGAAATAATTTGGTTTGATGTAACTGAAATGGGGTTATAATTTTGGATGCAATTTAATTTGTATTTGATATTATCTTTATCGCAATTTATAAGTTGATAAGAAGCAACATGGGAAATTGGAGAAGATCTTATTTAAAAAGGGTTCAAATGTAAAGGGAACAGGAAGTTTGGCAAGTTTCTACAGAAGGGTGAGGAAAAGGAATTAAAGGTTGACAAGAAAAAAAGAACAAGAAGACTAGGATTCATATAAATATGCATGTAACAATTATGATGTAAATAAGAAATTGGCGATGATTGCTAAGTTTAAGCATGGAACATTATTGAGATGATGAAAAGGGAAAAAAATTGTGTTGTGATGCTAAAATACTGTAGAGAATAAGATTCAGTATTTTGTGGTGTTTATTGTTAAATAACTCCAAAGTGGCTATATATAGTTTGCAATTTGCAGTGGGGCATGTCTCACTTGTACATGAAAATATTACAATGTGTTGGAAGACAAATTCAAGAATTAAAATGAATTCTGTGATGCTTGAGAAATAAATTATTGATGCATAATATAAGTCTATATGAAGAACAGTGCTATAGAAGTCAGCACTAGTAATATAAGAATAGGTCTTGGAATAGTTTTGTAGAAAGAAATAAACAGTTAAACATAGAGATATATATATACATATGCATTGAAGGGTAAGTAAGTTTAGTGTAGTAAGCAAACCTGGATGTGTTTATTTCTTTTTGTGACTTGTCTTTGTCTATTTGACTCATTGTAGAAATCTATAGTAATCTGCAAGACATACGATTAGAAGTCAAAGTCATAGTAGTTAAGAGGCTATGATACTATTGACTAGAAAAAATCATTAGACTAGAAAGACTTTTTTTAGTAACAAATTAAAAGTATATTTGGTAACAATGCTCACTATTGATTTTGTTTCTATAATAAGGACATGAATATGAAAGTCCAATACTATTGACTAGAAAAAACTATTAGACTACTTTCATTTGTACTATGTTTGTGCTGCATTTTTTTCTTCAATAATGAGACAAATAGTATCATGGTCGCTCCAATATGTATCTAACCTGAAATTCTTATAGCTAGAAGTTATGTTTGACCATATGTGATCAATGATTGATAATTGTTGATTGTTGTTTGTCTCTAAAAGAAAATGAAGGTTGTAATTGCGCATATACGATCTTAGTTTGTTTGTTTTCTTGTTTCTTTCAAGCATATTGATGTTGAAATCACCAACAATTGCTATTGTTTGATTTGAATGTATTTTGCATAATTATTTTGAAAGGAGATCCAATGTATTGTTCAATGTTGCATATGGCGCAACATAGACATTCACGACTATAATATCCATGTCATGAAGAAGCACATTTGCTAATGTAGCTTCAATGTTATTTTCTTCAAAATGAATATGGTTCAAGATATTTATATGCTTTTTAATACAAATTAGCAAACCATGTTTACTATGATTTGATATGAAATTGAATGTTTCAAGTCTTTTTGGAAGCATTGAATTATTCAAATGTGTTTCTTATAAACATAGGATGTCATATTGCATTATATCATAGTCATTTAACAAATCATCAATATGTATTTGTAAACTGCAAGTGTTTAGAGAAAGAATTGAAATGTATGCTTTTGTTTCTTATAACGAATAGTTGTAGTCTAGTTGCCACTTTGCGTTTTTGTGTAAACGTTCCATTTCAACAGAAATTTTGTGTTGAATTCAGAAGTTTTGTTTCTTAAGTGGACTAAGAAAATACAATGATTCTATGTTTCTCACATGAGAAATAGTTGTATATACTAATCCATGGCGTCGTATTCCTAGAGGATCAAATGCAAGATTGTCTAGTGTCAAGCCTTATGATTTGTGTATTGTACGTGTACATGCTAGTTGGATTGGAAATTGTTTTCTGATTTTCAGGTTGCCTGTTTTTGCTAATACAGAAATTGGCTTTGTTGTGTGTAGTATGGGAGTCCAATCACTAGAAATTTCTTTGCTATATAGAATAGCAAATTTATGTGCTTGTTGATGGCCAACATGATCATCATAGAATTTGATCCATATTAAATCAAAGTTGTCTAACTTTACATATGCTTTAATGATACCATCTGCACCATTGACTAGACCGTCTTGTAAGTAATAGTTTCCTGCATATATTTCAACTAGCATGTTAAGTTTTAGGACAATTTATGAAGGCAATGTTGCCATTTGTGCATGAGATGGTATGTATCCATCGTTTTCTTCTTCGTAATCAATCGCATTAATTACAATTTCATCACCAGGAACAATAGACAACATTTTCTTGTTATTTAATGCTACATCTTTATTCCTAAAAAATAGATAGGGGAAAGTAGGATCATTAGGAGAATTTCGAAAACAATGTCTATTTAGGTAATTCAAATCATCTTTTGTTTGATTATTTAAACGCATCCTATTCAAAATGCTAATGAATTTTTCATTTGTTTGACGCATTGCAATGTGCAATTCATAGTACTTTACATGTTCTTTCCAAAAGTCATATGTTGTTAGTTGCCTTCTTATTGTAGGTTGTTCAAATATTAGTGAATCTTGCATAGGTTGTGCTTGGTACAAGTCGCCACAAAATATGATATCAATGTTTCTAAAGTATTTTGTTTGATTGTGCTTAATGTTTCTTAGTCGATCATCAATTTGATATAGAAAACAACTTCCAATTAGAGATACTTCATCAATTAGAACAACTCTTAATTCTTCGTATAGCTGTGTTAAGTTGTCTAATACGTCGTTGCTAAGTGGAATAAAACTATATTTGTTGAAAGGCATTAGCAATGCAGAATGAATTGTAACTCCACTTGCATTATACACAGCTTTACCTGTATATGCTAATATCAAACCTTTTGGTTTCAAAGGATCTGTATTGTAATGTTCATCGTAGATGCGCATGAGCATTTGGAATATTTATTTTGCTGTAAATGTTTTTCCAGTACCAGCTCCTCTAGTAAAAAATAAGTAGAATGGTTTGTCTATGTTCTTTCATTTTTTCATTGCAATGTCTTTCAGTATTGCTTGTTGTTCTCTATTAAGAATTCTCCTAATCTTGTAGTATTCTTCATTGCTAAGCATAAATGGATGTTTTGTAAATTGAAAACCAATGTTAAGATGTCTTTTTTTCTCATTTCATTGGGGAAATTGCAAATCTTTAGCCAAGTCATACTTCTCAGTAACATCATTAGATATTTCAGGTTTTTTTATTGCATGATTAGAAGTTGCAATGCTGCTATCAATTTTTTGAATTTCTTCTTCCAAATCACCCCATTTCTTGTTCATGTTATATGTGAACTTAGTTTCATTGTTCTTTATTGTGTTCTTATGCAACATGTATGCACTCTTCCATGTATAGGAGTCTTGCTTTAGTGCATTTTCATTGTTTTCGAATGGAACATATAGCAAAAGTTTTTCTCTATAATAGTTTTCATAGTCAATGTGTTTTTTGTATTTAATGAATCGAATTACTTTTTCTTTTTTTGCTTTTGATATTGGTTTTCCATCTTTCCTATACTTTGATACAAATTCAACTAAACATATATGCTTAATAGCATTAGGTCTATTGATATAGTAATCAATTATAGAACTGCACATAACATCTTCAGAGTTGTCAAGAATTTGTTTCAAAAGAGTAGTTGGTTTAAGTATAAATGTGCGTTCGTCTATTGGTGCTGTGTTTATAAAGTTGCATTCTCTTGAACTATGATTCAATGGTAGTGATAGAGCTATGTGAACTGCTTGTTGAGCTGAAATTTGTTGAAGGTTAAGCAAAGCATTTCCTAGAGATCGTATCATTTGAATAGCATCAATTTTTCTCTTTTCATGCTCTTTTCGTATCCTTTTGAATGCATTTGTCATAGAGATGTCAACTTTGGTCATATATGAACTGAAATATGAAGCTGCAGCATATGCATTTAGAACATATTGAGCATCTGTATTTGCATTCCATAGGTGTGGCATATTGTATGCAAAGCTATTATTCCATATTTCTGATGGTTTTTGTTGCAAGAATACCGTTGGTTGTGTTAATGTACTTTGTATTAATTTGATGTATGCAGTTTCTGTTAACTGGAGTTCATCTAAGAAATCTTCATGACTAGTTGATTTGTCATAGTGTTTGTGTTCTAAGATGCTTTGCAAGGACAAAACTTTTTCATTTGCTGAGCCATGCACCGAAGTAATTGGTTCAAGAATCCTTGTTCTTTTCATTGGTAGCATTGGAAATTTGTATCTACATTGTGATGCTTTTATTTTCTTACAGTTTTTGGTATGATGATGTTTATGTATCTTTGCGAATTCTGGATCAAGGTGATTTGTGCTACAAGTTATATAGTTATCCAAGAAGTTTTCAATTTCTAAGTTAGTATTAAGTCCATATATTGGAGCATTTTCTATCCATATAAGAGCATGTTCATGTGCACTACCTCTATTTTGGAATTCAGTTACAAAGTAGTAATCTAATATTTTGCCAAAAAATGTGCTATCTTGACAGATCAATTGCTTCAATGCATTTGTCTTATGTCTATAGTAACGTGTACATGTTACTGGGTCCTTTCTGACAAGATAATCAATTTTGCATTCCTCAATTGTTTCAATGTGTTTGTCTTTATTTCTATTGCTATGTAATTTAGTAAGATTTTGCACTAGTGGTGTCCAAAGATGCTCTGCACTTGTAAATGTAAAAAGAAGGTTGGAGGACCTAATTGTCGTATCATTGCAAATAAATGTTTCTGCATTTGTTGATGGTAATAAGGATAAATTCTTATGTGTTTGAAATCTATGTATCCAATGTGACTTTTTAGTAACTTTTCTAAGTTGGGCTTGTACTTAATATCCTTTGCTAACAACTTTATTCCTTGTAATTTTCCTTTTCTTATTCGTACTGAGATACATGACATGACCTTTTCAATGAGTATTCGCATTGTCTTGAAGAACAAATCTGTAACGTGATAGGAAAAGTGACCATTGTAATGCATTAGTTCCCATTTTACTATTTCTTGATAATGAAATCTTTGTACTATATCATTGTCACGTGGATTTCCAAAGAATAGTGTTGGGAAACTCATTTCTTCTGCATGTTTGTCTTTGAATATGCCAAGTGGTCGTTGTCCCTCAGTTGGTTCTATTTCAATAATCTTGTCTTGTAAATCATGAATTTGTTGGGAAGCTATGAATCCATGTACCAAGGCTTCAGTTGGCCTTTGAATTTCTAAAGTGCTATCAGTTTCAATTTCACTATCAATGTTGTCATTGTTGGATTTATTACCTTTATTTTCCAATTCAAGTATATGATTCCAATTTCTATTAATGGAAATGTTTTCAATTTTCTACAAATTTCGAGAACATAGTTCTTTAAGTGCTCTCATGACAATATGCACACACACTTTTCCTGTTTGATATGCATTCTTGTATTCTAGTTGCCGTTTTAATGCAATAGCAATTGTGATTGTATTGTTTATGGATTGTGGCAATGCTTTTTGGACAATGTTCATATGGACAGGTACATTGATTATTGAACCAGTTAAGCCCATTGGTGATCGCTTCTTCCCACATTGTCTTATTTGTGCAAAGGGAATTCTCAATGCAACAAGTCTTTCCTCAAGCTCTGAAAGTCTTGTTACATTTTGCAATGGCTTATTACGTCTTATTTGTTCAGGTGTTGCAAAGCGAGGCAACTTTGCATTCGCAAGTGCTATTTTGCAAGATCTGCAAATGATATTTAAATGAAATGTCTTCTTTTTTCCAGTTATGTTTATGTACATTTTTTGTAATTCAAGTCCAATGCTTGAGAGGTTCTTTTGAAATTGCAATGTCTTACATATTGGACATTTGGTTTTTGGTGCGTCTTCAATTTATCGTTTGTAAATTTCTATGGGAGTACTTTTTCGTAATGAACAATTTTTATTTGCTATTTTATTTCTATTTTGTCCAATTTTATTTGGGTCATTTGTACGTATCATTTGTTTCAATTTGCGCAAGTTTATTCTATTGTTCGTGTTTTCATGCATTTGCACTATTCTTCATTGCAAATTGCACCGATTTGTATTTTGAGTTGATAGTAATGGTTCATAATGAATATGTGATGTGCTTGTTTCAAATGATAATATGTTGTACGTTTGGTTGGAATTTATTTTTGATTGGTAGTAATTCACAATGGTTCTAGTGGTAAATGACCATATTTGTATGTTTACATTGAATATGATTGATGTCCATTGCAAGAAAAATGATGTTCCTTCAACTCTTCCTTTTTGATATGGCATTGCCATATTAATTAGGTATTG
The DNA here is from genome assembly GCA_034641835.2 of Pinus albicaulis. Classification (NCBI taxonomy): domain Eukaryota; kingdom Viridiplantae; phylum Streptophyta; class Pinopsida; order Pinales; family Pinaceae; genus Pinus; species Pinus albicaulis. Next base: position 33,755,657 of record MU968411.1, on the reverse strand, counting down.
TTTCCAACCTGCAACCATTGTTTGACTTTGTATAGTTTCATTTGTTAAGTGTTTTTCTATACAATTTAATGCATCGTTGCTCCTAGCCATTAGTGCATTGAAAAAATATTGGGCAATGTAGATTCTGAAAGATTGTTCATCAAATTCAGGAGCTATTAAATGAAAAATTGCACTAAACATGCTATTAGCACATTTTGACATAGTTTTTTTTGCTATATGCAATCCATGAATTTGCATTTCATGCACAATGGATTCATAATGGTTTTCAAGATATTTGCAAAGAGGCGACAATGAATAATTTGGTACAAATTTGTATCTACATAATATTTTGTATAGTAGGGGTTCAAAATGTCCACTAGTGGGATCTGTATCATGAAACAAAATGTTTAGTGGAATTGTATCTAGATCGCGATTGAAGAAAAAATACCTTGTTTTCATTGTTAGTGACCAGACTCCAATTGGTATGTTCAACCACTTTGATAGCCATCGTATGCAAAATGTGTCTCCCCATAAGCCTCTTTCAGATTGGAAATTGCTATTAGATGCAAAAAAACGCATTTTATGAAGGTATGTATCAACATCGTGAATTCCATGAAGTTGATATAACATGACAGGATCTAGTTCATATTGATATGATTCTTTTGCCTTTGTGTCATTTAGCTGTAGACAATTGAGAAAATGGTCTATTATTCCATTGCGCAGTTCAATAGACGAGTAACGAAACTGCAGAAGCACTTCAAATGTATTGAACAAACAATCTCGACGAGTATATGCAAATTGCTGTAGTCTAAAGAGACTATGGTTCATTAAAACGACATCAATATTAGTATCTATACGATGTTTTTTTCTGGATGGTAGTTTTCAATGTCTATGATTTAAACCATTTTTTTCTATGTATTTATTCTTCAGATTCGTATGGTGATTTGTTTACTAAGTATTATGTATCTTAGAATTTTTTCTTTCAAAGATGTGAAGAGCTTCTATAATATTTTTTGCTTTATTGAATATATCTTTATGATAATGTTTACTAGCACAAAATACTAATTTTACTATTATATTGTATCTTTGGTTTCAAAACAATAAAATAAAAGAAGCAAAGGTGCAACTAACTAGTTCCTATTTTTCACATCTCTGTATCTGAAAAGTATCACTGCAAAACAAAGAAGATGCAACATTGATTATTGTCTCTAAAAACATGAATCTCACATATAAGCTATGTATTCTAGAAATAATTTAGTTTTGTATACAATAGAAAGCATGAAATACAGATTGAATGTGTCCTAATTAGAAAAGCTAATCTTGCTAGCTGTAAACAACATAGTTGTAATTACGATTATGTATGTATAGTTAGATATGCACTATAGCATAGTAGCATCTTGAAGACAATAATAGGCTTGATACAAATAATTGAATGTGATAATTGCCTCATCTATTACAAAGCATTAATCCCTTATGAAAGTCCCAACTTTATTTCACGAAAGCATGTAGTTGCAAGTCAATGTAGCAAACATTGGTCAAGATGGGTCAACATAATATGGACTAATTCTATCACTATATTTTGAAAATTTGGTAGTTACACCACTTTTTTTCATAAGAAAAAATATTGATTTCAATGTCGAATAAATGTATTCCATGACGATTGCTAATAACCAACCATTGTTCTATAGACATTAACAATGGTGGTGTATACAACAACAACATTTGGATCATATGAAGTCATATCTATACGACCTGGTAAGACATCTAGATTTAGAGTATTGACTATTTTTTTTTTTCTTTGCGTTCCTTTGTATTGATCTTTGACAACTGCTTATTATTTTTTACATATTAAAAAATTTACTGTAGCTAAACCACTTCTCACAAGGTCTACATGCAAAGTATCCAACACTTGTTTTCTCCGTTGCTTTGTTTCTACAGTCTATTTTGATATTAGCAATGTCTTCTTCTTCTAGTAGTTGTTGTAGCGTCTTTGAAAGTTGTATGTGACTACATTCCATCATTCCAAATTTATATTTTCAATTCAATGCAGCAAGTGGCACCTAACTTTGTTAAAACATCAAGAAAAAAACAACAAATTAACTATCCAAAGGTATCAACTAACTAAAGAATAAGAGCAATACCAGAAGTTGAGACATAGTAAGTTGTGCACGATGATGTGAATAATAGATGACATAGAACAATTTTGATTTATGCTATATGAAATATTTAAGATCCTATAATAATAACTTAGGGCATAGGACTAAGACAACCACTACGATAGGTGCATAGCAAAAAGACTAATGTGACTATTTGGGTAACTACTCTAATTTTCTATAAATCTCTAGACTATAGTGTAACAAGTACTATTCTCAATAAGCTATAACTACATAATCTATAAACTACCCTTGGCTTTTCATCTTCTCTATTAGCTACTTCTGTTTTCACTGTTCCATTTTTTATCTCTAGTTTGTTGTGTTCGAAATGCTTTCTAAAATGGTGAAAAATGCAAAGGTTTCATGTCAAAGGTTTTAATATGTTTTATATACACGAATTTTTTTTTATAAAGTACTTTGTTATAAGAGCTAATGTTAAAACATTTCAATGTTTTTAATATGAGCCTTCATTTTGGGTCGCTCTGAAAGGGCGTATTGCTTTAGTTTTATTTTTAGTGTAATATGTACTGCCACATATAAAAGGCCCGAGAGTCTTTGTAACAGTGTCATATGTTTTTATTTTAAAAGCCAAAGCAGAGTGTGAGATAGGATGGGCTTAGATGGAAGTATTATTTTTTCTTGAACTGAAAGACATAGAGTAAAATTTTGTGCACTCTGTCTTGCAGCAGTCACTATTTTGTAAAACCTTCTGTGAGCAAGAAGATCAATACAAAATTCAGACGATATTTCAAGAATAATTCTAAACACCTAAAGATTGGGAATTGGAAAACTATGAACCTTATCACAGATTGTAGATGCAAGAAACAGGACTGTAGCGATCAGTCGAGAATTACTTCAAGAGCATCATCATAGGTCGAATTTGAACAACCTCAATAAAAAAATTTATGAAAAAATCAATAGCTTAAGAGAATGGCACTCTAGCGATCACTCGGGAATTACTTCAAGAGCATGGTCATATATCGAATTTGGAGAACCACAATGAAAAATTTTCTGAGAAAATTGAGAGCTTAAGAGAACAAAAGACTATCTTGTCAGAGAATGTCATTCAAAGTCGTCTTCGTAGTAGTACTATACTGTCCAGGTTAGTTAAAATTGCCAAAAAAAAAAAGGCCAAATAATGCAGAGCAAATGCATTTTGGCAGCCAGATAAATTGTATAGAATCCAGTAAGGCAAGGATTTATAGGATGAAAAAATTTATTCTATATGAAATTATATATATATATTTTATTTTTCAATCAAATAATAAAATAATGCAATGGAAACAAACTTCAAAACATACACTTTTTGAGATATATTTTTTTTTGAAAAGTAAAATTACGATGTAATCTTCGTTGAAAATAGAAGCAAACTTCAAAACATACAGTTTGTGTGATGTAATTTTTGTTGAAAAGTAAAATTACGACATAATATTGAAGGTTTTAGGAAAAATTAAAATTACAACGAAGTAATTTTTAATTAAAAAATAATTTAAAATAAATTAAAATTAGGAAAAGTATTTTATCTCTTTGAGAATTAAAATTATCGCAAAAACTTTTTAAGTCGAACAAGAACATAGTTTTTCATCTGCTAATACCGAAGCTACAAATGAAGTGGAATTTGATTCAGAAAATGATGATGATAATAATCTACATTTTTTAATAAATGGAGGCTTTAGTAAACAAAGTCGTTCCAAGGGAAATGACTTTGAATCCTCCTAGGCTCATATAAATGGTATTTTCATGTTAGAGACCTAACAAAATTCTATTTTCTATGTTTCCTCTATATGATACAATCTTGAGAAGTACTTCTAAGAAATTTTTAAATTTGTTAAAAAGAAAAGAGAATTGTAGCACGAACCAACTTTATCAAATTCGAAAGGAATTGCAATCATCACTGTTCCATCGGCTATCGTTTAAAAACACAATCCATAATATGTAAATTGCAGGTATAATATCATCCACTTTGCACTCAGAATCAAAGCAAGAAGGCAAATTTAATGTGTGGAATTACGTGAAAGAGTAAGAGAAATTATGCTTAGCAAACCTTGCAACCGGACGGGCACAGTTCCAGCTTGACTTGCAAAAGCTTGCTTGCAGGGTGTCGAGTTGCATGATAAATCTACTTGTAGATGTCTTGAGCAGAATACAAATATTTCGACGGTTAACAATAGAAAATCTAAAGAGTAGAAATAAAATTCACAGAGCTTTAAGAAAAAGAACAACTGCAAAGTAGAAACTGGTACAACTGCTATAATTTTATGTTATTTAATTTTGAATTAATGGTTGTTGATATGAAGAGATCTACATGAGATGTCTATGACATCATTAGATCCTCCAACTCAGATCTGCATTTTCATAATGAATGTCATAAATTACATATTCGATGCAAAAAACCTTATTGTTAATAATGATTCTATGTATGATTAATAACATTGAAATTTGAATTTTATTTTTTCCATGATGGTTTTCGCAGCAGAATAGGTGGACAACTGTGAGCATTTGTACAATTAAGAAATGACCGATGATAAATGTAGATTCGACATGGATTTAGTTTAAGGTAATCCTCGAAGCGAGAAAGGATAAATTTGTAATTTGTATTCTTTAATAAATTATTTAATGATGTGAATGCAATGGATCTTAAAAGTATTTTCAACCCAGTAGAAAATATATTAATAACTAACTTATAATTTAATGAAAACTAAACAACTTCACATACCAAAATTCAATAATTTGGAACGACAAGTAAAAACTATGTATATAGTAATGTAACTGGAGGAATATATTGCTAATGAATAAGTTATATGGGGTTTGATCCTTATTGCTTACGATAAAAGTATTTATATAATTACCTATCGCCTTATAACCTTATCTTTATTACCTATGGTTTCAACTATACTAGATTCAGAATAAAGCATATTTGAAGGGTAAAGTTAATGTGGTAAGACTTGAATGTTGTTAATCTCATATTAATTGAAAAGGTTTATAACCTTCAATGCACAAGCTTCCGTACAACACTAATAGAGTGAACTGCCCAAATTGACATGTATTTCTATACACAGGAAACAGAAAGTGAATTAGTTAAAATAGCAACTTGAACAGAATTAATAGAGCCATAAAAATTAGTACCGAGCACTTAATGAGATAAGATCCCGAGAAATATCAGAACAATTAAATTGATATAATTACTCACAGTACAATTAATACTCATCACTGAAGTATGTCAAAGGTGTGGAGTTTCAAAACCGTCAAACTGTGAAGTTAATCTACATATATACGAATGTGATATAGTTTAGTTCAAATATAACTAATTTAAGTAATAATCATCAAAATATTAATGTTTATCATGTAATTGGTGAAAATTTGAATCTGAATTAGAAAATAAAGAATTATTTGCTATAACTATTTTACGTAATCCCAATTACTAAAATTATTTTTAAAAAATGACAATTTTAAGTACTATTTTTTGTGTTAGATTTATTTAACATTTGAACAAATTTGAATCCTAATATTTTTTTACAATTATTATTTTTTTAAATAATTTGTTAACGTTTTCATAACTAAAATAAATAATAATAAAAATATGATAAAGTTTATTTAGAACATAATTTAATTTAAATTTTAAATTTCTATAATTGCATTCTCTGTTATTGCTTGTATACACTGTTGTTGACTAATGTTATATCATAGAACCTCAAATATTTATACCAAAATCTTAAATAAATACATCGAGGCAATTTTTAAAATTCACTTTTGATCTCTTGCGATGCGATGAATAAATATAAAGGCAAAATAACAATCGCATCGCGAGTCTTCAATGGTGCGCGAGATAAATAGAATTTGATTCATGCCGATTTTCCAATTGCAATGATCGCATCGCAATTTGTTTGAGTGAAACTTTATTTCCAAATCCCGATTGCATCGGAGATTTAAAATGAAGTCGACTGCTATAATCTATCTCCGAAAATGCAATTGCGATTGAGTGCAATCACATCGAAATTTTGCAATGAGACGAATGCAATGTTTAATCTCTTTCCCGAGACGCCATTGCAATAAATCACATCACATTGTTATAAATAGAAAAAGTGATATACTTAATATTATTGCTAAATGCGATTGGAATTGAGCACGATCGCATCGGGACTTCTCAAACCAATAACAACTCTTTAAAAGAACTTTTCCGAATTTCCGATTGCGATTTACTATTCATTTTAACATATTTCTAAGTATAAAATTTTTCTAATATGTTCAAAATATGTTAAAAGGTCTTTTAACTGATCGGATCGGAAAGTTATTAAAACTTGTAAACTTTGTGAATAAAATGTGATATGCATTTTTTTATTTATGGAAAAGATATAAAAAGTAGGCCTATTTTTAAATGGGATTTATTCCAAAAATTTAAAAATGGGGAGGGTTGTTGTATAGTACAACTATTAGCGATTGACTAGAAGCAATAGCTATGTCTGAAAAAATGAAATGAATAGGCTTATGCAATATCGAAGGTTAGCGTTGGGGTTAGAATATGAAAGCATATTACATGTGTAGTCTGTATTATTTTAAAGCGGACCCGATGCATATTATTCAGCGGATTTGATAAGAAGATTTGATGTTGGTTTTTAAACCATTGGAAAATGCATAGATTATAATAAATTGAATGGACAGAAGAATTTATTAACTTTGTAGTATCCTCACGAATCGCATCAGGGAAAATCATAACAGTGGAACATGTTAATAAAAGTGCCGATGGCAATAACGGAGCCGATGTGTTTATGAAGTATGATTTATATGTATTTTAAATTTGGGCTTAGAGTGTGTAGATTTAAAAAATAAAAATGAATACAGTTTGTATATGGATACAGAGTATAAGCAGGTAGGCTGAGCACAAAGATTAATTATGAACAAGAAATTGCATAGTTAAAAATAAAATAATAAATTTGAGAAACAAAGAATTAAATATAAAATTAAAGTTATATATTTTTTTAATTAATATATTAAAAAATAAAATAATATAATAAATCGAATAGACAGAAGAATGTATTAACCTTGTGGGACCGTCACGAATTGCATCGGAGAAAATCATAACAACAGAATATGTTAATAAAAGTACCGATGGTGATTGCTGAGCCGATGTTTTTATGGACTGTGATTTATATGTGTTTGAAGTTCCGATTTAAAAGGAATTAATCACATCGGAACGTTTGCAAATGCATCAATTGCATCGAAGGAAGGGCATCGCATCGGAACATTGGCAAATGCATTAATCGCAATCGGAAGCATTTAGTTGTGATTAATCGCATTAGGAAATAGAAAAGAAATGTTTATGAAGCTGTTGCGCCCGAACTTTTCAAAGGTTAGCATTGGGGTTAGAATATGAGAGCATATTATATGCATAGTCTGCATCGTTTTAAAGCGGACCCGATCGGAGAAAATCATAACAGCAGAACATGTTAATAAAAGTCCTGATGGCGATGACAGAGCCGATGTGTTTATGAACTGTGATTTATATGTATTTGAAGTTCCGGCTTACAGTGCGTAGATTTAAAAAATAAAAATGAATACAGTTCGTATATGGACAGAGATTCTAAGTAGATATGCTGAGCACAAAGACTAATTATGAACAAGATATTGCACAGTTAAAAATAAAATAATAAATCTGAAAAACAAAGAATTAAATATAAAATTAAAGTTATATTTTTTTTAATTGATATAGTAAAAAATAAAATAATACAATAAATCGAATTGACAGAGGAATTTATTAACCTTGTGGCACCCTCACAAATCGTATTGGAGGAAATCATAATAGTGGAACATGTTAATAAAACTTCCGATGGCCATTGCACAGCTGATCTGTTTATGGACTTTAATTTATATGTGTTTGAAGTTTCAGCTTAAAAGGCATTAATCGCATCAGAAGGTTTGCGAATGCATCAGTTGCATCGAAGGAAGGGCATCGCATCCGAACATTGGCAAATGCATTAATGGAAATCAGAAGCATTGAGTTGCAATTAATCACATTGGCAAATAGAAAAGAAAGGTTTATAAAGCTATCACGCCTGAACTTTTAAAAGGTTAGCGTTGGGGTTAGAATGTCAAAGCATATTATTTTCTTCAATGAATTGCACTAGGACTAATGATCGAAGAGATAGATTTGATGTTATCACAGCTTCTTTACCATAAACTAAATTGAAAGGTGAAGTTCCAATAGAAGCTTTAAGAGTAATACCATTAGCCCATGATGAAAAGATTAAACACTTGTGCCAATTCCTTTGGCTTTGATCAATAGTCCTTTTAATTATTTTGAGGAGATTTTTATTAGTGGATTCAGCTAAACCATTACCTTGTGAATAATAGTTAGCTGAATATTTCAATTTAAAACCTCCTTTAATTGCAAATTCCATTATACTATTACCAGGAAAATAAGATCCATTATCACAGACCAGAGTGTTAGGTACACCAAACCTGGTAATCATGAATTGATCGATGAAATCAATAATTTCATCAGAGTTGGCTACCTTTAGAGAAATTGCTTCTACCCATTTTTTGAAGTAATTTGTTACTGTGAGAATGTACTTATGTTGCTTGGAAGAATGAAGTGTTATTTGACCAATAACATGAAGCTCCCATTGCTCAAATGGTTCTTCAATGTTTACTGATTGTAGAGGAAAAGCTGGCTTCGTCTGCTTTTAATCTTAAAGCACATTTATTCTTATAGCTGAGATTAGAAGGAGCATATCCATTTTTCAAGTAAAATATTAGATGAGCATACTAAGATTCAGAATCTGTAACACTTATCTGACTTACTAAAATAGCATTCTTTGAATCTTGATTTTCTGATATATTATGAGCCCCTGCTAATAATCTACAAAAACCTTGTCCTCTAACAATCTTTGCTGGTTTAATGTCAATGCCATATTATTGCAAGGTTGTTACCTAATTAGCCTTTTCTTCTCCTACTTCTCTTTGAATTAGTAACTGTCTTTGTATGAAGCATATTTTTTCCTTCAAGATGCTATTATGCTATAGTGCATATCTAATTGTACATACATATTTGCAATTACAACTATGTTGTTTACAACTAGCAATATTAGCTTTACTAATGAAGACATATACAATCTGTATTTTATGTTCTCTATTGTATACAAAAGTCAATTACTTCTAGAATACATAGCTTGTATGTGAGATTCATGTTTTGAGAGACAATAATCGACGTTGCATCTTCTTTGTTTTGCAGTGATACTTTTGAAACACAAAGAAATGCAAAGTAGGAACTAGTTACTTGCAACTTTTCTTTTCTTATTTTACTGCTTTGAAATCAAAGATACAATATAACAGTAAAATTAGTATTTTGTGCTAGTAAACATTATCATAGAGATATATTCAACAAAGCAAAAAATATTATAGAAGCTCTCCTCATCTTTGAGGAAAAAAAGTCTAAGATACATGGTACTTAGTAAAAAAATCACGATACGAATCTGAAGAATAAATTCATGGAAAAAAAATGGTTGAAATCATAGACATTGAAAACTACTATGCAGAAAAAAAACATTGCATAGATATTAATATTGATATCGTTTTAATGAACCATAGTCTCTTTAGACTACAACAATTTGCATATACTCCTGCAAACTGTTTGTTGAATGCATTTGAAATACTTCTGCACTTTTGTTATTTTCTCAATTCTCTAGAGCAAAATGACACAGAGGCAAAAGAATCATACCAATATGAACTAGATCCTGTCATGTTATATCAACTTCATGTAATTCACGATGTTGATACATAGCTTCGTAGAACATCAATTTGCTTTCAATGGACATCGATCATATCCAATGTAAACATACAAGTATGGCTATTTCAATGATATACTACAAAGATTTTGTTACCAAGAAATAGTAAAATGGGAACTAATGCATTGCAATAGTCACTTTCCCTATCACATCACAAATTTTTTCTTCAAGAAAATGCAAATACTCATTGAAAAGGTCATCTCATGCATCTTAGTACGAATAAGAAAAGGAAAATTACAAGAAATAAAGTTGTTAGAAAAAGATGTTAAGTACAATCCCAATTTAGAAAAGTTACTAAAAAGTCACATTGGATACATATATTTCAAAGAGATGGGAATTTCTCCTGATTACCATCAACAAATGCATAAACATATATTTGCAATTACACAACAATTAGGACTTCCAACTTTCTTTCTTACATTTACAAATGCAGAGCATCTTTGGACACCAGTAGTACGAAATTTTATTAAATTACATAGCAATAGAAATAAAGAGAAATGCATTGAAAAAATTGAGGAATGCAACATTCATTGTCTTGTCAGAAAGGATCCAGTAACATGCACACGTTACTATAGACATAAGACAAGTGCATTGAAGCAATTGATCTGTCAAGATAGCACATTTTTTGCAAAAATATTAGATTACTACTTTGTAACTGAGTTGCAAAATAGAAGTAGTGCACATGAACATGTTCTTATATGGATAGAAAATGCTCTAGTATCTGGAATTAATATTAACTTAGAAATTGAAAACTTCTTGGGTAACTATATAACTTGTAGCACAAATCACCTTGATCCAGAAATTGCAAAGATACATGAACATCATCATACCAAAATCTATAAAAAAGAAAAGCATCATATTCTAGATACAAATTTTCAATGCTACCAATCAAAAGAACAAGGATTCTTGAACCAATTACTTCAGTACATCGGTCAATAAATGAAATTTTTTTGTCCTTGCAAAGCACCTCAGAGCAAAAAAACTATGACAAATCAACTAGCCATCAAGATTTCTTAGATGAATTCAAGTTAACAGAAACTGCTTACATCGAATTAATACAAAGTACATTAACACAACCAATGGTATTCTTGTAACGAAAACCATTAGAAATATGGAATAATAACTTTTCATACAATATGCCACACCTATGGAATGCAAATACAAATGCTCAATATGTTTTAAATGCATATGCTACAGCTTCATATTGCACTTCATATATGACCAAAGTTGACAGATCTATCACAATTGCATTCAAAAGGATACGAAAAGAACATGAAAAGAGAAAAATTGATGGTATTCAAATGATACGGTCTCTAGGAAATGCTTTGCTTAACCTTGAACAAATTTTAGCTCAACAAGCAGTCCACATAGCTCTATCACCACCATTGAATCATAGTTGAAGAGAATGCAACTTTATAAACACATCACTAATAGACGAACGCACATTTATACCTAAACCAACTACAATTATGAAACGAACTCGTGACAACTCTGAAGATGTTATGTGCAGTTCGATAATTGATGTGCTCTATTATAACTTAATTGTAATGTGCAGCAATCAATAAAGATAACTCTGTTTAAGAAATTAAACAGAGTTATATTAGCATACTGTATTCATCATTGTATATCATTTACATAAACCTATGAAAGATAAATATTTCTAATTTACTCAAAAATGATATATATAAAGAAATATTGTAAAACGAAGCACACATAAATGATTGAAAATTTAAAACAGAATATCATATGACAAAATAAATTAACAGTGAATAGATAGAAATACCGTATCCATCTTGAGACTTTCTAATGAAATCTGATACACTAATCCAGCAATTCCAATGCAAAATCAACTACAAGGTACATAAATGCAACTCTTAAAAAATAATTCCGCACAAAATCGTGAGATGTGATCCTTTATAAAAGAATATAGAAGTAAATGCAGTACAACAAATGTAATCTCCAAGTCAAAAAATATTACAAATTAAGGACCCCTTTCTAAATGCATGAAAGGAGTTTAAATAGGTACTCAATAAAACAAAATAACTAAAACTATTCCTACAATCTATCTAAAATAAAATATCTTAAACTAAAATGCAAGCTTGTAGTAGACTGGCTCATTAATCATCGATTGAGGTGGATGAATGAAACTGGCAGACATTGAGCATATCTTGGACTTATGTTGGCCGATTCATTTTTAAATGTAACTGTCCAGTGTACATAGCATCATAGAATTCAGGAATGATACATTGAATAGCATTCAAAAGGAATTTGATGGCCATTTATTGACTCTGTGGCTTGATCAGATAAGACCACATATTATCCCATGAAATTCCTTGAAGTTTGCTAATTTTTTTATTTTTATCAACTATCTCTTGCTTCCACCTAGAATCAGCTTCTTTTACTTTAGGTAACTCACCTGGAGTACAATCTGAGATCAAATTGGTAGCGTACTGGCTATCATTAATCAATTGTGTTGTATTACTCATTAAACTTTTAGCCCTTGATGTAGCTCTTTATAATTTTATTAACTGTTGTTCCCATTCCATAAATAGAATTTCCTTGTGTCTCTCTTTAATTCTAGGAAGGTTAGATTTTCTTCCTTCCTTTGTATCCTTCCATGAAACAAACTCGAAAATTTTATCATCAACATCTTCAATTTCTTGCCTAACAATGACTAATTTATCTATCAAAGACGATGTAACTTCGTACAAAGGTTCAATTTGTGTCAACTTTAAAGAAAATTCATTTAACTGTTGAGATAGCAGTTTTTTCATTTCAAGAGCTTCAGTAATGAATTGATTCAGCTTGGGATACTCCTTCAACTTGTCCATTTCTGATTGGAACATTTTTTCCTATTCAACTTTTGAATTTCTCTCATTTTGTAAAATATTTTGTAGCTTTTCTACTTCTTGAGTCAACTGCTATTGTTTGCCCAAGGCTTGTTCATCAATCTTTTTTTTTTCAAAGCTGAGTTGCTCTTCTAGTTGTTTAGCTCTGAGCTCTGCATCCTGTATCCGATGTTCCAACTCAATAATCTTTTGTTGACCACCTGCAACCTGTTCTTCAAAGATAGCAATTTGCATATCCTTAATTTTGTTTTACTAGCTGTGAAACTTCAGAAGCTTTATCTATAGTGGCAGCACTATAGGCATCAGCATACTGAGACAATTTGGTGAGATCCTCAGATGGATCCACCTCAACATTTTTATAAACAACATTTAGCAACTCCCCCTGTGATGCCAAAAGAGCATCTTGATATGTTCTCCTCCTTTTCCTTTGTTTTCTTACCACAGCCCTATGTTTCAGACTGTAGAATATATCTAAAGGAGGGATTTCTTCTATCTTTAGCATAACTTCTCCAGTCAGGTTTTTAGGAATGATTTCCACATCCTGATCTTTGGAATCGTCAACTTGAGAATTGTTTTTCAATCCTATCTCCTGTGCAAATTGTTGATATTGATTTATAAAATGAGAAGAAACAACCAATTCAGTATCTACTTGTCCTCCAAGTTGAGAACCTGCATCATTCTTGGGTGCCTGTTTAGTATTTTTACTTTCTGTACTTCCCTTTTCAATATGTACCTGGGCGTCACTGCGAGTGTTCTCTTTTTCTATTTGCACTAAAGGCTTTTGAATATCTCTTTGAGAAGTTGTTTCTGTTTTGGCACTCTAGGCTTTTCTTCTGTCATCCTTTTTCCCTAAAACAGGATCAGCTCCCTCTACTTCTTTACCAGAAGTACTTCTTGCTTGTTGTGATGCTTTCTCCTGTGTCAGAGCTCTCAACTGATCAAGAGGCACAGTAAGTAACCTTTGGCTTCTATACAACACAAAAATTTTCAAGTCCTTGGCCTGTAACTTGGACTTTGCTGAATCAAAAGCTTGGGATATATCATCCATGGAAACAAATAAATCATCAAAAATGTCTGGTTCATGCTCAAATCGGGAAATTGAAATAGAGGTAGTAAAATCATGTGCCACTTTCCTTGGGTCGTATTGTCTTCCAAGAATTGTTGAAAACTTAAGACTAGAAATCCTACCAACTTCCTTTTCATCATGAGAAAAAATATTAAGAGTATAGTCACCACAGTTAAAAGGGAAGGTAGGCCACATAAGCTTTTTATTGCTTTTCAAAACTCTAGACATTCCTTCAACCGTCAGTTGATAGGAAATCCCCTAAGCTAAAAGATTTTCTGGAACATATAGGGGAAGGATATGTGGCTGAACAATACTCCCAAAAATTCTGATATAAGTGAATTTTTCTTCTCCGAACCAATCTCCAATAGCAAACAAATCAGTCTTGGCTTTATTGGACAGTCTAGGAGGGAAATGACCAAAAATGGTTTGGTAGATTGGAATTAGAAAACCATGGTAGACTCTGTAAACATAAAATTTGAAATGTTCTTTCCATAAGAAACTATGATACACATGAATAAGAATAGGTTCTTTTGGAGTCCATTTCCAACCTAGCATGGGGAACTCAAAATTGAAACAAAGGGTGTCCAAAATATAACCACAAAAATGGAAAGGCGAAGAATTCCCTGAATTCTTATCTTTTCTATACTCTATAATTCGATTAGCTATCTTATCCGACAAAATGAAAACCCAATCTATAATTTCAGAATTAACAGCAGAATGAATTAACGGGACCATTTGAATAGAAAATCTAGCAGAGTTGTCGTTTCCGAACAACCTACATATCATTGCTGCAGCATAACAATATGGAGGTGTCAGAGACTCTACAGAGTACATACATGATGCCTCTTGCTTATGTTTCTCAGGGTTATTCTTCCATTCTTTGATTGGCTCTCCCTGGTTTGCATGTTCTGCAGCATATTCTTTAAGAAATTCTTTGTTGTAAATCTTTTGTGGATTGGGAAGATGGTACATTACTTTAATATCTTCTGCCCTGAATGACCTGAACACCAATCCAGAAGCAGAAACGAAAGTCCTGTTTTGAATGGTCACATTGTCAATGACCCATCTGATAACATCATAGTAGGGAAAAATACTCGTCCGCGCACCAACTCGGTGTAAAAATGAATTTTCCAATGCACTAAGTTGAAATTCAGAGTCAGAATCTGAATCTTCTTCATCAGGAACAGTTGTTTTGGGCACAAAAACCCTAGGTTTCTCTCTTTCAAGCAAATTGTATACATTCTCCCATGTCATCTTCCCCAGTCCTTGACACGAGGTGTCTGTGACTAGCTTGAGATTGGCCGGTTTTTCCTTGGGCGGCATGTTTAGCACAAGAGCATTTGCAACAAAATCATTTTTAGACTTTCTGCTTCTCTTTGACATTTCAGATTGAAGTAAACTCTCTCTAGTTCTACGAATGAAAGGATTCAAACTTTTTTTCTCCAATTCAAACGAATGCTTTCAGCCAAAATAAAACACAATAATGAGAACAGCTACAAATATTTTAATTACCATTTAATCTCCCCATATTTTCAACATAAATGCTCTCCAACGCGTCACATTTGCGTATTGAAAACAAGTTAACCCAAGATCCTCCGTCTGATTTTGAATTAATATTGTTGTACAATCGAAAATCAGCAAATCCTTGTAATAAATCTTAAAATTCACCTTTGATCTTTTGCGATGTGATGAATAAATATAAAGGAAAAATAACAATTTCATCGCAAGTTCTTTTGTTTTGGACTCATTGCAATTGTAAGTCTCGGATCTGATAAGTTTTATAAGGTGGATTTGATTTCCACATTACATAACAATTTGGGAATATGTTTTCTTTGCTATTGTTGAATGATGCAACGTGATTCGCCAAATCACAATCGCAAATTGCAAGTTCTTATGTCTTCGACCGATGGCAATGGCAAGTCTCGGACCCGATAATTTCTATAAGGAAAATTTATTTTCCATAATTGGTTTAAGTTTTTTCACGTTCAACGAGGTCCACAATTGTAAAAGGTTCATTTGATACATTGTACTTTATCACACAATGGAAAACTTTGATAAGTTTTCTTTTGTAATACTTTTACCTGTTTTAGTATGTATAGTTAAAAAAAAATCACTATAGATTTATTATTTTATTTTTTACAATATTAATTAAAAAAATATAACTCTACACTCTTTGTCCATATACGAACTGTATCCATTTTTCTTTTTAAATCTACACACTCTAAGCTGGAACTTCAAATACATATAAATCATAGTTCATAAACACATCGGCTCCGTTATCGCCATCAGGACTTTTATTAACATGTTCCATTGTTATGATTTTCTCCGATGTGATTTGTGAGGGTCCCACACAATTAATAAATTCTTCTGTCCATTTGATTTACTATAATCTATGCATTTGCCAATCGTTTAAAAACCAACACCAAATCTGCTTATCAAATCCACTGAATAATATGCATCAGATCCGCTTTAAAACAATGCAGACTACACATATAATATACTAATCGCAAGTTCTTTTGTTTTGGACTCATTGCAATCGTAAGTCTCGGATCCGATAAGTTTTATAAGGCGGATTTGATTTCTACATCGCATAACAATTTGGGAATATGTTTTCTTTGCTACTGTTGAATGATGCAATGCGATTCGCCCAATTGGAATCGCAAACCACAAGTTCTTATGTCTTCAGCCGATTGTATTTGGCAAGTCTCGGACCCGATAAGTTCTATAAGGAAAATTTATTTTCCATATTTGGTTTAAGTTTTTTCACATTCTGCGAGGTCCACAATTGCAAAAGTTCATTTGATACGTTCTACTTTATCACACAATGGAAAACTTTGACAAATTTTCTTTTGTAATACTTTTACCTGTTTTAGTATGTATAATTTTAAAAAAATCACTATAGATTTATTATTTTATTTTTTACAATATTAATTAAAAAATATATAACTCTACACTCTCTGTCCATATACAAACTCTATCCATTTTTATTTTTTAAATCTACGCACTCTAAGCCAGAACTTCAAATACATATAAATCACAGTTCATAAACACATCGGCTCCGTTATCGCCATTGGGACTTTTATTAACATGTTCCACTGTTATGATTTTCTCTGATGAGATTCGTGAGGGTCCCACAAAGTTAATAAATTCTTCTGTCCATTTGATTTACTATAATCTATGCATTTGCCAATCGTTTAAAAACAAACACCAAATCTTCTTATTAAATCCACTGAATAATATGCATCGGGTCCACTTTAAAACAATGCAGACTACGCATATAATATGCTAAAGTTTCGGCGCCACGGCTCTATAAACCTTTCTTTTCTATTTTCCGATGCGATTAATCGCAACTCAATGCTTCTGATTGCGATTAATACATTTGACAATGTTCCGATGCGATTCCCCTCCTCCGATACGATTAATGCATTCACAATCGTTTCGATGCCATTAATGCCTTTTAAGCCGAAGTTTCAAACACATATAAATCACATTCCATAAACACATCGGCTCCGTAATCGCCATCGCGACTTTTATTAACATGTTCCGCTGTTATGATTTTCTCCAATGCGATTCGCGAGGGTCCCACAAGGTTAATAAATTCTTCTGTCCATTCGATTTATTATATTATTTTACTTTTTACTATATCAATTAAAAAAAATATAATTTTAATTTTAGCATTGAAAAATTTGCATCAAGCTCGCTTTAAAACAATGCAGACTACGCATATAACACTGTCAGAGACCATAAATGCTCACTCATACAAAGAAAACGGCTCGTGCTATCTGGCAGATCATAATGGACGGCTCAACACACTCTCGTTATTTTGCTTAATGCGACTCCACATAAAGTACAATACCTGCAGCATAAATATGAATATTTTTGTAACGACAGTACAAATAATGGTGATAAAACCTAGGCATTTTGCAATAAGAAGTGAAAGTTTTTGGCCAATCAAATAATAGATAATTCAAATTAAAATAATTAAAATAAATACACAATAATAGATCTTATAGTGAACCATGGAAAAAATAATTAAAAAATTCAAAACATATGTCTAATCAGGATGAATTAATGTCACAATCAGGAAAAATCTTATGCGTAGTATCCTGCCAGTGGCAGGTACAATAAGAGTACATCTATCAAATATAAGTATTTAAGCTTAGTAATTAATATTTATGCTTAATAATTTATCAAATATAAATATTTAAACTTAGTAATTAATATTTATTCTTAATAATTTATTTTTATACCTCATTTTTTTAATATTTATTTTTACTACATAGTTTTACTAATAAAATGTACAAAAAAATCAATACATTCTTTCATATATTATATTATATTATTTTTAGTTTGACAATTTTTTAATTTTTTAATTAATAATCTGATAATAAATTTAATATAAAATAAATAACAACATATTTTCTTAGCTACAATATTCATTTATTTGCATAAATCATTTTTATTTATTTTTAAATATAACACACTTATAATTAATTTATTTAGACAATACTTAATTTATTTATTTATTTTATTTTTTTAATATGAAAAATATTGATGTTGTATTTCAAAATTTATATATTTTTAATTTTTAATATATTTTTTAAATAATAATAATAATAATAATTTAATTTTAAGAGATATACATATGATATTATATGTAAGCCTATTTTAAATTGGGGTTTATGATTATTATATAGCATATTTTATATAAACATTGTTTTGGAGGTTTTTAACTCTATAAACATTTAAGTTAATCTAAAGTAGCTACCAATTACTTTTTACATAAGAAGCAAGTACTAAGCAACAACTCACCATATTACACTCGTTTACAATATGTTTCCAAATTTCATTCCCTTAATTAAATTGGGAAATCAACAAAAGAGTGAAAATAAAAATAAAAAATATTGACCCCACACATTCCAAAATTAGGGATTTCATAATTCATAAATATCAAATAAAAAAAACTATATTTTTAAAAATTGTTATGTTTATATAAATTTAAAATAAATAAACATTTTCATTATTATATTATTTCTAAAATATGCAAATTTCAAATATTTCCCTTCTCCACAATCAAAGTTGAACTAAACCAAATGGAATTTCATAAGCCTAATATTACCATATACTTGTATCTAGAAACCCTATTATGACATCAACCCCTAAAGATTTATGCTTTGTTTAAGAAAAGTCTGGCATGGCTAAGTCCTTTTCTAAGTAGTCCCATTTGTGTGTTGTATGAAGGTTTCACACTGATCAAGGAACACTGATAATAATGCCTTCCCTGCTAGATAGTCGGAATTTATGTAGGGATTTACCCATTAACAACAAGAAAGCACTCATACCTCAAGTAGATAAGTAGATATTTTGTAGGTTGCCAATTTAGTTTGCAGGTTAAAGGACATGGCATAAATGAAGTTATGAACCAGAGTACAAATTCCCCATCCTGCAACACATCAAATAATTAAATTTATTTGGACATTAATTTTGCAACATATAAAATCATTTTTGTACAATCACCCATCCCGTGTCTTAAAATTTTGACTCTGTCATGAATTAATGTATTAAAAATGAATGTTTTGATATAACAAGTATGTAGAAGTCTTTTGGATAGTGGCAGATGTAAGTGTGAGAGGTCAAGTGGAGAAAATCGTGAAGATATTTGTGGTGGGTGCCTAAAATCAATTTGTTACAAGGTTTTAAGTGAGCTACTCCACAACTCATGGTGAAGTGTAAATCTCACTAAAACTGGTGTTTTACTTGGTGAAGGAGTGGGAGCCTCCATATGAATGTATTTCTTGTGTTTTTATCATATAATCCAAATATTTATTATGTTTCTCCAACTTACTATGTTTTACTCTGTTTAAATTCTGGTAAAAAATTTGAGCTTTTAGCTTTGTTTTGTTGCAAAAGTCAATTCCATGATTTGATTTAATCTTCGTTGATTTCCATGATTTAATCTTCGTGACTTGTTTTCTTGAGTAGGATCTCTTCGTGATTATGTGTTGAGGTATACTCTCCTTTGCCTTCATCTGAAGCAAGCACAAGCTTGAATAATCCTGAAATACCTCAATTTAATGGAAAAATATATGACTATTAGGGTATAAAAATGAAGGCTCTGCTTTCTTCTCAAGATATTTGGGAATTGGTGGAGAATGGGTTCCAAGAACTAGCAGATGCAACAACATACAATTTTTTGTCACAAACATAAAATGATTTGTTGAGGGACAACAAGAAGAAGGAATCAAAAGCCCTCTTCTACATTTTTCAAGCAGTTCATGAAAGTATCTTCCCAAGGATTACAGTAGCAACAAAGTCCAAGCAAGCACGGGATACACTCAAGACATACTACCAAGGCATGGCAAAGGTGAATACATCAAAACTACAAATGTTGAGAAGATATTTTGAGACAATTTGTATGAAAGAGACTGAGAATGTAAACGTATTTTTTACACATGTAATTGGATTGGTTACCCAAATCATGTCTCATGTTGAGACATTTGAGGAAAGTAGAATAGTTGATAAAATTTTGAGAAGTATGCCTACAAGATTTGATGCCATAGTTGTGGCCATAGAAGAGACAAAATATCTCTCACATTTTTCAGTGGATGAGCTTCATGTATCACTGATTTCTCATGAACACAGACTGAACAGAGCAAAAAACTCCTCATTTGAGCATGCCTTCAAGACACAAGTTTCATTTGGTTAAGGTAGAGGCAGAGTAAGATCAAATGCTAGAGGAAGAGGAAGAAGCCCACATAGAAGTGGAAGAGAGAAGCCTTCAATTTTAAGTGGAAGTGGAAGCAATCAAAATCCAAGTCAAGGCCCAAGCCAAAATCAAGCACAAGGTCAGAGGTATGATAAATATCAAGTTCAATGTCATTACTGTAAGAAGTATGGAAATTATGCAACTGAATGTAGAAAGAAGAAACATGATATAAGTAGAAAACCAAGTGAAAAATTTACAAAAGAAAATCATAACCAAGATATATGGTTTCTTGATTCATGGTGCAAAAACAACATGACAGGGAACATAGAAATGTTTTCAAATCTAGATGAAAGTATCAAATCAGAAGTGACATTAGTTACTAATAGCAAAGTCTCCGTCATAGGAAAATTAAAAGTCGACATTCTAACAAATAATGGGGAGAAGAACTAAATTTCGAATGTTTATTTTGTCCCTGGTTTGAAGCATAACCTCATAAGCATTGGAAGACTCATGCAAAATGGCTACAATAGCTTTTTCAAAAGTTATGAGTGCACAATTTTGGATAAGTCTCCAAGCAGACAACTGATTGCAAAAGTTCAGATGACAAGCAATAGAATTTTTAGTGTCAAGCTACAATTAGATTTGAAGGAAGAAGGTTCTCAAGAAGAACTATCAATGAATTCACAAGAGAATGAAAGAAATGTAGCAGTTGTCACACAAGCAAAATTTCAAGTAGAAGTTAAAGATGAAAATTGGTTATGGCATTTGAGATTTGGTCATCTCAATTTTGAAGGTTTGAATTCGTTGCATAGGAAAGGCATGGTGAATGGATTTCCTCTCATAGAAAAACCGGACAAACTATGTGAAGGATGCATCTTGGGCAAACAACATAGAGAATAGTTTCCAATAGGAAATTTAATAAGGTAAAATGCACCTTCGGAAATTGTCCATTCAGATTTATGTGTACCATTGCAGAAACCATCAATTGGGTGTAATTATTGTTTTTTCACCTTCATATATCATTATACAAGGAAGACATGGGTCTACTTCCTAAAACAGAAAAGTGAAGTGTTTGAGCACTTCTGCCAATACAAATATCTTGTTGAGAAGAAAAGTGGACATTACGTCAAAGTTATTAGGACTGACAGAGGTGGTGAGTACATCTCAAATGACTTCCTACATTTTTGCAAGGAGCATGGAATTCACAAGAAATTTACAACAAGGTATACACCTCAACAAAATGGTGTCGCAAAAAGGAAAAATAGGACCATTATGGAAATGGAAAGGAGTATGTTGATGCCCAAAGCATTTTCCAAATGATTATTGGGCTGAATTTGTTGCTTGTGCAATATATATTATTAATAGTTGTCAAACCATAAGTGTCAATAATATGGTTCATAAAGAGGCATGGAGTGCAAGAAAGCATAGTGTCACTTACATGAGAGTGTTTAGATGTGTAGCTTATGTACATGTCCTAGATGAATTAAGGAATAAGTTGTACAACAAGGGGGAGAAATGCATATTTTTTGGATATAGTGATGAATCCAAGGGATACAATCTCTACAATCCATCAACCAAGAAGATCATAATCAACAGAGATGTGAATTTCATAGAAGAGGAAGTATGGGATGGAATTTTAGAGAAGAAAATCAATGTGAAAACATGTATACCACATAAATACAAAGAGGAATTGACCGTAGAAAGTGATTCCTCAGTGATGACTCCTCCTACTCCTATTGAAGCTCAACAAAGCAGTCACAAAGTGACATCGTCAACAAATAATAGGACATTGTCGCGTGGTCAAGCAAATACTTCTCCAAGAACACCGCAAAGACCCATAGTGTCATATAATTCAGGCACAACACTAAGTGAAATGTCAAACCCATCTTCCGTAAGCATAATAAGACAAAAATTCATAAATTTAATTGAAATTTATGAGCAAAATGAAGTTGATAGTAATTTTGGTTTGAATTTCTTATTTGCATTGTTTTGTCATGTAGGTGACCCAATCCATTTTGAGGATGTCGTCAAAGAAGAAAAATGGGTTTCAGAAATGGATGAAGAAATAAGAGCAATAGAAAATAATGACACATGGGAGTCAGTGGACCTTCGGCAAGGAAAAGAAGCCATTGGAGTGAAGTGGGTCCATAAGACCAAGAGAAACATTGAAGGAAACAATGAAAGGCATAAAGAAAGGCTAGTTGTCAAAGGATACAAGAAACAACATGGAAGAGATTATGCAGAGATATTTGTGCCAGTTGAGAGGATGGAGACAATTTGTACAGTGTTTTCATTTATCGCGCAACATAAATGGAATGTGTATCAAATGGATGTAAAATCAATGTTCTTGAATGGAGTGTTGAAAGAGGGGGTGTATGTTGCGGAACCATCGTATAAGTAAAAGAAGATAAGGTGTATATGTTTAGGAAATATCTTTACGAGCTGAAGCTAGCACTGCGTGCATGGTATAGAAGGATAGATGCTTACTTGATGGAAAATGGCTTCAACAAATGTGACGGTGAGCTTACTCTCTACATCAAATAGGAGTGATGGTAAGCTTCTTATTGTTGTTTTATATGTAGATGATTTTACTTTTATGGGGATTGATGACTTCCTCATTGTTGATTTCAAATAATTCTTGAAAAGTAAGTTTGAAATGGCTGACTTGGGGTTTTTAACGTATTTTTTGGGCAAAGAAGTGAAGCAAACAAAAAATATTATTTTTATTTCCCAAACAAATTATGTAGCAAACATTTTAGAGAGGCTTAATTCGCATAACAACAAGCTCGCACCAACTCCAACTATCATGGGGTTGAATTTGAGCAAATAATATTGCAACAACAATGTCAATTCAACATTATACAAAAGTATGGTGGGAATTTTGGTATATTTGATAGTAACTAGGCTGGATATAGTGTATGCAGTAAGCTTGGTGTCAAGGTTCATGGAGACACCCAAGGAGACACATTGACAAGCAACCAAAAGAATTTTATGGTATTTTGTAAACTGCTACAAATTATTTTAGGCTGGTTGGTTACACTGATAGTGACTGGGAAGGAAGGGTTTATGATAGAAATATCACGTCAGGATATTTTTTTCATTTAGTTTCGAGAGTCATTTCATGGGCCTCAAAGAAGAAACTAATAGTGGCATTGTCAACAAAAGAAGTTGAATATGTTGCCACAAAAACAACATCGTGTCAAGAATGTTGAATGAGAAGAATGTTTATGCATTTATTCCATGAACAAGAGGGAACAACCACTATTTTCTGCGACAACAATTTTGCAATTGCACTATCAAAGAAATTTTATTTTTCACAAGAGGACCAAACACATTGACACTAAATATAATTTTATAAGAGAAATGATTAACAATGGTGAAATTGTGTTGCATCATTGCAGGTCATATGAACTGCATAAATCTTCACAAAGACATTGACACATGAAAAGTTTGTTTATCTCAGAGATTGTTTGGGAATTGTAAATGGTGGCAGTTATGATTAAAGGGGAGTGTTGGAAAATTAATCCCAACCACCGCGTTAAATATACTGACTGCAACCACACCTCAAGTAGATATTTTGCAGGTTGTTTATTTAGTTTTCAGGCTAAAGGAAATGGCATAAATGAAGTTCTAAGCAGGAGTATAAATTCCTCATTCTGAAACACATCGGATAATTAAATTTAAATGGAAATTTAATGTGGGGTTGGTAAAAACGTATGGTTATACATTAATTCTGCAACTGATATATGTACTCCGCAACATAGAAAAATATTTTTGTGCAATCACCCATCTCGTGTCATGAATTAATCTATTAAAAATGAATGTTTTGATATAAAAAGTATGTAGAACTCTTTTGTATAGTGGAAAATGTAAGTCTCACAGCTAAAGTGGGGAAAATTGTGGATAAATTTTTGGTGGGCGTGTAAAAACAATTTGTTACAGGGTTTTATAGTGAGTTTCTCTGCAACTCCTCCTGGTGAAGTGTAAATATCAGTAAAATTGGTGTTTTAATAGTGAAGAAGCTTAAACCTCCATATTAATGTATTTCTTGTGTGTTGAAGATATAATCCAAAGTTTTATTATGTTTCTCCAATTTAATTTGTTTTACTATGTTTAACTCCACGTAAATTTTTTGAGCTCTTAGCTTTGTTTTGTTGTGGAAGTAAATTCCATTATTTAATCTCCACGACTCTATTGTCTTGATTAAGATCTCTCCACGACTGTGTGTAAGATAACTTTGCGACTGTGTGTTGAGGTAGAATCTCCTCTGCCTTCATATTTCATGGAGACGTACCTACTAATGCAATCACTTGTTCTTTGGATAATACATCTATGAATCCATTAAAAGAATAAGTATATCTATGCACCAGAGATTGCTCTGCATATCTAACACTGTAAAATTTCAAATACCCCCACATAAATATATATAAGTTTGGACTCGAATAAAAATGAATGTTGTGGATAAAACTCAGAACCTGTTCCTCAAATTCAATTCACCACAAAAACTTGAAATCAATGAATATTTCATAATTCAATACCTTCCAAGAACCGAAAAAATAACCTGAAAATGACTCATTACAAGCTCTTATCTATTATTTTTTAGTAAACTCCCCATGTATAAAACGTGCACCTGCATGAAGTTCAGTGAAATTAACGACATGAAAACTGAGCAATGTTGCAGCGAAAAGAAAAGGAATTTGAAGAAATTAAGAGTCAACACCTTTCCATCCTCAGCAATGGTGAGGTCGAACAACATAGTGCAAATAACATCCAATGCAAAATAAAGTTTGAATCCCATGAGTAATATTTCTCACTATTATCCACTTTAGTCTACAATCAATCTAGATGAGAATGGTCCCTTGTAATACTTTGGTGAAGGGGGGAGGGCGAGTGAGTGGTGTCTGTACTAGATCTGACAAGGGCCACTTGCGATTTAGATTTGTAGAAATCCTTGCAGCGCCAATTTTGACTGGATGTGCTTATCGTGTGTTATGGAGGTAAATCCCCTCTGTGGACAGAAGCGATCCCACTAGCCCTAGGTCAGGTCTAGCAACAATCGAATCACGCAATGACATTGGTTCCTAGTTACAAAAATACAAATATTGTGATAAGTAGCCTACCTCAAATCCCACGTGGTTTTCGTCAAATAAGAGATGACGCTTCCCGTCCCTTGCTTGACAGATCACAATCCTTCCATTTGCCATGTCCAGACACTTATACATATGCAGAGAAATGATGACATACAATGTAATATTCGAGCATGTAACTATATATCAGTCAGAGAAGATATAATTCATTGCCTTACATAAAAGGATGAACACACGAATGGAACCAAGATCAGAGTCACCTATATTATAGATGACAAAAAGGAAGATTACAACCAAATTCTCTGACGCTATGATCTTCCTTTGGCGGGGCTTCCAGCAGAGCGCGTCTCAACAAAGCCTGTCGGGAATCTAGATAAAGCTCTCTCTCTTACGGGTTTCCTCTCAGCGCTGCTTTCAAAAGTCACTTAGCTATAATTTCCTTCCAACAAGTTTAGCTAGCTTGCCAATAGCGAGGGCAGGCTTTTATAGATGGGGAAGGAGAGGTTAGGATCCCTACATTCATGGGGGAGAGTCCTACCTCTTAGGAAGGTTCCACAATAGGTGGAAAACCACTTCCCATTCAAGGAGATCTAGAGCCAAACAACCTAACCACTCTTTGATGATTCATCATGAAGCTGTTAGAACCAAAATTCCGCCATTTATTTTTAAAAACATTCCCAAATAGGCTTGGCGTGGGCACAACACTGGGATAGAGTGCCAGCTAGCGTGCCCACTAGTGTATTTTTTCCCCATTGGAGCGAGGGATGAACTACCTACCTGTGCCAAGGCCAAAACATCTGTTTTTAGTGTTTTTCTGAGGAAATGTTCTCAAGGAAAAATTTTATCCTTATGCAGAAGGATACTATGGAAGTGTTTTCAGGACATTTTACTATTCACAGGTCACAGGAATAGTCCTCCAATGTAGGGGACGAGGGATTGCAGGGACGGTGACAAAATTTTGTGTAACATATGCCCCCTAAAGCATGAGGTTCAAGAGAGAGGGAGGGGTGAAATGATTTGTGAGAACACATCCAACTAAAAACACTACCGTCAGAAGACCTTCGAATACAAATAAAACTGATATCTCTGATACATGATATGTGGTATGGACGCAGCCATCCATAATAAAGTGTACAAAACGAGATCCCAAGTATGGACACAGCCATCCAGCAAAATAAGGATCACCAAGTAGACTCAGGTATGGTCGCAGCTATCCAATCAAAAGAGTCATGTAATAATTCATAATAATCCACACAAAAATCCGCAGCCTGGATTCCATCAGACAAGATCCAGGGTCTTGTGCTCCATCTCGACCCGAACAAAGTACAAGTTCGAGCATGCAAATAAATGAGCTGAAGTCGAACATGTAAGAACATCTTCTAAGTACCAGCCAATGATGAAGATTGTTAACAAATGTGAGAGAAACCACCAATAATGATAATGGATCTCAAGGTACAAGAGGTACAATCCACTGAATGTGAACAGTGATCTAGAGTCAAAAACCCGTAGAATCATTCGATCAAAGGCCAATAATGAAAACCTTACATCGAATGTGAAGAACCTGCCATTGAGGCATGTAGGATCCAAGGTACCTGAAGGGAGTCTCTAGATCGAATTCCTGGATAATGAGCTGAAGTCGACAGGAACTGACCTTGTCGGAGGAGGGCCATAATGTTTCCCACCTCATCGACATGAGACAGAGGAATATAATGTTTTTCTGAATCGAGACCAACAGAGAATCAGAGGGAGGTTGTGAACTGCAGAGGAGAACTTCTTTTGAACATACTGGCAGCACGACAGTGGATTTGGCAGTATTTGACATCAAAGGATCTGAGGTCACGGTGACGTGGCAAAGAGCAGATGAGCGGTCAAAAGAGATTAACCAAACCCATGGAGGCAAGTAGATAACGAGATGAGATGTCCCCAACCTGACACGAATGCAGACAAGTGCCATGTTCAAGAGTGACATACTGCCTACACGAATATGAAACTGGTTCCATTTTCCCCCACCATTTCTGCCGAGTACCCCAATTATTTTTGTTGAACAAGCTTGAAGGGGATAGCATATTCTTGTGCTGTAAGTTTGTCCTTCGGACAAATCCAACCTAGTACATTTAACGAGCCCCAGGAAGGAGGAACTCGAGTAACCTCATTATAATAGAGTCTAATGCCATCAGTTTTTAACAATTTTGACAAAGGAAGAACTTGGCGTCTTTTCATGTTTAGAGAGTTCGAAAAGATAGCGGAAAAGAAAACTCCGGCAAGTCCCTTTTCGTGAATAGTCTCTCAGATCCAAAAAGGTAGAAAAAAATACCTAAGAGAACCTCGTAGTTGTGATAGGCTAGGGTATTCCTTTTTCGTAAATAATCTATCCCAGCCCGAAAAATTGGTAAACGTATACTGGATAGATATCATTTCGCAGCCAATTTAACGAGCTCAAAACGACAAGCGACTCGGTGATGTTTTCAGTTTTAGAGAGTCCGAAAAGAGCTGAAAGATGACTCCAGTAGTGAGTTTTTCCTATTTTTACCGAGTCCGAAAAAGTATAAAATACAACTCGTGTCGCCGCCCTAATCACGTGAAAACCTGTCGCTGCACAAAAAGCAAGTGTAAAACTCATTTTTTGACAAAAATATGATAAAATATCGAAAAAACAAGTCTTTAAAACCTAATTTGGTTCGAAAAGTTATAAATATCACCAAAAGTAAAAACTTATTTACTTTTCACTTTTTACCTCTTTGCAGAGCGATAGTGAGCTATTTCCTTTGCGATCTTGAGGTGTCGATTTCGAACAATCCAGCGTATTGATCCGCATTCCGTCTTTTCCAGGTAAGAGCCACTTCCATTAGCTATCTTTTAAGCTGCATTTCATTATATTTAATCATGGTTTGAGGTCTTTTAGGGAGGGAATTTCAAATTTTTAGGGCTCCACAGTTGGCCGGGGTACCAGGCACGAACCCACACCAATTTGCTCTGTTTTACACAAAGGTCGCCCCAGTTGGCGCGAATGTTAGCCAGACAGCTGCGCCAACGGCGCAATGCAAATTCCTCTTAAAAAATCTCAAAAGTGAACCAATGAAAAGAAAATTTGGATACTTGAGGAGGTTTCTAACACTCCTATGTTTGATTTGATGCAGGTACCCAATGAAAATGGTAATTGAATGGAAGGAAAGAGAGCACAGTGAGGAAGATGAATTGCCAATGGAAAATGAGCAGTGTATGAATGCTCTTTGAAATTGCGGTTTGAAAAAATTCTTTCTAATGCCATGTCTCCGGGCTCAGCCTGAACTACTACAATATCTGATTAGCATCTAGGATGAGGACGAAGAGAAGTTCAAACTTTGATATCAGGTACTTGAGCTCGAAGTGCCAGACATGCACTTCATCACTAGACTATCACACAGGGGTCTAGTTCCTATCTTGACTGGTACCAGGCCTTTTGGTGAAAACATGACAATGGTCATGGACAAAGTGTGTCGAGGTGCACGTAAAGGGATAGGTAGTGGAAAGGTAGACATTCAGACTGTTCCAGATCTAGCACTAAGAGTAGTGCTACATACCATTACGCGGGCTGTGGGGTCACAGGCACCGCACGAGGCTACAAAAACGCAACTCCTTCTTGCATCTGAGTGCATGAACCCAACAGTATTCGACTGGGCCACAGCCGTGACTATGAACATCAAATGACAACTTACAAAGTGCCAAGAAACCAAACTGAAATAGTTTGGATACGAATCGATTTTAGTGTTGTTCTTCTTGGAACGACTACCTATCTTCCAGTGCCAGGGGGCAATAGTCCTGAATCCACCGTTGAGAGAGCCACAGATGTCTCGATCGGTGGCATTGATGCCCAGGGTGAGGGGCGGCCAATAGATGTCATGGTGGCCAGAGTTCTTCGGATGGCTCCGACGACAGTTGATCGTCGTAGAGGACTGGCCCTATGCAAGCACGAATTTTACTGGAGACCAGGACCTTCCACTCCCGGAAGGAGAGGACTGGGATGAGGAGCTGGGTAAGACTCTTTTTAATTTTATGATTTTTATGATTTTTTGGTATACATGCATGTTCTAACAGTTAATCCTATACGTATGTAGATGTTGGTCCAGAGAGGCCCACCAGGATGTCTCTGATAGAGAGAAGGACCCCTCTCTCTTATGATCCTCAAGGCAAGGGGGGTGAGGGGGACGATCTTGTGCAGAACTTGGAGGGGATTGCTCGTAGAGTCCCAGGTTACGATCATTTAGCTGATGTACCTTTAGCTTATCATAGGCATACAGTAGGGGTGCCAGGTCATCTCCACCACTTGTTGAGGTGGTTTGTGCGGGCAGTGATATGCTATCATGAGCACCATGCCAATTAGTCACCTAGGCTCTTATTTACATATTTTTTGAGAAACATGTCATCTCAAGATGTAATTGAAACAAACATGTATATTTTTGGGTTTTATATGATGCACACGTTGCAAACACTCGACATATATATATATATATATATATACACATCTATTTTCTACATGGATCTTGCTTACATATGATGATGTTTTTACAAATTGCGTAAATGTCTATCCAATACCATATTGGCTACTACATCTGTTAATGTATTCATTCGTCTAGGTATATGTTGATATGTGATGTAATCAAAATTTATTTCAAGTAAACAAATACGTAGATACAGTCTTAAAATGTATGGGTTTTTGACTGAATAATGACCATTGAGCTGTAAAACCACAAGTTGTGAGTCCAAATATACAAGTAACATGCGAATTCCGAGGTTAACAACCTCAGTAACTAATAATTCCAAAACGACACTATATTCTGCGACATTATTTGTAGTAGTCCCTAGACAAATACCTTGTAAATTAACCAACTCACCAGCAGGATCGTAAATTACCCAGGCTACCGAAGACAGGTTCTTGGTACTATGGGAGGCACCATCCGCGAAACCGACATAAGGATTAATAGACATCTGCACAATCAGGAGGACCCAATAAGCATAAAAATGCTTACAAAGCACACCACACCACTCATGCACAAAAATGAAAAAATCACCTATGTACATATACTATGCAATAATGATTCAAGCATAATATTTATTTAGGTACAACCCATTCCTAGGCTGTGCCAAACAAAAACCTTCATAATCGATCAGCTCATAAGCCCCATTTTTCAATACACGTTTTATGATATAGGGCCCATGCCACATAGGTTGGAAATTTCCAGCCCTAAGCTTATCGTGAGCTTGATCATACAAGAGGACGAGGTCCCCTTTGATAAAAGAGCAAGGAGAAACCATTTGATTGAAATGAGCATTAACCTAATTTTTCTGTGCCTTGATAACCAAAGCAGCCAAGTGGTGAGTTTCATCCAATCTCTCGAGATATAGGAGATGTTCTTCCTCCGGGGAAGTATCGGGCAGTAATTCCACAGCCAATTTTAGTGAAGGGATCTCACATTCAATCGGAAGAGTAGCTTCCATACCATACACCAACTGAAATGGTGTGAATCTGGTTGCATTCTTCACTCACGTTCGGTAGGCTCAAAGAGATGAAAACAACTGGAGATGACAACTTGATTTGTGTATACCAATTGTTCGTTGAAGCATCGTGACAAGCACCTTGTTCACGGCTTCAACCTAGCCATTTTCCTGAGGGTAGTATGGCATTGAGCTGTCATGACGCAAGCCCAACCTAGATGTCAGCTCTATCATCATGTAGTCCAGAAAATGAGTGCCATGATCGGTGATGATAGCTTGAGGAATGTCGTAACGTGCGATCACATGGTTGAAAATGAATTTTGCAACTGTCTTAACATCTGCAGCCAATGTAGGCATCAGTTCGTCCCACTTGGTGAAATAATCCACAACAACGATGATATAAGCATGCCCCCCGGACGAGTGAGGGTTGCACATCATAAAATCAATGCCCCATTTGGCAAAAGGGCCCATGGTAATGATAGGATGTAATGGGAGAGGAGGCACACACATCTTGCGTTGGAAAATTTCGCACTCATGACACTTCCGTACTGCAACAATACAGTCTTTAAATATAGATGGCCAGAAATAGCCCGCCCGCAGAAGCTTCTGGGCAGTAGCATAACCGGACATATGATCACCACAGGCGCCACTGTGATAGTCATTCAAAACTTTCTCAGCCTCTTCTAAGGTCAAACACCGACAGAGTACAGAATCGACTCCGACACGATATAGGGTATCTCCGAAAACGCAATATGGTTGCAAATGATGTCAAACGTGACGTCGAGTATCCTTCGTTAACTCACACTGGAAGGTAGATGTCTGGAGGTACACGATGATATCATCGTACCAAGGATCGAGAGTGTTGATTAAGAAGAGAGTTTCATCCGAGATATGGTCCTCGGATTCAGACGGAACAGATTCGATAGGGAGAGAACAAATGAGATCAGCAAAAACCAATGACTTCTTCGATTTGGCAGTGATAAACTCAAAATCGAACTCTTGGAGGATTACAATCCACTTTGAGTACTTGCCCCCCAATAATTTTCAAGACAAAATATAAGTCATGGGGTTGCAGTCAGAAATCACAGTTACCGTGTGTAATAGGATGTAATGGCGAAATCGTTGAACGACCTTGATCGCAGCCAGTGCCAACTTCTCGACATGTACATAACACGTTTCAGTGTCAAGGAGGTTCTGAGACAGATAATAAGCCATGTGTTCATTACTGTCATCATCATCCTATACCAGAACCATGGCAATTGTACTAAATGTGGTAGCCAAATAGAGGGTAAAGTCGCGATGATAATTTGGAGGACGTATTAATGGAGTGTTGACAAGCAACGTCTTAAGGTTATCGAAAGATTGCTGCGCAATATCGTCCCAAAAGAAAGGGATGACCTGCTTTAGAAGGCACGTAAACCCTTTGGCTACCTTAGCATAGTTCGGGATAAAGCGACGTAAGAAATTCGCTTTCCCTTGAAGACTCTGAAGCTGATGCAACAAGGATGGGGATGAGAGATTAATGATAGCCTCAACCTTGAGAGGGTCGTGGCGAATTCCATCCTTAGAGACAATGAATTCTAAAAGTATACCAAAGTCAACACAGAAGATGCACTTGTGAGGATTAAGCTTGATGTTGTAATGTCTACAATGGAGAAAAATCTGGCGGAGATGTTCGGGATGGTCTTTGCGTAGAGCTGAATGAGTCGGCAGGTCATCTAGATACGGCTGAACAACATTACGTATGTCGTGAAAGGCATAATACATGGCACGCTGGAAAGTAGCCCCAGCGTTTTTTAAGCCGAAAGGGAGCTTCTTATAGATGAATATTCCCCACAGACAGATGAAAGCGGTCTTATGTTGATTCTGGGTTCAATCCCTAGTGGAGTCGCTAGTTTTTTGACCAGATAAATCAATATTACAGACAAGATCGATCTCCCTAGTACCAAAAGGTAATCTAGCAACAAACAACCAAATAAACCTATCTTTCTCTAAACATATGTGATTTACAAAAGAATACTATAAAGGTGTTAAGGTCTTACTGTAGATCCAATGCTTGTTCGAAGTAGTTGTCCTCCGGTCACTAGAAGGAGTTTTCTTTTAGGACCTACAGTCACAAACAAGAAAACATCAAATAGCGCCTGTATAGTAAATATTATAAATCATGCCTATCATGGTGATCAAGGAATCCATGAAATAAACAGTTAATTAACAACTTATTGAGAAAAATGAATTCATTTGTATTAACTTTGAATAAATAAAAGCTTACAACCTTAGCCTTGATGTTGAACAGGCCTTCCTGGGGTCCGAAGTAGAAATCTCCTCTACTTTGACAAGCCTTTCACTCTTCCAACTGAGATAGATAGAGGTATGTGATCTTTCCTCACGAAATCTCAGTTAAATGAGTCTGAATCCCAACAACACTTTTCCTCAAATAATTCTAAATCTTCAACTCCCCTTGAGGCTACCCAAGGCCTCTTTTTATAGTGAAAAATAGGAGGTTAGAGTTCCAATTATGAAGGGACAAAGTCCTCCTTCAAAGGGATAAACTCCTCACATCAAGGGGTTAGCTCCTTAAGGCAAGTGATACATGAACCTCAAAAGAGCGGTTCTGCCACCGCAAGATTCCTTCTAGAGGCTTCTAGAAATTACTGAAAGTGAGATTTTTGAGTTTACTTGTGCCTTTTTATTATTTTACAAGGGTTTTCACCCTTAACACAGAAAAGGTGCGTTCAGGTACACAGGAGTCATGAACATTAGGTGCGGGACCTCAGGCAAGACAAAGAGAAAGTGCGATACCAGAGTCAAAGAGATTTTTGAGAAATTTTCTCTTATTTTTAAGGTAGTCAGTTACCGCCTGGGGGACAACCTCAAGGTAGTTAGTTACTGCCGAGGGAGAAACCTCAAGGCAGTCAGTTACCGCATGGTGGGAAATTTCAAGGCAGTTAATTACCGCCTGGGGGGCAATTTCAGGGTAAATTTTTCCCATGACAGATTGTAGGATAATATTATTTTGGAGAAAAACCTCAAGGATAGTACATACCTCAAGGTTATCAACCTTCAGGACAGTACATACCGCAAGGTCAACCCCAAACTCAGTATATTCCTCAAGGTCCTTATCAACCCCAGATTCAGTACGCGCCTCAGGGTTATCAACCTCAAGGTCAGTACCCAAATCAAGGTTTTCAACCACCTTCTTCTCAATCATTTGTACAAGGAGTTGGAAATTTACCACTTAATTATCAACCCTACATTCAACCAGGCTATGGTCCTTCATATGTACAACCTTCTATGGGAAAATACCCCGGAATGAACATGGTATGGGATCCATCCCAAATTCAACAAACTATACAACCTAATGTGCAGTTATCTAGTCAACCTGGACAGCCTTTGGTTTCTGGTCCAACCCAGCAACCTGTCCAGCGTACTGTCCAAATCCCTGCACCTGGTTTTGTTCAGTATTCTGGGCCTAGTACACCTCAGACTCTGCCTCAAACTGCTGCAACTACTACAACATCTGTTCAACCTATAACACCTGTTTCTGGAGTATCTGTAGCTATGGTTTCTTCTAACCCTGCATCCATGCAAATCCCTCAAGTCTCTGTACCCCAGTCAGGACCTATAGTTCAGACTTCAGTCCAGATACCTACAGGACAAGCTAGTACAAGTACGATTGTCACAAGTCAACCGCAATTCACATATCAACCGTACCAGGGACAGTATCAATTCGGTCCCGTTTCACAAAACCTAGTTTATCAGTATCAACCATACCCTGGCTATACTTATCAACAGCCTCAACAACCACAGTTTGGTCCAGTTAATACTGGTTTCCCGGGGGGTTATACCATTCCTAATGCAAATCCGATTCCCAGTTATCCTGGGTATCCTCCTCCCGAAACTACTCTTGTTACTCAAGGTTTTCACGACCCTAACCATCAGTTACCATTTATTGCAACCTTGGATTTACCTAATTTGTCACGCCTTATGAATTATCCAATTTACTATCATCCGTATTGGCTGCCAATGCCACATAAGTTTCCCATTGATATACCGAAATTCGAGGGTAAGTCAGGAGAGGATCCGTCAAATCACGTTATGACTTATCACCTCTGGTGTGCGTCTAATTCGATAATTGATGATTCAATTCGCTTATGTCTTTTTCAACGAACTCTTATTGGTTTTGCCGCCAAATGGTACATTGAGTTACCACGAGGCTCTTTTAATAATTTCAGTCAATTAGCAACTGCTTTCTTAACTCATTTTTTGTTGCCTGTCAGATATGACAATGGCATGGAACTATTGACTTCGCTAAAACAATCCACGTCCACATATATTTCTGATCATATTCACGAATGGCGACGTAGAAGGCGTTTAGTGAAAATTTTCATTCCAGATCAAATTTTGGCGGAATGGTTTGTTAAATCATTATTACCCAAAATCACTAAAGATGTAGCTAAGGGAGGAGTTATTACTGAGGAGAAATTCATTGCTCAAGCTCAGTACCTTGACCTCGTCTATACGCAGTCAGGTACTTAACATGAAAAAATCCCCGATCTTCCAAAACAAGGTCAAATAACTGCAGATCCTACAAGGTCTCATGCCTCTGATGGTATGATTGGTTCAGTTAATACTAAAAGCAAGAAGAAATCTTCAAAGAATTCTTCCCCTATAATAACTTTACCTGATTCCCAGAAAGGAGAGTCTTCCGCTGAAATTTCTGCTGACATTCATGTCGTAGAGACATCTACGGCCAAATCTAAATCTAGTGGTAAAAAGAAGGGGAAGAATAAAAAAAAACAGAATTCAAAAGATAAAACAGATAAAAATGAATCTAATGACGAAAAACGCAAGCCTCGCTATCCTTGTTTCATTTGTGATGAGGATCATTTTACTGAAAAATTCCGACATCGAGCAGAGGTTTCGAAATTCGTTAAAGGTTCTCAACAGCCTACTGTCTTGAAGGATCCTTTTCCTACTCAAGATAGTAAGATGGTTGGTTCCACCTAGAACGCCTTAGAAGAACCTGTTATGATGATGTCTCATGTCAGGATTGCAAGGCAATCACAAGATTATGGTAGTAAAAGTCCTGTTGGTGGTAAAGAAGCAGAATCTTCTAATTCAAACACATCAACTACACCTCCTCTTGTTTCTGATCTGCTACAGATTGAGAAACCCAATTCAGACTTAGTAATCAAACTGCCTGCTAATGGTGTACTTCGTAAATCATCTTTCAATCCACATGCGAGAGCTGCTCAGAATTACAACATTGTTTAGGACTTAGCTATTTCCCCTTCAGCGATGTCGGGTTTGGAAGTGCTGCAATTGTGCCTAGCACAACTTAAATTACTTTTGTCTACCATAGGATCTATCGATATTCAAGATTCGAACCTAATAATATTTGATTTATAGAATAGTACACCCCACCTACCTCATCAAATGGCTTTCCAGATTCCAATATTAGTAAAAAACAGACCGGTCTTCCGGACTCTGATTGATGAAGGGGCTTCTACATGTATTATGTCGATCCAGTGTTGGAAATCACTTGGTTCTCCTACACTCAATCAGTCTCCGACAATTATAAAGGCTTTTGATGGCCGAGGGTTCCATCCTTTCGGTATTTTGCAGGATTTACCTATAGGGGTCGAAGGAAAAACCGTAAATCTAGATGTGGAGGTGGTTGATGCCCCTCTAGATTACAACCTTCTCCTAGGTCGTAGTTGGTATTATGCTTTGACTGTTGTTGTTTCATCGATATTTCGGCTTATCAAGTTTCCACGTCAAGGAAAGATCGTTACTACAGACCAGCTCACTTATTTTTCATTCGATCCAGCCTCTACAGAAACTATCTAGCATGTCAGTTAAACGGATATCCCTTACAAGGATGTTGGTGTAGGTTTGATTAAAGATTCTGGTTTACTAGGAAATTTTTCATTTCGTGCTCCTAACGTATCGCCTCCTATCGCAAATATTCATATGATTTCATCAAATACTATTACTTTTGATGATCCTTGGATCGTACCTTCCAATTCCGAGTTGGATTCATTTGATGGCATGATGCCTTTGAGTCCCTTTGAAATTGCATATCAGGCTATATAGTCACTTTCTGATCCTTCTTCAACCGAAACTGATCCAATGAATGTGACGCCTGAGGAATCACTTTCTATATCTAGCTCAGCCACAACGACATTTCCTGATCTTGTTCATACTGATGAGTAGATTCATGAACTTTTGTCTGTTGACGATTTACCATGGGAAGATCTACATCATCGATCTTCATTTTTACCTGAGCTGGATCATTTTGAAAATGATTTCTCTTCTATTTTTACTACTGAATATGTCAAAGAACCACATAATCCATTGCAAAATCCTGATTCTGAGTTAAATTTGGAAAATATCTCTCGAACGGTTCCTATTGACATTTCAGTTAAGCCAGGAATAATTGAAAACATTCATATAGGTGCTTGCTATATGGATGATGAAATCCAAACTTATAAAGCCCTATTTCAAGAATTCCGTGATGTATTTGCCTGGTCATATGAAGAAATGCCAAGAATCAATCCATCAATAGTTGTACATGAAATTAAGACTTACCCGGATGCCAAACCTGTCTGACAACGCTTACATCAGATGCATCTAAGAAAAGTTGCTGCTATCAAAGCCAAAGTTGAGAAATTACTTCATGCAGGTTTCATTTATCCAATTCATTTAACCGATTAGGTATCGAATATTGTTCCTATTAACAAAAAACAAGGAATGATAAGAATATGTATCGACTATAGGGATATTAATCGAGCTTGTCCTAAAGACAATTATCCAACCCCCTATATCAATCAAATCATTGATGATTGTGCCGGTAGTGAAATGTTCTCCTTTATGGATGGTTTTTCCGATTACAATCAAATAAACATACTCCCTGCTGATTAGCCTAAAACAGCTTTCATTTTTCCATGGGGAACATTTTCTTATTGCAAACTACCCTTTGGATTGAAGAACGTTGGGGTAACTTTTAAAAGGGCTATGTCTTACGCATTTCATGACATTAAGCACATTTTGCAACCTTATGTTGATGATTTACCTGCTCATTCATCGCGTAGGGCCGACCATCTCACTCATTTACGAGCTATCTTTATGAGATGTAGGTATTATCGAATTCGGTTGAATCCACACAAATGTGTTTTCTATGTAGAATCGGGTCAATTACTGGGATTTATTGTTTTGAAAGTAGGCATTCGCGTTGATCCGTCGAAGGTCGAAGCTATTGTCAATCTACCTCCTCCTTCGACTCTACGCCAACTCCAAAGTTTGCAGGGGAAAGCAAACTTTTTACGTCATTTCATTCCTAACTACGCTGAGTTAACAAAGGGTTTTACTAGGTTGTTAAAACAGAACGTTCCATTCTTTTGGGATGAGATCGCTGATCGATCTTTTGATGCACTCAAACACACATTGACCCATGCACTGTTACTTCATCCTCCCAATTACAACCAGGACTATTTTATGTACCTCGCCACCTCTCATTCCACCATTGGGATGGTTTTGGTTCAGGAAGATGAATTCAACAATGAACATGTGATTTATTATCTTAGTCGAAATCTACATCCGACTTAGATCAAATACACACATGTGGAGAAATTGGCCTTGGCAGCTGTTCAAGCTATCCAAAGATTTCGTCACTAAATATTATTATGCAAAACCATAGTAATTTCTGACTGTAACCCTATGATGTACATCTTGACCAAACAATTGCTAGGGGGAAAATATTCCAAATGGATAGTCATCCTGTAGGAATTTGACTTGGAATTTGAAAAATCCAAGGCAAAGAAATCTTTGGTTTTTGACGAACTGATGTGTAATTTCCCGTCTACTGATACTGAAACTGTGGCAGAGCAGCCCATTGCAGATGAATCCTTGTTTATTATCAGTACTCTTAATCCTTGGTATGGGGATATTATTTTTTATCTCCAAACCCAATCTTTTCGGCCTGAAATCTCATGATCTCAACGACAAAAAATATGTTTCCAATCCCAACAATACAATATTATTGGCGATACACTCTATCATCGTGGAGCGGATTCTATTTTCTGACGTTGTCTTACTCATGAAGAAGTTGAGAAGGTTCTAAATTACTGCCATTTTGGAGCATGTGGCGGTCATATGTCTAGGTATGCCATAGCCCAAAAGATATTGTGCGCCAGTTATTTCTAGCTGTCCTTATTCAAATATTGTATCTATGTAGTCCGGAAATGCCACAATTTTCAGGTCTTCGATCGTAAAATGTGTGCACCACCTGCTCCTCTTCACCCTATAATTGTTTTCGGCCCTTTCGCAAAGTAGGGTATTGAATTTATTACATGTAACCCTAACTTGATCGGGCGGCATGCATATATTATCCTAGAGGTAGATTATTTTACTAAGTGGGCCGAGGCGATGCCTACATTTTCGGCAGACGACAAGACTGCTGCAACTTTCATGTTCAATAATATAATTGCTAGATTCAGTGTTCCTCAAGCCATAATTAAAGATCATGGAAGTCTTTTTCGAAATATCATGATGACTAAACTGATAGATCAACTTGGCCTGCCCCATGGTAGTTCTACTCCATATTACTTGCAGACTAATGGTCTGGTTGAAGCTATCAATAAGGTTTTAGTCACTATGATTAAATGAATAATTGATATTCATAATTCGAATTGGAATTCCATGTTATTTTTAGCACTTTAGGCATATCGGACCTCAGTAAAAACATCAACTGGTTTCACTCCCTTTCAGTTGGTTTACGGTTTGGAAGCTGTGTTGCCTATTGAATGCGAAATTCTGTCATTGAAATTAGCCATAGAATTACTCCCAACTACATTTGAAGAGGAGAAGCGTTTTTTGTACTTGGCTAAGCTAGATGAGAATCGATGAAATGCTGCATTAGCAAACGAGGCTCATGTCAAACGAATAAAGGCTCGGTACGATAGAAATGTTACACCTCGTAATTTTTCAGAAGGAGACCTAGTTTTAGTGTACGATCAAGCCAACAATAAGCTAGGGGCTGGAAAATTTGTGCCTATGTGGCATGGTCCTTTCATTGTTAAGTGAAAGCTGAAAAAATGGGCCTATGAGCTGATAGATTTCAACGGTGTCCCTTTAGATAAACCCAAAAATGGGATTTATATGAAGAGATATTATGCTTAAATTTGGTGTGGAGATTTTTAATTAGATTAGTTTCTTTACTGTTGGTGTGTTTTAGATTAGAAAAGCGTGCCTAGTTTAGATAGCCGGTAATAATGATATATCATAGCATAGAATTTTGTTTCAAAATATACATCGTCTTCGATCATAGGTTGAAAAACACCTTATGATCGGAAAAAATGATAATACAAAAGGTCAAAAATGTTATGAGTATACAAAACGATCATCCTATCCCTGATGATGATCATGATAAGAGACCACTACCTGGGCCACCCTACACAAGAACCTCCTAAAAGGTCCTGGGACACCAATCACATATCTCTATAATCTGAGCAGAATATCATCTATATCAGTCTCTGGAATGTCTAAAGTCAGGTGCTCTAGGTGATGCTCCAAATCAGACAGGATCTCTGCTGATTGGCACTTTGGGGCTGCTGCTGCTGCAGCTGGATGCCTCCTCTCATAAGGCTAGAGATTGGCTGGTCGTCGTGGGCCCACATCTGCATTTAAACTTTTTATTATTAGTTTCGGGATGATTAAAATACAAAAAAAATTAGAACTTAGAAATTATTGGAAATGATTTTTACCTGAATCATCCCACTGTTCCCCTGCTAGGAGAGCCATCTCTCGGTCGTCGCGGAAATCTATCCCGTCGTATGGAAAGTCCTCTATAACAAAAATTTAGCATTCCAGCCAACGAAAATATGTAGAAGGAAATCGAACAACCTTGATTCCCTCAGCATGACGGGCCATCAAAGCAACCCAACGAACCATCCTAGGTTCTTGAGGTCGACCAGCATCAACAGGAATGTGCTGCAGAGCTAACATGGGGATCCTCTCTAGAGCAAAGGTGACTACAATGGATCCATATCCAAAGTTTTTTAGCTTTCCATTATTTTCTCTGGTTAGTTGGCCTTTTACATTGGCCAACACGGCTTCGCACCAGTTGAGAATGGTGCCTTGAAAACAGTC
Source organism: Pinus albicaulis (assembly GCA_034641835.2). Classification (NCBI taxonomy): domain Eukaryota; kingdom Viridiplantae; phylum Streptophyta; class Pinopsida; order Pinales; family Pinaceae; genus Pinus; species Pinus albicaulis. The sequence continues at coordinate 33,714,415 of MU968411.1, read as the reverse complement.
TACTGCAATGCGCATTTTGGAATTAGTAGCCACATGCAACGCTGCACTCCCACACAGTCTGGTGATAGTAAATGACATAAATTTAAGCTTAGGGCTGATGATAGTTTTTATGTCAATCCGTTTGTTCCTAGGGTCTGCCCGATCATCGCAGAACTCTAGTCAAATTCTAGCGACAGACTGGCCACCTGGCCTAGTCCCAAGCAAAGAAATTTGTTCGCCCCTCTTGGACAAACCATTTAAAAATAGATATCCTCCAGCGCAAATTTGAGCTGGTGGCCGCCAATAACAAAACAGTGGTCCTGTACATTCCATCTATTCTCTAGCCACGTCAGGAGGTCTACCTGTGCTCTCATGCCCTGAATGGCCCAAAATTTGTATAAACTGCATGCTCTCAATGCCTGCATTGTAGGAAAATGATTCATTGTGACATCATCTACGTCTTCATGCTCACGTTCTCTCCAAAAAAGAATTTTGAATGTCCTACAATGCATAAAAAGACATATTAGAACAAGATTATTTTAAAAAAATTTGGGCGGAAATTGAGAAAAATGAGTTTGAAATTTCATTGCGTGGGGTCCGCACCCTATTTTCATACATAGTGCATAGGTATGAACGAGTGCTGTGAAATAGGTGTGGACCCAGGACTTTTTTCTATGTAGAAAAAATTCGGGGTCTGCAGGGCCCGCGTGTTGAACCTGCGGACCCCTGCAAGCGATTTTTTCAACCTATTTTTCCTTAAAAAATGAAATTTAAAGCCTAAAAATGAAATGTAAATGGATGAAATGCAAGATAAGGAGGACGTGGATTACCTGGAGCTGGTAGTTGTCGATTTCACCAGACGAATTTTCCAGAATATTTGCAGGAACTTTTTAACCCAAAAGCTCTCACTTTTCACTCTGAACTCAAATGGTAAAAAGGAAGTTAGAAAAGCCCTTTTTATAAGTTTTTTCGAATAAATGAATTTTTAATTTGATTATTTTTCACTTTAAAAATGTAATTTTTGAAAACATTTTTATTTATCTTAAACAGGTATGTGCAATGTTTCGAGTTTTTGTGCAAAAAATTGGATTTTTCAGGAAAATTGATTGTTTTTCAACAAAGAGCATACTTTTATCAATTTTTCAGACTCTTTCAAAAATTTACGAAAAAATGAAAACCTGGAGTCCTCTTTTAAGCTCTTTTCAGACTCTCGAAAATTGAAAAAATTTCCGAGCACTTGATTATTTGAACTCGTTAAAATAAATGAATGATCTTCCTTTCAGTATAAGTTTACCCCTTTTACGAACTAAAATGGACTATTTACGAAAAAGGTATAAATTGACTAATTACGGTCAATAGAGTTCTCTCCTGCATTATTTTATCCTTTTTCGGGCTCGAGAGACTAAATTTACGAAAAATTACCCCTATGGAGTCTTCTTAAGTTTTTTCTTCTGACTCTCTAAAATTGAAAAAATGCCGAGTTTCTCCTATACTGGACTCGTTACAATTTAACAGTAAAGGACCTGTTCAATTTTAAATAGGAACGAACCACTCCTTCTTAGGGTTCGAATCTTAAACTAAGTTGGACTCATTTGAAGGATGAGGTTATAAACAAGCAAATGTTATCCTCCTCAAGTTTGTCAAAAATAAAGAGTTACTTGCCAGAAATGGTGGGGGAAAAGAGAGAAAAATGAACCTGTTTGTTGTATTTTGATTATTGGAAAAGCCGTTAACCACTTTTGAACATGAAACTTTTGTTCACCTGGGTTGGGAAATCCTTTGCCTAACAGTTAAGCAAACCATTTTGAAAATTTTCAGCCGGTTTCTGGGTATTAGCTTTGGGTCAATTGTCACCAAGCCATCTACAGTGTCGTTATGTGTTCAAGAGGACATTTCAAACAAACCATTCATCTGAAAAATATCTGTCATCCATTTTGACCATCCTTGAGTCAGACCTTGCCAATATATTTCTTCAAAACTTGATCTATGATTTCGTGTTGTGGGCTTGCCTATGACGGATCACTTGCTATCGATGGCAGCTCATTATCTAGGAATTTGATCTAGAAATCGTCAGTACCTTGAAATCTGTAGGCCTCAATGGCAGGTTTCTCGCCTTCGATGACATGTTGCATCATTGACCTTCGATCGAATGATTCCGTGAATGTTCCGTGACATTTCATGGATTGTACTGAGTACTTTGAGGGCCATTGACATTACTGGTGGTTACTCTCACATTTTTTAACAGTCTACATTATTGACTAGTAATCAAGTGGTTTCTACCATGTTCAACTTCAACACATTTATTCACATGGATAGAATCGTACCTGTTCGAGAAATGGAAATCAAGACCCTGGATCTAGTTTCTACCATCCAAGCTGCGAGGAATTTTTTTATTCATTTATACAGTGGACTATTCATAAATAGATGGTTTCGTTCATACTGTGTCTACACATGTCTATACTGTTGATGTATTGAAAATCATTCCTGTATCAGAATAGTTTAAATCAGTTTTCTAGTTAGTTTTGATCTGAGTATGGGAATGCCTACCTCAGCGATGATATGTTTACATATATATATTTTGCATTGAATTTTTTTATAGGTTCTGACTGGGGTGTCCATAGGATGATCCTTGAAATGATAAATTACTTCACTCTTCATATATGACAGACTTCATCTTCATCTATTCCAAACTTTGCACTTTAGGGGGCAATCTGTTGCACTGAAAATTGTCATCTTGACATTCTGCTATATGTATGAGCTCATTATCACTCATACTTACTCCTTTACAAGTCTAACACATCAATTCTTCATGTCAAGCCTTAAAAATAAGAGAAAATTTCTCAAAAATCTCTTTGACTTTGGTATCGCACTTTCCCTTTATCTTGCCTGCAGTCCCGCACCTAATGTTCATGACTCCTACGTACCTGAACGCGCATTTTTTGTGTTAAGGGTGTAGACTCCTATAAAATATTAACAAGGCACAAGTAAACTAAAAAAGCTCACTTTTAGTAATTTCTAGAAGCCTCTAGAAGGAATCTTGCGGTGGCAGAACCACTCTTTTGAGGTTCATGTATCGCTTGCCTTAAGGAGCTAACCTCTTGATGTGAGGAGCTTATCCATTTAAAGGAGGACTTTATCTCTTCATAATTGGAACTGTAACTTCCTCTTTTGCACTATAAAAAGAGGCCTTAGGTAGCCTCAAGGGGAGTTGAAGCTTTAGAATTATTTGAGGAAAAGTGCTGTTGGGATTCAGACTCATTTAACTGAGATTTTGTGAGGAAATATCACATACCTCTATTTGTCTCAGTTGGAAGAGTCCAAGGCTTGTCAGAGTACAGGAAATTCCTGCTTCGGACCTAAAGAAGGCCTGTTCAACATCAAGGCTAAGGTTGTAAGGTTTTATTTATTCAAAGTTAATACAAATGAATTCATTTTTCTCAATAAGCTGTTAATTAACTATTTATTTCATGGATTCCTTGATCACCATGATAGGCATGATTTATAATATTTACTATACAGGTGCTATTTAATGTTTGCTTGTTTGTGACTGCGGGTATTTAAAGAAAACTCCTTCTAGTGATCGGAGGACAACTAATTTTAACAAGCATTGGATCTATGGTAAGACCTTAACACCTTTATAGTATTCTTTTATAAATCGCATATGTCTAAAGAAAGATAGGTTTATTTGGCTGTTTGTTGCTAGATTACCTTTTGGTACTAGGGAGATTGATCTTGTTCGCAAGATTGATTTATCCGGTCAACACGTGGTTTGGACGATTCTAGTTTTGGGGCATCGGATTTGGCTTTGCCTTTGCCCTTCTTTTTACCTTTGGAATTCTTGTTCGCAGGATTGGCCTAGACGACATTGATCTCCGCGGCCTTACCAGAATCAAGAGTAGGCGGAGGAGAATAATTGTTGGAAGAATTCGATTTCTTCTTCCCATTAGAAGACTTACAATAAGTCTAAGAAACAGAACCAATAACACCATCTCCCAATGGGGTAGCAAGCACTTTAGAGGTCCCTAATCGCGGGGCATCAGTCAAGATGTCATACAATGTGCCGGACTGAGAGTACACCAAATCAAGGTACTAGGCACGAGCAATGGCTTGTTCCTCAATTACACATGCCCTGATATCAATGTCTTGTGAAATCTTGTTGAAAAAGGAGGCAGTGAACCAGTAAGTTAGAAGCTGATCAGGAATATCGAACTTGATCAGACGACGATGACGTCTCCATTCGTGAATGTGATCTGAAATATGAGTGGCTTTATCCTGTTTCAGAGATTTCAGGAGATGCGTCCTGGCCTCGTAGCGAACGGGTAACTGGAAATGCGTCAGGAATTCCATAGCTAGAGTATTAAAATCTTGAAAAATACCACAGGGTAATTCTATGTACCATTTAGCAGCAGCACCGATAAGAGTGCATTGGAAAAGGCGTAGACGAATCGAGTCATCTACCCAAAAATTTGAAGAACACCATAAGTGGTATGTCATGACATGTGCTTGGGGGTCTTCTCCAGATTTACCCTCAAACTTATGATAGTCACCAGGAACCTTTGTCAAAATCGAAGGCGAATATGGATTATGAAGAATTGGATCATTGGTCAATTTGGATACGTCTGGTAACTCCAACGTGGCGAGAAAAGGTAATTGAGGATTAAAAGGCATGCCAGGTCCTTGATAAGGACCTGTACCTGTACTCCATCCTGGTTGAGTATAACTATGCCCCCATTGGTTTTGTCCTGGAGGATTCTGACCATAGGGGGTATAAGCCAGATAATTTGGTTGATATGGTAGCTGGAAACCAGGATACGGGGGTCGATAACCAGGGTACTGATTCTGATTATACATTGGCCCTGATTGAGCAGTGTACGGATTTGACTGTGAAGTATAAGTATAGCCTGGTTGTTGAAGGTAATAACCATAACCTTGAGGCGCGTTGTAAACCGGTCGAGACTGAACTTGAAAGTAATAGTTGCCTTGGGGTCAAATGGGATACTGGTAAGTGGGGCCCTGCTGAGTCAGATAAGTCGGGTGCAAAGGTGGATTCGACTGTGGCATAGAATAGATCAGCGGCTGAGCAAGGTTAATAGGCTGTGTAGGTTGTCCTGTTTGAACAGGTTGACCTGGATGTGTAGGTTGTCCTAGTTGAATAGGTTGACCTGGCTGATGAGGGACACTCGGTTGCCCTAGTTGAGCAAGTTGGCCTGATGGCGGGAGTGGGCTAGGTTGTGCCTGATAACCAAATTGACCTGTGACAGGACCATAAGATGGCCCCGGTTGTGCAACATTTTGACCAATTGGAAAATGAGGTAACTGAGGTTGCACCAAAGGTTGAGAAGGATGGGTTTGCCCCCCAGGACCGTATGGTGGTCTAGGCTAATGCCCCGTGGCCTTGTCGATCCTTGAGGTTGCCCTGTTTGGAGCACAGGGTGAGGCTGTAGAGGTTTACCTTGAGGATTGTAAGACTGCCCTTGTGGGCCATACAACAATCCCTGTTGGACCGAAGGTTGTCGCTGTAAGGGTTGTCGTTGCGGGTCATACGCATACCTAGGCTGGGTCGAAGTTTGTCCCTGGAAGGGTTGTCCTTGTGGGCCAGAAGCATATCCTTACTGGAACAAAGGTTTCCCCTGCAAGGGTTGCCCTTGTTGATTAGAAGGTTGCACAGGCTGGGTAGATAGAAAATCGTTAATATACTGATAAGCCTCAGGAGCGGGAAAACGAAGGGGATTTCCCTACTCATCATATTGATACAGAAATACGTAGATTGGGGCACCATATGCTCCATAATGAGAAAATTAAGGATTATTAAGATCTTGAGAGGACTGACCAACCTCGAAGATCGATGGCTATAAAGAAATTCGGTACTCCTCGGGAGAAATTTTCTCTGGAATGGTAGAAGCTATATAGACGTCTTCAGGAACTAACGAGGTCCTAGTTGACTAGGTAGTGACAATAGGCGTAGACGCAGCCACGCAGACAATAGGTATAACAGGTGTCGATGTGACAAAAGGAGATGCCGTGACATGGGTTGATGGTGACATTCCTAATGAGGGAATGGTTGGCTCCATGGACGGATATGATATTCCCATAGAGGTAATCACAGCCATGACCTGAATTAAAGACCTATACCCTTCTGGGAGCGATGGACTAGATGAAGACAGAACAAAAGGTTCAGGGATGTCTTCGGGAAAGAGTTGATAGCCCTCACCAGAAGTAGGAATTCCCTCACTAGGAATAGGACTGGATGAGTCCATATCTCACCCCACAGTAAGATCTTATAAAAGATGATGGGGACTAGGAGGTATGATAGCAGCCAAAAAGGGAGATCCCGATGTAAGAGGAGGGAAGTGTTCCCTAACTCCAAAACCAAACCAAGCGTTGGACAAGGGCCAATTGAACTCAACTGGTCCTCCAAAGGAAAGCTCAGATATGACCGGCCCCCCATTAGGAAACTCGGGTACAACGGGCTGCTGATACTCGATAGAGGACTGAGATACTTCTGATGAATCATTCGTATAAGGACTACCAGTGGACGAAACTGACGGTTCCACCATGTTAACAAAAGCAAAAAGAGGAAGAGATCAAAATCAATGACACACGGGCTAAAACCAAGCAAACCAAAACAGGCCGAAAAGAAAACAATCTCTAAACGGGCGTGTGATCGTAGGTGATTAATTTTACCACATTGAAACTAGAAATTTTACTGTTTCATGTTTTAAGAGTTGAGAAACGAGTAAAATATGACTCTATCAATTTCAATTTGGAAACAAGCGTGAAAGGACAAGCGCTTGATGATATTTTTAAATTTAAAGAGTCTGTAAAGATCAAAATGACTGCTCTGGTAATATAGGTAAATGGGTGTACCAGATATCCGTGAACTGCCATATACACCTTAGTAAAAAATAAAAGAGAAATCAACCAAGGACTTAACGTACGTGCAGGTAATCTCCCCGAATGCTGTGTCCAATGTATCACGGGTAAAAGGTGGCAGACTCGGCTTCCTATGGATAAAGGATTTGCAACCTAATGGGGTCTCCCTTTATATACGTGATGGTATGGGGAGCATAAGTCCGTACTAGTGCTGTCTGAAGCCAGATGCCGAGAAATAGTTACTAGGTTTAAAGACGCCGAAACACGTCTCTACCTTAGACTACTAGATATTTCGTTAAGTTTCAATGCTACCTTAGGTCAATTCAGTAAAATTTTAAATTTGATCTTCAAATTACGTTTCGGTTTCAAGGCCCTATCGAATGTTGGATCTCATAAAACCTCTAGATGAAAACTACATGCCACTAAAAATCATTCCATTCAATGAAAAGATATCTACAGGAGAGTTGAGAGCATTCAAATGATAATGAAATGAATACACAAAAACATCCACTAGCAATTCCAAATGCACGCTAATGAAACTAGAAAACCTTTCTCTAGAGTTATATAACACTAGTAATGCGAAAGAGCTCTCAATTTTCACTATGCCAATTGAAATGCAAAAGATTTTTTTTTTGTATTTTTCAATATATTAGATCAAATGCACTAAATCAATGAAAAACTAATGAAAAAATCAAATTTAGAAATGACAAAGAGAGAGCCTAAATAAAACAAGTTCACTCAATTCAAACGAGCACAATCAAGACTCAAACTGATGATGAAATCCCTCAAATAAAGAAGAATCTCAAAAGAGACTCAAACAAACTGTGTAATCTAGGCTTGGAGAAACACAAAGCGAAATTGGATGAAAGAGATACCAATCACTCAAAAATGCAATGATTCAATGGAATCCAGCAAGATGAATGCAAAGAAGAAAAAACGAAGTTGACCAGGAAAGAAAAGACCTAAAACTCCCACGGGAGGCTCAGCACACCGAAGCACCTAGAAGCCCTAGGGCTAGAATGCAAAACTGATGGAAAAAGGGCAAACAACCGGAAGACAAGGGTTAAACACAGTAAAAAATGACTTCAAAGCACTCAATCAATTAGAAAAAATGAACCAGGACCAAAAGTCAAGCTTATAAAGTCCAAGAATATGCAAACCTTAATACCAAGGAGGGTTAGCGTGCCTGTTTGGTTGTAATTTGTGACAAACAGGGGTTGGCACAAGTGTCTAACGAGAAACAAGCGCTATTTGGCACAACTGTCAGGGAAAAAACCGTGCCAATCAAGTTTACCCAAGAAAATTGATAAAAATGAACTCACAGAGACTGGATCTGGTCTTCTGGGGGCTGACCAAGGGTTTAACACCAAGGAAGGTGAACCAAAAAAGCATATTAATCAAACAAAAAGCCAAAAAACAAACCAATGGAGGAAGGACTAACTCCCATTGATCCCTAGTGGAGTCGCCAAATTGTTGTGGAGGTAAATCCCCTCTACGGACAGAGGCGATCCCACTAGCCCCAGATCAGTGTTGGCAATATGATGCAGAGTGTTGTCCTTGATGGCAACCCACTGAATGAAGATGAAGACATGAGATTGTTGACATGTGTTGTCCTTGATGGAAAACCACCTGATGAAGTTTGTCTTGACCTGATGGACTTGGTAAATGTTGTAAATCTGATATGAAATGATGTTTGTTAGCAATATGATGAGTGTTGTCCTTGAATGGCAACCCACTTGATGAAGATGATGACAACTTACTTGATGAAGTTGTGCTTGATAGAATATGTCTTGATGAACTTATCAAATGAGAATCAAGGACCACAGTGAGTACAAGGTATGAAGAAAGGAATTCAATATGTGCTAGATCTATGATGAAAAGAGTATGTCTCAAGGAATACGTGGTTTCGTCTAGGAGAAGTCGCGTATGCACGCGGGTAATCACGTTCCAAGTCGCGTATGGGAAAAAGCGCTCATAAAGTGCAAAACCAGGGGTAACTACCATGGTATTGACCCATTGTATTGGGTAATGTTTCGTCTAAATGACCCCGTCCAGGAATACCATCGGAAGTAATGTAGTTTTGGCTCATGGTATTGAAAAAGGGGCTCATGGTATTGAAAAAGGGTAAACCTATATAAAGAGAAGAAATTCATTGTGCAAATCATAAGTGTGGGAGCAAGATGTCTGCTTGAATGAATACTTTCCTGAAGTATATCCGTATGGAAAGGTAAAAGGTTTACGGATAGATATGAATCATGATGCTCATGAAGAATGATGGCTAACATTCTAGATTTGTAATGTATTTGCTGGATCTGTTTATGAAGTGATTAGATCTGTGATGAGGCGAACATCTGTCTGAAGTAAAGGGTTGAATCTGAACTGAATGTCTGATCTGAAGAAGTATGCAGCTCTGTAATGGTTGAAGATCCATATGCTAGTTCGTCGCAGAGGAAGCGCGTATATACGCGGCCTTGATGAAGCAAAAGCGCGTATGCGCAGTGAAATTGGTTCTGTAATTTTTACAGAAGTATACGCTGGTTTATGTGAACGGAAGCACGTATATACGCAACATCAGTAAAATAAAAGCGCATATGCAAACTAGGGTTTGCTGAAGTATGAGGTATGAAATGTTTGATCTGATCTGTTGGGTTATAGCTATCTGTTGTTGATGTTTGACTGTGCTTAATGTATGGAGTGGGTCCAGTCTGAAAATATGATGAAACGAGGCCTACAAGTTGTGTTCTATTGAAGTTGTTGGATCCAGTGTGAAAATTGATGAAACGTGGTCCATAGAGGTGCTGAGGGTTGTAGCCTTCAGTCAGGGGGTTGTAGCTCCCTTCCAGGTGAGGCTGGTAAACGAGATCATGGGGTCGTAGCTCCCTTCTGGCGGAGGCCGGTGTCCAGAGCGTTGTGTCGTACTTTCCTTCAGGAGAGGTCGAAACGATGCAGGTTGCAGTTCTTTCCAGTAGAGGTCGTAAACGAGCGGCAGGGTGCCTCCGGTGCGCCGCCGGCAGGAGTTCCACCGCACACATGTTGTAAGATGTTTTCTTCTTAACAGTGGTCACAACAGCAAATCGGCAGCGGTGGTTTTCTCCCCACTTGGGTTTCCACCTAAAAATCCTGGTGTTCATGTGTGATGCTTTGTGTGATGGTTTATTCTGTTGTTACTACACATGTTTACTGTTAACTTAACATCAGATGATTGAATAGCGCAAAGAACTAAGTTAATAAATATCTGCATATTTAGATCTCTGCTAATACGCTGGTTTCATGAAGGATATCCGCGTGTATACGCGAGTTTACTAAAGGAAAGTAGCATATGGGTTTTAGAGAGTGAAAAAAGTAAAAATTTTGAATATGCAGTAAATACTGATTCACCCCCCCCCTCTCAGTATTTTTCCCAACAATTGGTATCAGAGGAGGTCCTTCTGCAGAAGCTTGATCGCTTGAAGGAGATCCGTCGCAATGGGAAGTCAAGAAGGAGTGATCTCCATAAAGCCACCTCTATTCAATGGAAGCAATCTGATATTCTGGAAGGTACGAACAAAAGCATATCTGCAAAGTCTTGGTGCAGATGTATGGGCAATCGTGGAAGAAGGTTATCACTATCCGGCAAGTATTCCTACTGATGCAGCAAAAAGGAAGAAGTATGAAATCAATGCCAAAGTAGTAAATGTCTTATTAGGAAGCATGTCTGAACCAAAATTTGCTAAAGTGATGCAGCTACATTCAGCAAAATAAATATGGGACAAAATCATTCTAAGCTATGAAGGAGACACAAAGGTAAAAAGTGCAAAACTCCAAACTCTTAGAATTGAATATGAAAATTTGAAGATGCATAGTGATGAGAGCATTGCCCATTTCTTCTTACGTTTGGATGATATTGTAAATCGGATGAGAAATTTGGGTGAAACCATAACCGATACTACTCTGGTGGAAAAAGTCTTAAGATCCTTGACTTCAAAATTTGATTCTAAAGTTTCAGCCATCGAAGAAAGGCAAGATCTGCAAACTCTTACTATTGTTCAATTACATGGTATTCTGACTGCTTTTGAAATGAGACAAGGAGGTCCTTCTCAAATCAAAGAAGTTGCTTTTAAGGTATCTGCAAAAGGAAAAGAAAAGGAAGTTGTCAAAGAAACCAGCTATATATCCGAAGAAGAAGAAGCGAATTTTGTGAGAAAACTCCAACTAGGTACTGGAAGATTCAAAGGTAAGCTTCCCTTCAAATGTTTTGAGTGTGGAAAAGTTGGTCACTATGTTGCTAAATGTCCTTATAGAGAAAAACATGGTAAAGGGAAACAATTTGAAAAGAGGAAGAGTTATTATGCAAATGAAGATGATGATGAAGTGTCCAGTGAAGATGAAGAAGATTCTGACCATGATCTGAAAGTACTCATGGCAAAGAAGCAAAAGAAGAAGGCTACTCGAAACAAGAAGATATCTCAGAAAACTTGTATAGCATAAATTGAAGAAGATGAATCAGATAGTGATTGGGGTCCTTGTAATACTCTTCTTTGTGCAAACAATAGTGAAGATAGTGAAAGTAAAGTTGTGGATCTAGAAGAAGCTATCAAGATCAAAGTTGAAGAACAACAAAAGGAAATTGATAAGAAAGATTCTATTCACAAAGAGATGATCTCTCAAATGAAAGATCAAATAGAAATGCTGAATGGACAGGTGGACAAGTATCAAAGGTTTCATACTTATGCATCCAATCGAATTAAAGAACTAGAAGCAGAAATCAACGATCTAAATGCAGATCTCGAAAAATCAAGAAAGAAGAATGAAGGACTTGAAGCTGCAATCATCTTTCTACAAACAGATCTTGAAGCATCAAATAAGAAGAATGAAGAACCTCTGTCATTTGAAAAGGAAGGCCTTGAAGCAGAAATCATCTCTCTCAAAGAAGATCTGGAAAAATCAAATAAGAAGAATGAAGAGCTGCAACAAACATGTGAAGAAAATGAAAATTGGTTGAAAGAAGAAATTCTAAATCTGAAGGATCAAGTAGAAGATGGAAGAAGGAAAGAAGAAAGCATGACAAAGCAATGTCAAGCCTTGGAGGTTGAGGTAAACATTCTCAAAGGTAAATTAGAAGAAAAAGTTAAAATTTTGAGGTTTCAAGATAGTACTAATATTTTGGACAATATTCTGAGTAATCAAAGGTCTCCTGCTATCAAACTTGGTCTTGGTTTCCATGAAACTGTTAAAGGAGAAACTAGCTCACAAGGAAGTGCTAAAAATTCAGAGGATGTCAATGCAAAACCTGAAGTGTTGAAAGAGACAAAAGGTCAACCACCAATGATCAAATCTCAAAGAAAATCAGTCAATAATGTTGAATGCTTTAAATGTCATAATTATGGGCATATTGCAGCAAATTGCAGGAGCAGATCATTTCAGCCACAAACTAACAGATCCTACATAGAAAGGTACTCTGGTTTCTTCAAGGGATATTGTTTTTCATGTAACAAGCATGGACATAAAGCAGCTGATTGTAAAAGGAGGGAGATTAGAAATACTCATTATGATTCTTATGCTTATTTCTCTGGACACATGAGATGTTATTCTTGTAACAAGTATGGACATGTAGAAAAGGAATGCAGGTTGAACAGATCTGAGAAAGTGGACAATTTTCAGCACACAGTTAGGAAGTTCAAGCAAATTTGGAAAAAGAAGGAGGACCAATTAGAAACGTAGGGAATTCTGACCCTACTGCAGTCATCCACTTCTAAAGCTTACTTCTCTTATTGGCTGTAGGAATGATGTGGGATACATTATGAGATTTAGTAATGTATCGTCACAGGGGAGCAATGTATGATGACTCTCATGGTTGATTTGATTTTTCTGGTTATATGTATTTCTGACAGAACATATGGTATGAGGACGACAGGTACAGGAAGTACAAGTTCAGGGGGAGATGAAGGAATGTGAAAAATTTCTATGCTTCACTTTCCATACGCGGGTTCTATGAACAAAAGTCGCGTATACATGCGATTTCCAGCAGACACAGTCGCGTATGCATTAATGATAAGAGAATTTATATGATAGCTGAAGATCTGGAGCAGAGGTTCAGGGGGAGCATCAGTCTGATTGTTAATAAATGTATTATTAACTCAGTATCAACTTAGTTGCTCAGTTCTAAATTATGATGATATGATACTTGGTTTCTGATGTTGAAAATTATGGATGAGTCATGTTTGCTTTTTGATGAAGAGTATTCGTTGCTGAGATGAAAGTCTTATAATTCGAAGATAAGGACAGTTCATGTAGAGATTGTTGCTGGTGACTTGTTGATGAATGTATTCAGGTTGCACAAGTTAAGGAGGAGCACTGGTTCAGGGGGAGCAGCAGGTTGAATACTAATAATTGCATTGTTGGCACTATGAGTGCTTATTCTATGATACTCATGCTTAAATGATGATGACTTGGTACATGGTTTATTATGATGAGATTTTGAGCCTTGTTTGCTGAAAAGTATCTTTTGTGCTCACACATGGATGAATTGGAAGTCTTATGATTCAGAGATAAGAATAGATCATGCATAATTTGTTATTATGGTTGAGATCTTTTCCCTACATATGTTATTTCATGTTAAATCTTAAAGATCATGGTGATATTGGACCACATGGATGATTGACACATATTTGAAGATGTTGTGCTGGTATGATAATCTCTCTTGGAAATATTGTATTGATGCTGCAAAGAATCTGAAGGCTTGGTTACTAATGTGCTTATGCTACAACCGTTGGATGACGCTTGAAGACTCAACTACACTGTTCTATCTATCTGTAGTCCAGGGAAGCATTCAAATATCTCAGAAAGAAGCTGAACACTGTCTTTTTCTCACAGAGGATCAAATCTGGTTAAAATATAGAAGATGTTATTGGATACGCGGGTTTCCTAAAACACAGTCGCGTATATACGCGAGTTCATGCACAGAAAACCGCGTATGTCTGATTGCTGACAAATTTCTGTTTAGGTTCAGCTCTCTTCAGCACAGCTGCAGTGCTGTTTGGTATCTATGATACTTTTTGGTATCTCTGGTGGTGTTCCAGTTCTCATAATTCTATTTCTAATGTTTTGATAAAGATGCCTTGATGATTTGTTGGTGAAAGTGTTCAGGATGCACAAACTAAGGGGGAGCCTTAGTCATATGGAAAGGATGTTCGGATGCACATTTTTAGGGGGAGCCCTAGTCTTGCCGAGTATAATGCATTGTTGGCATTATGGTGGTTCTGATATATGATCTCTCTTGAGGTTTTTCTGGTCTTGGTCATAAATGGTCATATTTGTATTTTGATGAAAAGGTCTTGTTGAGACCCATGATGAAAATTGTAATATTCAGTCTTGTAAGGACTTGAAAAATTTGTAAACCCACTTGGTTGGGTAGCTGAGTCAAATTTTGTAAACCCACTTGGTTGGGTAGCTGAGTCAAAATTGTAAACCCACTTGGTTGGGTAGTTGAGTCTCATATGTAAATCCACTTGGATGGATAATTGATGTAAGTATGAGTCTTTGGTGATAGGAAGTTCATAGAGTCATATACTTCATTGAAAAATATGTTTGAAGATTCAGCATGAACTCAGGGGGAGCTTGGTCACTTCAGTATATATCAGATCTGCAGAACGTTTCTTCTACATGAGGAGAAAAGGGGAGAGTGTGTTGGTTTTGATCCGCCCTTTTCCCTTGATGTCAAAGGGGGAGAGTGACATGGTGTTTGAATGAAGAGAAAGAATGGTGTCAAAAATGGAGAGAGTGACATGGTGTCATTGTATTCTTAATGTACCTATTTGTTGTGGTAACCAAACACCATCGTGGTTGCCATCAAGTCCAAAGGGGGAGATTGTTGGCAATATGATGCAGAGTGTTGTCCTTGATGGCAACCCACTGAATGAAGATGAAGACATGCGACTGTTGACTTGTGTTGTCCTTGATGGAAATCCACCTAATGAAGCTATTCTTGACGTAATGGACTTGGTAAATGATGTTTGTTAGCAATATGATGATGAGTGTTGTCCTTGAAAGGCAACCCTCTTGATGACGATAATGGAAACTTACTGGATGAAGTTGTGCTTGATAGAATATGTTCTTGATGAAGTAAATCTGATGTATCTACAGTGAGTACAGAAGGCAATGAAGAAAGGAATTCAATATGTGCTAGATCTATGATGAAAAGAGTATGTCTCAAGGCATACGCGGATTTGCCTAGGAGAAGTCGCGTATGCACGCGGGAAACAACGTTCCAAGTCGCGTATGGGAAAAAGCGCTCAAAAAGTGCAAAACCAGGGGTAACCACCATGGTATTGACCCATTGTATTGGGTAATGATTCGTCTAAATGACCCCGTCCAGGAATATCATCGGAAGTAATGTAGTTTTGGGCTCATGGTATTGTTTTGGCTCATGGTATTGAAAAAGGGGCTCATGGTATTGAAAAAGGGTAAACCTATATAAAGAGAAGAAATTCATTGTGCAAATCATGTGTGGGTGCAAGACGTCTAAGCTTGAATGAATACTTCTCTCTGAAGTATATCTGTATGGAAAGGGTAAAGGTTTGATGATAGATCTGAATCTATGATGCTCCTATGAAGAAATGATGAAGTGGAATATCTATATCTGTAATGTATCTGTATTTGCTGGATCTGTTTATGAAGTGATTAGATCTGTGATGAGGCGAACATCTGTCTGAAGTAAAGGGTTGAATTCGAACCCATCGTCCCATCCGGGCACATGTATCTAATGGTCGAAGATTCATATGCTACTTTTTATTCTGGTACAGCGCGTATATACGCAGCTTCAGCGAAGAGAAAGCGCGTACGCGCAATAAAATATACACTGAGGTATACGCCGGTTTGTGTGGACGGAAGCGCGTATATACGCGAAATCAGTGAAGTAAAAGAGCGTATGCAAACTAGGGGTTGCTGAAGCAAGGGGTATGAAATGTCCGTATCCGATCACTGGGTTATAGCTATCGCGTTGTTGATGTTCGACCGTGAGGCTTAAATATGTGGAGTGGGTCCAGTCTCAAAATATGATGAAACGTGGCTTGCAATTTGTGTCCTAAAGGAAGCTTTGGATCCAGTGTGAAAATTGATGAAACGTGGTCCATAGAGGTGCTGAGGGTTGTAGCCTTCAGTCAGGGGGTTGTAGCTCCCTTCCAGGTGAGGCTGCTAAACGAGATCAGGGGGTCGGGGCTCCCTTCCTGGTGAGGCCGGTAAACGAGAGTTAGGGGGTCGTAGCTTCCTTCCGTGAGAGGTCGGCAACGAGCCGGGGTTGTAGCCCTCTTCAGGGAGACGTCAAACGAGCCAGGTGCTCGCGTGTCGGTAGGAGGCTGCACCAGCACACATGTTGTAAGATGTTTTCTCTATAATAAAATATTGAAGGTTGAGCAACTGCAGCGGTGGTTTTCTCCTGACTTGGGTTTCCACCTAAAAATCCTGGTGTTCATGTGTGATGCTTTGTGTGATGGTTTATTCTGTTATTACTGCACATGTTTACTGATAACTTAACATCAGATGCATGACTATTGCAAAGAACTAAGTTAATAAATATCTGCATATTTAGATCTCTGCTAATACGCGAGTTTTATGAAGGGTATCCGCGTGTATACACGAGTTTACTAAAGGAAAGTAGCGTATGGGTTTTAGAAAGTGAAAAAGTAAAAAGTTTTGAACTTGCAGTAAATACTGATTCACCCCCCCCCCCTCTCAGTATTTTTCCCAACAATCAAGTCTAGCAACAATTGAATCATGCAATGACATTGGTTCCTAGTTACAAAAAGACAAAGATCGCGATAAGTAACCTACCTCAAATCCCGCACGGTTGTCGTTGAAGAAGAGATGACGCTTCCCATCCCTCACTTGACAGATCACAAGCCTTCTGTTTTACATGTCCAGGCACCTGTACATATGCAGAGAAACGATGACATACAACGCAATATTTGAGCATGTAACTATATATCAGTCAGAGAAGATATGGTTCATTGCATTACATAAAAGGATGAACACACGAATGGAACCAAGATCAGAGTCGCTTATATTATAGATGAAAAAAGGGAGATTACAACCAAATTCTCTGATGCTATGATCTTCCTTTGGTGGGGCTTGCAGTGGAGTGCATCTCAACAAAGCCTGTCGGGAATCTGGACAAAACTCTCTCTCTTACGAGTTTCCTCTCAGCACTTCTTTCAAAAGTCACTTAGCTATAATTTCCTTCCAACAAGTTCAGCTAGCTTGCCAATAGAGAGGGCAGGCTTTTATAGATGGGGAAGGAGAGGTTAAGATCCCTACATTCATGGGGGAGAGTCCTATCTCTTAGGAAGGTTCCACAATAGGTGGAAAACCACTTCCCATTCAAGGAGATCCAGAGCCAAACAACCTAACCACTCATTGATGATTCATCATGAAGCTATTAGAACCAAAATTCCACCATTTATTTTTAAAAACATTCCCAAATAGGCTTGCGCGGGCACAACACTGCGATAGAGCACCAGCTGGCGTGCCCACTAGTGTATATTTTCCCCATTGGCGCGAGGGATGAACTGGCTACCCACGCCAAGGCCAAAACATCTGTTTTTAGGGTTTTTCTGAGGAAATGTTCTCAAGGAAAATTCTTATCCTTATGCAGAAGGATACTATGGAAGTGTTTTCAGGACATTTTACTATTCACAGGTCACGGGAATAGTCCTCCAATGTATGGGACGAGGGATTGCAGGGACGGTGACAAAATTTTGTGTAACATTGTGTTAAAAAATGTTGCAAATGATTCATCAATTTTAGAATGTACGAAATGCAAAGCATAAATTATCCAAAATTTCCTTGCAAGTTGCTTCAAAAAAAATTTGCAGAGCGTGTCTAGATGTTTATTTTATGCCTTTGTCTTATTAGTGCATACTTGGACATTGGCGGGCCAATGGAGGATATCAAATCTTAAAATTTATTTGGAAATTTTTTTTTATTAAATGTCCATACACGTGAAGGTGATTTTCACAGTGGAGTCCATCTCTCCTGATGGGACAAATTCTCTCTTCCCTATTGGAAAGGTAGGGGATAAAGGAAAAATAACACACACAAAACATAGGAGTTGCGGATCTTCTATTGATCACACAAACTTGATTCACATGACTTGATTACAATGAACCCAAAGAAGGGTTTTTATACCTTTCCGATTAGAGACTCGCCTAAAATACCTTGACATGCACACACTTACTAAATTCTTCAATGCTTAACTCACCTTGATTGACTCTCTAAATTTATCCAACTCCTCATACGGGAGTAATTAGATTATTTTAACACCCCCCCTTAAATATGGTCATATGACTCAACATAACTCAAACATGACTCAACTATGCCTGCTAGGCTTACAATAGAAATTGATTCAATTATCACTCAAACATGTATGTTATTCTATGTCTCAGCTAGGCTTACAATGACTGAAAAAATTGACAAATATTCTTTTTCTTTTTCTTTTTTTAAGGATTCTATATCCTCGAAATTTCTTCATTCTTTGTTTCACTTTATTGTTGTAGGATTTCTTCACTTGTTGCTACTACAATTTTTCTTTGACTTGTCTTGAATTTGTGCTAAAAAGCAATATGATCTTGTCTTCTACACCTTCCTCTTCAAATATTCTTTCGAGCATGGACTGCTGCCATAACATTACACCTTCAAACTTTCTTCTTTGCTTTTCTTCTTGCGCTTCATATTCTTATCTTTCTTTCTTCCATATTTCTTGATAGAATAATCTTATCTCTTCTTGACTCCATTGTGGAAAAATGGTTTTAATGCATTCTTCGTTGTTTTCAAAAAATTCCATATCATTCTATTCACTTTCATCATCAGTGATTGTTGTTTTTTTCCTGTACTTTTCACACTGAATATCATTATTCACCATTTCATTCAATTCTTTATTTCTAGCTACCTCTTTAAGACTCACATCAATTTGTTCAATTGGACTCTAAATCCATTCTTTAATGGGCTTCAAATATGCATCAAAATTATTAAAAACATTGATTTCAACTTCTCCCATGCTATTTTGAGCACCTCCATATTCAAAAATAGTGTTAAAAATATGTTTATTATGCTCTTTAGTGAGAGCTTCCTACTCTACCTTCTTGTCGACTGTTTTAAAAACCTCTGTTGTAGCAAATAGGCTTTCTTCTACTTGGCTTCCAAACAAAAGTGGGTTTCTCTCCCCAAATAACAAAATATCAATATGTTATTTATGTTGCAGCATGTGCAACCATTCATCACCAGTTAATGGTTCTTCATCAAATTTAACTTCAATAATTTCAGTTTTTGGATCCACCAAACCACTTTCTAATCTATTGATAGCTTTATCTAGGCCAAACTTAGTTTCTTTTTATTCACACACTACTTCATGAGCAGTTCCATCTACTTCATAACTTGTTGCTAAAGTGGTAGCTTCAACCTTCAATTCTTCATTAAACATGGTGCTTAAAATATTACCATAATCAATCCCTATTTCAAAAAAGAAACCACACATTTCATCGACATAATTTTCATCCACCCTATGGTGGGATATTCGAGCATGCATGTGCTCGTTGCCAATTTCATTGACAATTTCAGATTCACCAAATTCATCAGTTGCGGATGCATTCACCAATGCATATCTCACTTTGCAGTCATCATCCACATGTGTTTCTTCACAATGGGATTCACCATCATCTGCACCATCCACATTACAGTGGAGTGCTTAAGCATTGATATGATCTTTCTCTGCTTCACATACAAAGGCTTCTTCTTCTTTCTCTACAATATTTGTTGCATCTTCTTTGTCCATATGCATGCTTTCATAATGGGTTTCAATTTCATAGTCTTCAAGACCATCTTCCACTTTTGAGTAGGATTCCCCAAGCTCTTTTTTCCTCTTAGAGTCTTTCTTATCTACTCGTAGATTTGCGGCTAACTTCTCTACTTGTGACATAACCTAATGTTGCGTGTCACTCCCCATTGTACAAAAATTTTCTTTCAAGATCTTCCATGCTTCCTTGGAATTTGTAGTTTTTTCTACCATGCACATAACTGTTTCATCCATTTCTTGTTGAATGAAACACAAATCTAGGGCATCATTAAACTTAAGAGGTGGTAGCAGATCTATGCTACACCAATCAACCTCGATTTCATCTTTGTCTTCTATTATACTTCTCAGCTCCTAGGTTGCAGCCTGAACCTCTCTAAACATGACAACAATCTCTGCCTCTTATTTTTTATCCTTTATTTTTCTTCTTCAGTCGTTATTTGCAGCTCATGATTGTTTCCATTCCTCTATCTTATAGCTACTTGTATGATTGTGTGAGGTTATCTTCCATATTTCCCCCAAAAAAAATATGATTTTTAATATGCAACCCTATAAGGCATAATCTTAACCCAAAAACATGTCATGCTTGACAAAGCTAGAAAATTTTGTAGACCAACGGACTTTTACAAAGCCCTAAATTATCTTACCAATAAAAACTTCCAAAACCATTATTCTTCAAAAACCCTTAAATTATCCTCAAAAACTTTGAATACCATGCACCTTGTGAAATAGTAATAAATCCCACTTTTATTAATAGAAAACATTATAATACACTCGAAATATTAAACCGAAAACCCTTTTTAAATAATTTATTATAATATATCCAAAAATGTCCTTTTAAAATATATCTTTCATATATAACCTTCACGTTACCTTATTTTTTTAACTCTCGACTTCATTCCTTTTTTTACGACTTTTCCACACTAACACTCTTCATATGCTAACACGCTCTTCACAATTTTGTGTTGCATGCTTACACTCTTTTCGACAAACCAATCCCACATTGGTGCTCTAATTCTTCCAATGAGGAACGAACCTGCATGCTTCCCTATTCACAACTATATGTTGCGCGCTAGGGCTCTTCTCGACAAGCCAATCCTGTGTTAGTGCTCTAATGCTTCCAATAAGTTTACCAACTGTAAAGTGGCTCTTTGATGAGATCTGATGTATTATAATGCATTGAATACCACTGTAAGGTGCGTTATAGCTCTAATGAAGAGAAAAAACATATTATTCTTGCCTTTCTCATGGATTGCTGCTAATATGCTCTCTCTTGGCTCTTTGTAACCTCGCTCAGATGTTTATGACCTTAGCTCTGATACCAATATGTTGGAAAGGGAGAGAGGTAAAGGAAAAATAACACATAAAAAACATAGGAGTTGCAGCTCTTCTATTGATCACGAAAACTTGATTCACATGACTTGATTACAATGAACCCGATGAAGGGTTTTTATACCTTTTCGACTAGTGACTCGCCTAAAATACCTTGACATGCACACACTTACTAAATTTTTCTATGACTTAACTCGAATTGAATGACTCTCTAAATTTATCCAACTCCTCATGTGGGAGTAATTAGCTTATTTTAGCATTCTCGTTGTTGATTTATTTTGTGGGCTCTCAATCCTTTATTCCTCAGTCGTTGGTTTAAATTAACTCGCTTACCCCTTTTACCCATAGTTTCATGGTTGTGTGTTGTGCCTCTGTCAGTGTAAATTCACATAGTTAGGATTAATCAACTCCAGTTCAACTCTAGTTATTGCATGTGATGTGCACTTGTATTTATCTAGTTAATTCGAGTGCTTACATGTTGTGTGCACTTGGATTTAGTTAGTTAACTCTAGTGCTCGCATGTGGTGCATGTGCACATTAATAGAACATAAAGCACACTTAGCTTCAGTTAGCTTTAATTATCCATAGTTATTGCATGTAAAAATAAGCTTAACTTAGTTTCTTTATGTATTGATTCTCAAACTAATATTGTGGAATCAAATTCATTCTCAATTCCAATTTTTCTTTTTCAATTCTCATAAGTTTGTGCAATTATTCTTCAGCTAGATCTGTATTTTTGCTCCAATAATTTCGCATGGTATCAAAGCTATATGGTTTTGGAGAAGGTGCATGAACAACATTTTGTAGGTTTGAAGAGAAAATAATTGGAAATTTTTTGAAGATTTGATTTGCATATCAAAATATTGGAGAACTGCCACAATTGTTGATACAACTACTAGGTGAAAAAATGAAGTTCTCATTTTCAGCGATTCTTACTCTCTATAACTACTTTCAATGGAAGCCAGATATTTTTCTTCACCTTAGAGGCAAAGGCTTGCATCAGATAGTTATGAATACAGAAGCTGAACCCAGTTCCGCCATTGCAAAATCCAAATACTTCCACAGGATGGATGAGGCTTTTGGTCTTCTATTGTTGTCCATATCTCAGGTTTTTTTTTTCCATGTGGACACATGCAGCACTATGAATGAGTTCTGGACAACCTTGGAGAAATTATTTGGAAAGCAAGATGATATGCGTGCTCATATTATCGAAAACGAGCTAAATTCGTGAGATCCAAATAGCTTTGAGAACATTCAAGATTTCTTTATGAAATTCAAATCATTGCTTCTACAATTACATGATTGCGGGGTCGATTAATCCAAACAGGAAGGTCAATTAATCCTTTCTATTTTTTTCTAAATTAGGCCTTGAATATGTTTTTTTCATTTCTACATTTCATATAATTAGAATTGACACTGGAGATAAATGGAAAATACACAAACTTGATACATTTATTGAGTCTCCCAGTCATGATCAGTATAAGTTCATCAAAATGGGTTCATTAAAGTCTCCAAATGCACATGCACTTTCCATGCATGAGAAAGGAAATTCCAAATTGAAACCAAATCAAAAATACAAAGGCAAAGAAAAGGCAAGAGATCCAAATCCAAGAAAGGGAGGAAATCCACAACATCCAGATGATTCTTCCAGCTCCAAGGGTAAGAAGGGAAAGAAAGGAAACTCCAAGTGTCCTTATTGTAATAGAAATTATAATCCTAAATCCTCTTGCATTCAAAATTCTATTTATCTGATGGCAAAGACTCTTCAACAAAATAATCTTGTTCATCACATTCCATGAAGTGCTAAGAAGAAGATAGAGGAAAAACCATAAAAAACAAGGGGTAATGGTCATGCTTTGATTGCTCTTCATTCTTCACCGCAAGAATGGATCATCGATTCAAGGAATTTGTATCATATGGATTATTTAAATGAATTATTTTCTTCTCTAAATGCATGCACGAGACCTCCTATTCTCAGGGGTGACAATTTTGTGGTTGAAGCAGCTAGATAAGCAAGATTGCAATTCGAAGATGGAAGTTTTGAGAATGTCTTACATATTCCAAGGCTTTATGTGAATCTCCTTTCAGTGTATCAGATGACACACATAGGCACCAAAAGGAAAGTGGAATTTACCACAGATTCGATAAGCATTTATGACATTAAAACCAACTTGAAGATTGCATATGGAAAGGTAAATTATCAATCTCATCTGTATACATTTTTTGGTTGTGTTCCTCAATCAGATTCTATTTTGCTACTTATGCATGCAAATGAAGAAAGTAGTATTTGGCACGAGATATTTTTGCACTTGAATTTTAGATATATGCATCAACTTAGCAAGCAAGGGATGGTTAAAGGATTGTCGTCCGTTGAATATTCAAATAGTGTTTGTAATGGATGTGCTCTTGAAAGCATCCATAAGACAAATTTGATAAGGGGCATGCATGGAGAGCCTCTTCACCTTTGGAGCTTGTACATAGTGATCTCATGAGTCCATTTCTAGTAATTTCAATGAGAAAATCAAGATTTGTGTTGTCATTTATAGACGATCACACAGTATTCACTTGGGTTTACTTATTAAAATTCAAGTCTGAAGTTTTTCAAAATTTAAATATTTTCAAAGCGCATGCAGAAAATCAGTCTAGAAAACACATTAAGATACTCCACACAAATAATGGGAAGGAATATGTCAACAAATATATCAAGAATATTTGTAATGATGCAGGCATACAGTTTCAGCATACATCTCCTTACACTCCACAACAAAATGGGGTGGCCTAAAGGAAGAATAGATCTTTGAAAGAAATGGCCAATTGCATGTTGCATGCAAGATATATTTCATCAAAATTGTGGGCTAAAGCTATAAATTGTGCCTCATACATACACAATAGATCTCCTCATAAATCTATTACTAGAAAACCACCTTTTGAGGCTTGGACTAGAATGCAACCTGAAGTCGGTCATTTCTGCATTTTCGGATCTTTAGCATGGGCCTGCATTCCTACAAAGAAGAGAAAGGATTTGGAGCCTTAAAGTAAAGAATGCATGTTTTTTGGATATTCTGATGAATTCAAAGGGTATATATTGCTTCATATCAACACCAAAGAGCTCTTTATTGAAAGGAGTGTAAATTTTGACGAAGATATTCTGCATGCACCACCAGATGAACCTGTTACCAAGTTTCCCTCACCACTCATTCATGATTATGCAAATGATACTTCAAATCATAATTCTGATTTAGATTATCCTTGCCTGTGACACCTATTGTACCACCAGTTGTTGAACATCGAAATCATACTTCCTCATGTAGCTCGGAAGATTCTCGACCACCTTCAAAACAAAAATGGTGCAACAGGAGTGTAACACCCTCTTCCCACATCTACCCATCTAACTGTCCAACCAGGGTAAACATGTGATGAGGGGCTAATAATATGAGATTCAACCTCCTATATGACCTTAAGGAAGTGGAATCAATGGAAACACCAAAAATACACCTTACACTGCATCGTTGACATCCCCAAGGGGTTACCCAACCTCCTAGGGCCCTATTCTTTGAGGGGGGACTTATTTTTAGCCCCTTTGAGGCTAATTTGTGGGATTTTAAGGGAAAGGGAGTGGCTCTAGACCGTAGATCTGTAGCTAGCCTTGGAAATTTATCTTCTCAGGCCCAAACAACAAATTTTTCACTTGTAGCTTCGGGATTTGTGCCACATTTTCAGCCCGTGAGCCCAGGTCACTGCCCAAATTTTCCTGTAACTTCAAGAGAGGGTAAATAACATTTAAATAAACATATGGAAGAAATCGCATCATCAGGAACTCATCTGACCCCACCCAGTCATGCCAGGAATTTCTTCAAACATTTCACAAACATAGCATCTACATGTATAAACAACATATTTAAACAAAGGTGTCTCTTTATTATTTTAGAATGGCTAAGAAGCATTTCTCCCCTACATTATAAGCTATCATTTAATAAATTTAACCATATATATGTTGTGCATTCATTTACAAGTAAAAAAATGGAGAGGTCCATACCTCATCACTATCGAAATACATGCTTATAACCAGTGTAATACCAACATAACTACCATGGATACATCAACAATAAAATCCATATATAGATTAGTGCATATACACATCAAATACCAAGGAAAATAACTTTTCATTAATGAATGTAAAAACCAACCTGAAATGGGACTTCCACGCTCCACTCAAACATAAACATGGCTGATCCAAATCTCATTTCATCTAGTCACCCCCGTGCCATATGCCAAGCATGAATGCCGGAATTTATCAAACACATCAATTAATACCAAACAAGGGCTCCATAGACCACACTGTCTCAACCCCAAACCAATGATTCCACCTCACGGTCATACATCACTAACCATGACTCTATCTAAGATACTCCAGGGCTCCTGAGTGTTTTTTCCAACCATGACTTCCACGACTAGTAACTCAACCCCAATTGTTACATGGCTTCCAGATATTTTGTCCAACTAGGGCTTTCGGGACTAGTAACTCAACCCTCCTAGGTCTTCTAGATCATTTGTCCAAACAAGGCTTCGGGGACTAGTAACTCAACCCACAGTTTTCCATAGGGCTTCCAAAGTGTTTTTCCAACCAAGGCTTACAGGAACTAATAAATCAACCCTAAAGCAAACGAAATCATGAGAACCAACCATAAAGTAATCAACGGAAATAAACCCACAATCACCACGGCTCTCTAGGAAATGGCAAGGCTATGAAAATCCACATGCATACCCATGCATGCTAAAAATAGTGAGGAAAACATACATGCAACTCGGAACCTGCACTCAGAACCTGTTGTAGATGTTGATCATGATGTCCTCTTCCAATTTCCTTCTTTTACTTTTCTTTCTTGATCCAAATCTCCAAGTATGGAACACTCTACAAGAGTGATCCGAGAAAATACTAAGTGCTCAAGAGTATGAGAGAGAGAGAGAATAATGATAAATCCAAAACTGAACTCACCAAGCATTTCCCAGTGATCCTCAGAAGCCTTTTTATTAATGAGGCCTCTAATTTCTTCATTTTCCATTATTTTCATTCAATTTCCTCCTCACATGCAACTTGTGACCATTCACCTTCCTTTTCTCCTAATTTCCATTATTTTCATAAATAAATGTGCCAAATATGCCATTTTTCTTTCCAAATACCTTTTCCTTTTCCTTTTCCTTTGTTAATTTCCTTAGCCATAATAACCGAAATGAACACCCACTAGGATGTTTTTCCCACCATTCAACATGGAATACGTTTCCCATCATCGTGTTCTTATATATATATATTTACATTTATTTTTACTAGGGATATTAAAAAACCCTCCCCCTTGGGGGAGCATTGTCCTTGGTGTTCAATGACACCTACAAACCAAAAAATTGTTGAAAAAAAAAATGTATATTTCCTATGGATATTTATAACACAGCTCGTTGTAGTATTTACAATGAATAACTTGCTAAAACATGATAATCATATAGTTTACTAAAGATTTATAACACAGCTCATTACTGTATTCACAATCACAATTGCATCTACTTATGCACATTTGCTTCAATTAGCAAATAACAATATTGTTTATGGAGCTTTATAAACTAGCTCGATACAATATTTACAATAATATACATATATACAAATATACACATTTTCTCAACTAGAAGGAATAAGGATATGGTTCCTGTATCAACAACAAGGGAATCCAGAGGCCCACACCTCCACCCTCAAATTAGTACTAGGATTCACCTCCTTCCCAGGAAGTCCAGAATCCACTGTCAAATTCAAATCTACATGTCTAGCGTTACAATATTGTGCCACTTTTCCACTCAATGAACAATTACCAGCTCATTGTTCTAGGCCACACTCCCAATGTGCATTTGATTCCATCCAGAATTTCTAATGACAAAAACAAATCCATCCTTCCCTTCCCTTCTCTGCTACAAAGTCCCTCGGACAATCTAGTCACCCCTTCCATGCAATCACTCACCTTCCAAGTTTCGTTGGCACCCCCATCCTGGGCAGTCCATCCCTTGGAAAGGCTTCCTCAAATCATAATTTTGAACAAACAAGGCCTATACCTACCTCAAAACCATCATACTAGTCATAGCATGCTCATGGAAATCAATGGACACTATTGGGAACCGGTGTCCCACAATGGACCTGCTCTTGAAGTGCTTTACCAACAGTATTTGTTTCTTGTTTCAATTCCTTTTGTTGATGCTACTAGTTCTTGCAGTAGGTTTCAACCACCCAACCAGGAATTTATGTGCTTCTTGTACCAAGCACATAACTACCATTAGATTAAAAAAAAATTGAATAAATTCATATCATATGGTAGCTTGTGAATAAGGTACACTTATAATTATGTTCACTTCCTGTCACACAAGTCAAACCAGTTTTTGATCAAGTCATCGTGTACAAAAATAGCATATATGGTTAGCTCAAAATGAAACCATCATAGATCAAAATAATAAATCACATGCAATCATCATAAATCATAATCATAAATCACATGTAACCATCATAAGTCAGAATCACATATCACATGCATAATAAAATATCGATTCTTATCCTTCATCAATCCTTACTTTTTCCTTTGTTCTTTTTGTACACATACTAAATCAGTTGCCACACTTGGCAAGCACCCAAACAAAATTTTCAACATGTACATCCACACAAGGCATGCAACACCACACAATACCTACACCCGCACCTGGTGTACAAGACAACCCAATACATATTCAGAGTACAACACAATGAATACATATGTCACGATACCACGACTACACCATGCACATACATAGTACCACATGTTCGCAACACAACATGTACGACATGAACACAATACCACATGTATACCAGTACCATATGCACAACATGTACACAGTACCACTTGTAAACACACTACTTGCATAATGTGTGCACAACATCACATGTACATGGCATCACCTGCATAATGTGTACACAATGCCAAATATATACCATGCCACATGTACAAATTGTACACAATACCACATGTACACAACACCACATGCACGACATGTACACGACACCATATGTACATAGCACCACCTGCATGACATTTACACGACACCACCTGTACACAACACCACATGTACAACCTATACATAGAACCACATGCACACAACACCATGTGTTCAATCATGCACAAAAAACCAAATGCATATAGCATCATATGTACATCATGCACACAACACCATATGTATATAACACTGCATATTCAACATGTACATAGCACTGTACGTACACAGCACTGCATATCCAACATGTACATAGCACCATCTATACCTGCACTGCATATGCAACATCATATATACAACAGGCATACAACATCATATGTACACAATACTAAATATGCAGAATTACACGCCACCATAGATACAATCATTGAATATACAACATGCACAACATATACACAACAATATCATTGCACATCCATAGACCACATGTTGACCCCACAAGCAACCTTGCTTCTAGTGTCTTTCCACTATCCATGATCACCCTAGAATGCCGTAGATCACACTACTTTCACTTCGTTGTTGTACCCCTCAACATTACCTATCCATAACATAAACATAGGCATCGTACAAAAATGTAATATCAATTCATGTCCACATCATACTGACCTCATGGATTTGTGAGAGTTACTCTTCCCACTTGATTCCTCATCAGCCCAAGAACCTCTTCATGTCATTCACCTGCATAAGAAATCATTCCTCCACAAGAATGATCCTTGAAAACCTTGTCATACAATGACATATATATATATATATATATAGCATAAAAATATCATGATCCTGTCAGAAAATGACATACATACTCACATACATGTATACATATATAAAAATCAATAAAATCATGATCACAACGCCATTGCTAGATATCATAAGGTCTCGGTTATGAGAACTTCCTAATTTGTGCACAACATGCACAACATTGAGAACAACAGTTCCCAACATAGCCATGGCATCTGAAACCTCATTCATTTTACCTTTTCTTTTTCCTTTCTCATGTTTGTACTTCCACCATCCATTTACCACAATGAACCCAACCAGTCCAATTGATTGTCATACTCTTACCTTCTATCACGCTTACTCATGTATCGAGCTTCATCCAAGTATTTCATTACTTGTTAGGTGTCAAAAAGCTCTCCCAGAGCTCCATCAGTTTTCCTCTTTCCCAACCGATCCCCAAGACTCTCAAACAAAAGGAAAGAACAAGAAGCAAACAAGAATAAATCCATGAAAACCAAAATAAATAAGACACCGCAAAAAAGTGGCAAGGCCTTGCACAAGACATAAGAAAAACCACAAATCGAGCACAAGAAAATCACAAAATACCAAAAGCACAAGGATAGCAAAAAACCCCATGACTCAATCCCCATGGTTCCCTTGGAAAGCTCAACCTGAGGCTTCTTCAATATTTCATAATAGTCTCTCTTGCCAGTAATCCTTGCCATAAACAAATAATTGTAAGTGCATATATAAATATACAACATGCTATTTACCTTACCTTTTTGTGTCAAACACGTTGACCTGTAACTGAACACACATGTCAACCATATGTACCAAACATCAATACAACATATCTATCAGTTCGAAATCAACTTTTACCCAGACTAACAACCATGTCATAACCAATAATCGGCTCACATTCATCAGTCATAATACATAATGCTACAACTATCACCTACTTACATTCAAGTATATACTAACTATCTCAGCATATATGTGTTAGCACAACCATATTAAAACAATATCATTCATTTATGCAATCTTATAGATACAAACTCATATCATGCAATTAATCAAACATTCAAACAAGTTTCAAACATACCATGCTAAATAGATCAACTAGATGACATAATCAAACACTCAAAACAATCATTAGAGAATTTTCGAGGTATAAAATGGGCCTCCTAAGAAAAATTTTCAACCAAAATAAATTTTATAAGAATCAATAAAACTCAAGATGATGATGTCAACCATAGGGCATGATTCACAATTTTTGGGGTAAAAAGGTAAAAAATATTAAAAAATAATAAAATAATAAAACTACTTTTCAACTTGTATTTTCAACTTATCTCCCTAAGGTTTTACTCAAATTTCAAGCGGGAGTACTAATTGGATGAAAAATTTAATTCCTCATCCAAGGACTACCCATGTTGCATACTTTCGATGGACCCTGTTACACGAAAAATGAGAAATGCATGAAAAAATGTGATTGCAAACACATTTTTCATGTATTTCTCATTTTTCGTGTAGTAGAACACATATTTCATTAAATTTGGAAGTATTCTATTACAAGGCTTTCAACAACATTAATTATTTTTTAAATCACCATATTAACTTAATTTAAGATAAAAATAATTTTAGGAATGTCAAACCAATTAGAGACCATGAATAGGTCAAACATGGGGTTGTTAGGAACAATAGTATCAATGCACAATATGAGTGTGAAAGAAAAATATTAGAAACAATTTATTTAAGGTAAATCATATTATTATGTCTAACATCCAAGAGAGATATTATAGTTATGGATAACATACTAGAGTCATCGATGTTTGATTTTAGTGTTAGATGACTCTAACCCCCTTTCCCACAACCTGTGAGAGATTTTTTGATTGAATAATGGTGATGTGAGGATCTTAGTGTAAGTGGAAAGGAGGTGCATCCCTTGCATTTCTTTGAAACTGATCTACTAGAAACTTAGTAAAAAAAAAATGTGCTAAATTTTCTACCCCTTCATGCCTTTAAGTAACGCTAATGAGGAGGTGATAATTCTTCTTTACAACATCCATGCATCCACTATAAAAGCTAGGCACTATTGATCTAGGTATTTCAAGAAGGTTGGGTATCATTGATCTATCTCCACTCAAAGCCAAGTACATCAAATGATAGTTCTTAAATGGGTATTCAAGTCATTCCATTATGATGGACACTGTCAGAAATTGAAGTAAACAAGAAGTAGTGGCCGTTGAGAACCAATATACATAGACAAGTAAGTAGTGGAAGTAAGGGTTTCAAAAAATAGTACACTTGATGGAAATCCGGATATTTATCTCTCCTTGTCAACATTCTCAAAAACTAATAATGGTCCTAATGTAACAGTTCCAACCTAATGCACGAAAAACCATGATTGACCATTACTTTCACCAAGAGGAGAAAACGAAGAACTGTTAATGGGGAATAAATAAATGTGAAACACAACTTATGGATTTTAGTTGAAATTTATATAAGTCCTCATGCTCTATAATTGTTAAATACTTAATGTAACTACTAATAAATAATCATTAAAATATTAATTTTGAATATTGAATATGTATTAAAAGTCATTTATCTATTACACATGATTTTCCATGTGGTCTAAATAAACCACTTAAAACCTGTTATCAATAAATTCTAATTAGTTTTGTAAAAGATGTATCTTTACTTACATTAAGAGATTTATTTCAAAAATATATTACATTTATAAACTTGTATCAATACATATAACTAAATGGAATACAATAAATAGCTTCACGCCTTGTTAGTGTTGGTCGCTTTAATTGTTTTAACAATTCAAGCTCCACATAAATTGTCAACCTGGGAAGGTCTGTTTATTCCAAAGACAATCACGCACTGAATATGCTCAATTCCAAAAGCAAGATAATGTTGTAGTAAAAATCACACAATTATTAATCATACAAATCTAACTATTCACACCCTGCTTTAACAAAGCTGAAGTCTACTTGTGTTACAACAGAAGCAATTCCCCTATTGCAGTCTTTCATTAAAAGAATCCTAGGAAAAGATAATGAAAGGAAATCACCCTGAAGGAAAGGAAACCAATCAACCATAACAGGGAACAGGACCCTATTCCTCCAAACATGAACTTCAGCACCTATTTCCTGACACTAATCACACTGTAGAAAAGATCAATCCAAGAAAACAGGACCCTATTCCCATGAACAGGAACCTTCAACACCTGTCTCCCGTTGCCAATCACACTGCAGAAAAAAGAGAGTTAACTTATGGGGAACAGGACCCTATTCCTTTGCACAGGAACTTCAGCACCTGTTTCCCGACATCAATCATACATTCAAATAGATAACAGAAAAAGATCTATTGGCTTCTTTAAGAATGAACGTTACCAAACTCATGCAGCGTTAAAGAAAACGGAGTGCTTAAAGAACTACAAAACTATGCAAATGATGATTCAGTAAACAGAGTTAAATTAAGGTGCAAATATCATAAATAAATTCAACAAACTACAGGAGCAATCGGGTGAATCTTGTGATGAAGGCGGGCCCTTTCCTTCTCACAAGATTCCCCAGGGAAAAGAGTTAAATTGAAGCGCTCAAAAGAAACCTTTATTCATCTGTCAAAAAGGAATGATACATTACAATGGAGTCTTGCTCCTTTCCGTTCAAAATAATCTTTCTCCTGTAGTCTCTAACTCCCTTCTAATGATGATGTCTCCTCTTTTTAAAGAGGAGACATCTATTATAGTTACATCAGAGCAAATCTATATTTATCCAAATCTGTTCTTCTATCTTAAAACAGGGTCCTTCTATTCTTCCATAGAAAAATATTGTTACAACAGATACAGAAAAAGTACTGGCTTCAGAACAATCCGTATAACAAATTTCTTGCTTGTCTTCATCTTGTTGCCATTGTTCCCAAAATACTCTTTCAAAATCGCAAATCACGAGTAGTGACGGAATTTACGTGCCCGCTGACTGTTTCAGCAACGGAGTAGACTATTTCAGCAACGGAGTTGACTGTTTCAACAACGGTCATTTGTTTCAGCACATCACGTTCCTTATCATAAATTATCTGCGATCTTTTAGACTTGTGTTAGCAACAATCTACCTTCGATTAATGATGAAATATAAGAGTAATGTGGAATTATATGTAAACAGATTAAATATATAGTAAAGAGAAGGATTTCATATACCTTTGGATAAAATGGATGAAAATGATAATGAAACCCTTTTTAAATATATTTATAAAGGGTAAGGTGGTGTCAACATGTATGGTAAAAATGGTACATTGTGAGGTCCTAACATCCCCCCCAGCTGAAAGGGTTGCATGTCCTCAGGAAACTTTTAGTCCAAGTCATAGTCTGAGTACTGACTCTTTGCATGCAAGTTGCTCAAGCAATAACTGTGGAAGGTGGCTTCTGTCGAAGATCGGAATCCCTAGTTGTTCTGCAATTTCTGCCATGCTACTGCCTCGTCCTTGTTAGCCAATTTGTAGTGAGACTAGTATCGTTCTGCCGGCATCCATAAGACCTGGAAGTGAAAATGATAACCAATCCAATTCTCAGCACATTGCTGAATGCATCTGATATAGTTTGGTACCCTGGATAGTGCAGTTTGAAGATTATCAGGGCTAAAAGGGTTATACTCTTGTCTTTCCTTACATGACTGTTGCCAGAACATGGTGTTGGCCTTCAAGGCAGCAGTTTCCTTGACTCTGATTAACTGATGACACTTTAGAAGTGTTGAGGCTTGTAGTTGCTATATGTAGCTGCGCATTCCTGGCTTCTGCAAAAATCGGTGATATTCTATTACAAAAATGGCCGGATTTGAAGGTTCCTGTCTTATCCAAAGGAGGCGATTATGCTCATTATGCCTACTTGCAATAAAAGCAATTTTCCATGTAATTTGATTGGCAAGAAATGAAACAAATTCCCTAATTTGTACATCACCAACAATTGGATTCAGGTTGACCTCTCTATTCGCAGGCATAGCCTCATTATGAAGATAAAGTTCACATAACAAATGTTGGTCACTAGCGGGGGCCTCAGCAAATGTTTTGACAAATTTTTCCGCTGTGAGCAACTCATGAGGTCTCCCATCCTTAATTGCCTTCAATTGAAAATAAACAAGGCGTTCAGAAAGGAACATAGAATAATTCAAGGAGGGTTTCCTGGTGGCTAACAATTTTTGTACTAATGAAAACATCAAAACCAGTTTATCTTTTAACTCCTTGATTTCTTTCTTAGAATCCTTGAGCTGTTGGAGTGTCTGCTCCCAATTATCCCAGTTGGCATACATCTGATTCTGCCAGGCCAACTTATGTTGTTGTAATATTTTATCTTGATCCACAGCATACTGCTTCTTCCAGTTATTCATTATTTCCAATTGTTTCCATGGTGGAGTCTGTGTCCCGGCATTGTAAGTACTGGGTTGGGGCATCGTCTGAGTAGCTGAGCTGACTAACACAGAGCAGGATATCTGTGGCTTGGTTTCTTTTTCCAGACTTTTTGAGGGCCCTACTGGTTCTTGTGTGACAGTAGGGCGTTCTTCTTTGATTGCAACTGATGTGGATGCCTCAGGCACTGGGATTTTGACTATTTTGTATCATGCCTGTTGGTAAATGTTTCCACATTCATGGCACATGTATTCTTTACATGGTTCATTCTTTTGTGCTGATGCTGTGTGTACCAACATGTAGAGATTTTATTCTCTATCAAAGGCTTCCCTTGCCATTACCAACTCTTTTTTATAGGCCTCTAGTTCTGACTTCAAAAACTCATTTTCCTCCAATAAAGATGCAATAGTGAGTGAACCCTGTGTGTTGGTTGATTTTGCCGGAGTTGATTGCTGATCCACAGCTGTAGCTGGTTCTTGTGTTTCAGCTACAGCTGGTTTCCTTATATTATCATGCTTGGTGTATGATTTTTGCACCTCAGTAGCTGGTTCTTGTGTTTCAGCTTATGAGTGAGTAATTGGTTCTTGTGGAGCAGTTACTGTTTGAGTGGTAAACGATGTCATATTACCCTGGGCATCTGGTTCTTGTGGAGCAGTGCCACAGGACGAGACGGGTAATGGTTGGGGAATTTGGAATGGTGATGAGGATTAGAGTTTTAACAAGATAGTCGCAGGGTCAGGGGAAATGGAAGTGACTTCAGTTTCAACAGTCATTTTCATTTTCCTCCTAGGTAGGAAAGCAGAAAAGTCAGTGACTTTCCTTTTCTTTTTATGAGGAGATTATTTTCTAGGGGAAGGGCTATCGAAAGAGGTGGCAGCTTGGGATGTGGCCCTTGTTTGTCTTTTTGAGACAGAGACTGTTGGGGTTCGTCTTTTCCTTTTATGAGTAGGGGGAGATGGGGGTGTTTCAGCTTGAGAGTCATCGCTAGAGATGTGGACAGTGGGAAGGGGTGACTCTGCTAATTGGGATGAACTTGGGGGTGGGTCAACTGGTTCTGAAGATGGGATCAATGGGGGATCAGGGATATCTTCCAGTTGCTGTTCATAAGAGCTTTTGGGAGTTTCTTGGGGAATTTCGGCTTATTGGGGAATTTCAAGGGCTTGCTGGAGAAGGAGGAGTGAATTATTCAGAGGGGAGTTTTGTTGAGAAAAACCCCTCTGAATTAATAATTGACATAAGCGATGATGGGTAAGGGATAGTGATGGGAATTTTACCTGTCTACAGTAATATGACATGTTTTTAATACATCCAAGCAGATAATAAGGAATATTAACTAATCGACCATGCCGTAAATGATTCATTAAAACAAAGTCGTGTTGATAAAATACCTGGTAACGCCCCTCGCAAGTCAAATAGTGCTTGATGAATTCAGCTACTGTTGGCCATGGGCGAGGTAATGAATGCAAACTTATACCGCGGCCTTTATTCTCAACCTGTTCCTCTGGAAGAAGGAAGTCCTGCTGTGAATTTAAAATGACTTGTTTCCTGCTAAACTAGCGAGCACCTGTGACCGGCAACCCTGAGACTTGTGCTATATCTTCCTCTGTGACCAAAGTTCAGACCCCTTGGACCACGGAGTAATCTTCCTGAAAATTCTGCGCAAACTCTAAAACTTGCTGAGGATCAAATTCTCCTAACCTTTCGAAGTATGTTATCCACCCTGCCTGCTGAAAATTTTGGTAGGCCTCCGGGAATAGTTCAAGAAGAGTTATCGAGCCAAGCTCATGTCTGATAGCCGAACCTCCCATAGCTACTAACTTGAGTCACATGCAGAGGCGCAGAGAATAGAAACACAGGCTTTGATCAAGCTAATCGTTGCAACAGAGGATATGGGGTCTCAATGACGGTGGAAATAATGGATATGAAGAGTGATGGTGGATTGGATGGTGTGGAATGATGATTCAATTTTCGAAATTCCCCCCTTACGTATGATGAAATGATGTTTAAGTGTGCGGGGATTGTAATCATTATGAGCAAGATCCTCTCTTTAAAATATTATTTAACTGTATTACATAAAAACCACATACCTTATATTTTTACCTTTGTTTTTATAATTCGAAGTATAGAGTGCTTCATAATGGCTTGATGCTGATGGAAGAATCTTTAAATTTCTCTGGAATGTAGAAACATGAGAATATCAGGATCTGCTCAATACTGAATAATATTCACCCAAGGGATCTGAAGAATAAAAGTGGAGAACTGAAAAACTTGTGTAGCAGAGGAAAGAAATGGTGTTTTAATAATGAAAAGATGAATGACAGGTTGCTGAAAGTGGTGTTTCATCAATGGAAAAATGAATGACATGTTGCTGAAAGTGGTGTTTCAGCAAAGGGAAAAATAAGGAAAATGGGATGTAATGATTTGGGTCTAAGAAAAGTGGGAGAAGTGCTTGTAAGGGATAATTTCATCAGTAAGGAACGGGAAATACTAGCTGAAAGATGATATTTCAGGAATAGGGAGAAGTGGGGAAAAAAAAATGGAAAAAGGGAAAGATGGAGAAATGGGATAAGTAATAAAAGGGATATTTCTAGGAAATGGGTTGAAATGAAGGGAACAAAGCTTCTGTGATTGAAGCCTCAGATCTTCTTGTGATGAATCTGTCCTCCTTAATGAGTTCTTCCATAATCTGCAAAATTCAATTGTAACATGCCAACCCTTGACAGGGATTATTATTTTTTAATCTAATCTAATGCTAGAAATTCAGTGCAGAAAATTAAATGCTGTGAGGAGCAGAAGACTCCCCTAGAAAAAGATAATGTGTATCAGTCATGTAAACAGCCTTGAAATCTTCTTTAGAAACAGGGCGCTGGTACAAACGAAGCCTATGACCATTTACTAGTAGAGGTGTTTTAGAATCATCAATTGTTAAAAGTCTTACTGTTCCATTAGGAAAAACAGCATCTACTTCATATGGTCCAAGCCATCGTGTACGTAGCTTACCCTGAAAATTTTCAAACCGAGAGTCATACAATAAGGCCCAATTAGCTTTTTGGAACTGCTTGTGTTTGATGATTTTATCATGCCATTTCATTCTTTGTTGTTGAATCATGGTTGTTTAGTGAATGGCATCTAATCTCTTTTCATCCAATTCATGAAGCTGCTGCAACCTAGCTATCTGCACATCAGTCAAATCAATATTAACAGTTAAAGCAGTTCTTAGAGTTTTAATTTCAAATTCCACAGGAAAAATAACATTTTTACCATAAACCAATTCATAGGGAGAAAAACCTGTAGTATTTCTCCAGGTAGTTCTGTAAGCCCATAGTGCTTCAGGGAGCCTTTGAGACCAATCCTTCCGTTTATCCTTCACTGTTTTAGTTAGAATGGCTTCTAATACTTTATTTTTGCTTTCCACCTGCCCATTGGCCTGGTGGTGGTATGGTGTAGTCATTCTATGATGAATATGATATTTCTGAAGGGTAGATTTAAAACCATGAGAATTGAATGGAGGTCCTCCATCTGTAACCAGCTCTCTAGGAATTCCAAATCTAGTGAAGATCTCTTCAAATAAGAAAGCTAGGATAGCTTCTTCATTGGCTCTAATAAGTGCTTTGGCCTCCACCCATTTAGTCATATAGTCTGTAGAGACTAATATATAAGTTCTTTGATTGGATGGAGGATTAATGGGTCCTATGAAATCCAAGGCCCATCTTTCAAATGGTTTGGATACTACCTGGGGGTTTAATGGCATTTGATCTCTATGATTGGGTTGACCCATTCGCTGAAAGTTGTCACAAGCCCTCACATATTTCTTTGCATCCTTAAATAATGAGGGCCAATAGTAACCCATCCTCAAAATTTTGTGTGTTGTTCTTTTATCAGCAAAATGCCCTCCGCAAGGGCCATCATGACAAGCTTTTAGTATGTCATACACTTCATCCTCCCTAATGCATCTTCGGATTTCCTGATCAAGCCCTGTATAGAAAAGACACCCACTTATCCAGCTATACCTGGCACTTTGTTGAACAATTCTTCTCTTTTATCTGTATGACAGGTGTGATGGTAATTTTCCTGCAACCAAATAATTGGCAATATCTGCATACCACGGAGAGTGAGCAGAGACTGCAAATAAATACTCATCAGGAAAGGAATCATCTACTAGAATATTATAATCAGTTTTTAACCGTGAAAGGAAATCAGCCACCACATTTTCTTTACCAGGCCAATCTACAATTGTAATATCAAACTCTTGCAGTAACAATAGCCATCTGGTAACTCGAGCATTTGTGACATATTTTTTCATTAAATACTTAATAGCCGAGTGATCAGTGTGGACAAAAGTAGAATAACCATTGATATAATGTCGAAATTTATTAATGGCATAAATTACTGCAAGAAACTCTTTTTCGATAACTGTATAATTAAGCTCAGCAGGGGTCATGTTCTTACTGATAAAATAGATAGCATAAGGAAGATGATTTTCCTCTTGTCCCAAGACAGCTCCAATTGCAGTGTCTGAAGCATCAAAAGATATATGAAAAGGGAGGGCCCAATCAGGTCCCCTCAAAATAGGAGCGATAGATAACTGATGCTTGAGTTCTACAAAGGCTTTCTGACAAGGATTAGTCCACTTGAATTCAACATTTTTCATAAGCAACACAAATAATGGAGAAGCTATATTAGAAAAATCTTTAATAAATCTTCTGTAATATCTAGCATGTCCTAGAAAACTTCTCACATCAGTTTGTGTTTTAGGAATAGGAAGATTCTGAATGACCAGTATTTTAAATGGGTCTACCTGAATACCTTGAGATGAAATAAAATGTCCAAGAACTACTCCTTCACTCATCATCATATGACATTTTTCAGTACTTAGGGAGAGGTGAGCTTGGATACAACGTTTAAGTACCTTCTCAAGATTTTGTAATGCATCTTCAAAAGACACACCATAAGGAGTAAAATCATCCATAAATATTTCCATAGAGTCATTCAGCATATCAGAAAATATTCCTATAACAGCCCTCTAAAAAGTTGCTAGTGCATTACATAGCCCAAATGGAAGAACTCTATAAGCAAAAGTTCCCCAAGGACTAGTGAAAGTGGTCTTGTCCTGGTCTTGGGGTGCAATTCTAATTTGGTTATACCCACTGAATCCATCTAGAAAAGAAAAGAATTTCTTCCTTGACAGACTATCCAACACCTGATCAATGAAAGGTAAAGGAAAGTGATCCTTTTGAGTAGCTTTGTTTAAGGCTCTGTAATCAACACACACTCTCCATTTCCCGTTTTTCTTAGGAAATATTACCAATGGGGAAACCCATTCACTGTCAGATATGGGGTATATAAATCCTGCATTAAGCAATTTCTGAAGTTCTTCTTTAACAATTTCCCTTAAGTTAGGGTTCATTCGTCTTTGGGGTTGACAGACTGGTCGACATCCTTCTTTAATATAAATTTGGTGAGTACATAATTTAGAAGAGATTCCTTTCATATCCGTGTAATCCCATGCAAATGCTTCCTTATTTTCACGTAATAACTTCATTAACTGTTGTGTTTCAGCAACTGTTAGATCAAGATTTATGTTTAATGTCTTGCCAGGTTCGATTTCGACTATTGTGCTTTTAGATGAGATGGTGGTTAATGTCTGAGATAAATCTTCAGATTCAATCTTTTCCTGGGTATCCGTTTCAAAAATTGCAGTCAATTGATTGTGTGTTTCAGCAATTACAGAGGAAGGTTCACAAATAAAATTATTAATTATTTCATCCTCTGTGTTGTCTTTAAGAGTTAAGGCTTGTCCGATATTTAAAATTGGCTGAATAGTATTATCATTATAATCCATCCACATAGAATCTTCATTATTAATTATGGGTGTAGCATGAGGATAAAGAGTAAGATGTTTGGTTTCATAACCATTAGAAATTGTCATTGAACCAGATCTACAACTAATAAAGGCATCGGCTGTGGCCAGCCATGGCCTCCCCAGAATTAAAGGATGTCCCCCCAGCTTTGTTTTAGTTTGTAATACGACAAAATCAGCTAGGTAATTCCAGGATTGAACTGAGATAACTAGATCTTCAACAACTCCTTCTGGTTTAATTGTAGAACGGTCAGCTAACTCTAGGATAGTTGGTGTATCTCTGATATTGTTATTTAGCTGTAACAACTGTGAAGTTTCAAGAGTCATAATGTTTATTGCAGCACCTAGATCTACCAGAACTTGAGGAATCATTGTTTTACCAATTTGAACTATCACAGTAGGATGGTCGGGGTCACCATATTTCACAGGAGGGGTTTTTCCGGACATTAATGTAGATAAGTCACCCATCACATGAACTATAAGGGGATATTTAGTTTTCCTACCAGGTTTCTTAACACAAATGTCCCTTATGGTTCTGGCATAAATTGGTACATCTCTCAGTGCCTGTAAAAGTGGAATTTTAACATACAAGTTTTGCAATTCCCCTAAAAGATTAAAAGTAGGTGTTTCAGGCATTTTAGTTAAAACTAAATGCTCGGGGAATGGTGGTTCTGTTATTTTAATACCCTTGTTAGAGGGTGGTTGTGCTTTTTTATGCTTCTCAGTTTCTTCTTTATCAGAATCAGAAGAGGTTATATCATCGATGATAGGTTCTACTATTTTCCCGGATCTCAAATGAATATCATTACATTGCATAGTAGGAAATGTAGGTTGATTCTGAATATCAATGACTTGCACAACTTTATTATTGGGGTTAGGATTTGGTTGCACAGGTAGTTGGGGTCTCATTTGATTATTTGGTGGAGCATTTGATGGTAGAGGAAGTGGTTGTTGAAATTGAGGAAATTGATTTGGATACGGGAGTTGTTGGCTTCTCTAATTTGAATTCCAAGGATTAAAATAAGATGGCTGTTGTGGGGGCCAAGGAGTCCACATTGTAGGATTAGCAAAGGGAGGGTTTGATTGTTGCATGGGTGGGAAGTTCATCTGATTAAAGGGTGCGTATTGCATGGGTGGGAGTTTTTCTTTGCCTACGGAGACTTGCCTTTGCATCACATACAATAAAAATAATTAAAACATTTACATTTACAGATACAATAATACATTTCACTCAGCCCTTTCAGCTCTTGGTTCACCATACATTTTTATTTTCTACTACTGTCACTGCCTTTTCAGTTTCTGCTGTTATAGTCTAGCTCTACTGCATAACTGCTCATTTTGTCCAACTTGACCCATTCTATTGTGTTTCTAATAGTGTCATCATATCTCCTTTTGCCCGACCATGCCTCTTTTTCTCGTTTCCACAACGTTCAAATCCCTTTTCGTCGCTTCTTCTTCTAAATATTTGACGGCCTTTTCTATGTTTCGGTCTCACTTCCAGCTTCTACCCGCGTTCATACTTTCCTTTTTTTTTACGTTATAATCCTCCTTTTTTTCTCCGAAACGATTTACAAAGGAAAATCCACATACTCCCGGACTTGAAATGCTTTAGGCTTCGGCTTTGATCTTTATCGCATCCGCTCTCTATATCGCACTTCGGCGATTCTAGTTATCCATGTGCCTTCGTCCATCTGATCTCCCGATATGCGATGGGTCCCACTTGACTTTATCGCTACTTCATATCGCAACTTTTATAACTTGCGAATTCTTATCCCATAAGCATCGCCGATTTCAATATGCGATATGCGATGGGTCCCACTTTGCCGCTACTTCGCATCGCAACTAACACGACTTATAAGGTTGTGTGATATCTCTGTTGCTCTGATTGTGATGTGCAATTGCATCGCATCGCATCCATCGCTTGCATCGCATCACCTCGCCACATCGCATCGCATCCATCGCATCGCCTCTATTCATCGCATCGCAAATTTTCTCATCCATCCAGCGGCTATCGCATTCGCTTGCGATGTCCGATATGCGATCAGGTCCCACTGGATTCCGATGTAATCTCTGCAGTCTATCTCCTTTAATCTCATCCATTGATCGCGCTGGTCCATCACTGTTCTTTTGGGCTTTATGAAAGCGGGTCCCAGTTCATATCATTGCGGAGGCACTCCTTGGTACGAAATCATCATCGGGCTTGTCTACCGCAGTGAATGACAATCGTCGATCTTCGGTCAACGTCCGATGGGCGGGTCAACTGTAGAGGCACCCCCTTGGGTTAATCATCTGGCTATTTGTGCCCCCATGGTACCGTTGATCCCAAATCAACGTTTTAACCCTGCTCATAAGATGTGCACGAGTTTTAGCCTTCGCTGGTCCCACACCTTTTATCATTCCACTCTATAATCATATAACCTTTAATATATAAAACATTTGTAACGATTTATCTTTCCGCTAGTCTTTCACGTATATCGATGTCGCATCCCCGATTAAACAACTGTCGTCGATCCTATTCGCAATCCGACAGTCTCCATTATATTGCAAATGTCAAAGTTTATTACCCTTCCATACTTTGGTTAAATGTACCATAGTGCCATCATATAAATACACTCGGGTCCCACAACAATTGTCAATGCATCTTTGTCCATGATCTATCCACTTATGATTTCAACTCTAAGGTTTAAAACTCTAAATAAACCATATAATTACTTACGGGCCCACAAATTTATTTCACCGTGCCTCTCCATAATATTTCCAAAGCTTAAACTTTATGTTATAAAGTTAACATAATACTTTATAAATTACCCTTTTCGCCTATCAACAAGCCACACATATGTCGAGGCATGCTTGCAAGTTAAATCATATATGGCCCACAATTTACCAAAAGAACATATGCTCATACATCCGACGGCTGACGCCTCATCATGCTCCAACTCAACAATCCAACGGTTATCGCATAACTAAGATGCATGACATTTAACATACCTTTTTCACTTTCGGGTCCATACCTTGTTTTAAACCCCGTGCAATTACCGACGCGAACACCATCGAATCTCCCACAGACTTAATCGGATGGCAATCGCGTTCAATCGACCCCAAAACTTTATCACCCAAAAGCAACGTGAAATGGGTGGTATTGTGCTCATGACGTGTCGCAATATCATTCGATCGCGTTCGTAATGGGAAAAACCACTCACAAATCAAAGGCTGTGAGACAATAGTCTCCAGTTTCCTTCAAAACCACTTAACCTGCAAACTCTGTTTAAATTGTGTTTGAAGCAGGATTTCCGCCGGATTTCAGTTTTAACTTCGATTTCTCTGGAAGCTTCCTTCTCCATATTTACACAGAGGCTAATACACATTCAAATCCTCCTCCACTCCTTTACACAGAATTTAATTCTACACACTTCACAATCTACATAGAAAGACCATAAATTCAATGAATTCGAAGAGATGAACCCTTCGAGAAATTTTCCAAGTATATACAGATAAAAAAAATTATGAAATTTATTAAAACAGAGGCCACAATCCTCACAATCAATTCTTCTATGGTTTAACCTTTATATTCAATTTATGTGGTTCTTATCCATCATTTTCCATTACAATAAAAAAACCCCAAATGGGCAGCCGCAACCCACTGATACATTAAACCCTGTGTGACATCTCTGCAACAATTCCATCTGAATCTAATCTGCTCCCTTGTCTTGGTGCTACTCCTTTGTGCTCCTTTGCCATCAATGACAGTATTTCCAACAGTCTCCCCCTTTGGCATTGATGGCAACACAACCACCAATACTCCTATACTTCCTTTAGGACTTCCTCCCCCTTTCATTCTGAGAAGTATCTTGTCTTTCTTCCTCTACCTAGTTTACAGAAGACCCTTTATTCTTTGCTTGATTTTCCTCCCCTTTTGACATCAATGGAAAAGGGTTGCACTTTTCCTAGTGTGATTTCTATCTTTTCATAATACTCTGATCTTGAGGACCTGTTCCCTACACTACTCCATTGCTCTAGCTCTTTTGTGACAATTTATTGACTACTCTCCCCTTG
Source organism: Pinus albicaulis (assembly GCA_034641835.2). Lineage (NCBI taxonomy): Eukaryota > Viridiplantae > Streptophyta > Pinopsida > Pinales > Pinaceae > Pinus > Pinus albicaulis. The sequence goes on along the minus strand of MU968411.1, from coordinate 33,670,322 downwards.
GAATGATGCTTTCTTGACCGATACAGACTATCACTGGACTTCTGTTCTGATCCCATTTCTTGTATGTAGCCCTTATTATTTTATTTTATTTTTTCATCATATCAGAGAGTAACATCTGCAGACACTACCCTAGCTTGTCTCTTAGATATTCGAATGGTTATTTAGCAAGAGGTTTTGTGAATATGTCTGCTATTTTTTCCTTAGTTGGTACATATTCCAACTTCACTAATTTCTATGCTACTTGTTCTCTGAGGAAGTGGTACTTTATTGGGATGTGCTTTGTTTTTTAATGAAGTACAAGATTTTTTGATATACTTATTGCACTTGTATTGTCACATTTGATAGAAATATGTTCATCAATGCTTACCTTCATGTCTTGGAGAGTTTGTTTCATCCACATTACTTGTGTGCAACATGCTACTGATGCTATGTATTATGCTTCTGCTGTAGATAGAGACATAGATGTTTTCTTCTTGCTTAGCCATGCCACCAAAAATTTTCCCAAATAAAATGCACCTCCACTTGTGCTTTTCCTATCATCCACACAGCTGGCCCAATCTGCATCTGCATATCCTATCAATGTGAAGTTTTTTTCTTTTGGATACCATAGGCCATAATGTGAAGTTCCTTGTAGATATCTAAATATTCTCTTGATTGCAAGTAAATGGTTTTGTTTTGGTGTTGCTTGATATCTTGCCACAAGTTCTACTGCCAACATAATGTCTGGTCTAGAAGTAGTTAGGTATAGCAGACTTCCTATCATGGATCTGTAAATTTTTTGATTTACATCTGTTGATCCATCATTAGCACATAGTTTGCATCCAGTGATCATGGGGGTTGACACAGGTTTGCAGTCTTCCATTTGAAACCTTTTCAACATTTCTTTTAAGTATTTTTCTTGCGAAATGAATATTCCTATGTTCTTTTGTTGAATTTGAAGTCCTAAATAGAAGGCGAGCTCTCCAATCATAGATATCTCAAATTCTGATTTCGTTTCTTCAGAAAATCCTTTTGCTAACTCATCTTTGTTGCTACCAAACATGATGTCATCTACATATACTACTAAAATCAAGAGTTCATTATCATTAGCCTTTATGTACAAATTGTTGTCTACTCCTCCTTTCTTGAACCCTTGTTTTTGCAACTATTTGTCCAGCCTTGAATACCATGCACGAGGAGCTTGTTTCAGACCATATAAGGCTTTCTTTAATCTGCACACATAGTCATGTTTATCTGTTAATGAGAATCCTTTAGGTTGTTTCATGAAGACTTCCTCCTCTAGATCTCCATTCAGGAAGGCAGACTTCACATCCATTTGATATACCTTGAAATCATGATAGCATGCAAAGGCCAAAAACATTTTGATTGCTTCCATTCTGGCTACAAGGGAAAAGGTTTCATCATAATCAAGACCTTCAATTTGTGAATATACCTTGCATACAAGTCTGGCTTTATTTCTGATTACCTGCCCTTGTTCATTCATCTTATTCTTGAATATCCATTTTGTGTCAATGACGTTTTTCCCAATGGGTATTGGAATTAATTCCCAGGTATTGTTCTTCTCAATTTGGTCCAGTTCCTCATTCATAGCATTTACCCAGTTTTTGTCTTTGCTGGCTTCTTCGAACTTCTTTGGCTCTATTTGAGATAGCATGGCTAGGTATACTTCTTCTGTCTGTTCAGAAAGTTGTCTTGTTGTTTGGACTCCCACACTCTTGTCCCCAATGATTTGATCTTTTGGATGGTTCTTTTGAGTGTATCTTGAGGGACATTTTGAGTTTAATTCAGTATCTTCAGTTGTTTTTCTCAGTTCATCATTATCTTGGTTCTCATCTTCATGATCATCTGGAGGATTGTTTCATCTTGTTTTTCTTGTTCTGTTTGGTAGATCTTCATCAAATATTACATCAATGCTTTCAACAATTTTGTGCAATCTTTTGTTGTAGCACCTGTAACCCTTACTCTTGGATGCATATCCTAAAAATATTCCTTCATCAACTCTTGCATCAAACTTCCCTAGTTTTTCATCATTATTTTTTGTGAAACACTTGCTTCCATCTCCAGTCATATTCTTTGAGCATCCACTGTCCAAATGCCATTGGCTTTTCTGATCTTGGGCTATTAGAGCCAGGTCACACTTATTCAACTTCTTTTTCCACTGCAAGCAGCTATTGGTTTGGCACCTTTTCTGAGAATATGGACCACATCCTTTGAGAGGACATTTGGAAGACATGTGTCCGATTTTATGGCATACAAAGCATTTGATTATATTTTTAAATGGATTATGCGTACGAGTGAACTCTCCATTGTTCATAAATCTCCTTGGGGTTTTGAACATCAGTCTTTGTCCATAAGTTCTGCACTCCATGGCTTTATGGCCAAACCCCTTACAACAAAAACAATACCCATGGAAACGATTAGTGTACTTGCTGAAAGGTTGACCTCTCCATTTGTTTGCTTGAGGTAGTCTTTTCAATTTCTGCAATTTTTGCTGGTTGAAATTGATTATATTTGTTTGACAATATGCAGCAATATATCCCAGCTTGTGGCAGACAAAACAAGTGATATTTCTCATAGGAGGAAAGAATCTCTTTTGACAACTTTCAAATTTATTCAATTCATATTCAGGGTTGCAAGAGCCTTTTTCAGTTGATTGTTTCTTCATTTCGTTCTTTGTCTCTTGATGTTGCTGCTTGTTTCTATTTGTTTCATCACACATCAAGTTCTTGCTGGCTTCTGCTTCTGTAGTTCCTTTTTGAGTTGCTTCATTATCCTTTACAGCTTTTACAAAAATGATATTATTGTTATCTTCTACCTTGGACTTACTGGTTTCTCCTTCATATCCTATCCCATCCTTTATGAGAGGAGACCTTTGAGCATTAAGAATCTTGTCCAACTATTCAGTGCTTGTCATTCGAGGAGTGTTCATTGATAATTCCCTTTGGGTGTTTTCTAGTTTCTTTCTCAGCCATACCACTTATTCTTCCAATTTCTCTTGCTCCTGATGTTTATCTTTAATTTTCTTTAGCAGAATGTCTTCCACCTTCTTAGCTTCTTCAAGTTCTACTTTCAATTGAATGAGGTCTTCTGAATTTGGTACCTCTTTTACACATTTGAGGAGAATGTATTTCTGTTTTCTGCACTTGAGTTTAAGTCTGTCTATTTCCTCCAGGGCACTTCTTAGCTCCCCCTCAAGAACTACCTCACCTTCTTCCTCATCTTCTATAAGGAATCCTTCAGACTCTTCCTTGGCCATCAACACAAATTCAGAGGTTCCTTTTTCATTTGAGAATTCATCTGAGTTTTCAGATGCACTGCTATCTTGCTAAGCATAAAATGATCTTCTATTGAATCTCTTCCCTTTCTGTCAGTTATTTGTTTTGGTTTCCTCTGTCTCTTAAGTTCGATTCTTTGTTTTCTTAAGAGGAAACTTAGATGTATAGTGCCCAAATCTTCCACAGTTAAAGCATTTAAATGGAAGTTTGCCTTTATACTTGCCTGAGCCTCTATCCAATATTCTGACAAATTTGGCCTCTTCTTCATCAGAGCAGGAGCATGTATCGTCTTTTTCTTCTTTTCTCTTCTCTGTCTTAAAAGTTGTCTCCCTCACATTTGACTTCCTCTGTGGAAGTCTCATCTCATAGGCTGTTAAGTTTCCAAGTAATTGGTTCATGGTCAATGTTTCCCAATTAGTTGTTTCTTCTATGGCAGAAACCTTGGGGTTAAACCTGGATGGTAAAGATCTCAATATCTTTTGAACAATTACACATTCTCTAATGGTTTCCCCTAGAGCTTTCATGTTATTCAAAATTTTTGCAACCCTTAAGAATAAGCTGGCAACATCTTCTTCTTCATTCATTTTTATATTTTCAAATTGAGCTCTATAGACTTGCAGCTTGGTAGCCTTCACCCTTTTATCTCCCTCATGGATACTTTCTAATGTATCCCATTTTTATTTGGAAGCCTTGTTGTGCATTACTTTGATAATTTATGCCTCACACAAACCACTTAAGAGAGAATTCATGGCTTTTGCATTAGCTACAAAATCTAGTTTGGCATATTTCTCTGAGTTAGACTCCTTTGGGGCATATCCCAATTCCACAGTAGCCCAAAATTCTATTCCTAGAGACATTATGTACGTCCTCATTCTTATTTTCCAGAAGCCATAATTTGTACCAGTGAACAAAGGGGCTTTATTTGTTGAGCATCCTTTTAGACTAGCCATCTAGGGGACCTAGGATCTCCTTCCAGTTGTTAAACTGATACAAAAGGAACCTGCTCTGATACAAATTGTCGAACCCTTGGTTAAACTGAGAGGGGGGGGGGGTGAATCAGTTTAATGCAGTCATGGTCTTGTAAAACTTTCTTTTATACTTATTTACATCTTCATTTCGTGATCAACTTAATATACAATGGAACACCAATCTTAATAAGTGAGCAATAGGTATTAAGCAGATTAAATACATAATTTCAACACATAATCATCATGCACATAGACAACAAATATAAGTGGAAACCCATAAGGGAGAAAACCACATCGTATTATTGTTGTGATGCAAAGGCAAGCTCCAACTCCCTCTTACCACTGATTTTATATAGGCTCCAACCTACATGAGGCTACTACCTCAATTCTGCAAGCTACAACTTGCAAGGAAGCTCCAACTCCCATCTATTTTTTGTAGGCTACAACCCACAGGAGGCTCCTACCTTAGGCAACTATATTTGGACATCTATCAAGCTACAACTTGATATGGAAGCACCAACTTCCTCACTATACAATAAAATCATATGCTGGTTTACCTGGATATCAGCTCTGTTTTTCTCCTTCTTTACTGTTGTCCTTCCAGCCTTCAAATTTTCTTTATATCATCTCTAGATCTTCACAACTCCTCTCTTTGCTCCTTCTTCTTCTTACACTGTCTCACTCATTTCTTCATTCTCTCAACCTCTATATGCATATTCTGGTAACATTATTTATAGGGATCACCTCATCGCTGTTTGCATTCCACAGGGAATTCGAAATGAACAGGTATGACTCTTTGCCTTCCCCCTTCTCATTTTCTTGTCTAGCACATTCATAATAATATAATAGAATGTATTACAGTGGATTTTTGCTTTGCCTACGAAGACTTGCCTTTTCATCAAATACAATAAAAATAATTAAAACATTTACATTTACAGATACTATAATACATTTCACTCAACCCTTTCAGCTCTTGGTTCACCATACATTTGTCTTTTCTGCTGCTGTCACTGCCTTTTCAGTTTTTGCTGTTATAGTCTAGCTCTGCTGCATAACTACTCATTTTGTCCGACTTGACCCATTCTATTACGTTTCTAATAGTGTCAACATATCTCCTTTTGCCCGACCATGCCTCTTTTTCTTGTGCCCACAACGTTCAACCTTCATCGCTCTTCTAAACATTTGATTCTGCCCTTTTCTCTGTGTCGGGTCCTTACCCGAGCCTTTCTACCCGTGTTCATACTTTCCTTTTTGTTTTACATTCTAATCCTCCTTTTTTTCTCCGAAACGATTTACAAAGGAAAATCCACATACTCCCGGACTTGAAATGCTTTAGGCTTCGAATTTGATCTTTATCGTGTCCGCTCTCTATATCGCACTCGATTCCAGTTATCCATGTGCCTTCGTCCATCTGATCTCCCGATATGCGATATGCAATGGGTCCCACTTAAATTTATCGTTACTTCGCATCACAAATTTTATAACTTGCGAATTCTTATCCCATAAGCATCGCCGATTGCGATATGCAATATGCGACGGGTCCCACTTTGTCTCTACTTCGCATCGCAACTAACATGACTTCTAAGGTTGTGTAATATCTCCGTTGCTCTGATTGTGATGCATCCATCACTCGCATCGCGTCGCCTCACCACATCGCATTGCATCGCCTCTATCCATCGCATTGCCACTTTGCTCATCCATCAAGTGGCTATCGCATTTGCTTGCAATGTCTGATATGTGATCGGGTCCCACTTGATTCTGATGTAATCTCTATCTTCTATCTCCTTTAATCTCATCCGTTGATCGCGTCGGTCCACCACTGTTCTTTTCGGATTTATGAAAGTAGGTCCCAATTCATATCACTGCGGAGGCACTCCTTCATATGGAATCATCATCGGGCTTGTGTTACCGCAGTGAATGACAACTATCGATCTGCGGTCAATGCCCGATGGGCGGGTCAATTGCGGAGGCACCCCCTTAGGTTAATCATCTGGCTATTTGTGCCCCCGCGGTACCATTGATCCCAGATCAATGTTTTAACTGTGCTCATAAGATGCGCACGAGGTTTAGCCTTCGCTGTTGTCTTCGCTGGTCCCACACCTTTTATCATTCTGCTCTATAATCATATAACCTTTAATATATAAAACATTTGTAACGGTTTATCTTTCCACCAGTATTGCATGTATACCGATGCCGCATGCCCGATTAAACGACTGCCGTCGATACTATTCGCAATCCGACTGTCTTCATCATATTGCAAATGTCAAAGTTTATTACCCTTCCATACTTTGGTTAAATGTACCATAGTGTGATCATATAAATACATTTGGGTCCCACAACAATTGTCAATGCATCTTTGCTCGTGATCTATCCGCTTATGATTTCAACTCTAAGGTTTAAAACTCTAAATAAACCATATAATTACTTACGGGCACACAACTTTATTTCACCATGCCTCTCCATAATATTTCCAAAGCTTAAACTTTATTTTATAAAGTTAACATAATAATTTATAACTTACCCTTTCTGCCTATCAACAGGCCACACATATGTCGAAGCATGCTTGCATGTTAAATCATATATGGCCCACAATTTACCAAAAGAACATATTCTCATACATTCGACGGCTGACGCCTCATCGTGCTCCAACTCAACAATCCAACAGTTATTGCATAACTAAGATGCATGACATTTAACATACATTTTTCACTATCGGGTCCATACCTTGTTTTAAACCCCGTGCAATTATTGAGGCGAACACCGTCGGATCTCCCACATATCTAATCGGACAGCAATCACATTCAATTGACCCCAGAACTTTATTACCCAAAAGCAACGTGAAATGGGTGGTATTGTGCTTGCGACATGTCACAATATCATTCGATCACGTTCATAATGGGAAAAACCACTCACAACTCAAAGGTTGTGTGACAACAGTGTCCGGTTTCCTTCAAAACCACTTAACCTGCAAACTCTGTTTAAATTGTGTTTGAAGCCGGATTTCTGTCGGATTTCAGTTTTAACTTCGATTTCTCTGGAACCTTCCTTCTCCATATTTACGCAGAGGCTAATACACATTCAAATCCTCCTCCACTCCTTTACAGAGATTAATTCTACACACTTCACAATTTACACAGAAAGACCATAAATTCAATGAATTTGGAGAGATGAACCCTTCGGGAAGTTTTCCAAGTATATATAGATAAAAAAAATTCTGCAATTTATTAAAATAGAGGCCAAAATCCTCATAATCAATTCTTCTATGGTTTAACCTATATATTCAATTTCTGTGGTTCTTATCCATCGATTTCCATTACAGTAAAAAAACCCCAAATGGGCAGCTGCAACCCACTGATACATTAAACCCTGTGTGACATCTCTGCAACAATTCCATCTAAATCTGATCTGATCCCTTGTATTGGTGCTACTCCTTTGTGCTCCTTTGCCATCAATGACAATATTTCCAACATTGATGAGCCACTCAAGTCACATGTTCCAAGAGGATTTGCATAAGTGGTTTATTTTTGTTGCGAGAAATTGATTTCCAAGAGAAAATGAGTACATGGAGCACCTAGGCTACTAGACCTCTCCTGGAAAACACTTCATGTCCCCCTTGTTGGCCAATTCATACAATGGGAATCCGCTTCTGGAGGGAAAACTGGATGTGCTATATGATAAGAATATAATGGAGGTTTACAGGTGTAGAGGTGTTGGAAACCTGGCAGACAAGACAATTTTCTTAACACCCTGTTACATAGATGATTTGAATCCCAAGTTTAGAATCAGAGACAATAGTGTGTTATAAATTCGCACTAGAAATCATGATGCTAATTATTTCGATGGCGGGGGGTTCGAGTGTATGAGCAATGTTAACTGGTAAGAGCCATCATCTGATACCTGACCAAAGGCAGTGGACTCGGATTCGCCCCCATAATGCTAATGATGGTTTTTTATAATCTGGTCTTGGCTAACACGTTGTGCATCATTTCAACGTAGAGATTGAATTTTCCAGTTTGTGCATATACACGTCAGAAACTATCAGGAACATCGCCAAACCAGAGATCCCACTCTGGGTGCGGAGAAGGGTTCTTCCCAGTTACGATATATGCACATAGAGCTCAACTCCCTCTGGCTAACAAGCTCGATGATCAAGGACGAACCTCGTTTTGGCATATGCCGGGAACCAATTTATCCAATTTATCTGTTAAGGTGATGGCTAATTATCATCTGTACTATACCAAATCTTTTTCATGTTTTGTAGGTTTGCGTTGTTTGATATCTGATTAAACAATATTTGTGTCATTCATAGAATACAGATGGGTTTTTGGGGATGAAGACAGAGAAATTATTGTTAATGGATAACCGATATTTTAACCGTGTTGGCATAGGACTTGACGACCTTATTGAAGTTTAAGTGCAGGTAATTACAGATAAATTTCAATATTCTTACACATATACTCAATCCCAACAATCTATTGAAGCTTACATACAGGTAATTATAGATAAATTTCAATATTCTTACACATATACTCAATCCCAACAACCTATTGCATGTAAACGTCGATTCCATTTTGCTATGTGCCGAAATTTGTGAAGGTCCTTCCCATTAGCATTATTTGTTTACTTTTTAGATATTTTGACATTTTACATCTACAATGGATCCCAAGGAGTGGTGTTCTTCAATTGAAATTGAATAAGATGAATCCTCTGGAATGCATGATTTGGACAAAATAGAGAGACGATTGATCTGTAAAAATTAACCATAAAGACAAATCTATAAAATTTGGCTAATTTTATTTTTTTTATGGCAGAAATCAATCTTGACAAAAACAGTTCTGTGACTAGATTCCTCCAAGTCTCTGTAATTTTCCACTAGATTCTTGCAGATTTGTTTAATCATATAATTACAGTTCTCAGCATCGATGGAGGAGGCATCGACGAAATCATTCCAGCAACAATCCTCGAGAAACAACTCGAAGTAAAGTTATAATTATTAGATTGAATTAAAATCATTTCAGTGTGTGTATTAATTTGAGTGTAGGTCTTGAATGAAAAAGTTGTTTATTTTAAATAAAATAAATTTTTATGTTTTGGAATTATTATATAAAAAGGGATTTTAATAGGAAAGTTGTTTTTAATAAAAATAAGATTAACCCTGCTAAAATTTGGTATTGTCCCAAATTTTTGCAAATGTTACTCTCGATAAACCAGTTAAACTACAATTTTGAGTCAAACTAGTTACCAGTCTACCCATGCTCAACAATGGGGTTTATTGGGATGGTTACCTAAGGATTGTAAAAACCTATAATTGGCATACTTCAACAAGCGAGTTCAGCGATTGTGGACATTCAGGCATCCATCATGTTCCCACGCTTGGACTTCGGAGATAACTATCTAAAAATCCAAGTCCTTGATTTATTTGCACCTCTTAATTATAAACAATGCATAATTATATTTACATATTGCTTAATTGTTTCTTGTTTGCTTGCACACAATCCATATGTAATAGATTGCTTATTGGCATGATGATCAGGAACCCAACTTAGAACAAAGAAGAAGTGCACTCAATGTGTCAACCAATGAAAATCTTAACGGGCTGAAATATATAGGCCTTAAGCTTTTGGATAAACCTGTTTCGAGGGTGAATATACACGCTGACATCGGGGAAAATTATATATATGTGTGTGTATGTATGGGATGGTAGTATACAGGTTTTTTTTGGTTTTAAGTTTAATTTAAATGTAGGTGTGGATGGTACTATAATCGGATATTTTTGGGCTAACTAAATTAAATTTAAAAATATGATAGAATGGAGTATTATTTTTTGATTTATTTTTTTTTTAAATAAATATTAGTGTTTGTATATTGACTAGTGAATATAAATAAATTTTAATATTTTTTCATATTAAATTTCTAGATATTATAATAATTTGTTGTATAAAAAAAAATTATGGTAATTTTTTATAAATTTTTTTGTTTGTTGAATGATAAATCTAAATTATTTTTAAGAATTTTTAATCTTTTTATGTTTATATGCATTGTTAGTATATAATTTATTCATGATATTGCAAAGAAAATTGTTCAGTATGTGTTTAACCAAATAAAATGTTTAATTAGAATATATATATATATATATATATATATATATAATTTATTCATGATATTGCAAAGAAAATTTTTCAATATGTGTTTAACCAAACAAAATGTTTAATTAGAAAACACACACACATATATATATATATATGAAAATAAATATTAGTGTTTATATATTGAATAGTAAATATAAGTCATTTTTAATATCTTTTATATGTAATTTTAGGATATAATAGTATTCTCAAGTATGAGAGAAAATTATGCTAATTTTTTTTATAATTTTTTTGTATGTTGAATGGTAAATCTAAATTATTTTTTAGAAATTTTAATATAATTTTTTTTATGTGTAGTATCAAGATACCAATGATGTTGCAAAGAAAATTGTTCAATATGTGGTTAACAGAGAAAAAAGAAAAATGTTTAATTAGAAAATTGTATCTTATTTTAGTAGAGATTTGGGTTATAGGTTTTCTTTTTTAAAAGTATATTTTTTAAATAAAAATATTTACTCTATTTTTAAAATTTAAACATTAATTGGTTTTATATATTTTATAAAAAGAAATTATTAGTATTATTTTAAGTATTTTTATAAGAATTTATTTACAAATGTTTAATTGTTTAATTAGAAAATATCTCTTGCAAAGAAAATTGTCCAATGTGTGGTTAACAGAAAAAAAAGAAAAAGAAAAATGTTTAATTAGAAAATTGTATCTTATTTTAGTAGAGATTTGAGTAATAGTTTTTCTTTTTTAAAAGTATATTTCTTAAATAAAAATATTTACTCAATTTTTAAAATTTAAACGTTAATTGGTTTTATATATTTTATAAAAAATAAATTATTATTATAATTTTAAGTATTTTTATAAGAATTTATTTACAAATGTTTAATTGTTTAAACTAGGTCATCCAATGTTAAATTTTAAATTTTTTGTTTAAAAAAAAAAACTTTGAATATAAAAGACTAAGATTTTGATCAAAGAGACAATTCAATATTGAAAATGAGCACCTTTTTTATTAAATATTTGCTATTGGAACTTTGAATTTGAGTAATCGATTTTTCTTTATATTGTAACTTTGCCTTTTGCCTTAAGCGTTTCCTTTACAACATCTGGTGCAATTGCTAGTTATGTTGAATACTTAGTAAATTCTATGTCATAAAATATTCAATTCTAAATCCTTTGAATACGATGTACCTATCTCTCCGTTAACAAATTCGTTATAAATACCCTGTGTGAACGGGAACCATCCTTGAATTTTCTTCAAAATATTTTGGAAAAAAAACTTATTAAATATTTAACTAATTTCATAATAAAAAATATGAATAAAATCTCTATAAATAAAATAAACTAATATGTACATCTATAAATTTACTAAGAAAATTACACATAAATGAAAAAATAAAATAGAAAATATTTGTTATTTCGCTGGAAGTAATAGTCACTTCCGTGAGTCAATGTTGCATCCCTTGATGACGTGGAATATAGTAGAGTAAAAGATATGAAAGTTTCAATGGGAAAATCAATCGGTAATGTACTATTCTCATGCATTACGTTGTTTTGTCAATATTTATTGTCAAACCATAATCATGAAAAGCGTCCGAAGACAGCTTCAAAGGTTGAATGATTTAACATCTAAACCACGTTCTGGTAACTTGCGGATCACGGGACTGTTCTTTCGAAACAGGGACATAAATAAATAATAAAAAACGAATTGATTTATGGACAAACTACTGCGTCATTCATGAACGGTAGCAATTTTAATTAATGGTTGAAACACTTGTTAATAATTTTAATTAAGGGTTCACACATATATTTTTAAAATTTTATTTTTTGTAAAAAAAAAATTCCGGATAATTAAATGTAAAATCCTATAAAAAAAAAATTTGGTATAACAATCAAAAGAAATTTAAATTTAAAAAATTAATTTTTAATTTTCAAATATTTAATTTAATATTACAATATTTAAAAATATTGATAATGATGATGGTGGTGGTTACTCTCAGTTAAGACCGATAAACCGTGAAAGAATCTAAATTTGATTCTTCAAAATCTTGTTTCTATGGTCAAAGAGAAGGGAAATAAGTGCTCCAAGTTCGCTCTATCTGAGTTGGCTTAATAGGTCGAGAAGATTGGAAGTGTGACAGATTGTAGGAAATGAGAGTGAATGTGAGCAAGAGTCAAGTAGTCTAAAAGGAAGTAAAGGGGTCTTAGGAATAGACCACCCCTGGTCTCACTCTGAAGCTCATGGGAATTAGTTTTTATCTTAGCGATGTTCATTTTTTTCTTATTGTTGGACAACACAGAGAAAACTCTGATTATCAAGGGTGGGATTGATCACTTCCTTATAGTATCTTAGCTTCATTTTACCCTCCAGCTGCTCCTGATACTCCCACAACTTGCAACTTGTCCTTAAACTTGGAGGTAATAGTATTTTTTATATTATCTTTGCTTCCCATACTGAGCTCCTCCTTAATTCCCCAATGGTTGAGCCAAGATTGGGCATCCTTATGCCACCCACGCTTGAGACAAAGGTGAGGGTTTTGACTATAGTTAAAAGCAATTTTAGGGAGCCTTTTTTATTTCATGTTGTCAAGCTTCTTCTTATACATCAGATATCTAAACATAGTCATACTTTCAATGGGAGAAAAACTAGATTTGATCAAGAGGATAGGATTTGAATCATCTCAATCTTCCTCCATGACTCTCTGGATATACTTATACTGCAACCCCAAACTTCACATCTGTATAAGACAACAGGGGTGACAAGGGTCTCAAAGAGGGAACCTCTTTTTACTCCAAATGTAAAGATCGACCGACTTACCATTGTTTTCAAGCTCATAATAAGCTTTCCAACCCCCAATAATCATTTTCTCGATGCTATAATTCTAGTTGAGATCATGAGGGAAGTCAATGCCCAAATACTTATAAGAAGAAATCTGCTCTAAGCACTGGTTATTATACAAGAAACTACCATGGGTGATCTTTTTGGATTGAATGATCATGACTTTAGTCTTGTCGGCATTAATTGTCATACCCATCTTGGAGCAGTAGCCATGAAGAATCTGGCGCTGCTTGTCAAAGTCATCGTGGCTTTTTGCAAGAAGAACGATATCATCGGCATAGAGGAGAAAGATAATGAGAACACAAGCAAGTTTGGTGCCCTTGCACCCGCAAATTTTAGACACTATTTTAGCTTATCGATATATATGCCAAAAAAAAGTAAAAAATAAGAGACACCCTTAACTCCAATATAACTTACTTTTAAATAGATATAAAAAAATATAAACATTATTTAGTTTCACTAAAAATACAAACAAACTTGTATTAAATCAATTTCAATTTCAATTTCGATCCTTAATAAAAGGGGTTAAGGCAGTTGGATGAGAGAAAAAGTTACATCGAAAAAGAGGCACTACACGCAAGCGGTGAAACTATGGGAAATACAAAGGGTAAGCGCGTTAACTTAAACTAGCGGCCAAGAAATAGACTGCAAAGAGGAATCGAGAGCCCACAAAAGAAATCAACGGCGGGAAGAGAGATTTGGTCACATCGGAAGAGGGAGAGGGATTTCAGTGAAAAAAATGCCCTTGGGTGCATTATAAATTATTTTGAATAACAGCTGAATGTGGTATAATTATATTGTTAGTATTTTTGGTCGAACTTCCCATTGTTCTGATGATAACATTCCATTATAAGCACATCATTTTTCATCGAAAAACCGGTGGTTTTAATTAAACATAAAGCGTGCACCAAAAACAAAGTCTACTTTCCAAATCATTTTTAAGAGTCGATATCCTCCATCCGCCCGCCAAGGTTGAAGTATGCACTAATAAAACAAATGTGTAAAGTAAACAGTCTCCCCAAAAAGGCTGGCAACGCAATTTATCTATAATTTATGCTTCTCAATTTGACGACGCCA